>OX439380.1:6990245-7590245 GCA_949319315.1 Zelleria hepariella
AGCAGCAGTTCGAGCCCTGGGCCAAGATGAGTACTTGAGAGGGTCAAACCTCTGACGATCATATTGTCCAAGCTACCTATAGTACTAATATTGAAGTAAGCCGACTACAGCTATCCGCTCATAAACAATAGTGCGAAGCCAAAGCTCGTCGTCTTGGAAGATTTTTTTGACCCACGAAGCTGCCAAAATTTCGGAAACTGCTGCAACTGTAAATAACGACTCTCAAAGAAAGAACTATAACCAAAACCGTTTCCAAAGAGTTCTAGTACAAAATGAGGTGACAGGCAACGAAAAGTGTACACACGACAGCACGTCGACCCTTACACGCTAGCACTCTACTCGGTTACGTTACGGGCGAGTTTACAACAAAAGTGTACAGTCTCACGTGCTGTCGTGTGTACCTTCTGCAACAAGTCAAAATACACGGTGACAGATTGCCGAAAGTTCAATAGAGCACTACGCAGAGATCGTTGGAACCACGCACAACGTTATGGTTTATGCTATAAATGGCTACTTTCACGACACGACAAGGAAACATGCCCAGCGCCTGCCTGCGACATCGCCAACTGCGGCCAAAATCATCATCGACTATTGCATTATCCGATGACCATCCGCTTGCACCAACCACGAAACAACAGCGTGAATATCACCGAAATGCAAGTAACCGAGCCGCAAGTAAAAACAGTAACGCTGAATGTGGACAGCAGTTTAAGCGTACAGCTAAAATTGGTCCCGGTTACGATCCACGGACCTAAGGGTCCGGACCGAAATATTGATCGCCACTCGTATACTAATGAGTCCATGGGCCTTTCGAGGAACCCTGGAGAAAACGCTAAGATCCTGCCAGCTGTTGCACAGCAGTTACAACAGACGGCTACATTGATAGAAGGGAGATGGCATATTGAAATCCCAAGGAAAGACGTCTACTGTAGAATATCCAACTTTTATCCTAAGGCGAATCATGAGTGCCCGCATGGGTCATTGAACTTTGACGTGTCAACTGATGGAAGCAAGCTTGCGACGACTGCGCCTGGGACTGATGCAGATCAACACAGATGGTTACAGAGTGATCACAACGTGTCTGAACCGCAGCCCGACCGCTTCTTGTTATTCAAGCGAGCTAGGAAGAGAAGGGAGAAGCGCTACCTACGCTTCGTACAGCCCAACTCGTATGAACTTCGTACTTCCCAGCTCGTATGAAGTTAGCGAAACAATGCCCAGTTGGTTGTTGGACACCTAGGAATATGCGTCGCATTGCATCATCAGAGCTGTATGAGAGTCGTGGTCAAGCCACTGGAGAAGATGTTGGCGACGCAACCTACAACTATGATGGAAAAAAGGAAAAATGATTTTGTATTAGACAGTTCTGTTTATTCCGACATTACACGCTACACGAATATTTCTCTTTTCTTTAATTACAATTCCACCGGGAATAGAAAGTGTTTAAAAAATATTAATTATCGCATGATTATTTTATGAAAACTGTTAGTTTTTTAACTTTTTATTATTATTTATAAATATCCAAGATGTCATCTTGTAGAAAATGTCAAAAAAGTTGCAATTGATCGAGTAGTTATTTTTTTGTTCAATTTCCTTTTTTTTTATTACAAAAAGTCAAATAACTTCAAAACCATTCAGTTTAGGAAAAAACGATATAAAATAAAATCGGTTTGTTTTGACCTCATCTATAATATCTTAACATGAATACATCCTATATTTCTTTAAAGTGTTAAGATACTGTTTTTCTACACTTGTGCTTATGAAATTGTAATTTATTGTGTGTTTTGGCCGATAAATAACTAGTGGTTCGCCCCGAACTATGAACTCGCGACCCCATATCTCAGCAACCCCTCGACCGATTTGGCTCATGTTCGAACTTAAAAATTCTCTTGGCCTCATTTACCTGTCTACCAAATTTCATGACGATCCGACTAAATTTACTCAAGTTATCGTCGAACGAACATTCATACATACATACATACATACATACATACATACATACAAACGCCGGATTATTCCAGTAGACTCGGAGAACTTCGATCGCTTCGCTCGCTCGTTCAAATATGTTCTATTCGTTCTATTACTGGCCGCCCTGTAAAATAGGATTTCTGAAAATGCATATTATTATGAATAAATGTACATGTTTAGTTGGTAATATAAAAATAATTATTGCCTGCAACACCGAAACTGCATTTGGGCAAATCGTAATTGAGTGTTTATAAGTTTTGCACGATTTTTTTT
Source organism: Zelleria hepariella (assembly GCA_949319315.1). NCBI lineage: Eukaryota > Metazoa > Arthropoda > Insecta > Lepidoptera > Yponomeutidae > Zelleria > Zelleria hepariella. The sequence continues at coordinate 6,992,487 of OX439380.1, forward strand.
ATTTAATTACCAAATGTCCGGATCCGGATCCGTTTTCGGTAAAAAAAAGTCTTCTCCATACTAATGTAACAAATTGCCCCAACAAAATCCGATCCCTGGTTATCAGTTTGCAATGAAACTCAGAAAGCGATATCACTAGTGGAGATTTATTACAAAAATATAAATAGATAGAGATTGTATGAACGTATTGCGGATACTAGACGGATCCATCTGTTATTAGAAATACCTTAGTAGGTAAAGTGGTTTCACAGCATTTATTATAGTGTACCTAGTGAAGATAGTTAAACTCCATTTACATACCGTCTCTCGTGATCTTGTATAAAATAAACATATACGATAAGGGCCTTGGCCCTCGATTTCGTTAATAATTATAAACTTTTATTAACTAGTGGTTCGCCCCGAACTATGAACTCGCGACCCCATATAAACGTAATAATAATAATAACCCCCGTGTGGTTCCCGGAAGGTACAGAATTGGACCAACCCATTTCTTCCCGTGGGTGTCGTAAAAGGCGACTAAGGGAATGGAGGGACCATTATGGTTCCTCCACCGCAGGGGAGCTTGTGGGGAGCTGTTGGTATGTGGCGGTACCACGGATCCGAGTCTTCCGAAGGTCGAAAACTGGTCCTCGCATCCAAGTCTTTGTACAAGAGTGGATTGGAATCCAAGAGGACCGGGACCCTCACCTCTGGCTTGCCTTTACGGCCGTCCAGAGTGGAGCGCAAGAGCTATAAGCTCGCAGGATGGAGGTGAAAGATGCATAAGACGCGAGTTGATTTCTTTCCTATCTTTCTTATAGTGCTTCTATATCCTTCAGGTCCTTCAGTTCAATATTCATAAAATCCTTTACAAAGTTTGCAATTATCATTTCCAACTCAAACTACGATTTTTCACGTTTCTCGATGCCAAAGAAAACCAAATTTTTCTGTCTAGCATTTTTTTCTAGATAATACAGTCTTTGCTCTTGATTTTCCACTCGTTTTTCAAGATTTTCTGATTTTTCTTCTAGCATTTTTAGTTTTTCGCCAAACATTCTTTGAATGTTTACTGTAACTTGTTCGCCGCTTTTTCTTATGTTTTTTTTGTAGTTTATTTAATATTTCTTCCATTTTAAGTTTTGTATTGGACTCTCTTGTAGTTTTGAACTAAAGCGACCTCTATTGTTGAGCATAAGGACTTTTTGGTTTATAATTTTGAACACTAGATGGCTCTGATATTTTTTTTTGTCACGCCCTCTGTTAGTAAATAGAATAACAATATATAAAAAATCAGAACAACAACATGACAGCATGTCAATTTTAAAAAATCTATAATTTTTCTTAGTTAAAGTCTCACACCGGGGCCAAAATGCAAGGACCAGTGCCGCTGGAGTAGCATCCAGCCGGGCAAGTGTGGGTGAGAGTCGCCGTCGCGGGGCACCGCCAGAATCCACTCCCCAAGTTTATATCTGGTAGCGGTGACAGCCTCGCTGACAGACGGCGCGACATATCAACAAACAGCCCGGCGTTGCCACGGCGGCCTGCCTGTCGCCCCGGCAACACTATCAACTCGGCAGGGCGGCGGCCAATGGGAGAAGCCGCCGGCCCTGCCACGCCTGACAACGGAGTTTTTTCAAACATCCAGTGCCCAAAAACTATGATTTTATATGCGATGTTTTACAGTTCAGTTCTTTGTACAGAGTTCAGTTAAATAATATACTTAACCATTATAACACCACATGCCGCAGACTAATGGCACAGCCTGCGGCCTTCATGGCTCACTACCGGATTATGTGCAGTGTCCGGAATGCCCCCAGCCACGCTTCTTCAAGGGAAGGGCGGGCCTGAATATCCACAAGGCTCGGATGCATCCGCTGCCACAGGCATGCTCACAGCCCGCACCTTCCTCCACCCCACACGCTCCAGGAACAGGAACAGACGAACCCTTTTGGCAAACTATTGGCAAATGCAAAGCAACGGTGAAAATTCTTAAAAGAATACCCCGTGGAGCACGCGTAAGCGTTGCGCAAAATTTACAGTGCACTATAAAGAAGGTAACAGACGAAAATACGAAGCGTGCCTGGGAGGCCCTTTTCACCTTTGCCTATAGGACACTGCACGTGAAAGAGGATGCGAGGAGACGCGGCTCCCTAACGCAATCTATAAAAAACAACTGCAATAACCCTCCCGACATCCCAGTTTCAGGTCAAGTCTTCCACCCCAAAAATAAATATCAACTGGTAGAAAGTAAAATCAGCGACGGAGACATCAGGGGAGCCGCTCAACTCTTGTTCTCGAGTGATGCCATAGCGCCCGACTCCCGCGAAACCGTCTCGGCTCTAGAAGGCAAACATCCGCCACCCCCAGCGGTGGCTAACCTTCCGTCTGCTCCCCAGCCCGACGACGCCAGCATCCAGGTCATCGGGAAAGACGTACTATCGGCCGTGATGTCTTTCAAGGGAGGCTCTGCTGGCGGCCTTGATGGGCTGAGCCCTCAACATTTAAAAGACCTTCTATGCGGTTCGACGGGCGAGGCCGGGGAGGGCCTCCTTAGAGAGCTCACGGCCCTCGTTAACCTGATGCTGGCAGGGAAGGTGTGTCCTGATGTCACAGACATTTTATACGGTGCCAACCTCTGCGCCCTCATAAAAAAAGATGGCGGCATTAGGCCCATAGCGGTGGGCGCCACGATACGGAGGTTGGCATCGAAAATGTGCTGCAGAGAAATCCTGTCCCCGGTGTCCAAAAAATTCCAACCAATCCAACTAGGTTTTGGCAGCCGGGGGGGATGCGAGGCAGCAGTCCATGCCATGAGGACATACCTGGAGCATGACGGCGGAGAGGTCGTCCTGAAGGTGGACGTGAAGAATGCCTTCAACTCTGTTGACAGAGGCGCTATCCTCTCACAAGTGAAGGAGGTCACTCCGGACATATATAGCTACTTGTGGCAATGCTACAGTACTCCGTCCAAGTTGCTGTATAAGGAGCACCTCCTTCACTCGTCAGTAGGCTGTCAACAAGGAGACCCACTTGGCCCGGCCATTTTCAGTCTCGCCATTCACCCCATCTTAACAACACTTTCGTCCAAATTGAATATCTGGTACCTCGATGACGGTACCCTAGGAGGTGACGCACAAACGGTACTAAATGATCTGACGGTTTTGACTGAAAATTTCAAAAAAATAGGTCTTGAACTTAATTTTGGCAAATGCGAATTATTTTTAAAAGAATCCTTGACCACAGAAACTAAATCCGACATTATAAAAAAATTCAACATCCTGGCCCCCAATATAAAAATTCTAGATAAATACTCCCTCCGCCTCCTAGGGGCACCAGTCCTCAAGGAGGCTATCGAACCGTACATCGGGGACCAGATAGCTAAATTTAAAGAAACTTCATACCATTTGACGAAAATTAAAGCACATATGGCAATCACCATCATACGTTACTGTCTGTTCGTCCCCAAATTCACATATGTTCTAAGATGCACACCGATTTGGAAATTTCAGCCATTGTTGGCACCTTTAGATGACCTCATCCACGCAGAATTAACCAAAATTCTAAATTGTCCCATTAATGAGAAATCCTGGTGCCAGGCGACCCTTCCGATAAGGTTCGGTGGACTTGGCATCAGGAAAGTATCAAGCGTGTCATTGCCCGCCTTCCTATCCTCCACCCATAGCACGAACACCTTGTTTAAACTAATTATACACCAATCTCTTGGTGATATCGAGGTGTCGTGCTGTGGGGAGGCTAGGGAGGCATGGAAAATGGCCTGCCCGAGTGGGACCCCACCCCTAAATCCCGGAGTGCAGAGGCAGTGGGACGAGCCGCTCTGCGAGGCTGTCCAATCCAGCTTGCTGGAGTCCAGCGGCAGCACCGCGGAGCGTGCTCGCCTACTTGCGAGCTTTGAACCCGAGTCGGGACAGTGGCTGCAGGCGCTTCCATCAGCGAATATAGGCACGCTGATGGATAATATGTCTTTTTCAGCTGCCATTGGTCTGCGACTGGGCTGCAAAATCGTGCAGCCCCACCGCTGCCACTGCGGAGAACACGTGGACGAGTTTGGACACCACGGACTTGCTTGTCAACGCAGCGTAGGTCGTCTATCGCGCCATGCGGCCTTAAATGACATCATCCGGCGGGCCCTTTCCAGCATCGCCGTGCCAGCCATCCTGGAGCCTACTGGCATTGCGCGGGATGATGGAAAGAGGCCCGACGGGATGTCATTGGTGCCGTGGCGGAGTGGGAGGCCGCTGGTGTGGGATGCGACATGCGTCGACACGCTGGCGCCCTCCCACGTCGCACACACTAGCAGGGCTGCTGGCGCGGCGGCGGCCTCGGCGGAAAGCCTCAAGCGGCGCAAGTACGCTGTCCTCGGGGACGGTTACGTATTTGCGCCGTTTGGGGTCGAGACGATGGGTCCGTGGGGCCCTGAGGCGCGGATACTCTTCAAAGAGCTATCAACGCGCCTCATTGACTCGTCCGGTGACCCCAGGGCCGGCAGCTACCTTGGCCAGCGCATCAGCCTGGCCATTCAAAGGGGAAACGCTGCCAGCATTCTGGGGACTCTCCCCAGTGGCAGCGGTCTGGAGTTTTTGTAAATATTTTAGTTTAATTTTAATTTTAGGTTTAGTTTATTTTAAAATTATTTTAGGGATATTTTAGAGTTTAGATTAGATTTAGTGTAGATTTTATTATAATAATATTATTTGAATTTCAATAAAAATTAAATGTTAAAATTACAAACCATGAAAAAAAAAAAAAAAAAAAAAAAAAAAAAAATATATAATATATATTTTTTTAAATAGATGGCGCTGTTTTGAATTTTCTAATCTGGTGTACTTTGGATTTTTGGTTATTTTTGGATTTATTGGATTAAAGTTCTTGTTACGGATTATTTTGCGACCCGTAAAAGTTTATTTTTATTGTTTCCACTGAGTTTGACGTCCGATATCCACAATATTGTTTCCAAACAGAATTTGTATTTATAGTTCACTTTTGTTAGTTTTTATCACTGCGTTCACTGTTTACTGATTATATTTACGTTTTTATCACTTTTAAAATCACTTTTTAGCACTATTTTAATGTTACTGAGAGGCAGCAGTGGCGCCCTCTCTCATCCCATATAAACTTAACAACCCCATATCTCGGCAACCCCTCGACCGATTTGGCTCATGTTCGAACTTAAAAATTCTTTTAATTTCATTTACCTGCCTACCAAATTTCATGACGATCCGACAAAAATTACTCAAGTTATCGTCGAACGAACATTCATACATACAAACATACAAACATACAAACATACAAACATACATACATACATACATACATACAAACGCCGGATTGTTCCAGTAGACTCGGAGAACTTCGCTCGCTTCGCTCGCTCGTTCAATTATTCCCACATTAATTAAATTCACTTACAATCTGTGGGGGGTTACCCTTGACGCTATTGCGATTAAATTGAAAAAGTTTTAAAATTAATTTCTCTTGGAATTCGCATAGTAATGCTTTGATTTTAAATACTTTGTAATGTTTATTCAAAGATAAGGCTGTTTTATTCAATAAAAACACAAAAGGCGTCTTAATTTGTAAAATATTAAATTTTGTAAATTGCGCCATATTGCGGCCGTATTGGAAAAATGCGTCAAGGGTAGAGGGGCTGATAATATGATCTAGGTCAGTACTTCTACAGTCTACTGACTTAAGAATACCCTGGAGCTCTCGCTTGCACTTTTCAACATTTTAATTGTTTGTACGGCAACTAATGATTCAACTTTGGACGATAAAATATAGTTGCAGACATAATACACATTTATTTCATACTGAACTACTACTTTTAACAGAATTACAGTGATTTTTTTTATTACTTGGCTGCATAGCTCCAGGAGATTCTTAATCATTATTGTAGAGACGGTCTCCTACGTAATAAAGATGTGCACACATATTGTGAGATTTAAATTCGCTCAAGACACGACTTGAACCTGCAACCTCTGGTTAACCGCGCCGTTCTTTATAATGCTTAAAATAACGGTCGAGACTTCAACTTCAGTTCGAACCCGTCACTTCTCTGCTCCTTCGCTTGCAGTGGGTGTAGTGTAAACCCAGCTTAATAACAAGCAAGGCCAGTTTGAACTGGTAATTGGATCCTTTTTCATCCGGTATTGTTTTGCAATAATTGGTTTGGTAGACAGGTCAGGATAGATACATGCCCGCACTGCGAATCGAAACGGGGACCTCCTGCTTCAGAGCCCACTGTTCTACCCACTAAACCACCACCGCTTCGTACGTTAAGTTACGTACATTTGTGAATTTGTAGTAGCAATACCACTCGCTAACTGTGAAGGAAAACATCGTGAGGAAACCCGGGGCTAAAACAATGTCCCAGGCACTGTAGCGCCAAGTGGTCTCTTCACCCATCTAGTGTGAGTGAAGGTGCCACTGGACGCTGTATAAATCATCTCACTACGTAGATGCAAAAGGCCTCAGTTTGTTAGGTAGAATCGGTAGGCACTTCAGAGTTATATAAAAACAAAGTAAACTAAATCACATAGAGGAAACACAGAGGAAATACAATAGGCAGTTCTACTCACGTTTTGTGGTTATTCAGTCAGAAAAAACATGATCACGTTTTTGCATAATATCTGAGTGGATATAATAGGATTTATTTTAATCCCATTTAAGAACCTACAGCTAGGACTAGGACTATTACGAGTATAAAACTTATAAGTAATTTTTAAGATATTTTTGTATTAATCATGGCGTCCGTCCTAGGGTCGGTTGATTCTGGCCCGGTTTCTGAATTGAGAATTTTACTAAGTAAATACTTGAGGCAGAACGATTTAATTACTTGCTTAGCGAATTTCTCAAATCGGAAACCGGCAGTCTGTCTCATGATGCCAATGTTATCTCGAGATTCCAGTTTTTTTATAATTTTCGTTGATTTGAGTAATTTAAATATTTTAAGTTTTGAATCAATCAACTCAACCTAGATTATTACATCCTGGCAATGGCCTTAGTGAGCCTAAATGCCAAGTGCTAGGAGATTTTTTTTACATTACTGGCTTTGGTAAAAAAACTGCTTTACCTAATTAAAGATACCTTGACTTTTTGTCTCACATCAATGCAACATGGTAGCATTTGCAACAAGTCTAAAAACAATCTGAGTATAGATTTCAGATTAGGTACCTAATAAAACTGTACCTAATAAATCTGTACCGAACTAAATTTGATTTGATATAAAATACCTAGTTTGGTCTATAAATTATACAAGGTGTTACAAAAGTACCTAACTCTTTTTACAGGGTAATAGCACCCGGTGATAGGTATCACAACCTAAATATTTTTTTTGCTCTATGACGTTCCGTTAATTTTTAAATTAATAAAATGTGAACGGTGTGGCGGGAGAAAAGTATTTTTTAAATATTGTTTTCATTGACTTTCACAATGTTTCAACAAATGAAAGCTATGTAAATGCACCTTCACGCACAAACATATTTTTAAATTTAAGCTTATAACAGAAACAAAAAAGTTATGAATTTTTTTCAATTTTGAGGTTATAAAATAAAAATTGTTTTTTCCAACTTTTTTTTACAGATTTGACATCTTGTTGACCAGTAGGTTACACCCTGTAAAAAGCGTTAGGTACTTTTATAACACCTTGTATAATGTGAAAGATCTGTCTATACAAGGTTATCAAAAGCTCTTGTGAATACCTGTATTTTTATTTATAGTATCGTCTAGATTGCCAAATTATTTATTGTCTAAGGACACACCCAGATTATGTCATATAATTTTCTAATAGGTAGTAGAATGTACCTTATCCGTGATATGCTAATTCAGTCTCTATTTTTGTCATATATATTTACATTATTCAGTTTCATTCTACATTGGTTTTCTGTTAGATATTCTCACCAATTTTATTGGCGTTGGACAAACCATACAGTGTAAAAAACGTCAAAGGGGACTAAATACTTAAATAAACATGTTTTAGGTTCATTTTGGAGCTTTTAATAACGAGGGACTCGCTCCTCACACATAGCAAGTTTCAAAATGCGCGTAATTGAGAAATAAAACCTCAAATGAGCCAGGAGATAAGACAACCGGTCTACCACCGCTGCAGACTGTGCATTGGTTACAAACATTGCCAATGTCATCTCCTTTCGACGCAAATCCTTCGATTTTCCTTCATAGCTGACTTTTACGAACGATTCAGGCCCGGTTTCTGAATTGAGAATTTTACTAAGCAAATACTTAAGTATCGTTCTGTCGCGCTCTTTTGTGAGAAATCTGCAGAGACAGGACGATACTTACGTATTTGCTTAGTGAATTTCTCAATTCAGAAACCGGCAGTCAGTGTTTCAAATCTTTAAATGTGTGTCGTTGTGCAACGACGAAAGCTCAGGATGAAAGTGGTACGAAAAAGTATATTTTCTTTACTTGTATTTCTTTACCCCTTTTCGACCAATGAAATCACACTGTGGGTAACCTGGGCCCTTAGCCTGTAACACAATGGTGCCAAAATGGGCTTCCGGTTGACGGTTTTAATTACGATTTATTGATGCTGTCAGTCCAGTGTCGGCCCTTTTAATGTTATTGCAGTACAGCAAAGAATATTAGGAGTCCAATCCTAGAGGATTAGTTCGCTGGTTGTAGGAGAACAACGAAAAAATCCCGGTTTTGTCCTTCTACTTAAGACGCCATTGATACGCCATTGTGTTACAGGCTAAGGCCCCTGGACTAATAAAAATGTCTCAACTAAGCAGCTTTTTTTTTCTAAAAACTTGGATCCTATTGAACAACAACTGCCTGAGAGACTTGAAGCCCTGTTCAGCCGAGGACTTGCTCTTGCGTTCGACCTGCGTTGACCGAGGCGCGGGGGAATGACTGCGCAAGCGTGCGGCTCCGCCGGTTCACGATTCGCAGTCGCCACCACGCAGGGAACGCAGCCGGCCGCGTTTCAGACCCCACGGACCTCCTTTCGGCTCTTTGAGCGATTCGGACCGCGCTTCCCATTCCGCGTCGTGAGTGTACGAATTCCTTTTTCGAACTTTGAACTTTGAATTTGAATTTCGAACGGCAGAATCTCTCGTGACTTTTATTTCGTCGTTTCAACTTTTTCGGTGAGTGTGTTTTGTTTTGTTTTTCTTTGTTCAAATTTTTAGGCATCCGAGGCAATCGGTTATCATTCGATTATTCGATCGATTTTCGTGCAAAAAGTGCTCAATGTGCCAAGATGGCGTGCGGGTTTAATTATACTCGGAGTCTCGTGCCAGTTCGCTTCAAGTTTTTGCGTCGAGATTTCGTAATCGCCGAAGAAATTGTTACTCTTGGATCTTGTTACCAATTACGAATGATGTTTTTTTAATCATTATGTGCGCTAGAATCATTGGACGTGTAAAAATGCGAAGGCAATGGCCCGTGCTATTGGCGGTATGCGGATTTTCCTTGCAGAGATAAATCTACTTTTTTTCTTATTTTCATAAAAGTATGGACTTTACACTTACCTACTAGAGATAAAATTTAACTAAACGAAGATCAAAATATTTCTCAATTTAGAATGATAATTTACAATTTAACTGTTCACTTTCAAGCAAATTAAATCTAGTTACGTTTTAACGAAAAGGTTAGCGATTTCCATTTCGCGCGCGCTCGTACATACAAAAGACATAAACGGGCGCACGCGTTTTAAAGTTCCCTCGATTAGGTAAGTTGAGTAATACGCGGTTAAGGGTAGACGATAGCGACTTGGCGGGAAATTCAAAATTTTCACAGTTTTTTACATTTTGTAGCTAAACTGAGCTATTTTTGTTCAGCGATTATTCGTTCGCGGAACTAACAAAGTATTCTTTTCATTATTGTTAACAATGTAACAACAATAATTCAGCCGATTATGTGTTCTGGTCTACGACAAGTTTTTTGGGCAGTGCCACTGCTTCGTAGACCAGAACACATAATCGACTGAATTATTGTTGTTCTGTTGTTTACAATAATGAAAAGCATACTTGGTTGTTTCCGCGAACGAAAAATCGCTGAACAAAAATAGCTCAGTTTAGCTACAAAATGTAAAAAACTGTGAAAATTTTGAATTTCCCGCCACGTTGCTATCATCCCACCTTAAAACAGTTTCACCGTTACACATTCGGTTCAAAACGAGTGGTTACTGTTACACGACAGCTTGTTACAGAGAGAAACCCTACTGTTAAAATGTTACATAAATTCTGAAATGTTCGATTATGGGTCTTTAACTATTACAGAAAGGAGGCTACCGAAAGGGGAGGCAAAAGGTTTTGGGTAAAATATTTTACGAAAAAGGTAGCTAGGTTAAGAACTACCAGAAAAACCCCCAAGCTGAAGCAGATTACGATATTTTTAAATATTTTTAGAATTAGGAATATGTTGTCCATGGTGTTGTAGGTTATAGTTGGTTTACAGACAAAAAAAAACTCGATGGCTTTGTTGTGTTTATGAAAAAAAAAAAGTCTTCTAGATCTCACCTCAGAATGTCATGCTATTTACGGAATAATAGATTCAGATTCAGATTCAATTTTTTTATTCAATATGCAATAAATAAATTATTTACATTGAACGTCAAAATATTATCTACAGTAAAAATGTATATAAATCAGATACTTATTACTATCTAATACTAAGTATCTAGCTACTTTTTTTTCTCCAGCTTCACTAGCTCTGATCGTTCTTGGAGAAGAAGCATGGTAAAGAAACTCCAAGGATCTCGTGCTTAAAAAAATAATACATTTTGTAATGCAGGTAGGTACTTAAAAAATAACACATTGGTAAGTGTGGTGATCGTGCGCTGAACTGGTTTAGTGCCAGACTTCTTTGTCATTTAGATAATCATCTATTCTGTAATAGGCCTTTTGGCACAGGGTGTGCCTTACACATTTTTTGAATCGGGCCTCTGGTAAACTTAGGATATCTGTTGGGATCTTATTATAGAAGCGTATACAGTTGCCGAGAAATGAGCTTCTAGCCTTCTTAAGCCTAAGAGTTGGAATTGTAGGCTTGTGCTTATTCCTAGTATTTATATTATGATGGCTACCTAATGTATCGAACTCTGCAATATGCTTCTTAGCATAAACAATGTTGGCGTAGATGTATTGACTTGCAACTGTCAGGATGTCAATTTCTTTGAAAAGTTCTCTTAACGACACTCTACTACCTAGTCTATAGATAAATCGGATGGCTCTCTTCTGCAAGATGAAGATGCTCTCAATATCTGCTTCCCGACCCCATAGTAGTAAGCCATATGACATAATACTATGGAAGTAACTAAAGTAGACAAGCCTAGCAGTTGCGACGTCAGTCAATTCCCTGATTCTTTTTACAGCAAAAGCTGCAGAACTGAGCCTATGAGATAATTTCACAATATGAGGGCCCCATTGAAGCTTTGCATCAATAGTGATGCCTAGAAATACAGTTTCTTCTACCAGCTCTAGTTTATCATTTCCTAGTATAATATTGTTTTCTACCTGTATCACATTCGGAAGGGTAAACTTTATACATTTTGTTTTTTTAGAATTTAACAGTAAATTATTGGCTGTGAACCAATCTAATACACGTGAGAGAGCAGTATTTGCATCACTTAGGTCATGTTCTTGTCTCCTTATTTTAAAAATAAGTGATGTGTAGAATATGTAGGTAGAGTCGTGCAAAGCTAACTTTGCAGTGGAGCATCCGAAATAGTAATTTACGTACGTTGCTTTTGTATGTTTTCACCATTTTTCAGCGGTACATGTTACGTCAGTTATTGTCTGTTACAATTTTGTTTTGTGGAATACATTGAAAATATGGTGAAAACATACAAAAGCAACGTACGGAAATTACTATTTCGGATGCTCCACTGCAAAGTTAGCTTTGCACGACTCTAAAGTAGATCACAAAATGACTGTAATTTGATAAATTAATTCGTAACGCTGTCAATCCTGTTCAGAATTATTCGATTTCATACCGAATCATAAAGGTCAATCGATTTTGTATCAAAATAAGCACATAAATAGAGTCAATTTCGCTCATTCAAATAGTTGAGAGAAGTTATTTTAACAAGGAAAAACTTGGCGGAAAATAGACGAATGCATCCAACCCTAACGATGATCATTACGAAGAAAAATAAGTCATTATACTTGTCAACGAATACTAACTAAGATATAACAATACGTTAGGTATTTGCAGCATAAGTAGAGATGAAAAAAAAAACAATCAATTCGTATTTCCGCTCCTTGGAATTGTCGTGAAGTCGTGGTACGGTGGGCCACAATCTCAGATACCCCATGGCAGCTCTTATCAAGCGCGGCATAAGGGCGCCAATCGAACAAAAAGGGGTATCTGAGACTGTGGCCGAAAGTACAATTTAATTTTGATCAAAAACCAAACTTCGCAACTGATTGTAAGTATTACTTGGTTAAACAACATTAGTAACATTAGCTAGCGGTCGTCAAAAGATGCACGAAGTAGCCACTACAAAGACATTGTAGGTACTTCCTGAAATATTAGCCTCGACCTCTAATTTCCTATTCTCTATTAGGTAGGAATCCATTGCTAAGATAACTCCAACTTGTGCATTCTCTAAGTTGGCATCTGCAAGCGATGTAGGTCAGTGCATGACTTTTGACATATTGGACAGTTTCGTTTTAGTAATAATAAATAACGGCTTATTTACAGAGATCGCCACATTAAACCGTTGGTCCCGGTTGTTGTTGATTACTAACAATCGTTAAGGCATGTCAGAGACCCTTTGGGCGCCCTAAAAACTAACACTAGTGAGCACTACCTCGTTCGATTATATTATTGGTACAGATATTTCGAATTTAATTATATTATGTTTTATTTATGACAATTAGGTCTAGTTAACAATAACAACTTCAAATGGGAAAATAGTCAAACTGACTGCCAACCTCCGATGTGTAGATGTATATGTATGTTTCCATTCCCTTATAAATCACAGCAATGATTATGATAAAATTGCGTGTACCTGAACCTGCATTTAATAGAGATAATACGAATACCCATATTTTTTTCGTCTTCAAGCTTGATTCTTGTCGTAAATGAACCGAAGCCGCTCTAAAATACAGCTTCAAGGCCTGCATATTTGCATCGGGCGTAGTGTTGCCCACATCGATATATTATGTGTCTCGCGTTTACTTTCACATAGCAAAAAGGTGCCGTAGCGGAACCGGCGTGCCCGGAAATCGGACTTATAGTTACGTATCGCACTATACTTGAGGCGGATTTATTTTAATTCACGTTTAAGTGCCCATTTTAATTCAAATGTGTTACAGTTAAAATGTAGAGCACTTTGCGCGCAGCCTTTGCATTATTTTTTGCAAGTTATTGTTATTGTTTGCTTGAATGAGTGAAGGTGCCACTGGAAGCTGTATAAATTATCTCATTACGTAGATGTTTCCAAAGGCCTTAGTTTTTTTTTAAATAATAATATTGTCGTGTTTTGAAAAGCACCGTCGTCGTTGTGTTGCTATTTATTAATTACGACGAGTACGCTCGTTGGGTTCCAAAGAAAAGGTTTCCTATGTTCATAACATAAGTAAGATATTTAAAAAACCTTTTCATTAATTATGTGTTGAGCCAAGAGTATTACAGAAATAAAAAAAAATGGCATTCAAGGCTTGTCTCTGACCGAAAAGGTAAGTTATAAATCAGTTCTTCTTTGGACCGCAAACCTTCGCTGAGTCGAACGTGGCTCTTCGACTCAGCGAAGGTCAGCTCCTCAAATTTCTCGTCTCTTTCTCCATAAATCCGTCAAAGATGTTTAATTCTCACAAATATTTTGCCTGTGCTCTGGGGCAGCCACTCCCACTTCCACTAAATTGAAATTCTCGTGATAATAAAATGTTATCTCAGTGCATTATTGCGCGAGACAGGGTGATGGACGTCGCAATTTCATTTACCTCGTCAAGATTAGTTTGGCAGCTCCCTCTCACAGCTGCAGCTTTGACTGAAAAGTGGGAATCGGACCGGTTGTGAGATCGGCCACTGAACTAAGATTATGGGTTCAACTAGTTAATGAAAGCACAGCTTGCGATCGCCGATCTCCATGGTTGTTTTTGACAAACTCTATTTAGTGAATATTTTAACATAATATTTTGTCAGTTCTAGCTAAAAGCGTCAGTTTTAGCTCGAGTTCTAGCTTTCAATTATTATTTTTTATTTTAGTCGGGATCTCTTGCCTGCCCCTCTACCCTTGACGCATGTTTCCAATGCGGCCGCAATATGGCGCCATTTACAAAATTTAATATTTTACAAATTAAGACGCATTTTGTTTTTTTATTGAATAAAACAGCCATACCTTTGAAAAACATTACAAAGTATTTAAAATCAAAGCATTACTATGCGAATTCAAAGAGAAATTAATTTTTAAACTTTTTCAATTGGATCGCAATCGCGTCAAGGGTAACCCCCCTGACGGCGGGCGTGTTCCGACGCCACATGGCTTCAGTTAACATATTTATTCCATGGGCCTAATAAATGCCTGAAATAAATAATTTATTATTATTTTACTTTATGGATTGATATGAAAGTCTATATTTTCGAAAAATTTTTGTTTCTCGTCTTGAGCGATTTTTTAAGAGAAGTAAATAAGCAGCCTAGAAACTCCCTATCTTATATTGTAAGAGTGTGTCAGCCGATTTGTCAGTAGCTCTTCAGCTATAATTGACAACAGACCTATGCATGCTGCACTCAATCCATTGGTCTCACAAAAACCAACGAAGGTTTTGACCTTCTATTTTCTAGCTGTATGACACTTTAACCGGTGTATGAATACGTTTACTCAGATCGAAAGCGTTTCCGATTGATTTACGAGATTATTTACGTAACTTTTCTCTAAGCGTACCACTCGTGGGCAATTTTCGCACTCGATTTATTGTGTGTCACATTCTTTAATTATGATCGTTGGTAAGAACATAATTCTATAAATTTGGGTGACCTAAAAACTCTGGCCACTACCTATTGCGATTAATTAAAATATAAAGAGATATTCTACTCAAAGAAAGCAAAATCTTTGATTGAAAACTAAATAGTACAAAAATAATTAGATTCTGAGAGAGATTCATTAAACATGGTTTAGTTAGACGGTTTTACAGCCTCCTGCGTGATAGCTGAACTTGTTGACAGCGGGTTTGTTAACACTGGTGTAATTTGCATATTGAGCAAAATAAGCATTTTAGACTATCTGAATTTTTTTTTAACCTTAGGTACCGTTACAGTCAGCCACGCTAGCTATTCTTTCGATTGACGCACATATGCCGTGCTTGATAAGTTAACACCCACTGCTGAGTAAAGGCCTCTTCATGCTCACGCCACCTCTCATGATTCTGTGCCAGACGCAACCACTGTTTTCCAACTACTGCCGTCGGACCATCTGGCTGATAAGAGTTACCATGATACCCATGTGTGCCGCAATATATGATATCTAATATATCTACAGGGTGCACTCTAAGTCGATAGGGAAACTTTAAGTAGGCTGTCTACTGATCAATACAAACAACTTGTAAATGGTGGCGACAAAAATGGAGCGAAAAAAATATCAGCTGTTTCATACATTTGGCGCAGTACTGAGTCGACCTTTTGTATGGAACAGCTGATATTTTTTTGACTCCTTTTTTTTCGCCATTTATTACAAGATGTTTGTTTGATCAGTAGAATACCTACTTAAAGTTCCGCTATCTACTTAGAATGCACCCTGTATTTTAATTTTTATTCTATTATTCCAACGTCATCCTTAGATTAGATTAGATTAGGAGCTGTGGTTTGAGTATACTGTAGTAAGTAGGCCTTTTCGGTAGAGATTTTTTAATAAAAACTGAACACTTCTAACAACCATTGCCAAACACACATTTCTCATTACGACGACCCATCACCGAGTTCATTCTAGTATTTCGCGATACTTATTACAATAAATGTTCATATAATAGTTATAATAGGAGCATTTCGTCAGTATCACTCACTCCCACTGGTCTAATGATGGGTGAGCAATGGAGCATAATGGATTAAACCATACGTTACATCGCATTATTGTGAGACACACAAAAAAAGTTAAGCAAGAAGTGTTTTGCTAATTTGGCCTTTGTATAGCCAAAACCTTCGGCTCAATTTTAATCATCGCAATTCGGCGTTTTCGATGAAACGAGCCAACTTTGCTGAACGAAAAATGCAATTTAAATTAATGTCATTGATTCTCGATGGCTCAGCGACCGACCCAAAGTTCATCTTGGCCTCCGTAACAAAAGAGAGACCAGATTTCCCAGTAGAAAGGGAGGGATCCAATCCTCCACCTGGAGCTCACGCAGGACACACTCTCCGATAACGGAAATATGTCGTATAGCTATGAAAATTAGAATATAATAGAATAGAAAACATTTTATTTATCAGCCAAAACACACAATCGAAACGCAAAAGTGGTACAAAAATTATGCGCTTTGTGCCTACAATAACTAAACAGATGGCTCAGTGGTTGAGCGTAAGTCCATCAGAGAAAATGTATCAAACGAATAGTTTATGTGATCGATAAAATCATATCCTAATATTGATTTACGAACACCTAAGCTGACCGCAACCAATAAACCACCTGCGTTTCTTACCTACTTAGTTGTTTGTTGCTACCGCGTCTAGACCGCCAATTTACCCTGATCCGTGTGCATAATCCGAATGACCGTGTAACACTAGCTGGGTAGCAGCCAACCATGTTTGACCTTTACTACAAAACAGTACAAAAGATGCGCTCCAACTAAGCTCAGATTCTACAAACGCCTTTTTCAGGGCCCCAAAGATGTGTGTTGCCGCTGAATGGGCGACGCTTTCCTATTCACACGTGAGCTCAATTCCAATTATTATTTCACCTCTCTGAGGCTTGAAATGGTGGTACTACACTGGTGATTCTAAACAACCTAAAAAACGAATCACATTTTTACGCGTAAAAGGGTAATTTTCAGGAGAGAAACACTTACCTAATTTTGGTGGCACTTTTTATTTGGGGTTTTCGGGGAAAATGTTGTTCTTACTAAGTTTTAATTACTCCAATACATGTTAGTTGATGTTCACCTGTACACAGTAAGAACATCAACTTAGCTAAAAACCAAAATAAAAAGTGTTACCAAAAGTGGGTAATTCTTTCTCTGCTGAAAATTACCCAAAAGTGTCTGAACAAAAGTAGTTCAGCTACCTACACAGAGCATGGAAATAATGACAAATCCTGATATTTTACCTCATACCAGAATGGGCGTTAGTCATCACTCATCATACTTGCTCCTTCTGTGTTTAAATGTGGCCAGAAGATAATTTGTGACCTTTGTCTCAGTGTGCCGTGCACCTAATTACAGGAGTGCATCACACCTCTGATGATACACCAAGGTGACTTTAATCATACTTTGTTCATAAATTATGGTACAGTTTTTGCCAGGGTTTAGGCGTATCATAGGTTTGGACTGAAAAACTTGTTTTACTAATACGTTGGTAATTTGGCAGTTTCTCGATATTTGTTTGGATTCTTACAACAAATAAATCCTCAATCCTATACAAACGGGTGTTATAAGTTTGACCGCTATGTGTGTGTGTGTGTCTGTCTATGTGTCTGTCTGTGGCAAATTTGAAGCTAAAATGTCGAGGGTATTGAAATCTTTATTTAGTATTTATTGATTGATTAATTTTTGAGCATCTGACTGAACCTTGGCAAACCCAGTCCAAGGATTTTTAAGCCCCAAACAAAACAAAACAATATCCACCTACAGATTCTTATGAGTTTGACATGAAGCTTTTTTTCTTCGGTCCCTTCATAAGGATTACAATCGTGTTGGACGAAATAAAAGGCAAGGTCTCCATTTAACCTTCAATACGTACTGGTATCTATTATTATCGAAAAGTAGTAGGCCTGTTATATATTAGTATCATGTCAAACATCTATTGTTGCATTCGATGAAAAATTATCCAACACACAACTAACCACAAACTTCAATACCTAGTATTGTAGCGATTATTATCGAAACGTTGTAGGCCTGCTAAATTTAATATCATATCAAACAATTATTGCATTCGATGAAAAATTTTAAACAAACAACCATAAAACTTCCTACTTAACAAAATAGAAACACAGTCTGGTTTACGCTAAGGTTTGCAACATTGGCTTATCTTAAACAGATAAACATGGTCGCACCTAAATTGTTAGAATGCAAGCAAGCAGAAATAAAAGTTTACTCAGCTGTCAAAAAGATTTATAACACACTTTCCTGGCTCTAATAACTGGATACAAACTAAACATGCAGAGAAAGACTGCTTCAAGTTACTACAAGTACTGTTCACAATTTCAAGTTTCCGAAGTTCATCAGTACCATAGATCGTAAAACAGTATCTGGACAATTTATGACTGAGTTAAAATGCCGGATCCCTTTCACAAGCGCAGTTTAGTGACATTTTACTTGCTTTTCTTTTCGTACAAATTAACTTGCCTCCATTACCATTGTACTGTGTTTATTTGTGAATAAAACTTTTACTTCCTTCATCATCATTATCAGCCTGTTAACACCTACTGCTGAGTAAAGGCCTCTTCATGCTCACGTCGCCTATCACTAATCACTATCCTGTGCAAAACGCAACCACTGTTTTCCGGCTACTTGTGCTATGTCATCGAACCATCTGGCTGGTGGCGATCTCTGCCCCTCTCGAGTTACTTCTAAAATCCTAAAAGTATCAAGAGTTAACAGGACTTTTCTGAAAATATCGAAAAGAAAAAAAAAAAAGATATTCACCTCGCATTCACTGACCAAAGAAGGACTACTACAATAAGCGATGCGTCCAGAGTCCAGCCCCGTATAGAACCACTCTTTTGTATAGAGCCAAACATGGACGTCAAAACCTTTTAGGATAAACGCTATAAAATTACCTAAGGGAAGATGGTCTATCCAGAAAATTAATTAATTAAATGCAATGTAGTGATGGTTTACTCACATACGTGTCGTACGTAGAGCATGGATACCGGTTTTCGGTAATACCGAAAAACTGGGATCCCGGACTAAATATCTACATTTGAAAAACCGGTATTGTATTATCTTAATACCGGTTTTTCGGTATTTTCGGTATTACAGATAAAACTCTGAAACAAGTGTGGAATATCAAAATTTCACGCACATGCGATGCGTGCGAGTGCGCCGTGCGTGTGATGTGAACCGGGTTTAGAAACCTACAAAAAAAAACGTTTCTTGTAAAAACCTATAAGTATAAACGCCGGTTTATGTTTATTAATTAAAACGATTACTTTCTTATTTTGGACTGCAGTCCAGGGGCCTTAGCCTGTAACGCAATGGTGCCTAAATAGGCTCCCAGTTGACGGCTTCAATGGGGGATTTCCTGACAGCTTTAAAAAATAAAAAATAGTCTAAAAGCTGTGATAGATGGCGTTGATCCGACATCACAAAGTAAATTCGTGCTTACTACAGCGAAAATACTTTTTCACTTCAATGTTCTGTGACTTCATCTTTCACCTCATTCCATTTTGGTACATGAAAAAGTGCACGACTTTGTTATTGTTCTTGTATGAGTGAATGGTAGAACCGGAAACACTACATTTTGCTCCGTCACCAATACCTAAATATTGTGTTTGGATGTATCTACGAAGCCCAACGAGCGCGAACTGGCTTATGAAAAACATATCTCGTCAGCGACATCCAGTTACAAATTTGGAACTACAACTCATGAGCTGTCAGAAAATTGCCTATTACTATTTATTAATGCGGATTGCGGAGGGTCCTTTTAATATTTTTGTAGTACAGCAAAGAATATTCTGATTCTGCAACTTTTTCTCCGAGTGCACGGTCAGTTTGTGAGTGAGTGAGTGTGTGTATTTGTTTTCACGCTAGAACTGCAGGACGAATTTGCCTGAAGGAATGGAGATAGCTTAGAAACCAGACTAACATAGACTATAAATTACGAACTAAATTCGTCTGGTAATGTCGATAACGGAAAAAAAAAGTCTACGTGGACGAAGTCGCAGGCAAAAGCTGGTATAAATTAATATTATCGTTCAATTAAATAAACTCACTTTTTTAAAAATTTCTATTTGTCTATTTTAAAACAATTCAATATTTTTTAATATAACAAAAATGTAATACCGAAAAATACCGAAAAACCGGTATCCCGGTATTTAAAATCTTGATACCGAATGAATACCGGTATTGGGAAAAGGCTCCGGTATTCCATGCTCTAGTCGTACGGTCCTGTAAACTCCTGTAAGGTTTGCATAATAATATTAACAGTACTTCTGTCCATATTTAAAGTTAAACTAGCTCACTTTACTGTTGTTCGATCTTGTGTAACATCGTGTGTGCGTAGATGTTATAAAAACAAAACAATGTTACCTACCCAATTCCTTTGTTTTCATTATGAAATTGTTTTAAACCATTTGTGTCATTCAAACTATTTTTAGATTTTTGACGTGTTAAGGTCAGTTATGTATGAATATTAGGGTCCTCGGAGTGGTTTTTTTACCACATTGCGCCCACGAAAAGGTCACCGGTCCAGTCACACAGGTCACACCGGTGTAAACTTCTATAGGTACTATAAAAGCTTGTTTCCATTTAAGCTCTTGCATCTTGTCCTACATTATGATTGGAATCATGCGTTATCAAACTAAATTGCGCACAGAGCCTTGATTGCAGTTAGTAAGCAAATGTCAAACCAGCACCACAGATTAGGTACGTTGATTGTGATTAGTACTTACCTACCCGATTACAGACGGTGCCACTTTCTATGCCCAGAAAGCTTGCAAAGCGTTTATTGGCATTTTGCAAACGGCGGAATCTACCCGGAAATCAAACTTTCAGAAGTTACTACTTACATTTTGGTGCAATTCTCATGCCTATCTGCAGACTTGTTCCATTTTCTTAGGTGCTAAATAGCGTATTGTTAAGCTATGTATGTCAAATTAGTAGCCACCACACAAATATCTAGAAGTATAACTCAATCTGTGTACAGCGGGTGTAAAGGCAATCTCGACTTAGCCACATTACTTGGCATTACACATTGGAGGCGTCCAATAGGTATAGGTATTAACCTATTGTTAGGTTGAATAGCTATGCGATCGACTCTGAAATATGCACCACGGCTAAGGGTTAAATCACGTTAAATAAGGTTAAATAAAGGGTCGGAAAAAGCCTCGTTAAGCCTCGTCCACCCTCATTAAGACCTAACTATGACTTTGCTAGCTCAGCGACAAGAAATGGGTCTTGTCCATTTCCATTCCTCAAGAAGTCGCCACTACAGAGTACTTATATTATTATAGTCCTGCAGTCTCCTTCTCTTCGGCTTGGTAATCCTTGTAATCCTCGTATTTGTACCGCCAAGTAGAGTGAGGGATTGTATTTTTATACAAGAGCATTTTGTAAATGGGCTTTCCTGTTTTGATTTTCGGAGTTACACTTCTGTCGGTAGATATTCACGGTAGATCATTTGGCGAAACCATGACTAATCACTTAGCGCGACTTTTTCATACGTTTTCGTTGTTTCTATCCTATCTTTTTGTTCACTGTTTCGCCTCGTGCATTTATTTGCATGTTGGTATTCATTGTTGAGCAAATATGTCGACCTTGCGAACTGCATTGTTCACTGTGAGCAAAGAGAAGTGCAATGCAGTAGAAAACTGCAAAATACCTTTGGCATTGTGATTAAAAGAAAGTGCTCTAGACATGACATTTCAGAGCAAGCTGGTTTCCCCTTAACCAGGTTTTAAAGATACGTTCTTTTATTCGTTACGGCGGCGGCGGCGTTGGCATCAACAATTAATTAGTGTTTTATCATTTGCCTGCCTGCGGCTTCACTCATGAGACTAACGACAATATGATATGCGTGTGCTTATAATCATGTGATCTGTGACATATAAGCCTCACGAGCGAAACAATCTGGTATTTTTCCAGGCCAAGCCCTCTAAAAAGAAATAACACATTTTTGCGCACGCTTAGGCATTTTGTCCCAAGATTTTACACGTTCCCACTTGATTATGGAAAACGGCATGGTTACTGGATAAAACACTTACTTCATGGGAAATTTGGGCAAGAGAACGGTAAATGCCTGGATAATGGGTCATACAGGGTACATGAGCATCTCTATAATTGTTACTAGGTATGTATTTATGTCAAGAAGTACAAATAATTTCCCTATTTTATTGCGTGCTTTATTATATTATGTATTTTTAATTTATCATGCAGAACCTGTCTCAATTATTGTGTGTATTGTGGTGTTAAAATAAATGAATATTCTATTCTACTCGTAATTGATTTATCTCTTGTATCTCTTGTCTCAAGTTCACAACGAAAAATAATGATGCTGCTAAAAATCGAGCGCACTGCTCGAAGCAAATTATATCCGTGGTATAAAATATGGAAGTACTCTACATAAATTTTGCGAATGAAATAAATTCCGACTTGCGTCACATGCAGTTTTCCTCACCGAGTGCCCGAGGTCGAAAATTAATTAACCCAGTTACTTAATTGCAGTGAAGTTTACTCCATTTTAACTAATTACACCCACATGTTTACATGCCTACATGATAATACGATGTGTGAACTTTCAACACCACATGCAGCCATTGAGATCTTATGATTGTGTTCCGTCCGGTAAAATTATATGATACCTACACATAAATGATACATATCTTCCGAGATTTAGAAGTTTTTTTTCTTCACGCTATTTGGTGCATTGAAATGTACCTACTTGGTTCCTATTATGTTTTTATGCGGGAAAAGCACAATGCTCCAAAATATTACATTTTAAAGACTGAAATCGTATGAAAGATTGGATGCGTATAGCTTGGTCATGTACTCCTGAACCTAGAAGATTTTATGGAGTCACTGCTCGTAGGTAATCTATTAAGGTATTCTTATATTAATATGACTAACCAAAATTGTATATCTATCATGAAGGACCATACCGAGCTCGATAGCTAAGGCTCTCTCTCTTACTCGGTTAATCTACACAGAGCAAGTGTGCGATATACAGCAGAGCTATCGAGATGTTAATACACCCAATGAACTCACGAAGCTAATAGTATTAAGGCTGGAAGATAGTAGTGTGGCGGGAAATTCTAAATTTTCACAGTTTTTTACATTTTGTAGCTAAACTGAGCTATTTTTGTTCAGCGATTTTTCGTTTGCGAGAATAAAACCGTATTCTTTTCATTATTGTAAACAACAGAACAACAATAATTCAGCCGATTATGTGTTCTGGTCTACGAAGCAGTGGTACTGCCCAAAAAACTTGTCGTAGACCAGAACACATAATCGGCTGAATTATTGTTGTTCTGTTGTTTCCAATAATGAAGAGAATATTATGTTATTGCCGCGAATGAAAAATCGCTGAACAAAAATAGCTCAGTTTAGCTACAAAATGTAAAAAACTGTTAAAATTTTGAATTTCCCGCCACCCTGCTATCTTCCAGCCTTAAGCGAAATATACAAAGAAAAATAAACAAAATCGATTCCTAATTTAGATTCTTACACTAAACGAAACGAAAAAGTACTTTTAAAGAACCTTAGACTAAGTGAGAGCTATCTAACACAGCCAATTTCGTGTTGACATTCATAAATGTTTTAAAGATATTTTCGCTTTTTTTCAGCGAAAATATCTTACAAGCTGTTATGGATAACAACATGAAAAATGCTGTGTTAGATAGCTCTCACCTAATTCTAAGGTTCTATATGAGCAATTTTTCGATTAATTTATTGTAATTGATGTATGTAGGAATCTATTTTGTACATTTTTCTTGGGGCGCGGGCTTATTCACTATGTACGGCGCCTTCAGTCCATTGCCCGCTAATGCATTGTTGAATTTCACTTACATCTCTTCCGATTTGTCATTGACACCTGCCGCTATTGTGTCACTGATAGACGTTTGACGCAAGAACGCTGCGCTCGTCTTCCCACCGCTATTTGATCGGCAAAGTTAGTGCATACGGTCTAATCGAGGCAATAGAGTCTTTACCTGGTGGTGTTAAGAGTGAGCTCGTGTGCTG
Organism: Zelleria hepariella; assembly: GCA_949319315.1. NCBI lineage: Eukaryota > Metazoa > Arthropoda > Insecta > Lepidoptera > Yponomeutidae > Zelleria > Zelleria hepariella. Next base: position 7,016,495 of record OX439380.1, read on the forward strand.
GTCTTCAATAGTCAATCTTGGACGCGTGAGAGAACGCTTGAGAACGGACTGGAGAGCCATTCTGCCAATGAAAGAAAGTAAATAAAGGTTTTTATTTTACAATCAATCTCACCTGACCGAACAAGGACTGACGTGGCAAACTAATGGCAAGAGACGACCAGGCCGCCCCCGTACTACTTGGAGGCGCTCAGTTGACAAAGAAGCTGCATCAACTGGACTCGGCTGGAAGGAGCCTGCCACGCGATTAGATAAAGTGGGCAGTAGACAAAAAAAGGTTGAGAACCCCTGGTTTAATGTAATAATGTAATTTTACGTACACAAAACAGCACGTCGACCCTTACACCCTAGCACTCTACTCGGTTACGTTACGGGCGACTTTACAACAAAGCTGCACACTCCGACGTGCTGTCGAATGTGCATACTCTTTGTTTTTTTTTTGTGCTAGAGTAAGAAACTAGGGAAATTCAATATTTCAAAAGTCCTGTTTCGATCCTAAAACATCGACTGGGAACCTGCCTGATCGGACTTTTTTACGATCTTCATATTGTTATTTTGGTGCTGAAATCAGAATAGCCTCTATCCCACGATTGAAGTAGAACAGATCAGTCGCGTTACGTCACAGCCGCAGAAGCGCGAGCCACTCTTTGTTTTCTCTGCACTTTCGATTTCGTTCGACGCCTTTACCTGATCATCAGTCTTCTTTAAGAACCCTGTAGCTCGTATTCCAATTGCCACTAGTGCCAGAATCGGTCAATTTGGTACAGCTTAAGCCTCGTACGTGAGCGCTGGTGGAAATAAGTGGCCATTTTACTATTTATTAGCGTTTAAGAGACAGGTGATCTCGAGTTGTAATGCCGTTTGTTTGTAAAAGAGGGCACCATTAATGAATAATGAAAGTAGATGGTATCTGGTGCGTTTAGCAGATGGACGCGGTGTAATATTGATGAAATGCACGATGAACACGACAATGTTAATCATACCGAAGTTTGAAACGGTTGTTTGCGCGCGTTTTTCTTTATTTCGTTTGCGAGGTTGTCGACCCTGCGATTGTGTGGGACAATGAGTTTGCAGAGAAAAGGTCGAAATGTCAAGGTTTTTTGCTGAAGGACTTCTTGGTGGTACTACATAAACTGAAAGATTTTTTTCCCTCAGTGAACTTACTTGCACTTTGAATTTCGAACTGAAAATATAAAATGAAAAAACTGTTTCATGATTGTAAAACAAAGTCGAGACAGCAAAAAAAGTGTCAGGTTTTGTGATGATGTAGTTTTGTTATCTGTCTGCTCGTGAAATTAAAATTCATTATTTTAATTGGCGATAAATAAGAGTTTACAAACGTATCAAGTAATTGCTCAATTCAAACTAATTCGGTTCATCTTAAGCATTCTTTCTTATACTTTACTAACACTTTCACGCATTCCTGAGATCCACATCTCTGAAATTACTCACGTCTTTTGTTCTAAATAGTCGTTTAAAAAGCAGTTTAGCGGAATTTATTTGATACAAGCTTGCCTTCTTATTTATGGAGATCTAAGTTTTGTAGGGACAAATTATATGGCCTATGCATTTTCGAAGGTATAGCCGGCATGTTATATTGTTATTTCAGCCACTCTCTATTTTTGTTGCATATCCTTTTCTAACCGACATGACGTTCGCCATATAGTTGCTATAGGTAATCTGTGCCTTATTGTTGTTTTGACAGGTTGACATAATGACAAAGACACTCAATATGGACCAGTCAGTGCTGCAGATAATACTGCCGGGATATACTGCCGAACACTAAAAATGTTTTTACTCTAGCCGGGCTATGATTGCCAATATTGCAGCCACATATTGCCGAAAAATATTGCTTGTTTAGACGCCCCATTAAATAGACCAAAACAATAAGGAGATCAGGCTATTGATTCACTGACACAACCCAGAAAACGACAGAAACATACTTTTTGTCACCTCCTGTTAGCTCTATAAAATTATAGAGTTGGTGCCCCTCTGACCCCTAGGGCAAATATTTTAAACAATAAAATGTAGCCTGTGCATGTCTCACTAGCTCGGCACAGGCTTTCTCCCAGAAAGAGAGAGAGAGAGAGTTCTAATTCACCACGCGAGCCTACTGCGGATGGGCACTGGGACAAATGATTTGTCGATTATTGTCGTGATCTATAGTCGTCTCATATCTCTGCTAACCGTTACTTTATGCATTCACGTGTTAAAAGATCTCCCGATGTGTCATATATTCTGACAATAGTAAGAAATCAGCATACGGTGTTACGTACGTTAGGTCTGTAAATATGCGCTTTTTTGCCCGATGGCGTGTAGAATAGTGCAGCATTGTCATAATTAGATAAACTAGGGGCTAATGGACAAAGCAATATATCATTGAATCGTATAAAACATGATCAGTGACGTTTATTAAATTATGGACCACAGTGTCGAGTTGTGAATTACGAAACTTGGGATTGTACGAGTATTAGTAGAGATAGTATCGCTGAATTTGCGATAGAGATCTGGCGATAAGTCACAATAAAAGACAATGTTTTACGCTCAAGTGAATTTAAAATTTAAGGAGTGTTATACGAGAAAAATATTGACTGAAGGTTTAAATTTGCGTTCAACCACTTGAATAATACGATTATCTAGTTTGCTTTGAAAGTTACCGGTTGCCGATCGCAGTAAGCATGCTCTCTCGTTGGTATGTATTGTAAAACATTAAACGATAACGCCTAGTTATAAATAAACCAGAATGTAGATTTTCTCCTTGTAAAACTTCGCTTGAAACAGAAAATCATAAGTTTGTTACGGGTAGATAAATTCTTGGGTCAGATGGGTGGGTACGGTTTTTGGCATGTAGAACAATAATTGAATAGTTTTATTATGTATTTATACAAATTGTACAAAATACACACGCGTTTGCCACTCGCAGTACCGTTGACCTGAAACAGAACTAAAAAAAGTGGTTCGCACAGGTGTGCTCTCATGATTTTCCAATAAGTAGGTACGCACACTGATTGGTAAAAGGAAATAAAAAGGATGTTTGTAATTAAATGCCTAATGAGTGCAAAGAAAGGCAACATGTTCCACGAAAGGGGACTGCTCCAAAATTTCGCAAGACCTCTTATTACATAGCTGGAGGTGAATGCATACGTTGACGCGAAAAAGGACCAGTCACACCGGTTTTCCAGCTACCATAAGTACCCAAGTAGTGTACGGTATCCAACATCGCAAAATAATTAAATGAATCCAACCCGCTCTACTGCTATGTATTATTAAAGAAGTTTTTTTATCGTCCTTTATGTGTTTGTTTTGTTTTGAGAAATGTGCAAAGTCTGTCTTGCTCCAAACCCAAAGCTCTCTACCAGTACCAATGTAAAAGGTAGATACCACGACTACACCTACAGTCATCAGCACGTTAACCCTTACATTTTCGTTGCAAAGTCGCCCGTAACGTAACTGAATAGAGTGCACGCATGTAAGGGTCGGCATGCTGTCGACTGTACATTCATTTCAATCATTTTTAGCGCAAATCTACGAAATTCTCCAACTATTTTATGGTATGGTATGATCTTGCAGACCTTACCGCGCACTGCTTTGCAGTTTTTTAAAATCACGATTTAGGGTCAGTTCCATAAAACTTGCATTTGCTCTAGGGGTCCAATTTCGAGGGATAATTTTAGAATTGAAAGAGTAGGAAAATAGGCAACGCTCCGGTACGTATGGTTACGACGGCATGTATTTTGCAAGGAACCGTAATATAAATAAATTAACCCATTTAATTTTTAAGTGTATCAATTAAACAGCAATACAAGGTGTTACAAAAGTACCTAACTCTTTTTACAGGGTGTAACCTTCTGGTCAACAGAATGTCAAATCTGTAAAAACAGGTTGAAAAAAACTATTTTTATTTTATATATAACCTCAAAATTGAAAATATTTCATAATTTTTTTGTTTTTGCTATACGCTCAAATTTAAAAATATTTTTAATATGTAGGTGCATTTACATAGCTTTGAGTAGTTAAAACATTGTGAAAGTCAATGAAACAATATTTAAAAAATACTTTTCTCCCGCCACATCGTACACATTTTGTTAATTTAAAAATTAACGGAACGTCATAGAGCAAAAAAAAGTTTAGGTTGTGATTCCTATTACCCTGTAAAAAGAGTTAGGTACTTTTGTAACACCTTGTATAAAGATTAAAAACCTTACGTAGGATAGGCTTTGTTTTTTTTTTATTTGTTAAGCCAAAAAAATCACAAACTAAAAAGCCACTCCTGTTACTCTTTGTGACTCTGCGCCGTAAATATTGACAATTTTTTTATGGAAAATAAAAATTGCGCTTTAATTTTTGCGAAATCATGTTTCAAGAATAAAGATATTTAAAAATTGCCCTGTATAGATCAAAAGTTAGAGAGAGATAACGTAGCGCTTATAATAAAGCAGCTTTAAAGCTCGGTATATCGTACTGCTCTATTTAGACCAAAAGAAGGGCGAAAGCATTGTATCTAGCGCTATTTAGCTCGATATAGCGGTTCCTGAGCATGCTGGCCCGGAGTAGACACATGGAATCGTGTGGCTCTAGACTCTAGCATAACTGTAACGGTACAAAACCGCCAGTGCGAGCACCAAGAAGTCCGGTTGGTTACATAAAAGTAAATGTTACATAAAACTCGATCAAACCGCCCCGGGGATTATTTTGATATGCATAAGTGTGTCGCGTCACGTCATATAGCTTTACGTCACGTGACGTAGGCATTGATTGGCGTGTTTACTCTTTTGTTTGTAACTTTTTTTATTGACTCTTTTATTTAAGTAGATAGTTTTGCGCGCGCGGATAGGAGTAGGTAATCCAGCCTACTTTGCACGCATATGCTCAATAAATAAAGGCTTTTGACGACGCCAAATTGTCAGTTTCTCGAGTTGACAAGGCCTTTTTATTTTTGAATCATTTATAAAAATTTCAAAAAACTGTCTATAAAACCTTAAAACTGTCTGTCTTTCTGCGCTATGGTGCCCGGGGACAAGGTTTTATGAGAAGTAAAAATAAATATGTGGAATTTGTAGTCTTCTGGATCTAAAGGCCTAGAAATTCCCAGCCTCGAAGGACTTCGATTTGTCAGTAGCTGTCCCATTTTTCTATTACCGTATCATAAAGACTAGTCTCACCACGCTTCATTCGGCTCAATCCAAATTGAATTACCGCCAATGACATTCTAATACAATTACCGCGAATCGCGCTTTATGTGCACAAAAGTACAAGTTAATTTGAATTAAATAACCTGCCACTGAATAACCGTCCATCACGTCATGTTATGAAGGCTCGCATCCCGTGATTACTGCTGACAGTAGTAGTCACTTGTAATGGCGTAATGGACATGTATTGAAGTGTTATGGCCGTATGAACGAAGTATGATCTCTTTTGTGCAAGAGCAGTGGTTCAAAAGAGCGTTTATGCGTTACTTTAAAGGTGGACGCACACTACTCGTGCGAACGGCTCTGAGATCTCATAAAAACGTAATTTAAATGCAACGCTGATACCAAGCGCGTGAAGAGTTTTAATTTCCTTCAGGATCGCATACCTACAGTAATATGCAACACAGGCCAACAATTAAAATCATAGATCCAAATCTCCCTGGCGCACCGAGACAAAGTATTTCAAGTTTACGCAAATAGGTACACGCTTTACAGGCAGTTCTGCATTGCAGATGTTTTACTCTATTGTAAGAAGATGTAAATTTTCCCACGCGCCATGGGTAGAGTGACCTCCCAACGCAACACTGTCTTATCTCAATTGCAACTATTGTAGACGGATTAACAGTAGACAACACTATCAATGCATCTGTCATGACATGACGACACCCAGTCCTCGGATGACCTGAGATTTCATTGTTCTAGTTTATCTCTAGATCCTAGATTGTAGCTAGGCCATTGTCTAGTCTAGTCTATTTACTTACAATTTCTATTGAGAACTTCAAACACGCATTCGAGTAATTAGCGTAAATTATTGCTTTACTAAGTATTTAATGACTTAGCATAACATCTGCTTGATGGATTGACGGTGTTACAAAAGCGGTAGGTAATACGCGAAGCTGTCAACCGTATAGGATTTACATGAGAAATATGAGATCTTTGCTACTATGCAACTACTATTGTCTATCTAGGTACCTAATAGGTGTTATGAACATCTTAAGTTAAAACCAGAGGTCAGTGCGGCAAGCAAACCTTCTCAACCCAGATTTAACTAAACCTGTGTTCGCTTTGTGTTCGCTTACAGGCCTTAGAGTAGTGGTCTGCAATTATTATAAGATGAATAGACCCTCTTGCCACATGTTATTGATGTCAAGATCTTTATAAAACAATAAACAACCTATTCAAAGGACTCCATAATTTATGAGGTGCTACCATGGACGATGACAGCCAAATTTACTATTGCAAAAGTGTGCAATGGTCAGTTGCGAATTGCGATGTGTTGAAAACTTGAAACTAGTAATGGTGGTAGGTAAAATAACAGAATTTATAGTAGCACTTGTAGTTGAAGTCGGTTTTGTTCTTCTTCTTTATTGATTCCTTATATGCTGAGGATCGCGACCATTTCTATGAAACAGTCTTCATAATCATCATAATTCATTCTTCATAATTCATCATTCTATGATATAGGTAACGTTTTATCCGAAACAAAATTGATCTACTTGAGATAGGAAGTCAGTCACAAAGATTACTAGATGGGTCGAAACTGACTTCGTTCCATATATTTGGTGCAATATTTAAGTGCGATGAGATAGAACTCAAGGCAAGCACGGGCATGCTCACACATTTTTAATTTCTACCTTTGTACATTGTATAATAATAATAAGTTGCCTACCTATGTTTTGTGTTGTACCTAATTGTAAACAATCAGGCTACATGGATCTTCCATCATGGATCCTACGACAACCGCATCTACAAGTACGTATTATATTACAGTGATTCAACAAGGTACCTACATAAACCCTTGAATAAACTTATGAGATACCTACTTATATTTGCATCCATATTATTGTGTGTGTGTTGAAAATAATTAAGATCAACGATTACAACACAATATTGAGGACTAGGCCACAGCGTCGCCGCAATATGTATCATTAAAAAAAACTAAGACTAAGTTATTACCTCCCCTAGCCGCGTACCTATTGTTGTTTAGTGTAATTAGCGTCCGCGTCCAGTATCAATGTTCTTATCGTCTCTTTATCTTTGATACAGCAATGTAAGAGTCAGTTTTTCTGAAGAGATCACGAGTTTTGCAAGGGCAATACCATTTGTGTAATTTTCTCTGAAGTGGTTTTTCTGAAGGTTTCTTTGGCAACTAACCAACCATTTTTCTGAAAGCTTCGTTTCAAAACTGTACCTAGATTCTAAGTACGGTGCTCTGGTATGTACACCTTAAAATCTCATATTCTGATTATGTAGGTATTTTGTTTTTGGCCAGACTATGAATTTTAGAAATAATTATCTAATTCCGTCTCTGAATTCAGAGTAATTTCGGCGGGATATACGAGCCCGATGGCAGTATCGAAACTGACTCTAGATGTTTATAATTCATGTATATCAACACCAAGTTCTCATAACAACACTCCGTGTATATCTCATGCAGATTTCCTCTTTGTTACCCTACAGACTTGACCCCTATAACTTCCTGCCATTATTTGCTAAACATATCACATGTGTGACCCCTAGATCAGTTGATTGCCTTTAACAGGTCTCATAAACGTTGTTTTGTCCGGACTAAGAAGATGTGATGATGCTAAGCTGATAGGTTAAGTTATGTATGACAGTATGATAAAAAGAAACATCGCTCTCCTCTCCTGCGTATTTAGATAAACCGATCTATTATATCTATAAATATTAATTTTCTTCATTATTATGAATGAATAGTTATGCCATACAATATATGTCGGGTTATGATGGAAAAAAGTGGAAAACTGGTTTCTTTTAGTTTTTAGGGCATAGGGTCTCGATAAAAGTTGTCAGTAGGGCATACCATGATCTTCAAACTCATCAACAGCATTCCAATATTTTGATGTTTAACCAGCTTGATGCCCGTGGCTTCATTCGCATCTTCGAATCCCAATGCGAGCAAAGTCAGGCTATTTTCTATTCACTGAACGTTGATTTTTCCGTTGTTTCGAATCAAATCTAGTTTCTCAGAAAAAACAAGCGGAAGACTACTTACACGAGTCCAATAAGCGAGAAAACATAAGCACTAATCGTTCTTTTCCGTTTTGTTACAGATAAAACATAAAACCGATCAGCCGACCCCTCGACCTTCAAAGCGATGCGGAGCAGCATCGACAGATAAACAAACAACCTATTTCTGTCCTAAACTTTTTCGCAATAACGCATAGAATAGATAGATAAACTCCCGTTCGATCCCAAGCAATGTCAGTGTGAAGACGTCAGTGCTTTAGCCGCATCGTGTGCTGAAGAACCTTTAGTTTTCCCTCCTTTTAAAATTACCCCAGTATGCTTGTGGAGTAGGGAATAGTAACTTTTCACTGTGATATCCTGTTAGGTTGTGATCCACGATGGCGTCCATGTATTTAGGGCTCGGTGTGTTGACTCTGTGTCTGGTGTTGTGGCAAGTGGGACACATTTGTGGCCTGGACAATGGGTTAGCTCTGACGCCACCTATGGGATGGCTCGCCTGGGAGCGGTTTCGATGCAACACGGACTGCAAGAATGACCCTGACAACTGTATTAGGTGAGTGGATGGCGTTGGTGAAGATCAGACGTGTGGTGTAATGATTGGGAATTTTTGTGTACCTACTGCTGGAGATCACAGGACCCTCCCTGGCTCTGGACAAGTTAAAGACCGGCTTAGCAATACGTTGACCACCGCCCTAGATAAATAATAGCGGAATAGCGATGGAAATCATCGTGAGGAAACCCGTAAACTGAGGATTATTGAGGTTAAAAATTGACCTCAGAAAATCAGGTTTCCTTTGTAATATTTTAATATAATGCCTTTACTTATCCTTTCATGGTTAATTGGTTATGGGTTGTTTTCACATAATTCAAAATTAAAGTTCATTTGATAATTAAATCATCCATATCAGCCATCACGATCAGATAGCGTAGGTAGTTCTAAATGCCCGGTCTATTTTCCACATCATGGACTAATTCGGAACCCAAAGTTTTTTGTTCGAAAGTCCGTTTAGACAATATTGAGAAACTAATTTAAATATTTTTTATTTTGGTCCAGTAGTTTTGTTTTTAAGCGCTTAAATGTTTTGTTCCTATGACCGCCAACTGTATGCAGACCGTCGCGCGTGACGTCATAAAACCGTATCTTTGAAACGTTGTAAAATCCAAACTACTGAACCAATAAAAAAATATTGAAATTAGTTTCTCAATATTGTCTAAAGATAAGATTAAGCCAATAACGGACTTTCGAACAAAAAACTTTGGGTTCCGAATTGCCTTGAACTTTGAAACACTGTATTGTATAGGGACCAACAACAATTACTTTTACCATATTTTATTCTCTGACGCCAATAAAATAGTCAGCGGGCGGTACCCTACCTAGATTGTTATTTAAGTGGATACCTAACCTAGTAAATCTATTAAGCTCTACATTATGAGAATTCTCATAGCTTTGCACGAGCACTAGTTAAATAAATTAACTCCACTTTTAAAGGATTTACAACGATGGAAAAAATGTTAAAAGTTAATAAATATTGAAAGCTAGATATTTTTGAAGCTCCCAAACTACGAATATTTCTCATCACGCCACAAGCTATTTTCACCCTTATCTCTACCATCGCAGTGACCGTTTCTTCCGTTTGGATGATTGGCTGGTCCTGCTATCCTGCCGGGCTAAGAATTCAGCCGTAGACTCGGCCTTTGACTTCATTTTCATTCAATATCGCTACTACAAGTGAATATTACGTATCTACGATTGCCATATTAGGGCCTCTAGTTTCGAAAGGAGTAGGCCCTAGATACTTTTAGGGTTCCGTACCCAAAGGGTGGGACCCTATTACTAAGACTCCGCTGTCCGTCCATCTGTCTGACCGTCTGTCACCAGGCTGTATCTCATGAACCGGGATTAAAACCATGCGCCGAATCAGCCCGCGAAATACCGACCCTTGGTCATCATGATGCCACGCCATTCTAACCCCTATCTCCACCCCGCAGCGACCGTCTCTTCCGCACCATGACGGACATCCTGGTCTCCGAAGGGTATGCAGCGGCGGGCTATGAGTACATCAACGTGGACGACTGCTGGCCCGAGAGGGAGAGGGACGCAAGAGGCCGTCTGGTGGCTGATAGGGAGCGATTCCCTTACGGCATGAAGAGTCTATCCGACTACGTGAGTAGCTTTAGCTTACGATTGTTTAAAATATGAACTACTAGTGGTTCGCCCCGAACTATGAACTCGCGACCCCATATCTCAGCAACCCCTCGACCGATTTGGCTCGACTACTCAAGTTATCGTCGAAAGAACATTCATAAATACATACATACAAATAAACATACTGACATACATACAAACATACAAACGCCGGATTGTTCCAGTAGACTCGGAGAACTTCGCTCACTTCGCTCGCTCGTTCAATAAAGCCAAATTGGCTAAATGTATAGGTATTGGTGTGGGTGTTGCAGGTGTTATCTCGCCTGATGTCAATGTTTTGCCCACCCTGAATTATTTGACTTGAAAGCCAATGCCAATTAAATAAGTACTTAAAAAACAACAAAATCCTTTAAGAACTTTTAAAACCGCAAAAGAAACAAAACAAGGAACTAATTTACGATTTAAATAAAGGTTTGTACAAGTATTGTATGAAATCGAAAATGTATTTCCCTAATCGATTTATGGATGCAAAAATGTTTAACGCAGCAAGTAAGTAACTTTATAATCATAATAAAATGCAACATTTTATTGACTAAATTGCAACATTGATGTTCAGGCACAAAGTAAAACTCGCATACCTGCATTTCAAATTATAACTCATTTTGCCTGTTAGTTTATATATTTTTGCCCGCGACTTCGTCCGCGTGGAGTGCAGAAAACGGAAACGGGTAGAGAGTAAAAGCGTGTTAATAAAATTTGTGTTACTCTGATTTCTGAGCTATCACCATTCCAAATATCATGAAAATCCGTCCTCCTGGCGTTTCAGCTTGAAGAGAAACACACACACAAACTTTCACATTTATAATATTAGCGGACTTAGCCAGTTAGTATATTTTATGTAGGTATGTAAATAACAAGGAACCATTCGTAAATAATAGCTGATGGTTTATTAACACGGAATCCCGTCCCATTATAAGGATGTTCTTTACCCACTCGGCATATTCATGTTCATACATAATATAGAGCGGGCAGATTATTTTCACCCGACTACGCGAAGCAAAAAGGATGGTTATGATTTTAGCAGCGTATGTATGTGTGTATGTATGTATGTATGTATGTATGCATGTGTGTATGTTTGTGTGTTCATCTGTTCCCTCGCAGAGCCTAAACTACTCGGCCGTTTTCAACAAATGAGGTGTCGTTGGATTCGTCTTAATTACCCAGGTGACATAAGATACTTTAATTTTGAAAAAAAACAAGATGGCGGCTGTGCTGCGCCCTAAAGTAGTGTACCTAAAAATAAAAATTATCGGATACCATCGTCATGGGTATCAAATGAAAGGGCTTTAAAAGACATTTTCAAAAATGTAGAACACATGTAGCGTCAACATAACAAATAGAACAAAAAATACCAAGATGTATTTTTTTTGCCCTTCTTTGTTCTATTCTGGGCATTTTTGGGTGATCGTCCAAAATGACATACTAAAAAGCTAAAAAAAATTGTTTTTTTTTAATTATTATTTTTATTGAATGTTTTACAAATAAAAACAGTAATTTTGCTTATACATATCTTTTTTTCCTTTTAAATGTAACTGCTTAATTGAGATTATGATGATGATTTAGATGTAACCACTTATAATTAGTTCGACATCTCATGGGACGAATAATCCATTAGAACACATCCACAATTCCACATCAATTAGAAACTAAATCGATAAAAAACATGCAATCCCGGTAACCATTATACGCATCGCTAGAGAGAAAGAAAACTGCACTTAGCTTTGACCTTAGGCTAGTCTGTGTCAAAGAAAAAGATCAAGATCCATGTCACTGTCCTCTACGAGGTCTACGATCTCCTTTGTTCCCTATGGAGCCAGTGGCTAGATCCATAATGGATCCAACGAGATTTTTCTTTCTCTTTAGAAACAGATTTAAAAAAATGGATCTAAAGAGAAAGTAAAATCTCATTGGATCCATTATGGATCTAGCGACTGGATCCATAGCGAACCAAGGTACAATCTTAGCTTTTTGCTGACCGTGTAAAACTTGATCAAATAAGAGCAAAAGGCGAGATACAAGGATCCGGAAAACTAAAAAGTAACTCCAAACACGAATCGTGCTTTAATCCATAAGGCGGAATTAATCACGATATTCACCGCAAACCGTTTATAATTTGCAACCTTATTAGCTTATTATTAATGTCTAATAGCACATAATAGTCAGTCATCGAGTGGGCAGCGAGGAAGGATGAAGGTAGAATATAATGCAAAAGATGTACAGACTGGGATTATAATTAATTTCAGCACAAATTCACAAAGCATTTCATAAATGGCGCCTACAGGCGTGGCCATAAAAGAACCGGAATAAGGCTGTCAAAATTAATCTGTGCCAAGCTAAAGCCAAGCACGCACGAGTGATCTTATAATTGTTCCGTTTTGCCTTTAGAGGTACGGAACCCTAAAAAGGCCTTTATGTAGTAGGCAGAGGCGTCGTTTCGTTGAATCATATTATTTTGTGACAAAGGTCTATTACGCTATGGCCGTGTATCATTGTTCATTAACTGTTAAATTTGTTTTGCCCACCGGTATGCCCACACGAGGCAAAGGAAATAAAATTGACTGATGTTTAGTTGATGTTTGACCTTAGGTTGGATGAAATTGGTTAGGCACTGTGGGAGGTTTGAACGAGTAAAGATTGGACCTGATTGTACCAAAGATATCTTTCAGTGACTGGAAATTCACTTTAGTCAACATTAAAATTATTTATCGTAGAACTATCCAGATTAGTACCAGAGCCTGTAATAGAAATACGGCGCTTTAAGTATCACATCGATTGATTGTACGGGAAAAGACCGTAATCGGCTGATTATAGAGTAGAATATTCATAGACAGTTAGTTCTTACGAAACACCATTAGAATTCCAAAGAATCATCATAAGATAAACATTCAGGAGTAATTCGGTTATTAAAAACCATTCTGTTAACGACAACAAACGCCTAGGTAGACCGTTAAATAACTGTTTTAGCAATTAACATCTCATTTACATTTTATTCTCGCAAGATCGTCTTGCGTAATTTCCAGTAAAAAAATAAAGAAGTGCTACGTTATTCATTCATTATGCAAATTCATTTTGACACTTCTTACACTCGCTTTGCTTTACTTCGCGCCACTTGTGACTCTACCTCTGCTTCGTGTATGGTAATTAGTATCCCACCAAAAACATTCTGTAAAAAACTAACCAGGTCTCGATGGAGCTACTTGTTTATCTCTAAAAAGTAATGAAATCTAGACAAAGTCGTGCCAAGTCTAAGGTTCCTTACTGCGATTTCTTTATTATTATAGTTAATGTTGTGAGACTTGGCCGTTGAAGGGTACACAAACGGTTCTGGCGACAGATTGGTGCAATGGTGTCATGGAGCACCTGCGTCATGGTGCGGTTTTGTACCCTTGGGTACCCTTCAACTGCCAAGTCTCACAACATTAACTATAATAATAAATAAATCGCAGTAAGGAACCTTAGACTTGGCACGACTTTGTCTAGATTTCATTACTTTTTAGAGATAAACAAGTAGCTCCATCGAGACCTGGTTAGTTTTTTACAGAATGTTTTTGGTGGGATTTCACTTCTTTTTGTAGAAACGTGGGCATATTGATTTTTTTTATTAGATTTACTGATTTGACACAGTTTTTTAATTTGTGTAATGTTCGAGTAGAATACAGTTAATCGTTCGACTATTTCTTCTTGTTAACTACTAAGTACTAGTGGTTCGCCCCGAACTGTGAACTCGCGACCCCATATAAACTTAACAACCCCATATCTCGGCAACCCCTCGACCGATTTGGCTCATGTTTGAACTTAAAAATTCTTTTAATTTTATTTACCCGCCTACCAAATTTCATAACGATCCGACCAAATTTACTAAAGTTATCGTCGAACTTTCATACATACAACCATACATACATACAAACATACAAACGCCGGATCGTTCCAGTAGACTCGGAGAACTTCGCTCGCTCGTTCAACTAGTGGTTCGCCCCTGAAAATTTTTATGAACATTATGAATGTTCGTTCGACGATAACTTGAGTAAATTTTGTCGGATCGTTATGAAATTTGGCAAGCGGGTAAATGAAATTAAAAGAATTTTTAAGTTCGAACATGAGCCAAATCTTTCGAGGGGTTACCGAGATATGGGGTTTATATGGGGTCGCGAGTTCACAGTTCGGGGCGAACCACTAGTATAGTTTTCCCTTTATGTGGCCATTAAACCCTAACTCTGTACCAAATTTCAGCTCTCTGTGTTTATGGGAAGTACTAGTTCTATTTTGATGATCATGAGTGAGTGTGTGTCATAAATGCGAAACTTTGCTTTCGCTTAACTTCGGAACTAAATGACCTACAGACTTGAAATTTTGGATTTTGAGTATGTGAATATAACTTACTAGATGACGAAAATTTCTACGTTCTCGTCTTATCCAGAGGTTCTCAAATAGGGGGCTGAAAGTGCGGCGAAATGGTTCCAGTAAAGGATGGTACGGCAGTGTTTGCTTCGCGCTCGACCTGGCGGGGGCACTGCCGTGCCCCCAGATGTCAATCAAGTTATTGTATCGATAACCAATAACTAACCATTTAACCATTTAAAGATTGTACCAATCACCTTATCAACTTTTGGACACATAAAAAATGGTTTTGCTATTAAAGAAAGTCGGTTTGGTGGGAAAACCGTGCTTGAAAAAGTAAACAAAATAATTTGTCACGATTCACGATAAATTGTCCCTTTACTTACAAGATTTTTAAGATCACTATGTCACGACTTTTTTATACTTATAATTATCTACTTACTTGGGCTGGCCAGAGAATAGAGATTTGACGCATATTTTGTTACAGCTATGTGCAATAAGTTTGATACTAATTTGACAAAGTAGATTTTTTTTATTTACAATGTTAGTTATGTACATGAGTCGCCTAAGAATCCCAAGATACGCTCACGCACCGGTCCATCTATTTTTTTTTATGATGTGGAGGTACGGTCGGCCACAGTCACAGATACCCTATGGCAGCTCTTACCGCGTGCGGCATAAGGGCGCCAATCGAACAAAAAGGGGAACCTATCGTGTGGCCGACTGTACGAAATCCTTAGTGCGCGAGTCCGACTCGCACTTGGCTGGTTTTTAATTTAATTTTCATTTGTTTTTTTAATGAGATAGACTGATAGAGATAGTCGATTAATGTGTTACAAATGCAAATCTGCACTCCGCTTTAGTCAGAGCGTCTGTTATTATTATCATGATATCTTCTTGTTTGGACAATGATATCTTGTTAACGTATGATAATGTGTTTTAGGGGAGACCTAGGAGAGTTGTAACAGAGGGGAGTTGTAACAAAGCCGATTTCTCAAAATCTATGGCTGTCAGTGAGCTGGTAACACCATACGTTTGTTTTTTTTGACACATCACTACATGTTAGTCAGTGACAGCAGTCCCCGGGGAGCGGTTTGGTTATTACGACACTTGTGCCTCAAAAATCGTCAAAAGTAAGTTTTTGCCCAAATTTTTTCCAGCGTGTTATTCTATTTGTATTACGTTTGTGTGGATGTGCCATATTTCTTCATACTCAGCGGCTCTTTAAGATTCATAATGAAATAGGTTTTTTTCGGTTACGCTTCATGTTTTGAGGTTAGAAAGCATAATTAAAAGCAAGTCAGAATTTTAGCATCCGAGGTGAGTTGTAACAGCTTGTTACAACTCACCTCGCTTTTTCCTTTTTTAACATATTAACGCATTTTGTTATTCTTATTATACAGGGTGTCCCAAAAAATAGTGTCAAGCGAAAGTCCAGAGATCTAGAGCACCTCTAGGGGTACCCGAATCACCCCCATGTATGTTCAGCGATTTTTTGACGTTTAGAAGTTATGAGGCTTGCCTAGCATTGGTTTTTATTTTTTAACTGTTTTTGTTTTTACTTTTTTAATATTATTTTTTCTTTATTGGGATCTTAGATAACTAGTCTATCACCAAAAAAATAATGATCAGCTTTAAACGTGTAAAAAATACCGCAATTTTGATCCAAAGTTCATAAATGCCGTTTTAGAGAAAACATCATCGACTAAATTAGTATGGGGAGAAAAAAAAGTAGGGGTCTGAAGGATTTTTAATTGATTTCAAAAACTTTCCTACAACCTGAACCTTCAGAATAGCACAAAAAATATGGCACTTTATGGGCCTTTAATTCGAGTAATTAGCGATCAAAGTTGAAAAAGCGGAATTGTGAGAAATGTAATTTAGATCGTTTTTCTTTTATTTTTGTTGATTGTGAGAAAAAACACAGAAAAAAGCTTTATGTTGACTGTCAGTATGATCTGCATTAGAAATTCACGGACAAATATTAAAAAAAACTCGATATATTTATTTTTATTTTTTTGTATTTTTTTCTCCAGTTAATTTTTTTGGCTGTAATAATAATTATTGATAACAAGGATTAAAGTTGATTTTTCACAACTAAAGTCCTTTAATTTTTATACCTTTCCTTACATTTTTATAAAAAAACACTTTTGTTTCAACTCACCTTGACCCCTGTTACAACTTACCTCGGTATGAGGAGAGTTGTAACAGTGGGAGTCGTCCTAGTTTTATCGAATTTTTCCTATGTTATGATTACTTTTTAGTATAGAATAGGCTGAAATTGCATAGACTATAGATATCATTATCATCCGTTAAAAAAAAATTTAACGTAGCATTTCATTTGGCTGAGATATTCAATGAAATGTAAAGTAAAGTAGGAAGGTAATTTTTGCTTGCTGAAATGCCTCTTTTCGGGAACAATTATTTTCCTTATGAATTTAGGAAAGCGCACAAAATGGTAGGCATCTATAGAGATTTTCTCTTGTTTATATTAGAGAAAGTACGAAAATAAAATGGAAGAAGGTACAGTCGGCCAGAGTCTCAGATACCCCTTTTTGTTCGATTGGCGCCCTTATGCCGCGCGCAATAAGAGCTGCCATGGGGTATCTGAGATTGTGGCCGACCGTACCTTAGGCTTATTGTGCAATTAATGAACAATGATGATGTCTTTACGCATTCATTTTAAGCAAACACACAAAAGCGTTCGTGATTGAAGTGGAAAACTTATCAATTATATTGGAAAAAACGGAGTCTGGTTTCGTTGTAAGTAATATGTTTGATGATGTAAAATGGTAAAATATCCTTACAACCGTCCAGGTAGCATTGCTAATTGACACATAGTTTCACACAACTTTCCTATAGTGTACGTTAATCCGAGTGTTAGTTAAAAATATTGGATAAGAAATTGTAAAACAAACAAGGAAACGACCCGACTAATAATTTTTATGAAGACATTCATCAGCCTTAATGACATGAAACCGCAAAATGCCAACAAGTGAGATGAAAATTTCCTCTTCCAATAGAATAGAAACCGCAGTTTAACTACCGCTGTTGAGCGTCACTTGTGAAACAAATTGGTTTTCTTTACGATATTTTACCTTAACTTAAATACTTTAAATAGCCAAATACGAAGAAAGGTAACTTAGAAATGGAGTCTGTCAAGATACAGAAGCGCTTCCAATGTGGGCACTGCTCTAGACTCACTTCTAGAGTCTAAGTTAGTACTAGGTACTGAGCTATCCTTGCCAATTTGTTTGAATTACATATCATTGTACATAACTCTTGTAGATAAGTATTATAGTGCACATATACAGGGTGTTAAAAGACCGCCAACAAAGCGGGAAACCACGTATTCCCCTCATCATAAGGAACATTTTTGCCCAAGGAACTATGCCTGGGAAATCAACGGTTTCCGAGATAATGAGGTTCAAAGTCGGACTTTTCAAAACTTTTTTTTTGCAGAAATGTATTCAGTATCTAGTTCTTAACATATCTTCTCAAGAAGCCATATCAAAATTATGAACATTTCTTACAAAAAACGACGTTAAAATTGCAACCCGCAATTGCATTATTTTCGTGTACAATAAAGAGTTTTCTATCTATCTATCTATCTAACCCGCAATGTATTCTCAACATCGGCACTTCAAGCTTAAGTAACATAAACTTATACCTACGCTTGCGCAATATGACTTCTGTGCGTTACACGTCCATTGCGTGATAAAATATTTTTCAAAATTATAACCTAAAAAACCAAAATCATTTCCCAGCAATAATTTAACGAAAAAGTACTTTGTTTTGGTGTCTAGTATGCGTGGCTTTCGGGTCTGTTGGCGGTCTTTTAACACCCTGTAGATTAGATTAGACTATAGATTAGTTAGACTAAACATTAATGAGCCGTTTTCACGGCTGTCAAATTTCGCTTTTTCTGAAGATATTATTAATCTGTGTAAGCGAAATTTGACATCCACATCCCAAGCCTATGAGCGCCTATGATATAATGATATGATTAGATGCCTACTTCGATCAAGGATAAAACTAGATACAACATAGAACTCTGAAATGTGTCTGGAAAAATAGCTGCCCAAACTGCCTTTGGGAGCTTATTTGCTCGTAGTCTATGCAATTAAAGTAAAACTGTACACTAATGCAATAAGGTTGACATTCGAATATTAGACGTATGGTCGAAATGATGTTTCGTATTGTTCTATTGCTGATATCATTTGTTTCTGAGGGGACGTAATGCGGATCTATGGGATTTATGCCCGTTTTCACCAACCACCCCCTAATTTTAAAAGACCTTTTAACGAAAATTATCTGCGCCTCTGCAAGTCTAGGGGTCATGGATGAAGGACCATACGAATTCCACTCACAAGCGTTATGAGTTGAGTGTGTATGATCCTTCATCCATGCGCCATAGACTTGCAGAGATGCAAATAACTTTCGTTAAAAGGCCTTTTAAAAATAGGGGTCGTTGCTGAAAACGGGCATTAGTTCGGTGGATGCCTATGTAAGGGCTTTGAGTTCAGCTTTTAACTGTCAGTTGAAAACGGGCCATTACAAAGTTCTTGTTATACTTACCTATGTGAAATTAAAGCGAATTTATAGAGATTTAATTTAATAGTCGCTGTTGGATTCACAAAAAAGCATCGAGATTGGATTGTAAGAGAAGATTGGATTCTTATCTGTTCACTCGTTGCAAAAAAATCGAGTTATGACTTTTTTTTTCATGAGTGGCTCTAAAAGCTCTATCGCTAGAAGCTGGATTCAGTATTTTTGTGTTAACAAACAGATTACAACTTAAACTTTCGTAAGCACTGCACATTTTTTTATAAATTTCATGTCGACTATTCCAACAAATAAGAAAAGTAAGCGAAACCGTTAAATTAATATAAAAATTAACAAAGTCTATAAGAATGTGGCTCTATCGTCGTCGCGTCGTCGTAGTGCCGCCGCGTCCGTCCCGCGTGAAAGTGACGCGGGGTCGGGGCACTTGCGCACATTGCTGGCGCTAACTAAAGTGACGTAACTGGGGGCTAATTCGGAAGGCAAAGTTTTTTGTTCGAAAGTCCGTTATTGGCTTAATCTTATCTTTAGAAATATTGAGAAACTAATTTCAATATTTTTTATTTTGCTTCAGTAGTTTTGTTTTTATGCGCTAAAATGTTTTGTTCCTATGACCGCCAACAGTATGCAGACCGTCGCGTGAAGGTCATAAAACCGTATCTTTGAAACGTTGTAAAATCCAAAGTACTGAACCAAAATAAAAAATATTGAAATTAGTTTCTCAATATTGTCTAAAGATAAGATTAAGCCAATAACGGACTTTCGAACAAAAAACTTTGCCTTCCGAATTCTCGTGAATCGCATTCGCATTCAAGACATATCGAAGGAAAAATATCATGTCATTTGGCTAAGTCTCGGGATTCTCGCATTCGACACATCTCGAAGGACAATAATTCTCAGTTTGCTGCAAATATCACATCTATTCTCTCATCAAAAAAAATAAGACACGAGATTTCTGCGAGATGTTTGCCTTTTTCGCTCAACATGACTCGAGTGGTCGGGAGCAGTGGAGATCGAAATGTCATTTTTCTTCGAGATATGTAGAGTGCGAGATTCCCGAGAATTAGCCCCCAGAACTAATCGCTAAATGAAAAGAGTCCACCGTTAGATTCTTTCTCGCTTACAAATAGCCGCTTTTACGCCCGGGCGGGCGTTGATAAATGGGAAGAATTCACTTGGAATTGCTTACATGGCTAATAATTCGTTGGCTCAAAAAGCATTGAAAGCTAGCCAGAAATGCCGATTCTTGTTGCTAGCTTTCGACATTATTTAATTTATGAGCCGGGTATTGGTACAGATGACTGATAGTACCTTTTCCCTCCAGCAATATTATCGCCGGTGTGTATAGTCGGCCACACGCAGGATACCCCTTCTTGTTCGATTAGCGCTCTTATGCCACACGCGCTAAGAGCTGCCATGGGATATCTGTGACTGTGGCCGACCGTACCTATTTGCAGAGGGATTACAACAATAACATAAACTCGGTATAAAATAGTGTGAAACTCTTCGGCCGCGGTGTTTTGCGTGCTATTGTGTTATTTTTTTTCAAATACACGCATTCATTGTTCATTTATTACATGGTAGATAAGTATACTTATTCTGTGAAGATCATAGTACTTTTTTTTATTTCGCACGATTACTTTTTTCGCCTCACATCTGTGCATGTCTACTTGACCATTTTATAAGCTAGTTTAAAAAGCTGATTGATTTTAAAGCGTTGGTTTAGGTGTATTAGCCAATATCGAAATATGCTTAGGATTTTGACAAGAAACACAGTTAGGTAGGTAGACTTAAAAAAATTATGCTTTGGAGAAAATAAACTGGTTTTCACTAAAAATATCTATACTCACACCAAGCCATAAAGCACTGTCTAAACTAAAACATCAAATTGATCAATTTAGTTTAGCTTTTTGGACCATTTACTCTAAGAAATAACTGGGCTCATTTGGCCCGAAATTTTAAGTTTCACTCAATGATTAGAGTGAAAAAGTAAACGTGAAAGTGACCACTGAAAGTGATAAAAACTTAAATACGAATATCTGGTTAATTACTTATGGTATTTATTCGTACGAGAAGTTAGAAGCGACGTATCGCATGATTTACAAACGACATGTAGCGGGCTTATAAATGTATATGCAATAAATCAAATAGGTAGGTAGGATTGTCATTTAATAGGTTTTATAGGCATTTTAGTTATGCTTTGTAGGTATTAGATAAAATCCGTGTTCATTAGAGTCTGATCAGCATTTACATCTCAGATCCTGGAATAAGATTACTCACATTGACTTAATTTTACCCGGCTTCACTTACCGACAGATATGACATGCATGACAGATTAGCTACGGGAAAAAATACGGTAGAAAACGAGTTTGGATAGACCACGAGTTTGATAGCCAATTTATTGTCGTCCCATTACAATCATAAAAAGTAATAATTTCTTTGATTGATGCAAGTAAAAGTGAAAAAAGTATAAAACTGCAGAATTAGCAGCAATAAATAACTCTAGAGATGAGCAAATAAAAAAGCGACGAAGGAAAGTCATAAATAGCCGTAAGAGAGGATTACATCACAAAATTAAACCACGCTTTTATCGGATTTTACCCTCGTAAAGGGTAATGGGGCGACAACTATAGCCACAAGCCCTGCAAAGGTCTTGAAACGAGTCTTGAAACGCACTAAGATCCGGTAAAAGTGTATAGTTTTATTTGTATTATTATTATTATGTACCTATTGCTCGTGAAAACCTAAGAAAACATAACCTGACAACTCATCATCATCATCATCAGCCCACCTCTGCCCACTGCTGGGTATAGGGTTTTTCGCCCTCGCGCCACCTCTCGCGGTCCCTCGCTATCCGGATCCGTGGACCCTCTGTCGCCACATCGATGTCGTCCGACCATCGAGCTGCCGATCTTCCTACCGACCGCCTGTCAATGCCCTTGTCCACCGGCCATCTTCCCGCCTCATTTCCACTTGAGACTTGCGATTCGATCACCAACTCATAGTTACTCAGCATTGATCTGTGTTGTATGCCAAGTGTTTGATAATTATAAATGCCTCTACATTATAACGTTCTATAGTTTAACGGTGTGTTAGTCAGGTATTCTTGCAAATACCACTTGCATTGCACTTAATTGGCAGCTCTTACCGCACGCGGCATAAGGGCGCCAATCGAACAAAAAGGGTTATCTGAGACTGTGGCCGACTGTACCTGTAGTTAAAAATAAACCGCGTAACGTTGTCTAAATGTTTGCCATCTTAAGTTCGCATTATACAGGGCGTCCCACGGCTATGCCACATGGAGGGAAAGTACCTTAAATATTGTAGATGGAACATTTTACTGAAAGAAGACATTATTTTAATTTAAAAAAACAAGTAAGTAAGTAAGTAAGTAAGTAAAGTATTTATTTGCGAGAACATGGTAAAAATACAAGGTCTTAAAATATAGAAGTTTCTTCATGTCCTACCAATAGGTGTGCAAACATTGTTAATAAATTTAATTAAAATGTCAGATCCTATTAATAAATTAAATTAAAATGTCAGATCTTATGTAATTAAATTATGTTAGTTAAAATGTCAGACAAAAAAAAAAATTTATAAAACATATTACTATCAGAAGACAAATTAATAATAGTGACCATAGCCATAATAAAAAAATATATATATTAAGAATTATTAAAAAATTTCGTCTATAAATTCGCTTACTTTATAGTACATTTTGTCTAACAAAAAGTCAAACAATTTTTTCTTGAACTGAAGAGGACTCAATAGCTTAAGGCTCGCAGGTATATGGTTAAAGATTTGGATGGCAATTGCAAATGCATTGTCCCGACTTAAAGTTGATTAATTTGACAATTTAAAGTTGACAATTTAAACTGCATTCATAGATATTGAAATAATTACACGGTTGAACCGGGAATCGAACCCGTTACATGAGAAAAATAAAGACCCTGTAGTTTTATCATATCGATCGAAAGGCTTCATGATAAGGATTTTTTTTTTGCTAGATAACATAGTGTAAGAAATAAAAGGAAGACCATGAATTTTAACATTTACCTGGTAGTATGCAACAAATCGAGCCGTATCCTGAGCCGAAAGACGCGAAAAATTTTGTCCATCGCAATGCGGCTGGCTGATTATAAAGAAATAATTCAAAAATGTGTTTCATTTTCATACTTTTATTCTTTTCTTACTGTGATTTTCATTGATAAATTTATTAGTGTTGCATTAAAAATGATAAAATTCATGGTCTTCCTTTTATTTCTGACACTATGTTATTTAGCAAAAACTAATCCTTATGATGAAGCCTTTCGATCGGTATGATAAAACTACAGGGTAATTTTTTTTTCATGTATTGGGTTCGATTCCCGGTTCAACCATGTAATTATTTAGATATCTATGAATGCAGTTTAAATTGATTTTTAAATTCAAATAATGTCTTCTTTCAGTAAAATGTTCCATCTACATTATTCAAGGTACTTTCCCTCCATGTGGCATAGCCGTGGGGCGCCCTGTATTTTGAATCAAATATTCTTCCACAGCACAAAATTAAGACTACAGAATAGATGATTCTTTTTTGTTTGTTACACTAGGAGGATTTATGATGTAATTCGGAAGGCAAAGTTTTTTGTTCGAAAGTCCGTTATTGGCTTAATCTTATCTTTATACAATATTGAGAAACTAATTTCAATATTTTTTATTTTGGTTCAGTAGTTTGGATTTTACAACGTTTCAAAGATACGGTTTTATGACGTCACGCGACGGTCTGCATACTGTTGGCGGTGATAGGAACAAAACATTATAGCGCATAAAAACAAAACTACTGGACCAAAATAAAAAATATTTAATTTCCATGCCAAATCTTTTGGATGAATTTTGACTTAATCAATAAACTGGCACAATATTAATCAACATTTTGCGAATTTAACATCTCAGGAATTCAACATTTTGAGAGTTCGACAGTTTGGGATTACTACAAATTAAAAATTTTTGGGATTCATCATTTTGTGAATATTGCATTATTGTGCATTATTTTTTTGCTTAAAATATAATGACATGCATCAGAAGCAAGTAGCACCTCCGATTCAAAATGAACGAGCCTGAAGAAAGATCGTAAGACAACAGCAACACGCACAGTTTGACACGTAATACAGAATGACGTTACTCACTCAGGTTACCGCGTGTATTTGCAAATAATAATATATCTAATCACTCTAATCAGTCATTCGCGCTACGGATTCCTTCCTCGTGGACATCTATCAACTAAAATGATGACAAGTTGATTGTGTACCGGCGGCGGCGCGGGCGCACGCGGCGCGTAGAAAGTGAAGTTTGTAGCTGTTATTGTTCTAGGACATGCGTTGCGCTGAATTGTTGCGAGTTTTCTTTGTAAACGCGCTTCTTTACTTATTTTATTGCGTACAACATACGCATAATAAACGGTAGACCGCGTATTCGTAACGATAGTTTTTGGAGGGAATTAGCGCAGGACAGACAAAGCTGGCGTCTTTTGTTTGCGGAGGCGAAGATCCACTTTGGGTCACTGAGCCAGCCAGAATGAATTAATGAATGCAGACCGCAAACCCGATGGGTCGATTATACGAAGAAGGCGGCTGTAAAACATTGGGCACGTCTAGCAAGGGACCGTAAAGGTTGGCGTAATAGGGAAGAGGCATATGCCTAAAAATAAACGTCATTTATAGGCTGGATTGACAGATAGATACACAGAGTTGTCAGGATACCAAAAATGGCAGCAGCGCAGAGCACTAGCTATTGTAGGCTAGCTAGGCATACATTAAACGAAGTTACACAGAAAATAGTCATTCCGTGCATGTTTGCCAATATCACGCCAATTTCCTTTGTAAGGAAACTTTGAGCTTAACTTTAATCTTCAATTGAACGGTCTGCTAGCTGACTAAAACACGCTAGTCCGAATCTCGCTCTTACGTCGCTGGCTACAGGAACTTCCTGGCTTTGCTTTACGATGTTCGCCATCTCATATTCACGACAACGTTCCTAAGACCGCACTTTGCTAATGCCACTTTTAACTGCATCCAAATAAAGTCTAATGTTGGTTCGATGGCGGTGTTGCAATAGCCACAATGTATACCGAAGTAAAGGGCATTATTTTCGCAATAGTATCAATCTGTGGATCGGCGCCAGTGAGCCCCAAGGGAGATAGAATCGTAAATTGAATATGGAATGGACAACTGACTGACTGACCTCTATTCTCATAAATAGAAACACTGTAAATTTCTTGAAAATTGGAGTTTGCTATGGTTGTAATTGGTGGTGCTAGGATGTTGCGCATCCCGTGTACCTACTGCTAAGCGCACTCGTAAAAGTTGCGTCTATTATCGAAAGTCATTCCCCTAAACTGTGCATTTATTAGCGGACTGCTTCTATATCGTTATGCGCCTCTAACATCCCCTCTAACCTTGAAGCATTTTTTTTTTATATGGCGTAATTTACAAAATTCAATATTTCACAAATTAAGCAGAACCTGCAAAGAACTACTTTTGGAGCGCAATCGAAGGGAACAAAGGGTTTCTCTTAGGGAACAAAGGGTTTCTTGGTAATCTACTGAAAAATAAGGAGTTACTAATTTCATCACTAAGATCAAGATAAAATTCATGATGAAATAAATTTAGAAAGAATGCCTCATTCACTCATTATCTCGAAATAATCTTATCTTCTTCTATTCTTGCCAATCATTTTTGTGCATCGTAAAATGGCATAACTTTTATGATTGAGTGAATACGAAATAGTTGACCCACATAATGTGTTAGAATACCCGGCAACTCTAGTATCCTTGTAGTACTCGTAAAGCTAAAGGAAAATAAAAAAGTGCTCTCACTCAATAGAACCTGTTACAGAATGTTTAGATCTCTTTAACTTTTCAGGATCGCCCTACTCTTCAAATACAAAATTTGCATAGAACAGTAAGCATTTTTTAGAGGTCAGAGTTGGTTTATTCATCAATTTATGTGTGAAAAAGGGCAGATTCTTCATTGTTTCAAATTCAATAAGAAAAATCAAATCAACTATGCGCTCACCGTAATTCGGTACCAAGGTCCTTATCAAATCGATAACAATTAGTTTGTTTATCGCTAATTTATTAATTCTATCATCGGGGGCGATGACCGTAGAATCTTAGTAGAATCGCAATAACTTACTATTACGCACTGCGTAGTTATGTTTCTATTACACGTAATAAATCACTCATCATAAAATAAATAATGCATTCAAGGGGCTCTACCGATTTCATTATAACAATATTTGAACATTCTTCTTCTTTGCGTTCCGTCTCCTATCGGAGGTTGGCTCGCGTCACAGAAGAAAGTGAGCGAAAAGAACGAATGAAATAATACGTTCATAGACAAATGTCACAGTAAATATTGATATGATTTTAACATCACTATCAGTTTCCACTGTAGTATTTTTTCTTACATAATCGCTTACAGTTGCAAGTTCAAAACACCAATGGACAACTTTAGTAACCACATATAACCATGCGGATTATTTTACGTATTACGCCTGCAGTTTGGCTATCTCGTCCTTTGAAGCCGCCAAACGACATAATGAGCCGGTGCCTTGCCCGAACCATTCGCGCAGATTTTGCATCTATGATATCTTGGGTCTACCAGGTCTCCTTCTGCCTGGTGTCTTGCCTTGTA
Organism: Zelleria hepariella; assembly: GCA_949319315.1. Classification (NCBI taxonomy): domain Eukaryota; kingdom Metazoa; phylum Arthropoda; class Insecta; order Lepidoptera; family Yponomeutidae; genus Zelleria; species Zelleria hepariella. The sequence goes on from OX439380.1 coordinate 7,043,455, forward strand.
TTATAAGTTGAAGAAGGCTGTACTTGGTGTTGTTGTTTCTAAATATGTTACCGAAATACTCTAGCTTCCTTTTTTGGATGGTCTTCAGGATCTCCACTTTCTTCCTCAGTATCTGCAATAATGTGGTTTTACGGTCCTTCTTCCATTTTAACATTACTCTATCTAAACATGTCCGGGACTGCATTGTCCGAGTGGTATCTAGTGCTCTGGACGCTGTATAAATTAATTGTTTCATTACGTAGATACGTAGATATTCATGATAATACACGTATTCGATACTTTAATGTGCTTAGACTCGACAGCATCTACTAACTAACCAATTGGGTTGTTAAGGGTGGACGATAGCAGCGTGGCGGGAAATTCAATGTAGCTAAACTGAGCTATTTTTGTTCAGCGTTTTTTCGTTCGCGGCAATAAAACGGTATTCTTTTCATTATTGTAAACAACAGAACAACTACTATAATTCAGCCGATTATGTGTTCTCAGTTTAGCTACAAAATGTAAAAAACTGTGAAAATTTTGAATTTCCCGCCACGCTGCCATCTTCCAGCCATAAGAATAGAATCTTTACATACCGGAAGTCAATACAGGGTGTTAAAAGACCGCCAACAGACCCGAAAGCCACGCATACTAGACACCAAAACAAAGTACTTTTTCGATAAATTATTACTGGGAAATTATTTTGGTTTTTTAGGTTATAATTTTGAAAAATATTTTATCACGCGATGGACGTGTACCGCACAGAAGCCATATTGCGCAAGCGTATGTATAAGTTTATGTTACTTAAGCTTAAAGTGCCGATGTTTAGAATACATTGCGGGTTGCAATTTTAACGTTGTTTTTTCAAAGAAATATTCATAATTTTGATATGGCCTCTTGGGGAGGTATGTTAATAACTAGGCACTGAATACATTTCTGCAAAAAAAAAGTTTTGAAAAGTCCGACTTTGAACCTCATTATCTCGGAAACCGTTGATTTCCCAGGCATAGTTCCTTGGGCAAAAATGTTCGATATGATGAGGACAATATGTGGTTTCCCGCTTTGTTGGCGGTCTTTTAACACCCTGTATATTATCTGCTGACTGCTCTGATTGAAACCGCTAATCATTACACTTAGCCATAAAAAAAACAATTACTCACTACATACTCAATATTTATAACATGCGGCAAAGTAACGCTGCTGCCGTGCAACCGCTAAAGATGATAAATAACAACAATCTAAAGTATGGAAAGTCGGTAACGGCAGTCCATTCACGAGTTCACGACACATAATATCCGTACGCGATTGTTGACATAGTTGTAAAATTTACCTACCTCAAATGTGCACTAAGGGAAAGAAAGATGCTTATTTAAAAGGGATCAAGCATAAACCTTCGACGCAAAAATCGACAATCTGGAGGTGGGTATACGACGCGGCCTGCGCATCATACGAGTAGAAGGACAGTATCTGGGATGTGGGAATGGAAGGAAGGAATATGAGTGCTAGTGAAAAGCAGCGTGAACGGAATGTAGGAAGATGCGTGAAATGAAGTGTCTTTAGGGCGAAATAAGACGAATTTGGATTGAGAACCGGAGAAAAATAGACGTTCTCATTTAGGTTTAACGAATTTTTTATAAAGGAATGAGCTAAAATATTAGCAGGAATTTAATTCCATCATCTTTCTATGTATAGGCTACATCTTACTTCGAAACTAGTGAGTATTACTTACCTATTATTGTTTTCTCAGCCTTCCGTCTCTTAGGAGAAAATCCGGCCCCAGGTTGTCACCTTGCGCGACCCGCTTTTCTCCACCGCTCGTGGTTGTGTTTTCCCTTCGGCGACAGACGAAAGACGTTCCGGCTCGCCACGGACCAATTGTGGCGATTGCGACTTTCTTTGCTTCTTTCTCTATCTGCTTGATAGCATGCGGGCTTGTTGGGGCATGGACGAATTGGCTTTGCACTGTCTAGACTTCGTTCTAGACGGATAAACAAAACGTAGGAGCGAGAAACTAGTAAAGTTTTACAGACACAGACAGTTTTTCAGAGTATATTTTTCACACTTTTTTCATTTTAAAAAGTATATATTGTCGTATCGGGAATACGTTATTGAAACCTTGGCGAAAAAGGAGATGCATTATGAATTATGATTAAACAATTAATAAGTTGCATGTCAATGTATTTTTGTCTTGGGAACATTTTGATTGAAACAAATAAAATAAAGTACTTAGTATTTGCAACCATCGATCTGGAAAGGAAAAGTCTCTTCAACGAAGTCGAAGAGGCATGAAATCGTCCCATTGTTCCGTGGATACAATTGGCCTTACATATATTAGATTAGGGAAATCAGATAAATGCATTAGAACTTTTTCCGACATCATTAGGTACTTACATAATTTGGGGAAACTCCGCATTTTCTTTGCATCGACAAAACATCTTATAAGATTATCAATTCCAAGTTATGAGCATGGACAAAGTTACAGGGCAAACTATTTTGCCATATTTTTTTCACTTTCAGTCAATCTATCCCATCTATCCTTCTATCAATCACAAGTCACACACAACCATATTTTTTCAAATCATATCCAGTTTAAATCACTCAATCATTGATTATTTCACAATATCTTGACAGGTTTTTTGCCCTAATGCGGTATCATTCTATTTTTACACCGGCAGCATTACCATTTCAGGGCGTATCCAATAACATACATGTCAGGTGTAATTGACACGTAACGCCACCCTAAATGGATATCTCGTATCAAAAACAGACGTGTCACGCGATCTACGTACTTACATGTCGTATTAAAAGTAACAGGATTTATCAGTTTATTTTTCACGTAGCCTCCTTATTGTCCCACTGCTGGGCCTCCCCTTTTTTCTTCTATCCTAGGGGCATGTTAAAGGTGTGTCGATCATTGGGGGATTTGGACCATTGACCCGACGCGCTGGTCCAGTGCGTGTTGCCGGGTTTTTTCGGCAGAGCCTCGTTTGTTAATTAGCAGGCTGTACCGCGTGCACGTGAGGCTGGCTTGGGCTCTGAGAGATGATGTTTAGAGCCCCTTACAGCCTATATCAGTTCAGCGACTTAAATTCACACATACTTAGACAACTATTTATTGTACACCTTAAATAGTTTACCATCGGGGATTGATCGCTAAGAGCGATCTCTTCCATGCAACGATTTAGCCACGAAAACACACTCAACAAACAAAAACGTCCCACACTTTATTTTAACTTTTATTTCGCTCATAATAATAAGTAGAGATACGTAGGTATTTGGCAAGTGACGTTAGCACAATATGAACTTATTGTCTTCACAACTAAAATACTATCTTCACAACATAATCTAATTCACAATCTTGATTGAATATCTTGACATAACATTTAGTTTGACCTTAGACTTGTCTCTTTCTAAAATCGCAATATTCAAAATATCAACTGTAAATACACCTTGAACGGCAGGAAGGGAAACGGGTCTTATAAAAAACCGCTCTAGTTTCTTGTTCCCACATGAATATGCAAAAAAGCTTGCGGATTAAATTAAATTCGGCACATTCAATCCGTTGTTTCAATGTCAAAGATTGTATGCAGTTCACCGTGAGAACTCAGATCAGACTGGGGTCATTCTTGAAATGGAGCGGTGAAAAGTAAATCTATCACGTAGATGTCGCTCTTACAGATTCGAATTTGGGCAGATGTGTAAGGGTGGGTGGATGCGTACAGCTACAGACTGACCGAGCGGCTAGATGCTAGGTCAGTTGTAAGAGTGGCTCGTTCAGTCAGTAGATACCGGGCTACTGAGCTGCTCGATCAGTCTGTTTTGAAATGTCTTGAAGACAAAGATTTTCTTACCTAAAAAATGTAGAATAGTCTAACTTGCATCGAGAGCAGTGCAGTTGATTGTCGTCGCTCTAAACAAAGTAGCTAATTACAGAGGAACCACTTGAACGAGCACTATCTCTAATCTTGACAAAGACCTAAAAGGGCGACAGCCATGAGAATATTGGCACTTTTTATTGTGGTTCCAGGACTTATTTTCATACATAAATTGACAGTCATTGCCAGCATTGCGATTGCATCAAAACGCGATAAATTTTACTAAGTACTTCTTTCAGTTTTATTATTTTATTTACCTACTGATACTTCCAGTGCCTTTCATACTTTTTACGATTTTGAAACAGCTGTTGTATCTCTGTTCAGTATTACAAGTTGTCAAGTGCTCTGTGTGTTCTCGAAGGTCGCGGTAAAAGTGTAAAAAATGACAACCCGCACCTGCCCGGGCAACTAGGTCAAGTTTACTGACGGCACCGGTGGTGGTCAGTAGACGAGAAACAAGTTCGGATGCTGTTGTTGTTTATTTGTTTGTTTTTGTTTTCACTTTTTACTGCGCTTATTGGTCACGTTGCGCGGAGACGCTTTAAGTCACGGTGTTTAATTTTAACGAAGTTAGATAAGATAGAAATTGAGAATAATTTGATGAAAACGACGTCGATCGTTAAGTTCGGCGGAAGGCCCATGGAGAGAGACCGTGCGAGTTGGTACCCGCAGCCGCCTAACAGTTGAGAGAAGTGAACTGATGATGACCAAGATAAAGATGATGATGATATACCAAGATGGTGATGATGATGGTCAAAATATTTTCGGATTTTAACTGTAAATGGCAAAGCTCAAGGAGACGGTGCCTATATCTACCCTTTTTAGGGTATGGGTAATTGGGTATGAGGTTATGTAAAGGCCCCCATGGATGATGCGTGCAACACTCCAAATAGCGTGGTAGCATTCCAAAATCTGCACGTCAGTGTGGAAAACGACATCCTTTTTCTATGGGGCATGCGTCCATTCGCCCGGATACCTTCCATTTGGATGTATCGTGAATGGGTAGGTTAACGTTACGTTTCTTGAGTTTAAGGTAAACAAAGTTACTCGTAGATTAGCCAGACACTAGCTAGAGGGGTACATTCTAAATGGCGCCTACAAACTCGCTACCTTAACCTTTACTTAATGACTTTACCCAAGGTTTTGCCTTTGTTTTAATGCCATCAGTATCCGCCCAATCTCCGATCCATAACATAAATCGAATTCATCCAATATGGCAACCTTGTGCACCTTGTACACCTACCTAAAAACCTGTCACCGGAAAACCCCTGATCATCCTGAATACAAAGTCAAAATACGTAGCGAAAGCGTAATAATAACTTACCTGCGGATTCCATTGTTATCATACAATGCCGGTCAAACATGTCCTGTCAGTAGCGACACTGGCAGTAAATTAATATAGAATGGTGTAGAAGTAGAAGGTTCGTTCAGCCATCATCGCAAACCGACAATACGCGAACCACACATTGCTGTAGAGTGCTAGAGATCCAGTGCTAGAGTTTATAATGAGCATGCGAAATACAATTTAAAAAACTCTACTTAAGTTTTGCTTCCTTACTTTTTTATGAAATCTGAACTCACCTAGGGTGGTATTCTAGAACGCTACTTAAACTCAGTTCAAACTAGAACGCTACCTAAACTCTGTTTAAACTCAGTTCAAACTAGAAAGCTCCTTGAACTCTGTTTAAACTCAGTTTAAGTAGAGTTAAGTAGTGTGTATGGCAGTGAGTTAAGTACTGTCGATAAAACAGTGCCTATTTTGATTTGAATATCCCTCCCTTCATATCAAAACATGCACTGCTTTATCGACAGTTTGAACTCTGTTTAAACTGAGTTTAAGTAGCGTTCTAGAATACCACCCTTAGTACTTTAATTCCTGAACTAGATTCAGTTTAATTTCAGTCAATGTGCCCGGATAACAACAACATTCATTTAAACTAAACTCAAATCAGATCTTCTATCTTTCTAGTTCGTGACACTATGTTTATACAGTTGACTTGACTTTGACATTGACATTGGACGTGCGCGGGCGCATCCGATGGAGATGCGCGATTCTCCGAGCTTTAAAGGATTTAATACCTTATAGCGAGGCGTTTCAAGTTGGTTTTGGCTGGGGTTTGCTTGGTGAAATTTTGTGTCATCCATCGCAGTTAATCAACGATGTTGGTTTGCTAGGAAGGATGTTGCGTACGTTCTGCGCTCGTTAGTTTTAAATGGGTTCATTTACCTAGCCATTCAAGCTCAAATTGCTCTCAAAACACTCGTAATATTTAATTCAGTACAGTTGACACGAGGAAAATGTATTCATTTTTTATTTTGGTTTTATTTTAGAAACCAAAATAAAACATACATAAATTTTACCAAATTTTACCAAAAAAACGTTCTCAAAAAAACAACAACTTATCTTCACAACCATTTGATCGAAGGGGTAAGAGAAGGCCCTACGTTTCGCAAAGAATTCGTTGACAAGTGACGTTAGAAATATAGACGAGTCTACGCCCACTATTAGACATATCATGAACGCGTCATGCACGCATGAACCCATCAACCTATCATCGCACATTAGTGAGGCTTTTACAAAGATGCCTCAGCTAAATACAGCAATGACCTTTTTACGCATGCTCGTCAAATTCGGACATGAAAATCGTTATGACCTTAACAATAAGGCGTTGCGATCAATGGAACTATGTCGCAACAGCGCTCACCTTTGTGGTCGTAAGTATGGTTATCTGGGCCTTTGCAAAGGTTACGGTTACTTGTAGGGCGTGCATTGGATCGTTGCTCATTTGACGGAAAGTGAGCCCTTCGAGTACAAAGAACCAAATAAGAACAAATCCCGCACAAAACATACGGCCACTTTTGACTTGTGCGAGATTTATTCCAAGGTTCTGGGATCTGGAATCTAGGCCTAAGGTCCTTAAAATAGTTAAGCCTCTAGATTCTCTAGATATTTAACAGCTCGTTTTTATCAAAAAAATGCATCCGAAAAGCAGATATGTTTTTTTTTCATTGACCTTAGTGTGCCTTGTCCTAAATAAGAGAAATAAAAATGTAGTGCAAAAGTCCTGACACGAGGCACTGTCCAGGAATGACATCAAAGCCGCAGGCTCAACCTAGACCACATTAGTTAGCCACAGACCGGCTGGGATGGAAAACATAAAAAGGTATAGGCACGTCCTACAGTGGACAGATAAATGCTGAAGAAGATGAAGAAAGAAGACGCAGATAATATAAGACACCACGAATGGGTAATGCGGATGCGAATGTGAATGGGAAGATAACGCAAGGCATGGCAAGTATGGATGGTTGATGGTAAAGCTGAAGATGATGATGCTCATGATGTATGGGCTAATGTAGAGCGTAGGACGCCCACTGTAGAGTAGAGAGTAGATTGCCATGAGCAGCTGGATTAGGATGACCGAAGATAGTTGAAGATATTCATTGATCCGCCTGTCCAAGAAAACAAATTCAAATTAATTTATTGACTCAACAAACACAAGGTTATGAAATAACAAAAATATTTGATAACAATACGATGGCTGATGATTGATACATCAATAGATGATACACTTTCTCCTAAACTAGGTTGCCCTGAATTTTAGGAGTCCAATGATCACAATAAAATTAAACATCCAAAAACAATTAAAAAATACAAAGCACTGCAAAAAACCTATAGCAAACCTTCGCAAAGGTTACCGTAACTTTGTAGGGCGTGCATCGAATCGTATAGAATTCGCCACGCTTCGAGTATTTATGCTATGTTGTGAGTTGTGCTTGGCCCTGGTTCGGCAAAGTAGTGTTAATATTCTCCTTGCCCTTAGCCTGCTTTTCGAACCCGCCTCTGTGTCATAAAATCACAAACATCATCCGCAACATTGTAAAAGAAAATACAGGTGTTGAAAGACTGCCGCCATATCGGAATGCCACGTATCATTTTCGAAGAGTGTTCTTACCATTTTGTGTGGCGTTTGTTTCGGTGTCTGTCTATTATGCACGACTTTTGGGTACATTCCAACAACCCCTATCTTCCTGGTGTTTGCTCGGGTCTTAACTAAATATAATCTACGTGCGATGTCGAATAAATTGGTAACTTTAATTAACATTTCATCCCAAGCTCGTTAGACAACGCAATAGTTGTCGCTGTCGCACACAATAAAATACTTTACTAAGTGTCTGCCATTGTTAGCGGCCGCATGTTAAAACAATAAACTGCATTCGAAAGGGTTCTTTAGCAAAAGTGTTTTTTCCCTCGGCTAAAACAGCTGTAATCTCATTTGATTACAATCGGTGTGTCGAAATTCTTCGACCCTATGATGTGAACATGTTCACAATGGCAGAGAATAGACAATATACGCGAAACAGTTGTAACCTGGCCTAAGGGTGAAGGCAAATAGAGCGATTTGTTGATGCGATTGTGGTCGTGCGTTTTGTGGAACATTCAAATCGACGCGACGGGACGTGTTTAGTGCTGATTCGCTAAAGCCGGAATTACATTACGAAATTAGTGGCATGAAATTAATTTCGTGACACTAGTTTTACCAACAGTTTCATGTGTAATTTAGTAGTTCGTAATGTAATTCCGACTTAACGTTACTGGTGACTGTAAGCTTCGTGTAAAGCTAAATAGGTGTTTCATTCAGCGAAAGCGACGGAACAAAAATGTGGATAAATTTATTTGGAACAGCTAGAACCCTGAACTTAAGCATATAAGGAAGTTAGGTATTTATCGACATGATATATTTTTAAAGCTGTTTTCGTTGCACAAAATCTAAAATAGAGGCAGATTTATTGGTCGAGACTCGAGAGTAACAGTGGGATGACGAGGTACTTTTCTTACGGAATTAAAACAACCTTAAAACACCGTAGACCGTAGTTAATAAAACGAGCGTTAAATCCGTTAAAAATTGTGTTTAAATTATAAAACAACCTTGTTCATGATAACCTTATAGACTTAAGACTCGCAGATTCGTAGCAAACCGCGTCTGAGTCGCCGGTCTGCGGCGAACCTAATATAAGTGACTCTACCCGCTCCGCTCGTAGTGCTTTAGAATGAATATCATTTGACCTTCGTGCGCCGGGCGGGGTTCGCACGCCTTCGCTCCACTAGCGGACTAACAAAGGAGGTCACCTATCAAGATTGCACTAGAAACTAGATTCGGATGCTGGCTGGATTAGGACTAAAGAAGGACAACTTAGTTTGAAACAAGACAACTCAAGAAGTCCAAGTGAAATATCGAAGGAAAGGGGATACGTGAGACGATTTTGCTCATTTTTCGACCCCCTCCTCTTGGTGAGATATCGTGAGATTCGGCTCGACCCCTTCCGCCCCCTAAACCCCTAATCCATGGACGCTCCCAAAGTAGCAATTTTCTTCAACAGTTGCGTACCTATTGTCTTCGATCGTTATCTGGCCGACCTGGAAGACCCGAAATATCATTCAACCAGCTTCAAAGGGGGCTTTATTTCGGTGTTCAAAGGTTTAAATAGCCAAATTGATTGAAAACCTCCGACGGCACTGAATAAGTTGCGACGAAGAGAAGTTATGGCGACTGCACATAGATTGTATGTAAAATTGCCATGAATGTAAAATTGTAAATAGATTCAGATTCTGGCTCTACAACTAGAAAAGGCAACTGCGGACAGACCGTTGCGTCGGTCGGAAATCGGAATTCTGTTTCGGAAATGCGATGCAGAATTTCCATTGTCAAAGCACGCGCACGCGCACTATTATGAGCCACTCGTTGCTTGGACTATAAATGCTATAAATCGCGAAAATTCGTGCAATATGCGTTTCATTTTGGAACTAAGTTTCTGTTATATTTATTTTGTGAGGCTTCTTTTTGTTTTAGGATCCGTCTTGTCAAGAATAGATGGATGTGTTTGTGGTGTAGGCTTGTTTATTGGCAATACTGATTTGCATAAGCTATTAATAAAATAGGTTTGCAATAACCATTGTTTATTACACCAACGCCGATATTCGACATTGTGTGAAGCCCACATCCTTCATCTTCATTTAATCTTAGATGGATTACAACAATTGTATTACTTTACTTGGTACTTATTGTACGTATGTACGGTCGGCCACAATCTCAGATACCCCATGGCAGCTCTTATCACGCGCGGCATAAGGGCGCCAATCGAACAAAAAGGGGTATCTGAGACTGTGGCCGACTGTACGTCCAATTACATTTTGTGATCGTAAGGCAAAAACCAGAAGCGGCATATTTTACTACTTACCAATCTAATTCCACATGCCATTGCATTTGCAAACAAGTAGAGAAACATTGATCTAACTCTACTGTTTGGGCAAATTCAATATTTTTTACAATTAAATAACATTTATCGATTTGTCTAAAACTGACATCTCCTACAAGCGTAGCATGAGGCTAGGTTAGGCAGTACGTTAGTGTCTTACTCTTTTGTTTGACGTAGAGTGGGTGGATATAGTACTAAACCCATAGAGTTACGCTCTAACCCAGCCTTATGCTACTCTTGCTGCTAATATAAATATACTTACCTAGATATGATTATTATGACTCCTACGTGTAACTTTTTGTGAAATTTCCGCTCACAAAACTTCTCCGCAAAGCCAAGGACCTAAAGCTCTACATTATATCCGTCCGTACTGAGAACTAGGCCAACAGACTGCTTCGCAATCCCTAACGAACTTGTGCACTAAAGGCTTCGCGGGAAGCCGTAAAGATCGCCTAGACGCCGAGTATTAGGCCGCGTTTTCACAGTCTTATAACACTAAAACCAAGAGCACCATCCAAGAAAATAGACGGTTGATCAATTCCATCCGAGCCAGAGACAAGCTCGCTAAAATGTAAACGCTCGGATGGAACCCACCAATCAGAAGCGTCTATTTTCTTGGATGGCCCTTTTGGTTTTCCTACTTATATTATAAATGCGAAAGTTTGTGAGTGAGTGAGTGAGTGTGTTTGTTACCTTATAACGCTGAATCCGCTGGACGGATTTGGATGAAATTTGGAATGTAGATAGCTGAGACATCAGAATAACATATAGGCTACATATTATCACGCTTTGGTGCTTAGGAGCAAAATAAACACACAAAGATTATCATATAGTGGCTATTTGTATAAAAGTGAACGACACAACCATTTACCAAAGACCCTCTGTCATCACGTAGCGTTGAGCTATTTACTTTCGTAAATCCATCGAAAACTGAACATCGGTGAATTTTAATGCACCAAACAGGCCCAAATGTGCCGCAAAACTCAAACGATGGACAACAGTGAAAAGTTGTTTTTAATTATCGCTGTCATCCGTCACTGTCACAAAAATGGTATATCAACAAAGCAATAAAGGAAAAATCTACAAGTTTAATTACTCAAAACAGGCAAAAAACATAAGTTCAGTGATAGCTACTTACAATCTGAAAGAGCCAATAAATCCTTACTTTAAAAACTCTGCATCCAGCAGTTTTATCAAAGCTCTGTACAAAGTTGCGGTTGCATCCTGAGATCTTTTGGCCAGACATGATGGGACGTCCGTTGAGTGCATTGCTGATTGCTGGTTATTCAGGGAAGAATAGGATGCACCAGACCTCGATGAAAAATAAAGATACGATGTTCTGACCAAAAAATCTGCTGCGTGTGAGTACTGTGCAAGTGTAGAGTCCCGAGCGACCATAGGCGCATAACATCAGCCATTGATGGTGTAACATTAGTACCATGATCGCTTTATTTCCATTAAGTAAGTACCTAGGACTGGACACTGGACAGGTGCACTTTTACATAATATCATAGTCGCCTATTCATTGTTGACAACTCTGATAGGCTTTCCACATACTTCAGACTGACGAGAAGATTGGAGCATGTGAAAATCCCTGAACCGCCTGCGTGGTGGTGTTGCCCGCATGAAAGATATGTGAGAAATAGAGCCAGAAGAGGTGTTTTATGCCAATCTTAAACCATACCGACAACTTCGCGTCGTCATACCTGTCCTGATGCTCCACAGTGCAGCTTATCGGATTTCCTGGAGGCGACCCCAGCGCGACGTGTGTGTGTGACACTTTCAACACGAAAGAAGAATAAGACCGTCGATTCAAAACGGTTGTTTCAGACTATGGTATCGTAGATGCTAAGAAGACGCGTTGGGTGTTTCAGAAGAGCAGCTCATAGAAAAAAACACTATTCAATGTGATAGAAATAATATGGTTAAGTATCTCCTGATATTATCTCATATTTTCTGGTGTCAGAACCCAATTATTATGATCGTTCTCTTTGAAATGGTATGATGCAAAATAAAAAATTAAATAAAATTTCTTAAAGTTTTTCTCTGCTAGGTAACTTTGTGCCTATAATACGAGTAGGTTACGCTAACTAGCTCTGTTGGAGATCTTTTACAGTTTTATTGAACGCCAGAGAGATGTTGAGACCTGTGACGTACTGCAGCGAATGCTGATAAATATTCATTCACCAAACAGCGCAAGCAAACGAGATGTACTTGGGTATCAAACTACGCATTAGGGCTCTCTAACATCGGTAGAGGCAGTGTCCACAATGACCACAAAGGCCACAAAGGCACGAAGACTTGGGGCGAGACCAACTGATCAGAGACAACCCAGACTGAAAGTTTGCAATAAGGAGTAGCAGATTAGCGGACCCAAAATAATAGAAAATGGCTTAAAAGAAAAGAAAATCTTTGAGTGTTTCTTGAAATGTAGGTAACCCGCGTTAAATCAGTTAGACGCCTATAACAGTAGGTATCTGCATCTTTGCTCCGTTCAGTTTGGAAGCAGATAACAACGCGTGGTCCACGGAAGCGAAATCTCGGGCCAACGCTTTGATAGTGCAGGGGGTGTGTTTTAAGTACATCATACCTACTAGGTGGTAAAAAATATGCTAGGTACAATTTGCAAAATCACCACGTTTATCCTTTTTCTTTTAGCCACGTGAATGAAGTCGTTGGCACTAGCTATCAACACTAATATTATAAAGAGGAAAAGTTTGTAAGTATGTACGTATGTAGGGGGTAATCTATAAAACTACTCATCCGATTATAAAAATTCTTTCAATAATGAGAAGCTACGTTATTGCTGAGTGCTATAGGCTATGTTTTATTGTAATAACGGAAAAAAAAACTAAGTCCGCGCGGACGAAGTCGCGGGCAAAAGCTAGTAGTTTTATAAGACTGTGAAAACGCGGCTTTAGGATCTCTGAATAAGGGCATAGAGAAGGTTACTTGTTGGCTTTGCTTTGAATGTAGGTTTTCAAACATCAAACAGCGCAACTCTGAGTTCGGTCATGGGGTGCCAATTCCGAAACGAACGAATTGAATAATATTTACTCCACTATCTTTTACGAATATGATTGGTCTTTTACGAATATGATCCAAATAACAAATTCTGGTCCATCAGTAGGTCAGCAGAAAGTATTCCTCGTAGATCCACTATTAGTGAGCTAGAGAGGAATACACTTTTTTTGCATTCCTGATGACAAAGCTTGCATAATATCATCATAGAAAGCCTACCTGTAGCCTCGGCCATGTACTGACTTAATCTATTCAGATTTAAGATACCTTAGATCCCGCCTAGTCTTGCTAAGCACTAAAAACTAACTAAGCACAATCAATAATGTATTGAAACCATAAGTTTACATTGTTGTAATTAATGGTAATTGGTAATATGTATAGGACCTTTATGGACCCTTGGACCAATCTGAGCTTTATGAATGCTGTGGGTAAAATGCGCCATTGTACTTCTGTTGCATTTATTAGTAATCTGTTGTCAAAAGTATATCAATTACAAAACGGGTAACTAACGAGCGGCTATCGGAGATCGGACGCGAGATACGGCCGTCCGCGAGGCGTGGGAAACGACGCGTCTACCACAATGATCGCTGTCTTCCTTGGAAATGGTACTTTTCAATCTGATCTAGGGCTTTTGCCGCTGAGTTTTGCCCTAGAGCTGTTACTCTAGGGCAGCGGTCGGCAACACGCACAAAATAACTATGTTTTTTTAATTGAAGTTTAATAGTAGGGCCCTCCGTAAAAATATGTTTTTAATTTTATTTTATCCTCATTCATCGTGATTTTATTTGGTTATTCTAGCTTGCGTGTATTACCTAAAATATCAGTTTAAAAAATACCTTGATGATTTGGTATAATGTCAAATATCTCTAAAACAAAAGAAGATCGAGGGCTAATTTTTGGCACACAGTAACCTTGGCTTAAACTGGTGCACCACCATAAAAATCAGCCAGATCGCTTTCGTGGGCCAATCTTGTTCCCTTAGCCTGCTATACCCTTTCGCGGTTTTTTGGCCCCCAAAAGTTAAGCTCAGCTCCTGGGACGGTGCAAACTCGGATTACACGCATTTAGGACCAAATGAAGGTATTAAAATGATATCCAGCTTTCTGGAAATTAATTCTTCAAAACGCTTTATTTGAGTTTAATTTGTTTCGACTATACCACACAGGCGCGTTTTTATCCTAAATGTACTGAAAACAGATATCGCAATAACGCACTATTGTCGCGAAATTAAAAATGTTGAAAAACACTGTTCTAAATAACGTGCAGAGCAAACCGAACACTGCTCTACATTCTACATACATATAGCCCACTGATGGATCTTTTGTCATCGTCGCAATTTCAAAACTCCAAAAAGCAGTCTCCAAGACAACAGCTTGTAGTGCGTTCCATTCCATAGTAGGCTCGTCGGGTTGTTCGCCATTCGACCACAATATTTTAAACACCGAAAATATGTTCCTATTTTGACAGTGTAGTTTGTACCATCAGAAATTGGCGTTGTTTTTGAAATGGTATCCGGTGATTTTGGTAATATCAATAAAATATTAATAAGTATCAAAGTACATTCCATCAAAATACTGTCTTATGTCAGTAAAAACAATTTCCCCAATAGTTTTTCTTTTCTTATCTTAAAACGTTTCGAACCTTTTAAATATTACTTCATTTCAATAGTTGAGATTTTTCGCGATTAAATCATTTTGTCTTCTTTTTTTTTACTTAGCCTCGGTGTTAGCAGTGGGAACTGCTTAACCTAATAAAACTGGTTTGACTAATTATTTCCTTTCGCACCATCGGCATCCATCGCAGTCTCCTCTATTTGCACGCAATATTTCTCTTAATAGATCCATTTTGGTTGAAAGTGGAAGAAACCGGCTCATTTCGAAACGCCGTCGTCGAGCCTTCGCGCCATTTTCCCACGGGCTTGGGCAATCCACTCACGACTCTAACTACTTGGCAATAAGGAAACTTACGAGGTACAATGCATCTGTAACTCTATGTAGAGTACTGTTTGGCATACTAAATAGGCTGAGCGGACGGGGGTGGGGTCAGTGTACGCATTGTGGACCAGAGCGGACAGACTAAAATTTTAAAAACTCCAAAATTCTCAATCAGTGCCAGTGAGAGATCGATCCAAGAACAGAAAGAGAAGAAGACTGAAGTCAGATGAACTCTTCTGAAAAATTATAAAGAAGAGATAACTCCTAAACTACCTATACTAAATCACAGGATTCACAGGACATACAAGGAGTAGGTATCCTGTATCGGACTAAGGGATCCCGTATCTCAGGACTTTCTATTGACTGTAGGTACCTATTTTTGGGACACCCTTTTATATTCGAGTTACGTCGATTCATGCCATAATAATGGGTGGGCCAGCAGTGGTACCTCCACCCTATAAGCCATAAAAGTCTAGTAGCGTAATACGAATATTAGCATGAATCTATCCACGAATGTGTGTAGGCACTTACTAACACAATAGGAAAATCTTTTCTTTTGTTCAATAAATAATGAAAATAAAATTATTTTAGCCTATTACACTAATGATATTTTAACTCTCTCATATCTTTTTAATATGGCGAAACTGGAGAGTAAAAATAGACAACCAAAGTTTGTAATATTGGTACCATGTTTTTAATCTATTGTTCGTTCTTTAAAATGATCATCTATCGCCATTGTTGCGAAAGTTACTTAAAAAATATGGTGCTGGCACGATTTGAACGTATTATGGTATGATTCATTACATAATGGTATTTTTGACCTTGGCAGTATTAAACAGTCATTGATCATTAGAAGTGAATGACTCCTGGCCTGTGTTGTTCATATTTGAACTTAATGATGGCTGAGATGATATCTCTTTTTTTTCACTACATTTTGGTAACAATAAAACACGTAGATTAGTCCATAATCAGCTTGATTTGCGATCTTTTATTGCTACACTTTAGATTTTTTATAGCCTGGGTAGGTGTTTTTATGTGCACGTTTTGCAGACGTTCCTATTATGAAGTCGCAGAATTTATGTAGCCAACTGACCACCTTAAACATGTTTTTTTTTTTTTTTCGGGTCGAGTTTTACCGGCCAGTCCTTTCATGGAATCTAAAAATTGTTCGTATTGTTTGCAAATGAATCACAGTCCTCTTCTGTAGGTTTTTTTTTCTTCGATGTTTTTTTTATTTAGAAAAAGAATTTTCACTTTTTTTAACGATATTTTTTTGTTTATTTCTAGGTCCACAGCAAGGGTCTAAAGTTCGGCATTTATGAGGACTATGGAAACTTCACTTGTGCTGGGTATCCAGGTGTGGTTGGCCATCTTGCTGGTGGTACGTATTTAAAATGTTTTTTTTTTGCCGACTTCCAAAAGGAGGAGGTACCGTCGGCCACAGTCTAGGATACCCCCTAGTAGCTCTTACCGCGCGCCGCATAAGGGCGTCAATCGAACAAAAAGGGCTTGTTAGTTTGAGTTAGAGGATTAAAATTAAATATCTTCGGAAGTAAGTTAAACAGATAGTAAACAACCCTATCTTCTGTTCTATCTAAGCATTATGCATGGCATGACAGACCAAAAACACCCATAAGCCATTAGGTACCTAGAGTTATGTAAAACTATAGTAAGTATGTAAATAGCGTAGTCGCGTGCATTCAAACTATCGGTGCGTATGAGTTGCGAACTTGCGATGTCATAAAAAGCCTTAGCACGACATTTCCTGACCTAGTAACAGCGTTTGAAGAGGATTTGATGGACTTCCTACACTGTGTGTGACATCCTAATGAGTCTTAAACACAGCTTAACCTGCCCCTGTACCCTCGACTCTATTGATTGAGTCAAGATTGAAGAATATTCACTTAATACATTTTACTTTGTAATGTTTATTCAAATCTTTAAAGCTATTTTGTGCGTTAAAAACATATAATCGATCTGAATTCCTGAATATTTAATATGATAGCGAAAATTTTATTTAAAAGCAGAGGCGCTGTTTTCTAAGTACATTATAATAATTTCTTTAGAACTTATCAACTGGATACGAGTATGTAAATAATACAATTTATTTTTATTTTTATGGGACGACATGGGAAGACCCAAAACAAAATAACCTCCCTCCCTTTCCCTTTCAATCAAAAAAATAATAATCTTCGGAGTTTGACACCTATATTTTACCTGTATTATTTGAAAAGTCTCTACGGGGGTTACCCTTGACGCCATTGCGTTCATATTTACAAAGTTTTAAAATTAATTTCTCTTTTACATCGCATAGTCATCCTTTGATTTTATACACTTCGTTTTCGTTTATTCAAAGGTTACCTATACTATTTTGTACAATACCAATATAAAATGAGTCTTAATTCGTGAAATATTGAATTTTGTCAATTCCGCCATATTGAAAAAAATGCGTCAAGGGTGGAGGGGCTGCTGGTTTAAAATCAACTTTATGAAATAGCGAGCCACGTCACTCCCATAGGTATAACCTCTGAAATATGAGCAAATAAGAAATTATTCACAAATAAATTGAGACTCAACAATGTAAGTAAGTGCATGCACGTTACTACACAAGCTGCTCAATTTATTGAAAAAAATAAACATTTTCAATAAATTGATTTAGCTGTTTTAGTGACTATAATAACGTCGAGATGGCCGACTAGTCCTCCATGACTTCCAGATGAGGCCGAAACTAACGTAAAACATCCAATTACCTTCCAGACGCAGCAACCTTCGCGGCATGGGACGTGGACTACGTCAAGCTGGACGGGTGTTACGCGCTACCGGCGGACATGGACCACGGCTACCCGGAATTCGGGCGGCAGCTGAACCGCACCGGCCGCCAGATGGTCTACTCGTGCAGCTGGCCCGTCTACCAGATCTACGCTGGCATGCAGGTTCATATCACTTAATTCTTTCTGAGATAATGTGTTTTTTTGCCCTTCTTGGTTCTATTTTAGGTGATCATCCAAAATAACTAACTAAAAAGCTCAAAAAAAAAATAGAAGTTAAAAACTAAAACCCGACTACTAAAAGGCTTAAAACAAGACCTGCTTATCCTTAAAATAGACTCATAGATTATTAATCGTAGTCGGAGGACACCACAATCGCATTTGATAAACCGATGGCCTCCGACTACGATTAATTATCTAAGCGTCTATTTTATGGATAAGCAGCCCCTCTACCCTTGACGCGCTTTTCCAATGCGGCCGCAATATGGCGCAATTTACAAAATTTAATATTTTACAAATTAAGACGAATTTTGTGTTTTTATTGAATAAAACAGCCTTACCTTTGAATAAACATTACAAAGTATTTAAAATCAAAGCATTACTATGCGAATTCAAAGAGAAATTAATTTTTAAACTTTTTCAATTGGATCGCAATAGCGTCAAGGGTAGAGGGGCAGGTCTTGTTTTAAGCCTTTTAGTAGTCGGGTTTTAGTTTTTAACTTCTATTTTTTTATGACCGTAGCCCTCGATAAAAGCGTAAAATTTCACTACAATAAATCTAAAGTAGAAACCAGAGGGTACTGACTTCTTTCATTAATGTCATGATACATACCTATATGCCGGGTAATGGCCGGTCGCTCTTAGGAACTTCACATATTATTATCTCAACTCAGCAGATAAGAGACAGTGGAGTCTAGATGGTCTACTCGTGCTGCCCGTCTCAGATCTACTAGATTATTGCTGGCAATTTGGCAGGCAGGTTGGCAGGCAGGTTGATATCGATGGCTTCTCTGCTGTTATGCAAGCAATAAGGCCACTTTTAGAAACTTTATATAGTTGAAACTGCAGCGTTCTCCCAAAAAAGAAAGGAAGGACGACAAAATATAGAACGTCCTCCAGTTAAACAAATCGACGATGTGTAATAATATGGCAGCCATTACTCAGATTTTGTCACGCAGATTCTTCTCCATCGCGTCTTTCCAGCAATATTTGGGACGTCCCCCATATTCTCTCTTCGCAGCCCATTCTCGCAACCCGCATATGTCTGTATATAACCCCACTTAACTCTATATTGTTTCATCTAATCCCCAGCCAAACTTCTCATCGATCATCGAGCACTGCAACCTGTGGCGCAACTTCGACGACATCCAGGACTCGTGGGCGTCCGTCGAGTCTATCATAGACTACTACGGAAACCACCAGGACGTCATAGTGCCGAACGCCGGGCCCGGCCACTGGAATGACCCTGACATGGTGAGGTCGTTTTGTTCTCTCCTTTGCATGTTTTCTGCAAAGAGACTTAAATTAAAATGTGTTCTAAATCGAACCAAGAGACCCGTTCTCACCGTGTAGTGACTTCTTTACAACAATCGCATCCTTGATCGACCTTCGAACTTTTGGTAAGGATTTCCATCTTTTTATAACGAGAGAGCAGCCGACCGCACCCTTCCGATCTCTTTTCTGTTCTCCTAGTTTCCATTCGCCGTCGAATATTTTCAAAAGATTCTACGGCTAAATACCTAGCTGCAGTATTTCATAGTCGTCGAGTTCATCGTTTTGCGCTAGCCATAAAATTTTAATATAGACATTCATATCATTTTCATTCTTCCCTGCCCGTCCTAAAGATTGTCTGGAAGAGATAGCTCTTAGCGATAAGTCCGCCACCTGTACCCATGGATTTTCCAATATTTTAATGACAAAATTGACTAACTCTTAACCAACCGTCTCCATCCACAGCTGATAATCGGCAATTTCGGCCTCTCGTACGAGCAGAGCAAGACTCAGTTCGCGATCTGGGCGATCCTGGCGGCGCCGCTGCTGATGAGTGTGGACCTGCGCACCATCCGGCCCGAGTACAAGGCGATCCTGCAGAACCGGAAGATCATCGAGGTCGACCAGGACCCGCTGGGGATCCAGGGCAGGCGGATATACAAGGTAAACTAACGTCTAATAAATTCTTCGGAGTCACTTTTTACAGAGACTTCCGTTTGAGGACTACAGAAAAACCACTAGCGCCATCTAGTGACTGACAGAACTAAGCTTTTGTCCAAAACTTTGTTCTCTTGGTTACAACATGTATTGTTCGCGCTATGTCTAAGAGTCTATTCAACGGAATGAGATGGAAAGTAACTTGGAAATTATGGAAGCTCCCCAATAATGAAACAAAGTGTTGTCTGGCCGCACTAAGATTATGACTAAGAAAAAACCGCGGACTTTTGGACTTAAATATTTGGATACTTAATTTAATTTAAATATTTTTATAGTGACAATGTCACACAGCTCTCAGTTTTTTGACTTACTTTATGGAAGCTAACCTTTAGCTCTAAGAGACAGCCCATTGTTTATTTATAGGTCTAAATTTGTCTCTTTTGTTTTGGCCTTCTATTCTGTTTTTTTAAGTTTAACTATTCGCTCATTTATGTAAAACTAACTATTTAGTTATGTGAGCCGCCAGCTTCCCTATGAAATAAATATAATATAAATATAAAGAATAACAAAATTTCAGTTAACCACTTTGCTGCTAGATCCTCTCTCATACTAACCATCGCTTAGCCCACGAGTTCCGTAAAATGCTCAATAAATATCTCTGTCCATTTCAGCACCGAGGCATCGAGATTTGGTCACGGCCCATAGTGCCGATCCAGGGCCAGTACTACTCATACGCGGTAGCGTTCGTGAACCGACGGACCGACGGCACGCCGTCCGACGTCGCGGTTACGCTGCGGGAGCTGGGGCTCAACAACCCCTCCGGGTACAGAGTTGAGGTGAGTCGACGTTCGTGGGCCGATTGAACGACGGCGACGTCGCGGTTACGCTGCGGGAGCTAAGGCTCAACAACCCCTCCAGTTACTTAGGTGAGTCGACGTTCATGGACCGACGACGACGGAACGACAGCGACGTTGCGGTTACGCTGCGGGAGCTGGGGCTCAACAACCCCTCCGAGTACAGAGTTGGGGTGAGTCGACAGATCGACTGCGAAGTTGTCAACTATCTGCCAACTGCAAATCTCTACTTTCTTCAGACACATCGCTTGCAGCTTAGAAAAACAACTTATGACGTGAAAGGTGAAGGGCAAGAGGGTTTCAGGCAGACAAGCCACTAGCTAGCTAGATGGACGGATAATAATCTAAAGCTTTTCAAAAATCCGACAGTGATGATCCGCATCGCGGGTCACATACCTGCCCCTCTACCCTTGACGCATTCTTTTCAATATAGCGGAATTTACAAAACTCTATATTTCACGAATTAAGACTCATTTTATATTGGTATTGTACACAACAGCCTTTCATTTGAATAAACATTACAAAGTATTTAAAATCAAAGCATTACTATGCGAATTCAAAGAGAAATCAATGGCGTCAAGGAAAACCCCCCTGAATGGAGACTCCTGTTCACCGCTACCTTCATGTTATGGTCACGATCATCAGCATTAGGTAGGTACAAGGTAGTGGCCACCCAAAGGGCATTAAATTAGTGGAGGTCATTTCACGCTCGCTCGCCCTATCTCAAATGCTTTATGTCTCTAAACCCCTTGTTGTTTCGTCTCTTTCCAGGATCTCTACGAGGACGTCGACTACGGCGTGCTGTCGCCGCAGACCAAGATCAAAGTGAAAGTGAACCCCTCAGGTAGAAAGTGTCGTTGTGTATCAGAGATGTTCTAAACTTTAACTGATGCTCTTATCACAAGTGGTTGTGAGCAGGAATGCGGTGGCAGGAGCGCAGTTTTAGTTTAGGACGATCTCTACATCACTTTAAAAAATATAAAACAAGTTACTCAAGAGTTAAAATGCCTTTGAAAAAAAGTTTTGATTTTAGCCTGGTACACAGTCTACTAGCGCCGCCAAAAACGACCACAAAAGTTTTAGGACCTTAGGTCCTAAAAATTGGTAAGCCTAGGTATTTTCATTTAACGGCTCGTTTTTAGCAAAAAACACACCCAAAAAGAAGATTTTTTTTTCACTGTTGCTAGTGTGCCTGATGGGCCTTAACGCGCTCTACATTACGGTTCGATAGAGCGCCATCTATTAATCATATTAATACTTCCAAAACAACACAAAATCTGAACACCAGTTTTCAGCATTTCGGGTCGAAACGACTATTTTCTTGGATCATCATCATCATCATCATCATCATGATCAGCCCATCTCTACCCACTGTTGGGTATAGGCCTCTTTCTAGGATGACCTAGAAAAAAATAGAGCCTAGCTAGCTAGATCCTTAAGGCCCGGTTTCTGAGTTGAGAATTTTGCTAAGCAAATACTTAACTATCGCGCTGTCACGCTCTTTTGTGAGAAATCTGCAGAGACAGGACGATACTTACCCATTTGCTTAGCGAATTTCTCAATTCAGAAACCGGCAGTATATTACTTAGATAGTGAAGTTGGCCGTTTATGGCGGAAATATCTAACGCATGTACCTAGTATAAAGCCGGTTATTTATCTACTTTATGTAACCCGGTCTGACTTAATGCTTTTATCCTACGTAATCTTAATGCACCAATTATTATTACTGGGAATATCAGTCTCGCATGACTACAATAATTTAACACACCGGTTGAGCTCTGCCCGGTTAGAGGCAAAATTACTCAATTACTCGTATTTTCGTAGAAACACGAGTAAGAAATTGAGTATTTTAGAAATATTGCCAACGTTATAAATAAACATTTAAAAAACTTTTTACGTTCTAAATAAAATACTGTTTGTTTCCGATGAATGGCGCTAATCGCAGTTTTTAATTAGTGTGTTGTTTAGTTTCCTGATATTATTTGAGTTCGAATATACAGGGCGTCCCACGGCTATGCCACATGGAGGGAAAGTACCTTAAATATTATAGATGGAACATTTTACTGAAAGAAGACATTATTTTAATTTAAAAAACAATTTAAACTGTATTCATAGATATTAAAATAATTACATGGTTGAACCGGGAATCGAACCCGTTACATGAGAAAAATAATTACCCTGTAGTTTTATCATACCGATCGAAAGGCTTCATTATAAGGATTATTTTTTGCTAAATAACATAGTGTCAGAAATAAAAGGAAGACCATGAATTTTAACATTTACGTGGTAGTATGCAACAAATCGAGCCGTATCCTGTACGGGCAGCATGGTAAGCCCGAGATAGGCCCTTCTCTATGCAAAACTGTCAACTTGTCTGTCGGGCTCGAGTTGGCTCTACGCCAACATGGCGATGGAGACAAAAATACAACATTTTTATTAAAATGTCAATAACTACTTTTTGCTCGACATGACCCTAATCTATTGCCATCTCGAGTTCCGCCTGCCATGCCCGCACAATAGACTTGGCACGTCTGTCACTCGAGTTCGAGAGAGTGTCAAAACGACCATGCTAAGCATACTCAGCCGAAAGACGCGTAAAATTTTGTCCATCGCAATGCGGCTGGCTGATTATAAAGAAATAATGAAAAATGTGTTTAATTTTCATACTTTTATTCTTTTGTTACTGTGATTTTCATTGATTAATTGATTAATTGTGTATTAAAATTTTAAAATTCATGGTCTTCCTTTTATTTCTGACACTATAAACAAAAAATAATCCTTATGATGAAGCCTTTCGATCGGTATGATAAAACTACAGGGTAATTATTTTTCTCATGTAACGGGTTCGATTTCCTGTTCAACCATGTAATTATTTAGATATCTATGAATGCAGTTTAAATTGTTTTTTTAATTAAAATAATGTCTTCTTTCAGTAAAATGTTCCATCTACAATATTTAAGGTACTTTCCCTCCATGTGGCATAGCCGTGGGACGCCCTGTATATATTTTTCTAGTTTTAAAGCGGAAAATGGTAGACTACTGTGGTGATTCTGAACAAGCGGGAAAAAAAAATGTTCTTCATAATAAACCATGTCAACTAACGGCCCAATTTATATCCCCATTCCTTGCTAATCGCTTTTAAGCTACAAAAACCACATCCATCCAGTATTTATGTTTCTCAGCCAAACCTATACTAATGTTCTTCTTCTCCGTGACAGGTGTGGTGATCCTCCGTGCGGACGCGCAGCCTACAGCGTACAACAATGCGTACAACGCGATACCAACGCGGACGCCCTACGCACCACTCAACGACGTCTTTAGACTCACGAAGAAGTAACCACAGACACTGGCGCCATCTAGGGGTGTAGATTTAGAACACTAGAGCCATCTAGCGGGGGCGTTTCGAACTAGAGCGTTCTTGCGCTTTTATTAACTTTTTTTGTCATTAAACAGGGGGCTGTGTTACTTTGATTGTGTGTGATATTGCAATAGAGGATGAAACTTGAAAAATATTAAAGTAAAAAATTCCTTCGGTCTTCTCTTAGCAAAAGAACAATCTGGAACATGTCCCATCACCCTTAAAGTGGCTTAAATCTCTGTCACAGACTGCAAGCGTAGCATAAGGCGGGGTTAGAGCGTATCTATGGGCTTATAACTATATGTATCTAACTCTTTTGTGTTACGTAGAGCGGGATAGACAGATTACCCATAGATACGCTCTAACCCAGTCTTATGCTACACTTGCTGTTCTCTCAGTGGTTTTTTTTTCATCTAAAAATTGCCTTTTAAACATTTGAAGTGTAAAAATAGAGTTACCAACAACTTCTCAACCTCTTGCCCGTAGTTAGGTTACACTTATTTATGTTATTATTCTCACAATGTTGTGATCAGTAAGCTTAGCATAAGGATGGGTAAGGAAGTATAGCCGTTATAACTATTATGCATCTCACTCCTTTGTTTGATGTAGAGAGTAGTAAATAGAGTTATAAACCCATAGATACGCTCTAACCCAGTCTTATGCTACGCTTGCAGTAAGAGTTACGTGGAAACGAAAATGAGTGGAAGGATTGAATTATTTGCCATTACGTTGTACCTAGTATAAGAATGTACATTTTAGGTGCCTGTAAATGTAAGTTTTTTTTGTAGAAAATACAATAAATAATAATTGTACCTGTGTAAAACGGTATTTATTTACATTCATGCCTACGGAAACAGGTCGTCCAAGGAATATAGATTATGGTTATACTTAACTACACACATTTTTCTCTTAGATCCGTACAATCGCAAAGTCACACACATGACACAACACGACTAAAGCTAGACGTCCATTAGCGGCGGATCGGGCCGCGGGCCGCATCGCAAGATTCCTACGCAAAAATCCGCCTGCCTGTATTTTCATGAGACAGCGTCGTCCACTACCGGCGGATCGGGGCAGGGCGGGCCGCAGCGCAATAATCCGCCGCTAGTGGACGCTGTTTCATATAAATATAGGCAGACGGATTTTATTTTGCAACCCGATCCGGCCCGACCCGACCCGATCCGCCGCTAATGGACGTCTAGCTTTAAGCCACGCAAAACTATTTACAATAAAATATATCACATCACTTAGCTAAGTAGGTAGTTCCGTAATGGATCAAGCATTAATATTTCTAAAACCGGTGTTATTACTCAGAGTTAATTCCTTTCCGGTGTATTTTATGCTGGCTACTGTTGGTGAAACATTTTCTTCTTCGATGATACTTCTGAAAAAAAAAAAAAAAAAAAAGTAAGATGTAGCCTGTACAATTGTACATGTCCCACTAGCTGGGCAAAGGCCTTCTCTCAGAGAGAGAGTTCGAGCTTAATCACCACGCGTGCTCAATGCGGGTTGGCGATTTTTGCGTTGAGGGTATAATGCCTCATACGCTCAGGTTTCCTCACGATGTTTTTCCGTCACCGTCAGCGAGTGGTATTGCTACTACAAATTCACAAATGTACGTAACTTTGAAATGAAACAAAGTCATAGATACATGCCCGCACCGGGAATCGAACCTAGGACCTTTCGCTTCAGAGTCCACTGTTCTACCCACTAGACCACCACCACCTTCTGAAAACAACAATAAAAAATATTCGAAAGAATTGAGATGCGACAAGAGAAGACTACAATAAAGACGCATGTACAAAATTTTACCTTTTATCAATGGCATCAGTCTCTGTTTGCAAGGGCTCTGTATTTAGCTCAACATCGGCACTCATCACGGCTTGTCCCAATTTGTTTCTCTTTTGTCTTACAATCATGAGTTCTTCTTTGCTATCGGTAACTTCTTCATCAATCGCTACTTTTGCTCTTTTTACACTATTGTCTCGTTCCACGATACCCTCTTGATTTGTAATAGTTTTCTCCGTAGTCTGCTTTGTAAAGATTTTCTCTACTTCGCTTTTCAACGTGTCTTGGACATGGTTAGAGTTTACGACTTTCTCAGTCGATTCAGCTTCTATTTCAACACTCTGATCGTTTTCATCGAAATCTCTTTGTTCGACTTCTTCTTGGCTTAGAACTTCTTCTTCTTCTTCTTGTTCTTCGCTTGTGTAATTATCTTCCTTTTCTCCTTGACTTTCGGCTTCTTCTTCATCATTGAAACTGTTTTTATCCTGTCTCAATATGGTTGAATCTTTTCTCAAAACCATCTCAGGTTCCTGTTCTATGCTCGGTTCTTCACTATTTACATTGTTTAGGTTTTTCCTTGCGAACAAAGCTGGTCTATTTATTTTCGGTCTGACTGCATCTTGGTTTCGTTCGTACAGATAATTTCTGTAAACATTGGGGATTCTTTTCAAGGGTAAACTAGGTGCTGTTGTAGCGAAACGAGGATTGTTCGAGAACCTTTTGTTGTCCTTTGGAGCCCTGGTGGGTTTAAAGTTATACATTGTGGTCGCCTTAAACGGGAGTTCTGTATTAGCACTTTCGGGAGATGATACTAGGATTTCCTTAGCCATCTTTGGCAATAACACTGAATGTTTTCTTCTTAGTTCAATGTTGATCATTTTCAGTGGAGCTTTGGTGGTAGCGACGAATTTCAGTGTATTTTTCGGGAATACTGAAAGTTTTCTTCTCTCCTCGGGGGTGGTCCTCAGATAGGCTGTTTTTTTTGCTGACTGGGGCGGGTCAAGAGCCTCTCTTGGCTTGGCCATGGCTTGGGTGACGTTGAAGGAGCGCTTAATGTCCGCCATTGCTGACAGCACTGCCATCGCCAGGACAAGGATCTGAAACGAATAGAAATTGAATTAAGTATAACAAAAGGCTCTTACTAGATTTGCACTACCTGACAACATGGGATAGAGGCTCCAGTGACTCTTAGGTAGTGATGACAGGACTCGAGTCTTTTTTAAGAGAGAATCACCTAAATTTTCACGCCTCAAGACTAAAGCGAGCCTTCTAGATCTAAAGCCCTGAGGCCCGGTTTCTGAATTGAGAAATTCGCTAAGCAAATGGATAAGTATCGTCCTGTCCCTGCAGATTTCTCACAAAAGAGCGTGAGAGAACGATAGTAAAGTATTTGCTTAGCAAAATTCTCAATTCAGAAACCGGGCCTGAGTCTCTCTTATAGGCTTAAAGGACTCGAGTCCTTTAATCACGACGAAGCATCTACGATCTTACGAACTAAGTAAGAAATGATAAAAAAGTAAGATGTAGGAATGTAGCCATATGTTCCACAAGATATGAGCAGAGCAAAGGTCTCCCTTCGCCTTTAAGCTCACAGCTCATAGCTTGTGCAATATATTCGCAGTTACTTTGCAATGGGCACATTTAAAGACTAGACTCTTTCTAGACGTGCCCACTGCGAACAGGCTAATACCTCAGATGCTCAGGTGTCCTCAAGTTGCTTTCCTTCAATGTACGCCAATTTGAAAATAAACAAAGTCATAGTTACATGCCCGCACCGGGATTTGAACCTGGTACCGCAAGCTAATGTGTACCTACAACCTTTTACGCACTGAGCTACGTACGACCGCACTAGTAATTTTCGAGAGGCCGAAGTACTTACAATATTAAAAAAAAATATCTTTACTCACCACTTCAATTCGCATCCTGCCCGAATCACAAAACAGTCACTCGCAAATGCAATCAGTAAACTAAAGCAAATGCACACAGTCCCTCAGATAATAAATAGCCCTACATAATTAAGAGAAGGCCCAGCGAAAACCTTAATTAGTTCTTAATTCATTTTCATCATAAGATACCAGCTATGGCATGGCATGATTAGCGCATTAGTCAGCTGTCCGCAAAATTTATTAATTGACTACTAAATTGTCGTTTTGATTCTGTCGAGCACGATAATTAGATTTGAAGGTACTATTTTAACTCAGGTTCTTTGAGTAGCAGGTAAGTAGTTCACATCCAGCGCTCCTTATACATATTGTTTGTCAGTTTGTGCAAAAAAATATGACACATCTAGCATGAAATAAAATAAAATAATTAAGGTACGGTGGTACGGTATAAAAGAAGTCGCCTATTTTGTCGATTATTGCGAATTTGACCTTTATCCACAGAAATTAAGACAAAATGTGCGTAAACTTTTACCTCAATGGTAAACTGTGATAATTACGAGCACCATTTCGTCTCATGTCTGCTGTATGTTTATACATAAGTCAGTACCCGCAAAATCAATAAAACATACGTACTCGATAAGATCAACAAGTTATAAATCCAAAACTTATACCTAAAATTAAATCCAATGTAAGCTCTACAAACATCTTCCAGTGGTAAAAAGTATTTAATTTCAAACATTTTGAAGTGTACAATTAAGAGTGTGACAAACTGGGACTCCAGCAGCTTGAAAATTCCCAGCATGTTACAGTGTGACATAGTGGGAAAAAGTCCCAGTATGTAACAGTGTAACAAAAGGTGGTGTGACATACTGGGAACAAAGGCAATAAAATTACCAACGTATTTCAAATTCATTCGTCCGTCAACTCATAGCAAACTGAGTGATTTTTTTAGGGTAGCATCCCATTAACTTCAAAATCCGGCAGATGTGGGACCGTCCGCTTGAAATCAGGAATCGTGCAGCAAAAACTGTACCCTTCAGAAAAGCTATTCGGGTTCCAGGTCAACCACGACGAATAGTTTACGGAGCCTCTACATTTATCCTCACAAAATACTAACTGCTTGATCTCCTGAGGACTATAGTAGGGGTTGTTTATCCCTATTAAGGCGGTACCTTTCTTAGTAGCTGGCACATAGACCACTTTGTAATAATACATAGGAACTGGGATAACCGGGTTGTTATTTTCATCATTGTAAAGGAATATGTTGACTTGTTGGTCGTATTCGTTCAACAGCTGGGTGACTCCAAAAGTGCCTGTATAGATAATCGCATCAGCGTCTAAGGTGTGGATATGACTTCGCAAATCGACTTCTAGAGTATTCCAGTTTCCGCCATTAAAGTTGTACCATTGGGGAGCACAGTTCACGTAGTGAAAGGTAGCTCGTTGCCCGAAGGCGAAGACGAAATCTGTCTTTGCAGCCAAGTGTCCGCGGTTCAAATAGTCTTTGTCATTAAAGTAAGCGTTGATCCGACCTCCCACTTGCTGGCTCACGGCAGATCTTAGACCTCGCGCGGAGAACAAGGAGTCTACCGGGGTGAAACCGTAGATGTTGGTGTCTATGAAAAAGGGACGGTCGACTCTAGTTTGGAAATTGTAGTTGTACCCTTTCTGGGTGTACTTCGAATATATGGCGTTCTGTTCTCTTTCGTTGAAGCAGGATTCGTAGAGAGGATAGAGTTGTCCTTCTACATTGTAACCCACTTCGAATACGGGGTTACCGTCGTAGCAAGTTCGATTTGTTCTTTGGGTGTTGTGATTTGGAGGGTTTGAGCAACTGAAACTGGAGAATTGTGCGGGCTCTGATAGCCAACCGTCGCTTGTAAACCTGCTTCCGACATCGCAAGTAATAGTAGCAGTAGTCTCGGCCCGTATAGTGTTAGGATGGGAGATGAAGCCTGTTCCTTCACAGCTGATGGTGAGGTTGTCTCCATGGTTGAAGTCGATGTTCCCATATCGGTCTGTGGGCTCTAAAAGCTGCCCGTTCCTTATAACTATTGGCAGAGGCTCTCGAAAATCCTGTTTGGTGTTAAGTCGGCATCTCAAAGTAGGAGGTTGGATATTCAAAGCGACAAGTATAAGCATAAAAAGTTTGTGAAACATAGTCGGTTACTTGGGTTTTAAACATTAGATTTTTTTACATTTCACTGGGAATTTTATTAGAAATTTTTTTGTCTTGATTTTGTGTTTACTTTAATAAATAAAATGACGTTATAATGACGGTGTCAAACGATTTCCGTTCCACTCAAATAACTCAAATTCTTTGGCTGAAGAAGCAGGTTAGTAACCTCTATCAACATTCGTTAGTAATCTGACGAAAATAACGCAAATATTTTCATCATGTTGAATCCTAGTTGAATCTCATCACCTAATCGTCAAGACCAGTTTCATAAAGGACTTAAATCCCAAAAGAATAAGGCACCTGTAACTATGCTTATTATGTAAAAAAAAACGCACAGTTGCTGGTACTCAAAACCGGTTTATTTGCAGGAAAATATAAATAAAAAAGAGTTTTTTTTTACAGAATATGCCGAATAAGCACACATCTTCTGCCAATTTACTTATGTACCTATGCAAAACGTGCGTATGTAGAATTAGGTAGGTACATTGTAAACACAATTTACTTCCACATTATCATATCATTCGAACTTTGGACCTCTCGATACAGTGGACCAAGCGGGAGATATCTTGCTTTGTTTGACTATCGCGCTTGTGTTGCTTGTGCTAAGAGCTAGAGACGGGTATCAGCAAATGTTGACCACTGTACGATCAGCGTCACGCGAGGATACCACATGGTAGCTCTTATCGCGCTCGGCATAAGTGCGTCAATCGAACAAAAAAGGGTATCCTAGCGTGTCGCTACGACCAACATGCAAACGTGCGCTGTCATTAACCTCGCTTACCTCAAAGCGAGTTTATTGGACGTATTTATATCGTAGCCGTACCTAAATTAAAAAACTAAGGCCTTTGCTTCTACGAGTACGTTGTGAGATAATTTTATACGCGTCCAGTGGCACCTTCACTCACATAGATGGGTGATGAGATCACTCGGCGCTGCAGTGCCTGGGACATTGTCTTTTAGATGGAATAGGCTTTCCCAGCACCTATCCATCTATAGAATCCTGTCAGCTTAGTCGGCCTAGCCCATAGGAAAGACAAGTCAAATAAGTCAATACGTGTGGAGCCAATTAATCCGTGAGTTTCCTCACGATGTTTTCCCTCACCGTTAGCGGGTGGTTTTGCTACTTCAAATTCACACATGTAGGTACGTAACTTTGAAAATAAACAAAGTCATAGAGGTACAGTCGGCCACACGCTAGGATACCCCTTTTTGTTCGATTGGCGCCCTTATGCCGCGCGCGGTAAGAGTTGCCATGGGGTATCTGTGACTGTGGCCGACCGTACACGGGAATCGAAACTGGGTCTCTCGCTTCAGAGTCCAATGTTCTACCACCAGGCCATGTTATCATGCCTCTAGTCTACGTATAGAAGACAACCAGTTTGTTTTTTTGTCGCCTGCCTCTCCTAGACATAATTGACGCACGTGTTGTATTACGAGAACTCGTTTGGCTAAAACTTGTAATTTTGGATAATGGCAGTAAGTAAAGTTAAGTGTATTTGAATGCTTTTGTTCGTCAAAAAGTTTTTTCATATACTAGAGCATCTCTGTACAAATCGGAAGTCACATAGATATACAACGTGTTACAAAAGATACTAACTCTTTTTACAGGGTGTAACCTACTGGTCAACATAATGACAAATCTGCAAAAAAAGTTGAAAAACACATCTTTTTTTTTATAACCTCAAAATTGTAAAATTTTCAAAACTTTTTTGCTTTTGGATTTAGCTCCAATTAAAAAATATGGTTGTTTGCTTAGCTGTATTTTAATAGCTTCAGGCTGTTAAAACATAGTGAAAGTCTATGGAAACATTATTTTAAAAATACTTTTCTCCCGTCACAGCGCTTACATTTTAATTATTTAAAAATCAACGGAACGTTATAGAGATAAAAAAATATTTTGGTTGTGATCCCTATCATTAGGTACCATGACCCTGTAAAAAGAGTTAGCATCTTTTGTAACACCTTGTATAGCTATGGGTCAACTATGGGTTTATAACTTCAAGTATCTCACTCTTTTGTTTAACGTAGAGCGGTGTAGACAGAGTTCTAAACCCATAGATAACCCCAGCCTTATGCTACGTTTGCCGCTCCTATTTGATAATCGGCACCGAAAAAATTTTTAAAAAAAACATTGTACATGGAGATAAAATACACTTTCACCAAAGTCGAATAACAAAAGTTGTTGGAAATCACATTTAGAAGTTGGGATGTCTGAAGAATAAAGGCATTTAAAAATACCTAGGTGCGCGTGCGTCTTCCACACACACACACAACATACAGATGTCATTATGGGTCAAACAAATTTAAGTTCACGTTTTCCTTACGATAATATTATCAACATCACGAACGGATATCCAGCATCCGTCTTCCATAATTAATCCGGTAAAATTGGACAGAAATATGACTACTAAATATCACACAACCATTTTATTTCAGGACACCAAATGCATCACTACCATCCAAAAGTACGTATGCCGACCTCCCTTGAACTTCCGAAAATAAACACAGCTAAAAAAATGTGTCCGTAAATATACGATGTTAGAAGACCTTCACTCATCATCACTAAACCAACTTACAAGACGCTAAAATAAACTAATATTTTTGTGGTAATCTCTGGCTCAAGAATACAAAAACTAATTCTCAATCCCTTTGGGACTCCTATAGAAAAAAATCTTAGGCATGTAAGATGATTTGTATTCTTATTTTCTTGAAGCATACTCATACATTGCTCTAATGGATGTGCTTCCACGCTACTGGATATGCGAAGTATGTTAGACTAGACTCTACCAGTGGAGTAATTCCTAACAAACTTTCTTCGACTAACAAACGTCATACTAATATTTTTACTGTCATAATACCTACTTGTTCATACAGGGTCCGATCGATACTGGAGTTCGAAAAACATTAGTGTTACAAACGGAAATACAGTAATTTCTCTACAGAAAGAGAAGATAGAGTCTACTGCACTGCCATGCTAGGTCCTCAGAATCACCAGAGAAGTCTACCATTAGCCGCTTTTCAGCGATTATCCGGTACAGCGAGTGGCGCCACAAGCAAATGGAACTCTGCATGTGATATTTTCATTATGAACCGAAGTACGATTCTCAAAACATTCTATTAAAAACGACACTGCGTAGGTACAATCGGCCACACGCTAGAATACCCCTTTTTGTTCGATTGGCGCCCTTATGCCGCGCGCGGTAAGAGCTAGCTGCCATGGGGTATCTGTGGCTGTTGGCCTATCGAACGTGCAAACGCTCAATGTTTGTACTACAGCAGGCAGGCGTGTAGATCACTCCTCAATCCGTTCTCTGTGAGAGCGGGCGTTTCCAACGAGATGAAGTAGAGATCGTCCTGACAAAAATCACGCGTCCAATTCGCGCTGTAAAATGCAGCGGGGCAGCGCGATTTTAGACTAGAATATCTGTACCATTGTTGGTATAGCAAACGATCTTCAGTTGAAAATTGTTTATTTTGTTAGAAACAAAACAGTGACATCAGTGACCAGTGCACCCCAACATAAGTGTTGTGCCTTTGATTTGATTTGGACTGCTGCCGTGAGTCAATAAGCCAGCTATGGAGCGAAATATACTGGTAAGTAGATATGTAGTATTAAATATTAATGCCTAGGTAAGAAATAATTACCAGTAAGCCGAGAAGCTACATTAGAGTTAGCGGTAGAGAACTATCTAAATCAATGTTTTTTTTTTTTGTATAAAGCAGCTGCCTGTAACACAATGGTGCCAAAATGGGCTCCCGGTTGACGGTTTCAATTACGATTTATTAATGCTGTCGGTCCAGTGTCGGTTTAATGTTTTGTAGTACAGCAAAGAATATTATGAGTCTAATTCGAGAGGATTAGTTCGCTGGTTGTAGAAGAACAACGAAAAAATCCCGGTATTGTCCGTCTACCTGGGACGCCATTGGTACGCCATTGTGTTACAGGCTAAGGTCCCAGGATAGTTAGCACTCTACCGCTAAATCTACGAGTGTACCCAAGGCTGTAGTATAGAGTCAACAGAGAGTAGAGTGATGCATACCACTGGTAGGTTATTTTTTTTAATCTGCCACTTAAAAATGCCCAAAAGACAGCTGAAGAGTGCGATAAAATATAGTTTTCCCGCTACGCTGTTGAAAAGAGTGTTATAGAGAGAAAATTGTGCCAGCAATCTGAGCTAGATAAGACAGTAATCACCACGCGTGCCAAAAGGTGATAGTTCGATAATTTGCACTAAGCTTTCGTCACAGTGTTTGTTTTTCTTACGAGCTTAAGGGTGGACGATAGCAACGTGGTGGGAAATTCAAAATTTTCACAGTTTTTTACATTTTGTAGCTACACTGAGCTATTTTTGTTCAGCGATTTTTCGTTCGCGGCAATAACATAGTATGAAAACATCATCGTAAACAACAGAACAACAATAATTCAGCCGATTATGTGTTCTGGTCTACGAAGCAGTGGCACTGCCCAAAAAATACTAGAATAAAAAAAATAATAATAACGCATAATCGGCTGAATTATTGTTGTTCTGTTGTTTACAATAATGAAAAGAATACTGTTTTATTGCCGCGAACGAAAAATCGCTGAAAAAAAAAATAGCTCAGTTTAGCTACAAAATGTTAAAAACTGTGAAAATTTTGAATTTCCCGCCACGTTGCTATCGTCCACCCTTAAACAGTGTTATAGTAGTTGACTGTCGTTAAATTGCCTAATTACTACAATATTATAAATGTCGTCATAGAGCTATGTTTTGCGTTTGTGGCCACACATTTTGAATTTCCCGCCACGCTGCTATCTTCCAGCCTTAAACAGTGTTATAGTAGTTGACTGTCGTTAAATTGCCTAATTACTACAATATTATTAATTTCGTCATAGAGCCATGTTTTGCGTTTGTGGCACGTTTTAATTATGGCCGCTTGTCGATAACAGGAAATTAAATGCTTACTTTACCTATTTACTTAGAACTAAAATAAAATTGTGGTTAATATTTGATAGTGACAAAAATAGCTTACCCGGAAATGAATGAATTACTACCTTTTGCCCGCATCTTCGCCCGCGTGGAAAATGTTCCCCATACCTTCTTATACGCGTTAGGTATAGATGTGAATGATAAATTTGTAGGTATGTTGCTTGTTAAATTAATAAATTTAATAGTGTCAACACCTCGATAAGGTTCGGTACCTACCTAGCAAGCACCTCTACCCTTGACGCATTTTTCCAATACGGCCGCAATATGGCGCAATTTACAAAATTTCATATTTTACAAATTAAGACGCATTTTGTGTTTTTATTGAATACTAGTTGTGCCCGCGACTTCGTATGCGTTTTTACACATTTGACATTTAATTTAAATTCGACTGTGGAGGAAAACTCAAAAGGAAGGTTTTTTTTTAACCCCCGACCAAAAAAGAGGGGTGTTATAATATAAGTTTGACAGCTTTGTGAGTGTGTCTGTATAAGTGTTTATGAGGGTGTGTCTGTCTGTGGCACCGTAGCTCTTAAATGGGTAAACGATTAGGAAGCTTTAGGTTTTTTTTTAAATTTGAAAGCAGGTTTTCTAGCGAATTTTCTTAGTTATGTTTTGTCGAAATTGGTTCAGCTATTTATTAAATATGCTTATTCGAAGCTAAAATGTCGGGGGTATTTTAATAGTTATTATTTCTTAACTTGCGGTAGCAGGGCTCAAAAGAAAGCAATATAATAAAATAGAATAACAACCCTAATCTAAACAATACATTTATAAATTTAATAATAAATATGTATTGTTTACATTAAGGCATCGCCCGTGATAAGATACCAGGAAGCTTAGCATAAGAATTGCTTAGGAAGTAAAAGGGTTTATATGTATCTCCCTCGACGTAGAGTGGGATAGATAAAGTTGAATCATTCTCTTACAATAAATTAAAATGTTGAAAAGTGCGAGCGAGAGGGCTGCAGAGCTTCAGGGGATTCTTAACATACATTTTCAAGAAGCCATATCAAAATTATGAATATTTCTTACAAAAAACGACGTTAAAGTTGCAACCCGCAATGTATTCTAAACATCGGCACTTCAAGCTTAAGTAACATAATCTGATACCTACGCTTGCGCAATATGATTTCTGTGCGTTACACGTCCATTGCGTGAAAAAATATTTTTCAAAATTATAACCAAAAAAACCAAAATCATTTCCCAACAATAATTTATCGAAAAAGTACTTTGTTTTGGTGTCTAATGGCTTTCGGGTCTGTTGGCGGTCTTTTAACACCCTGTATAGTCCTCATCATAACGAACATTTTTTCCCAAGAAACTATGCCTAGGAAATCAACGGTTTCCGAGATAATGAGGTTCCAAGACGGATTTTTTTTTCCGGTTTTTTTTTTTTTTTTCGGAAATGTGTTCAGTATTACGTTATTAACATATCTTCTTAAGAAGCTATATCAAAATTATAAATATTTCTTACTAAAAACGAAGTTAAAATTGCAACCCGCAATGTATTCTGAACATCGGATAGCCTAGATTGTTCCCAGAACCAGGACTTATCACGGTCCTAAATTTGACTGAAAACTATTCAGCGGTATTCGCGTGATGAGGTAACACACAGACAGACAGACAGACAGACAGACAGACAGACAGACAGACAGACAGACATAGACCGATTTTTTTGCATTTTTGTATTCAGTATAGTTTACTTAGTAACCCCTGTTAGTTTTTTTCTAAAAATATTCAATGTACAGAATTGACTTCGCTAGAGTTTTATTATAAGTATAGAAAACAGCCTTAACTTTGAATAAACAGCGAATTCAAAGAGAAATTAATTTTAAAACTTTTTGAATTTGATCGCAATAGCGTCAAGGGTAACCCCCAGTACAAATAACGACCGCCAAAAGATTTTTCTCTAGCCGCTAATATTACAAAAATCTTGGGAATACGAAAATGATTGCTGTTGAATGGTGTCGACCATAATATAGCAAATGTTGAGGGGAACTACATACGCAAATGACGTTTCTTAAAAAGAACCATAAAAACCCTAAAAAGCAATAATTATTAATTTCTATAGGTATTTACAAGTATATCCTGCATTTAAAAATACATAATTTTTTAGTTATGTGTTATATTCAATGTTTTCTGTGTGCACAATCCTTGAAAATAACACAATGTTACAGACATTAGTCTCTTGGATAGGTACTTAATCCGGACTTAATCCTACTACCTACCTGCTGGGTCTCTATCCTCAACAGTGTTTACTTTGACCTTCCACCATTTTTTACACTTAAAAATGGTTTGTTTTATATTAGTTCACTTCGTCCTATTATTTTTAATGATAGAAATAACCGTCATCACTAAAACTTATTTCGAAAAACGGAACCTATCGATAAAGTTGTCTTTTTTACAGTTGGGAAATTCTCAGGGTTCTCAGGATGTTTTATAAAGGTCCTGTGACACTGAAATATAGTAAGTCTTACTCTATGACCTATGCCCTACCAAAATTCTATATCCTACTGTACCAAATAAGCAGAAAGGGGGCAAGAACCGAACAGACCGCCTTTCTAAAACACCCTGTATAAATGTTGATCTACATTCTACAGATAGTGAAACAGAGGGTGATGTAATAAATACTGTAAAGTAAACAGACCTTTGCATCGAAGATAGATGATTTATTTATAGTAGGTACCTACAGTGACACTAGATGGGTGAAGCGACTTGTTTAGATGCAATAAGCTTACCCGGCACAGCACCTATACATATAACCTGTCGTTATACATTCGCTATAGTCTTAGCAGCTATGAAAAAAAAGCTGCATTTTATGATGAAAGCAAGCCGCTTTGCCCAGTGATAGAAGGGACAAAAATAAGCGATTTGACTCGCAGCAGCACAAGTTTCATCCCTTAGGAACAGAGAGGGCGCCACTTCTAAAAATAAACTTTGAAAATTTCTAACAGCCTAACGGGTGAACCGATTTCAATGATTAATATCTTAATCGATAGAAAATTACTTATTGTACAACCAAAAAAATTAAATAAAAAAAAAAACTATGCTGGCTGCCGTAAATCCTACGTTTTCTAATTATTAATTTTTTATTTGTGTATTTTTACTGAACTATGCAAAAAACTTGTATGAAAAGGGTATATTTTTTGTAAGTAATATCGTTACTAATTTAATAATAAATTTAATAAAAAAAATTGCATGCTAATATCTTTAGTAGTTTAGGAAATATTTAGGTTTACATGTGCTGGAAAAGCGGGGTATTGCCCTCGCGTCATAGTAACTAAGTAGAGAAATAAACTTATTTTTGTGATGGAATCTAGCCATTTTGCACAGTGATAGTGGATACTAAAATAAGCAATTTTACCCGCAGCAGCAACATTTTCATCCCTTAGGAACACAGATGGCGCCACTTATTTAACAAAACTTCAAAGTTTTGTATAAAATAAACGGCTCTACCGATTTTCATTATTTAAACGCCCAATGGTTGGTTTTTATACCATAATACATATAAAATATAAATAAGTCAAAAAAGTATTGGAAATAAAAATAATAAAAAATAATTTGTAAAATAAAAGTGTTTCCATTGAGGATGATGAATCTTGTATTTATTCTTTCTAGTTTTTGACAAATACTTACACATCATTTCTCGTTTGCCTTCTCACAGATGTGTACAATAAGGTAATGCCTAACAGTTCACAAGTTTCCTTATTTTATTTGGAATACTACATTGAATACATTGAATACAGTTTACTCAGAATAAGCGACTAAAAATTTACGTATACCAAATAAAATAAGGAAACTCGTGAACCGTTAGGCATTAACGTTGTTGTACACATCTGTGACAAGGCAAACGAGAATTGATGTGTAAGTATTTGTCAAAAACCAAAAAGAATAAATACTTGATTCATCATCCTCAATGAAAACACTATTATTTTACAAAATATTTTTTATTATTTTTATTTCCAGTACGTTTTGACTTATTTATATTTTATATGTATTATGGTATAAAAACCAACCATTGGGCATTTAAATCATGAAAATCGGTAGAGCCGTTTACTTTATACAAAATTTTGAAGTTTGGTCAAATAAGTGGCGCCATCTGTGTCCCTAAGGGATGAAAATGTTGCTGCTGCGGGTAAAATTGCTTATTTTACTCTCCACTATCACTGTGCAAAATGGCTAGCTTTCATCACAAATAGAAGTTTTTTTCTCTACACAGTTACTATGACGCGAGGGCAATGCCCCGCTTTTCCAGCACATGTAAACCTTAATATTTCCTAAACTACTAAAGATATTGGCATGCAGTTTTTTTTATTAAATTCACTGTTAAATTAGTAACAATATGAATTATAAAAAATATACCTTCATCATACAATTTATTTGCATAATTGAGTAAAAACTGAGAAAAAAAAATTAAAAAAAAAACAAAACGTTGGATTTAGGGCAGCCATTATAGTTTTTTTTTTTATCTTATTTTTTAGGTTGTACAATAAGTGATTTTCTTTCGATTAAGATATTAATCATTGAAATCGGTTCACCCGTTAGGCTGTTAGAATTTTTCAAAGTGTATTTTTAGAAGTGGCGCCCTCTCTATTTCTAAGGGATGAAACTTGTGCTGCTGCGGGTCAAATCACTTATTTTTGCTCCTTCTATCACTGTGCAAAGCGGCTTGCTTTCATCATAAAAAGCAGCGTTTCGGTAAAAAATGGCCGTAGCTGCTATGGCTTGGGCGCGTTAACGCGTCGAGACATTCGCCGAGTGCCTTGGACGCACATAATCACCCATAGTAAACTGACCACTCTTAGGCTAGGTGCCTTTTGACGCGTATGTGCCTCATACGCATATGCTAGGTGCCTTTCGGCGCGTCTGTGCGTCATCGTTTATTACCCATTGTACAACATTCACATTTTTATTGCCCCTCATAAAAGATCATCTACCGGGAACGCACAGAATTGTCCAAAGGCACTGCTAAATAGCGCGATAAAATTGTGACGCGTATACGTGACCCAGGGCTCTGTTCGTAGAGTTACCTATGCAAACTATTGCGTAGTGATTCCTACAACAGATCAAAGAATCGTTGAGTGTCATAAGCCGGGTCAACATCCGACCGAAAGCCATACATTTCGCTCTTGCCGCGCGTGATCGGAGCACACTTGATCGTCTGGTGTGGACTAGGCTATACAGGGTGTTAAAAGACCGCCAACAAAGCGGGAAACCACGTGTTGTCCTCATCATAAGGAACATTTTTGCCCAAGGAACTATGCCTGGAAAATCAACGGTTTCCGAGATAATGAGGTTCAAAGTCGGACTTTTCAAAACTTTTTTTTTGCAGAAATGCATTTAGTATCAAGTTCTTAACATACCTTCTCAAGAAGCCATATCAAAATTATGAATATTTCTTTCAAAAAAAGACGTTAAAATTGCAACCCGCAATGTATTCTAAACATCGGCACTTCAAGCATAAGTAACATAAACTGATAACTACGCTTGCGCAATATGTCTTCTGAGTGTTACACGTCCATTAAGTTATGAAATATTTTTCAAAATTTATTATAACCTAAAAAACCAAAATCATTTCCCAACAATAATTTATCGAAAAAGTGCTTTATTTTGGTGTCTAGTATGCGTGCCTTTCGGTTCTGTTGGTGGTCTTTTAACACCCTGTAGACTGTGGCTATAGAGAGATAAGTTGGCAGCATAAATTGACTTAATAATGAAGAGCTTTATTGTTGTTTTCAGATAACATTTGTCCTCATAAACGCGATAGCGTGCTTCCTGACCGACGGTCCACCGTCGGGCCAATGGCTGAGCCAAGGCAAGGACCCCACCGATAAAGAAATGGAACTACCACTCCCGAAGAACTACCCGAAACGGTGGTCGCAAGTCTCTGAGGATTATAAGAAATACAACTACATTATAACGGCGTATTTATGATGGTAGCTTTGCATAGAAATAAATAATGTTACCCGTAGTAAGTAGGTAGGCGAAACTATAAATTGGGCATGAAAGGAATTTTATATACAGGGTGTTAAAAGACCGCCAACAAAGCGGGAAACCACGTATTGCCCTCATCATATCAACCATTTTTGCCCAAGGAACTATGCCTGGGAAATCAACGGTTTCCGAGATAATGAGGTTCAAAGTCGGACTTTTGTTTTTTTTTTTGCAGAAATGTACTCAGTATTTAGTACTTTACATTTGTTCTCAAGAAGCCATATCAAAATTTTGAATATTTCTTGCATATAACGACGTAAAAATTGCAACCCGCAATGTATTCTTAACATCGGCACCTCGAGCGTAAGTAACAAAAGTCTATGTCAACGATTGCGCAATATGACTTCTCTGCGTTACACATCCATTGCGTGATAAAATATTTTCCAAAATTATAACCTTAAAAACCAAAATCATTACCCAGCAATAATTTACCGAAAAAGTACTTTATTTTGGTGTCTAGTATGCGTACCTTTCGGGTCTGTTGGCGGTCTTTTAACACCCTGTATAGAATCTAGGACTAGTAAAAAAATACATTTTTAATTAAACATCTTTTATTTTTCTATTTACTGTAAAGTGATCTGTGATTAAACCACCATTTTGTAACATAATTATCTTGGAATTTTGTCTATAATATTTACCCTATTCTCTATGTAACCTGTCATCACGTTGAATCTGTTACAAGATGATATACCTAATATCATATTGAGAATGTGTTTTCTTGTTAAATGGGAAAGTAGATTAGTTTCGCACATAGACTTACTACACCAATTCTATGGTTTCGCATATTAGTCACATGGTACTTTTAAACCTAGATAGGTACCTAATTACATTTCCCAGCTGATTTGGTTAGCGAAGGTTAATTAATTAAATGTACATTGTGTTGTGCCTATACTTAGCTGCGTCACATGCGAAAATGATTCATAGGAACTCGGAACCAAAATCATTGGTGTGTCAAATACCCAATTAGCAAATTAACCATAATTATAACCCAAAAAGTGTTATTTAACAGGTGTTTAGATTGGTTCCCATATCATATTTGATACAAACGTTGAAGTCAAGTGACATCTCAGTGAGAGCATTTCTACTTTTGAAGAATATATTCGTGAAATACCTGCCTATCTACAATGAAATACCTGGTAAGTACCTACCTAAACACACATAATTTCAAAGGTGACTAATATAAGTTTGTACAGCGACTTGTGTGTGGCTCTATCTTAAAGTGTAAAGCTGCGTTTTCATAGAGTTTTCTTTCATTGTTTTTTTTACAAAATTGCCTTAAATTTTAATAACATTACCTGTAGTAAAGAATGCGAAATCCAAGCATGATTTTTGTTAATTCTTTTAGTCAAACTTAACTCAATAACCACTAGCTAGGCAAAGGCCTTTATGCATAAAGACGCAGCCTTTCTGACCTAGGTAGGTACTCACTATAGTCAACGTCGACATGGTATTTCTTTCTCTCATGAGAAATTCTTCACACTGTTGCAAAAACGTAGATTGACGATGTGCTAACAGCTAAGTAACTAGCTTCTATCACACGCAGCTACTATATCGGTTGTATGGGAAGATGATGGTACTTTTTACTTACGTACTTTCTGCTTTCATACTTTGATAATAGGTAGAGTAGAGACCAAAACATTCTGATTCCATACTTTGCTATGCAGTTATCGCTTTTCCGTGTTTTGAAAATAAATAGAAAATATTGTGGAGACAATAATGAACACAGCACACAAATACTCACTCAACAAAACAAAAGGCAATATAGTCAAACTAACAATTTCCTTCAGTATTTAACATTATTTAAGATCTAGAATTATTTAGCTGCTTAGTTGTTTTGTTCTCCAACCAAGACGTATTAGACACAGTAAACGCATACACTTTCGTTGCAAAGTCGCCCGTAAAGCAAATGAATAGAGTGCACGCGTGTAAGGGTCTACGTGCTGTCGACTGTACTACTTGACTCAATCAAAGTTCAAAAGTCAAAGTTTTGATGTCTTTTTCTCAACACCAGATCGTGCTCTTCGCCATCGCTGCCTGCGCCAGCGCAACCCCAACCAGACCACACGAACACGACAGAAACAGAAGCAGAGCATTATACAACCTCCAAGACAAAAGTACACCCAAAGTCATCGTTGAGACTACAACTCCTGGGAACTACACGATCACTCCTAACAAAGGCGAATTAATTTCACCTGAAAGTTCTGAATCGTTCAACTCTATCATGGCTTTGGCTGACATCCTAAGGAGAATCTACGAGTTTGTGTCAAACGCTAACCTCGGACGTTTGTTTTCAATGGAAGGCTTCAGAAGTATGTCTTACGTGTTAACTGAGTTAGCGCCCATGGTACTGGGACCTTACAGTGGAATTATTAGAGTCTTACTGTCGCCTCTAGTGCAGGACGCTGCTGATTCGGTTTTTTAATGGAATTGTACTTTTAAAGAGTGATGTTAGGTAAACTACTCTCATTTAGCAAGAAGTGAGCTAGGCCCGGTTTCTGAGTTGCTAAGCAAATACTTAACTATCGCTCTGTCACGCTCTTTTCTGAGAAATCTGCAGAGACAGGACGATACTTACCCATTTGCTTAGCGAATTTCTCTATTCAGAAACCGGCTGCTAAAGAGATGTCATTCATAGGTATATCATATCTCTTTAATTCACTACTTTATGCTATTATAGAGCTGATACTCGTACCAAGTGGATTTTCTTGTATTTGTAGAGTCATGAAACAAGTGCCATAATTAAGTATTCAGCTAAGTAATTTAGTTGTATCTACAAGAAACATTATAAGTTGTGATTTTAGCTCTAATACGTAGTTAGCATAAATAAATAATTATACACCTACTTAAATTGACATGTTCTACTCATTTAATCGACGTTTTGCATTGCAGC
The DNA here is from genome assembly GCA_949319315.1 of Zelleria hepariella. Classification (NCBI taxonomy): domain Eukaryota; kingdom Metazoa; phylum Arthropoda; class Insecta; order Lepidoptera; family Yponomeutidae; genus Zelleria; species Zelleria hepariella. Next base: position 7,087,348 of record OX439380.1, read on the forward strand.
ATCTAGCTAGCTAAAATTACATCACACAATACAAGGTGTTACAAAAGTACCTAACTCTTTTTACAGGGTGTAACCTACTGGTCAACAGGATGTCAAATCTGTAAAAAAAAATGAAAAAAACAATTTTATTTTATAACCTCAATTGAAAAATTTTCTAACTTTTTTGTTTTTGTTATTAGCTCAAATTTAAAAATATGTTTGTGCGTGTAGGTGCATTTACATAGCTTTGAGTTGTTAAAACATTGTGAAAGTCAATGAAAACCATATTTAAAAATACTTTTCTCCCGCCACATCGTTCACATTTTATTAATTTAAAAATTAACGGAACGTCATAGAGCAAAAATAATATTTAGGTTATGCTCCCTATCACCAGGTGCTATTACCCTGTAAAAAGAGTTAGGTACTTTTGTAACACCTTGTATAAATGTGCAGCTTAATAAGCATTTTTTTAATGTTTTTGCGATAAGAAATTCCTATTGATGGGCGATCGATAAGCAATTTTGTTTCCATCGATTTCGATTAAAATAAAAAATCACAACTTTACAAATAAAACAACCAAGATCGTCTTCCGCTGATAATTCTTAATCGTTTCAACCTAAAATTGCAATAGTTACAATATTTCTTACTGAAAGGGATTTTACGATTTTTTACTCTCGTTTGAATATAAGTAGGTATAGACCGAATAGATAAGTTTCATAATTCATTACACCGTTTTGGGATAGGCGATTAAACGCCTGAGATTTCGGGTTTCGGTTGAGATTGCATGCGAATCCCGACCCAGACCCCTTTACACTTTATGTAGGTAGGTATATCAGGTTTGAATCACCAGTTGCATGCAAAGTTGCCCAGGAGACTAGACACTCTAGACGTGGCTTCAGCCATTTCTCCGCTGGTCTCTCAGAAGGCTTCATAATGTAGGATATCTGAAAGACAACTTGTGTGCCTTGGTAGGCAGGTACACTTTTAGACCTTTCAAATGCATCGCTTCACCCGTTCCTCTGCGCTCAGACTGCTTCTTTTATAATGACAAGTCTCCGGAAATACTGAAACGGCCGCTCTCACACGCACCTATCATCGTCCCTTCTCCTGGTCGAGGGCATGGGCTCCTTGTACCGTTGCATGGACCTCCAGCAGGCCTTTGCCGAGGCTGAAAAGGTGTCCATATACTCTGACCTGCCCGGGTACTCCGCGAACCACCGCTCGGTGCCCACTGGCGAGACCCCCATGTGGATGGGAGGCGGCGGGTGGATCGTTGGTCTGACGGTCGGCGGTTTTTCCTCGAAGTGGGTCGGGTCCTTGTAGCATCTAGGAATGGAAATAGATCGATGTAGGATCAATTGTTTAGTGGACAGCACGTCAGACTGTATTGTTTTGTTTCAAAGGCAATTGTATACTGGACAGCACGTCAGCCCCTCTACCCTTGACGCATTTTTCCAATACGGCCGCAATATGGCGCAATTTACAAAATTTAATATTTTACAAATTAAGACGCATTTTGTGTTTTTATTGAATAAAACAGCCTTACCTTTGAATAAACATTACAAAGTACTTAAAATCAAAGCATTACTATGCGAATTAAAAGAGAAATTAATTCCAAAACTTTTTCAATTTGATCGCAATAGCGTCAAGGGTAACCCCCCAGACTGTATTGTTTTATTTCGTAAACGTAACCAAGTCGGCGTACAAAGTGCGACATAGGTACCTACTGTTGACTCTGCACCAGGAAGTATTTTAGAACCAAATTGCGGTTTTATGTATAAAAGCAATCTCTTCCAGACAATCCTTAGATGGACATGGCTGAAAGCAAAAATACAGTAGCAAACTAGCAAATAGGTGCACAATAAGAAACGTATGATAATGATAAGGTAAAACTTAGGGTCATTATTTTTGGTGACATCTGCAGAGACAAAACGATACAGTAAGTATTTGCTTAGTGAATTTCATAATTCAGATATCGGAGGTTAAATAATATGTCCACACTTAGGCCCGGTTTCTGAATTGAGAATTTTGTTAAGCAAATACTTTACTCTCGTTCTGTCACGCTCTTTTGTGAGAAATCTGCGGAGACAGGACGATACTTCGATATCCATTTACATAGCGAATTTCTCAATTCAGAAACCGGCAGTTAATCATAGAAATTAACACCGAAATCCACTGAACATCTGCATAAAGTTATACCGATTATAAATACTGTATTAAAATATTTATGGTGATTCTCAGCAGTAGTCTCTAGGCATGTCTCTATGTAGAGTTCTAACTCTAGAAATAATGTCTTAGGCCCGGTTTCTGAGTTGAGAATTTTACTAAGCACATACTTTACGTATCGCTCTGTCACGCTCTTTTGTAAGAAATCTGCAGAGACAGGACGATACTTACCCATTTGCTTAGCAAAATTCTCAATTCAGAAACTGGGCCTTACTCACCTCATAGTGCCCAGTTTGATGCTCTCCAAGGGAATGGGGGCTGGCGACTGGGCTGCTGCTACGATCTCCCGATAGTTGACCATAGGGTGGGCTGTCAAGTAAGTGTGGCTTCAACTTTGTGTGATTGATGGGCAAACTTAATGCTTAGGGGCTAGATGAAGCGAGGTCTTAAGGCGAAGGGGAAGTCACCACTAGCGCCGCCAATGAAAAAAAAACATATCTTTTTGTTGGATGCCTTTTTTGCTACACATGAGTCGTTACTTAAATAAACATCTCAAGGCTTAAGTATTTCTAGAACCTAAAGGTCTAGATTTCAGGTCGTAGAGCCTATGAATAATTCTCGAGAACCACGCATTCACACATCTCGAAGGAAAAATCTCATGACATTTCGATCTCGAGTTCTCGACTGCTCCCGACCACTCGAGTCATGTCAAGCGAAAAAGGCAAAGATCTCGCAGAAATATCGTGCCTTATATCGAGGATGACTTCGTGAGTGAGAATAGGAGATGTGAGATTTGCCGCAAAATGAGATTTTTCCTTCGAGATGTGTCGAAAGCGAGATTCCCGAGAATTCACCCCCAGGAAAGTGTCGGAGCTGTACCTAAAGTCGCATTATCTGTACCTGTACCTCAGAAAATGTAGAGCTACTGAACACTCCAAGCAGTGGCGGATCCAGGATTTTGGTTTGGCCCCCCCAACCATAATATCTCTAATAAAGCTGATACCAGCTGAGGGTTCTTCATCAGATACTTCAGACCTTAGATTTTTGACATCAAATGAAGCGGCCCACCAAGTTGAATATTTTTTGTAAGGGCCGTATATGTCGATCTATAATAGTTTGGTTGGGCTCTTGTGTTTTCTAATCAGGGTCACCAGGTACTCCAGATCTTCGATTATCCTAGTTTTTATAGTTTTCCCTTTATCCGTTCAGGCGCTGGCGTTCGCGGCCGCACGGCTCTTGAGCGCTGGTGCATTTGGGCAAAATCGCAACTGCAAAAACGCAGCGCGTGGTTTTCAGAAAAACTGTCATATCTCTCTCATTAGACTTTATTGATTTAATGCCATGATTAATTCCAATACACAGATAGCGTAGGTACCTATTACTATTAAGATTGTATCAATTTATGTAGTTAAACAAATTGCAGGAGGTCATGAAAATGCATTATTGAAAATTTCTGTGCAGTTGCATATTTTTCTCATTATTTTCTAATCTAATGATATAAGGGTATACGTTTGTAAGAATAAATTCAAGCTAGGAAACATATAAACACATTGTAATACAAATAATAGTTACACTTAGTAATAAATACATGAAATACTTACCATTGAAAAGTCTGGTTACATTTTGATTTTACGCGTAGTTGTAGCGCCGCGCCGCTGAGATTTAACTATTTTTTTCACTGGTTAGGAGATATAATGCGCTCAAAATATTTACACTGATAAAAAGGTACACAAATCACGTTTTCTAGTAAATTATATCAACAACCATTATTATAAAAACACTTCACAAAAACGATTTTTATAGGCCGATACCCAAACACAAGTACGGAAATCTCGGTGTTCTCTTAACACTAAGAGTATACTTAGTACGTTACATGAAACCAAGCGATGTTTTATTTACAAGAGAGCTTATTAAATTATCTTTGCAACACCGTAACACATGATAACTAGTAACTGATAAAAGGTAATGAAATAAGTTCCCAAAAACACCATAATATGATGCTGCACCTGTTACAATAAGCGCTTAAGGATCAATGGAGAACTAAGGGCCCCGTTCAGACGCAGAATTTCATACGTTGTAAAACAATATAGCTGAGACAATTAATTACCTACGTCGAATGTTTAATGGTTTCACATGCTTCTTCGTATGTGTGGTATTAAATTTCAATAATAAATGCTAGATAGATAGATAGAGAACACTTTATTTAATTTTAATTTAATATCTTTATTTCGAATAACCCAATGAGCGTAGGTTTTCAAGATTAAAAAGTATACAACATTTATTTTTATAGAGGGTCTCAGATGCTGATCCAGGATTTTGGTTTGGGGGGGGGGGGGGGGGGAGCGAGGATGACTTCGTGAGTGAGAATAGGAGATGTGAGATTTGCCGCAAAATGAGATTTTTCCTTCGAGATGTGTCGAAAGCGAGATTCCCGAGAATTCACCCCCAGGAAAGTGTCGGAGCTGTACCTAAAGTCGCATTATCTGTACCTGTACCTCAGAAAATGTAGAGCTACTGAACACTCCAAGCAGTGGCGGATCCAGGATTTTGGTTTGGGGGGGGCTTGAACCCAATGAGCATAGGTTTTCAAGATTAAAAAGTATACAAAATTTATTTTTATATGGCCCCCCCCATATAAAAATAAATTTTGTATACTTTTAACTAGGCTGAAGCCCCTTAGCCCCCCCCCCCCACCCCTAAATCTGCTAGTGGACTCTCCAAGTCATAATAAAACTCACATCTCTTCTTATAAGAGGCCTCGTACATGGTGACCATCTTGCTGTCGAGGTCATCGCACGGGTGGTCGAGGATGTCGTTGGTGACTGCCACCATCTGTAAATTACCGCGTTCGTTATTAAGGCTATGAGTAGGTACTTATGGTAATTATGTCCACGCAAAAAATACCCCATCTCTTCTATTGTGTTTCGGTTAAGAAAATAATGATCCCTGGGTTTAATTGTGTTACTTTTGAATTTATCGCGAACCCTTCAAATGGAATCGGGATCATGATCGTTATTGCGACTTTAAAATGGATTTGTCTAAGTTAATCACAATCGCTAACACAACAAATGAGTCAAAACGCCATACAAATTGAATGATATTGAATGAACAATTTTGCTATTTTCTTCACTCAAAATCTATCGATACCTATCCTTTAAAATCGAGTTTCAATCCCTATCCCTATTTCAATCGCTTTCAATGACAGTTTGTGTCAAATAAATGCAGAATCAGCACCCTTCAAACATCAAATTAAAAGGGATCGCGAATATCGCGATAGATTCAAAAGTTAGACAATGAAGTGAATGGTTTCCTGACGATTTTTCGGATCTAGAGGAAACGTTATTGTGCTAGGTTTGCTGGATCTCGAGAGGATAATGTTTATGCTACTCTACGGTTGACATGGTTCTAGACTTCTAGAGTTATCCTAAAACTGTGTTGTCAACCTCAATCGCAATTTTAGCATAAATATCTACTACCGGTTTAGACCACTAAGCTAAAGCTCTCGAAGTCATTGGAGGCTAATGGCCTTGCTATTTGATCGACTAGCTAGGTTTCGCCTGGGGCTTAATTGTCTAACTTTTGAATCTATCGCCATCCCTTTCAATGGTATCGGGATCATGATCGTGATTGCGACATTAGAATGGAATTGTTTAAGTTATAAATCACAATCGCTAAGAGAGCGAATGAGTCAAAACGCCATACAAATTGAATGATATTGAGTGAACGATTTTGCAATTTTCTTCACTAATATCCTTCAAAATTGAGTCGCAATCCCTATCCCTATCCCAATCGCTTTCAATGACAGTTCGTGTCAAATAAATACAGTGTGAAGTTCGTCAGCACCCTTCAAACGTCAAATTGAAGGGGATCGCGATAGATTCAAAAGTTAGACAATTAAGCCCCGGGTTCCAGTCTAGGTCAGGGGTCGACAACCTGCGGCTCTTTAGGTTTTTTTTACAGAATAAGCACACAGACTTGACAGACTTTTATGTAGAATCGGTGTTTGATATCCGACCCCGAAGTAACGGTGAAAGTGACACTAACCTGTAGGTAGGTATATCAGTCTGTGCCTCTGTCCGTACACATAGGACATAGGTCCTGACACTCGGTCTCGATCGTTTGCTAGACGTAGTGTGCCCTTTTTATGACCAAAGCCGTCGATAAAAGGGCCACTACAACAAATCTAAAGTAGTGTTGGAGGAAGATGTCCCTCTGTCCGTTTTATTAGTCTGAAGAATAACAACTTGAGAAGTGCTAATTAAACTCTAGCGCGTTGACGTTCCACCGTTTGTCACAATTAGGCCCTCAGTTTAGACCGGACAGAGGCACGGCTGTCAATTGACCTCTGTTCCTTGCTCTACACATGCCGAACGACAAACAAAACAATTATTTCGCTCTAGTCCCCCTGTGTGGATGTGTAGAGAGAGGGCCATCGACGTACACACGACAGCACGTCGACCTTTACACGCTAGCACTCTACTCGGTTGCGTTACGGGCGACTTTACAACAAAATTGTACAGTCTGACGTGCTGTCGTGTGTACTATAGACAAGACAAATCGAGCAGCGTATGGCGCTCGATACAATGCTCTTTTTCATTTTTTTTGTCTTCATAAGTAAGTATACTTAATCGAGCTGCAAAATTCGACATGGCCGGTCGCGTTAAACCAGATGAGAAGGCAACAGCATGCAGTAAGAAGCCGTCGGTACACACGGCATTACGTCAGAGTGTACACTTTTGTTGTAAAGTCGCCCGTAACGTAACCGAGTAGAGTGCTAGCGTGTAAGGGTCGACGTGCTGTCGTGTGTACTTTTTCCAGCCGCATTACATCTTCTCTACATAGTTGAACGAGCGAGCGAAGCTAGAGAAGTTCTCCGAGTCTACTACAACCAGCGAACTGGAAAACACTTCCGCTCGCTGACTACAACAATCCATCGTATTTTTGTATGTTTAAATGTTCGTTCGACGATAACTTGAGTATGATAACTTGAGACCACTACCTCATACGATTCGTGCTTGCGAAATCAACGGTTCAAGAGATAATTAGGTTTCTCAGTTTTCTAACACCTGTATGTATAGAGGTACTCCCTCACCTGCTGCCGCAAGGTCTGGTAGACCTCGCACAGCTTCTTCTCCTTGTGGAGCAGCTTGCTCCACGCTGAGGGTGTACGCGTGGGAGTCGCAATGGGGTGGCGGCAGGCTCGGTCGAGCGTTCTTGACCGAAGACTCATATCGAGATGGATAAATTTCAAACGTAACCTTTACAAACCTAACCCTTTCAAATCTAACTCCTTCAAACCTAACCCTTTCCAACCTAACGTTTTCAAACCTAACCATTTCAAACCTAACCCTTTCAAACCTAACCTTTTCAAACCTAACCTTGCAAGAAAATGAGGTCTCTAACACCCTGTATACCCCTCACCTGCTGCCGCAAGGTCTGGTATTCCTCGCAGAGCTTCTTCTCCTTGTGGAGCAGCTGCTTGTACTGCTCCACGCTAGGGGTGTACGCGTGGGAGTCACAATGGCAGAAAGGGGCCACCGGCGGGGGGGGAAGGCTCGGCCGGGCGTTCGGGATCGGAGGCTCGCATGGTCTGGGGAAGGTTGTGTGAGTGATTAAGGCGCTGGGCATAGTGAATCGCCCGCGCGCAAAGAAAAATGCACAAAATCGATTCGTATATCAAATACACTAAACAAATTTAAAATTTTCACATATCAATCAAACCCTAGCATTAGGTGAGCCCTATCTAAAACAGCCAGTTTCGTGTTGGCATTGATAAACGTTTTGAAGATATTTTGCTTGAAAAAAATTAGGCGGCGCACTTTTTTTCAAACAAAATATCTTGCAATCTGTTATGGATATCAACACAAAAGTGGCTGTTTTAAATAGGTCTCATCTAATTCTAGGGTTTGATACCTATGTGAACATTTTCGATTTATTTAGTGTATTTGATACAGGAATCGATTTTGTGCATTTTATTGCGCGCGGGCTAATTCACTATGCCCAGCGCCTTAACAGCGTATCCCTCCCTACTAGTAAGTTTAATCCGCGCGGAATGAGAATGGGATGAGACCTTTTGGAACTGAGACGCATGCGGTAAGTAAATTCGCGTCGAAGCAACCTTGTCAAAGTAAAATAAAGTGTTTCCATTGGCTTTGACAGGGTTCCATCCCATTCGCATCCCGCGCGCATTATAGGTAGGTAGTCAGCGATTTTTAAAAAGTTTTTTAAAACTATAGAGCGCGCGGCGCGTCAGTGAGACCGAAAAATCACCGTTTTTCTTCATTAAAACATGGTAAGCCCCACTGAAATAGTGACACGGTGACACCTACACCTATGATAAAGTGGCTTACTTTCCAACGATGGGTTTCGGAAACGGCCATTGGTAGTCATTGTGGACAGTTGTGCTAAAGTCAGACATGGTGAGAGATCTGGAAACAAAAAATAATGTTATTTTATTTGTAGGTTTAAACTTGCTATTTTCCAATAAATTAATTAGGTACTTTGCTTACCTTTTTATTTAGTGAGCTTGATAGTAAGTCGGTTTGACCCGGATTCATTTAGAAATGCATGATTAGTTTATTATGTTGCAATGTTTCAGATTTATTAGAACTAGTTTTGCTAAGTGACACCCTACATAATTTAATATTGCTTTTGAGGCCAAAAATTTTATTTGTGTGAGAATTTCTTCTATGATGTTTGACGAAAACATTTTGACTTATTTTGCTTTTTCGGGTTTTATTTTGACATTGTTGCGATGAAAAGAAAAGAGTTGAGAGAAAAGAAACCAAGGAGGAAAATAAAGTTTTGAAAACTTTTTTGTGTAGAAGTACGGCTACTCGACACTAGATGGCGCGGCACTTTGTAGGAATGTTCCGAATTTGCATTTCAAAGCGTTTCGATGTTTTTTTTACGTTCATGTTCCATTGATGAATGTTCTGCACATCTACAAAAACGTAAATCGGAACGTAACGTGCCTGTCAAACTTAATCTGTGTAAAATTTCGATTTACGACTTTGTTTTGAGTATTAAATTACAAATAAAATTACTCGGATTATGGCGTTTCATAGGGGATGGCGATACACCGCCTTTATTACTGGATTTGTTGGTTTCATAGGCCTGGCTTTATACCCCATCGCAATTGCTCCAATGATGGACTCTTCAGATTACAGTAAGTAAAGGTTATGTTTGTGTTTTCTTTTAATTTTTCACTCCTTTATTTCAGTAATTAACGGTTTATTCCCTTATTTGCAGAAAAGATTCAAAAGGAAGCAAGGAAAAACATTGACCGTGAAAAAATACAACCTGGAAGTGAGTACTTATCACCAATCGCCACAGTTGATCCTCTTTCTCTGCCTTGGTCACTTCTAAGAAAGTGTTGGTATTTTCACACAAACCCAATGCCACACAAGATATTTTATTCCTGTAAGTCCTGGGAGTCAGTACAAATCATAAAGACTTGAATCAAGTCATACATAACACATTTTTACTTACCATGTCAGCAATACAAATATATAATAATATCTTTAATTTATTATTTCATTTTACTTACAGACATGAAAGTTTGGAGCGACCCTTTTGACCGCCAGAAGGACTGAATAACTGCTTTGTGAACCACTAGATTAGTTTTGTACAGAGTAAGTATTTAATTTGTTATGTAATTTCTAATAAATTAAGATAATAGGAGCTTATCACTTATTTCCTTATCTCCTTTTATTTCAATAGGTTCAAGAATAAAACCCAAAATAATAAAAAAGATTTTTTATTATTGAATTTGGAATACCTTCCGCAATGGAGTAGGCCTGGAACTTTATTATATAAAATTGCAGTGTGTATTTTTGTCATCAGTGTGTATAAAAATAAAGTGTCTTCCGAAACTTTTGTATTTACAGCCAAATTTTTTTGGTTCCTAAAGTATGTTGAAAATCAATTAATTTTGATTCACTGATCTTATACATAATATCTTATCTATTAATATTCTAAAGATTTTTGCAATATATTACATAATATTTTATTTACATTTAGATGGTAAACTGTTTTGTGATTTGGACAAAGAAAATAGTAATATTTAGATATTGTAATTGATCAGTCCAAAGAATATTTCCATTCTTGTCTTATTGTTTCCTGATTGAGAAAGCCTTCTAGAACAAATTACCGAGTTTTCGCCCAAAAAAAAAAGAAACAAAAGAGCCCCATTCTAACTTGTTAAAAATGAGCAAATGCAATGGTACAACTAAAATTGAGCAAGATACTCAATAACCCGAGTAATAGTCGAGAGAAGAATCTTGAAGACAATCGTAAAATATAGATACCTAAGTAAATAAAAAAATGCCCTCCTATGAATGAAAAATCAGGTAAAGAAACTTAAAAAAACTGATTCTATTTGACACAACATACAACATACTTTACAGAAACTTGCACAATAACGACGAATAATATGAATTATTATCAATAGAGAGTAAATAAGTTTTTTTATTTTAAAATCTACGTATATTATTGTGATCTTGCATGTAATCACAATAATATGCCTCGATAAATTGCACAATCAAGTTATAAGCTCTAATAATAGTGAAGGCTCCTTTCCACTTATCTGAAAGCACACGGAATAAAGATCCAAGCTTCAATACAATTTACTCATACATAATTATCTTGAGACCTGACCTTACCGGACCTTTATCATCTACATATTCTGTAACTTTACTCGGCACAAAAAATCGGGTCCAGCATATAAGTTTATTTGTCTCTCAAAATTGCTTGTTTTAATTTCCGTTACAGTGAATAAAAAAGTTGCTGTAAGCTCGTAACATTCATACATTTCAGTTGTTACACAAAACCAAACCAAAAGCTGTCTTTTTCGTTTTATTACTTGGAATCTTGGACCTATTCTTATAGGTCCAAGCTTGGAATATAAATAAATTATACTTTTTATTCAATATTCATAGGCTTCACATATCTTACTGCTTTTAAGTTAGGGGGACGCAAATATATAACGTTATCTCACTCTAATATTCAGAATAAGTAGACAAAAAATTACAAGTTTTTCGAAGCAAATCTTGACTGAACTCCAATATCTGCAGTATGCGCACTTAATTTTTAAATAAATCTTTATCACATCTTTATAAGACTAATTTTATAAAACAGGCTGATGTTTAAACCTAAACCTGCAAACTTCAATAATGGCTAATATCTAAATGGGTAGATTATTTCTTTAGATTACTACACTTGTGCAACTTACTAGGTATCTCCAAAAGTTCGTCAACATTAGATATTTTCCATTTTAGATTGAACCATTTTGTTAATACTATCTAGACCCAAGTCCGCATAGTTTCATTAACATATTTATACATATCTCTCTACTCAAAAGCATATTATAAAACCATTGATAGTTGCCCTATCCTAGCACTGTTAAAAAAAATTTTCTCACTGAATGGGTGTAATATTCACTTTTAGGCGATCATAATCACGTTCCATCGTCAATTTTCATTTAGAGAAAAAGTCCTAATTTACTGGATGAAATCGTCATCATCGCCAACCTGCGGAGAGAAAAATATTATCAATATTTGTTACCGACTCAAATCGATGCAACTTCCACTACGAATCGATGCAACTTTCACGAATCGATGCAACTTCCACTACTAATCGATGCAACTTCCACTACAAATCGATTCAACTTCCACTACGAATCGTTGCAAAATCCACTACGAATCAATGCAAAATCCACTACGAACCTGCAAGAAGTATTCAAAGTCACTCCTGTGGCAGCCGCCCTCAGCTGAGTACGTGAACTTGTGGAAGGTTCCATCCTCACAAATCACTGAAACAAGCAGAGGGAAAAACAATAATTACTACAACCGAATAGAGTTATGCACGATAATCCAGTAGCTGTGCCAGGGTTGGTAATAATTTAAGGTCATACCTTCTACCACAACTAGCGCCGCCAATGAAAAAAAATCATACCTTCTTTTTGGGTGCGTTTTTTGCTAAAAATTAAGCGTCAAATGGTAATCCCTAGGCTTAACTATTTTTAAGATCTAAGGTTTAGATTCCAGGGCCCTTAGCCTGTAACACAATGGTGCCAAAATGGGCTTCTGGTTGACGATTTTAATTACGATTTATTGATGATGTCAGTCCAGTGTCGGTCCTTTTAATATTATTGTAGTACAGCAATAGTACATTACTGCCGCGGTTTTTAATGGGTGCGTTTCTGGCGCGCTTTTGATGGCCGACAGAGCGCAGCGTAGCGCAGCTCAAGGCCTTCACAGCGTGGTCAGCATTGCAGCCCTTGATGGACAAGCTGAAATGAAGGCCGAGACCGAAGGTCGAGGCCTTTATAGCGCGGACAGCAAGGGCTGCAATGATGACCAAGCTTGACGGCCGAGAGCGTAGTTAAGCTAAGCTCGAGGCCATCATAGCGTGGCCAGAAGCGCACTCATTGCAGACCAAGGCTTGTATAGTGCTTTACTCAAACAATGCGAGTAATTTAAATAGAACCAGCTTACCTTTTGTCTTAGTTTACTTTCTGTTGATTTTGCATTCCGCAAACTTTTCGTAGATAAACTTGTATTTTTTTCCTTTGACTTTGGTGGCAATAGGTACCTTTAAATATCTTATTTCGCTTCCTTTTTATGTTCGGCGTTGTTAAACACATTGAATCGGAGGATTCGTTGCTTGAAGAGTTCACTTTTATTTACAACAAAAACAGCACGCGCAGAAAAAATCACTTCGAACAACGCGCGAAGCGGCGAAAACAATATGGCCGCGCTTTTTTTTCTATGCAATTTGTAGACTGCCAGCACCCAAACAGCCAAATTAAATACTTTTTGTGCCTGACTTTTGAGTTCTAATTTTGAAACAAAACTCGACATTAATGGATTTTCATACAGTTTTTCTGGCCGCAAAACACGACATTAATGAAATTCCATACAACTTTTCTGGCGCCTAATCAAAGTAGCCCGCAAGTCCTCCTTTGCTCAAAGAAGGTTGTCGAATTAATGACCACATTACGAGCTTTTTTGAGTAAAGAATATTAAGAGTCTAATCCTAGAGGATTAGTTCGCTGGTTGTAGGAGAGCAACGAAAAAATCCCGGTTTTGTCCTTCTACCTAGGACGCCATTGATACGCCATTGTGTTACAGGCTAAGGGCCCAGATCCTAGAACCTACGAATAAAATCCGCCGCCGCCAAAAGTGGCCACAAGAGCAGAAAACGCACCCAAAAAGAAGATATGATTTTTTGTTTCATTGGCGGCGCTAGTTGTGCCTATAAATGGCCTTAAGAAATAATGAGCAAAATATCTCTGTTCTGACACCATAGTAATAGAAAAGCAAGGCCGAATGCCGGCTCGGTTTATTTATTTACAAAAACCTCAAGTTGAGCTCTTGTCTTGCGACGGCCGTTGACTGTTCTCGAGCGAGCGCAGCCACTATGAATACAGAGCTGTTCCTGCAGCACGACGTATCGACAAAGGCCTTTATCCCGCTATCCACTAGCGTGATTCCCGATCTTTGGGTATTTTTCAGTTTTTTTTTTTTTTTTGCTTCCGTATCTTGTAAATAAACTACCTGGCGTCGATCAGTGCAACAGGAGGCTAACAGTCTTGGAATGAGCATATCCGAGCTTGAGACGAAGGCGCAAAATCGGCCAGATTGGAAAACTGTTTTAAGAGCCCTATGTCCCTGATTAGGGATAAAAGGAACTGATGATGATGATGATGATGTATCTTGTAAATAATGAGTCGGGTGTCACTTTAGAATAGAATAGCATACCGTTTATTTACTTGCCACACAGATAAATTAGCATACAGCATATAATTAAATAAGGTAGGTAAAATGTGTGCAATGGCCGTAAAAAGGTTGTGGCTCAGCATAATACTACGGTTGCCCGTAGCGCTGTTATTCTGCCACAACCTCCTCCCCCATTTTATAAAATAAAAACAACACCTTGTTGAACGAGCGAGCGAAGTTCTCCGAGTCTACTGGAACAATCCGGCGTTTGTATGTATGAATGTTCGTTCGACGATAACTTGAGTAAATTTATATAGTCGGATCTTCATGAAATTTGGTAGGCAGGTAAATGCGCCAAGAGAATTTTTAAGTTCGAACATGAGCCAAATCGGTCGAGGGGTTGCTGAGATATGGGATCGCGAGTTCATAGTTCGGGGCGAACCACTAGTATAAAGGTGGTAGTATTGGAGACTCACATAGAGCCGTGGTGTCCTCTTGGAAGGCGCAGAGCGCGCGCGTGTCTGGCGGCGCGGGCGCAGAGGCGCGGTGCAGCCCCGCCGCCCACACGTGCAGCGTGCCCTTGTCTGACACGCAGCACACCAGCGAGCCGCACGGGTTGAAGCTTATACTGTGGACAATAACTTCTTAAATTAAAATGTTAAAATACCCCCGACATCTTAGCTTCAAATTAGCATACCTCATAAACGGCTGAACCGATTTTCACAAAACATCTATCTAAGACCACTCGCTAGAAAAATAGGACGCACAACTAGCGCCGCCAAATAATAATAATAAAGGCGTAGGGTTGTGACGACCCCATCGCCCACTAATGTGACAGCTAGCAGTCAGTCTTCGCAGGGCAGCTTGTGGCGGGCTGTTGGTGAATTAGCGACACCACGAACCCGAGATCCTCGGAGAGTCGATCAGGCCCCTCGTCTTCGGCTTACCTTTACTGGTTGGCCGAAGTGGATTTCAAGAGGGGCCGCAGGACTCTCACCTCTGGCTTGCCTTAGCCGGCCGTCCAAAGTGGGGCGTTAGAGCTATGCTCGAGGGTGGAAGTGAAAGATGCATAAGACGCGAGTTGGCACTGTGACTGTGGCTACCACACTACAGTCACTGGGTAGAAAGCGGCGCACACCTCTCGACACCCTGAGCTGCTCACAACCATGTTGCCGCCTTGCTGTCCAGGGCTAGGCCCATAAGCGGCGGCTTATTTAGGTGGCCCATTTAGTGAGCGGCAAGTCATACGTCTGCCAATGATGAACCCCTTGAGACATTTTCCGTGGCAGACGTCAATAGGTCTCAATCCATAACCCGGCACCCCAATCCATTTATCCTGACACTCCTATAGCCCAGATTTTTCTTTTCTCCATATTATTTTGCAATAGTCCTTGTATCTGATGGAGATTGTCTCTGGGTAGATTCTCGTATTTATCCAGAGATAAGATCCGGCAGATAGACCCATCACATTTAGATTAAATGGTATTTAAAAGGCCTCTGTGCTGTTGGCTTCTGCCCCACGCAAGCCTCAAAGGACCGGGTCCCCATGGGCCCGTGATCTAAAAGATGTACCAACATAATAATAATAATAATGTTTATTGGACCAAAAAGAAAATGTTACATTTTACTTTGTGGGTTGTGCACAGTTTTAGATAACATATTTTCTTTTTGGATACGTTTTTTGCAATCGATTCTCGCGATTGCATTCGTAGATTCTAGGATCTGCTGGAATCCAAACCTTAGGTCCTAAAAATAGTTAAGCCTCGAATTGAGATTTTGCAGGACAGTTTTTAACAAAAAACGCATCCAAAAAGAAGATATGATTTTTTTTCATTGGCGGCGCTAGTTGTGCGTCCTGCTGGGCCTTAAGAGCTACGGTGCCACAGACAGACACACACATAGCGGTCAAACTTATAACACCGCTCTTTTTTGGTCGTATGTTTAAAACACAAGTTATGTAAGGCTAGTTCAAGTAGACCACTAGTCTAAGACCCAGCAACCCGATGGTCGAACGACATCGTGGTGTCGGCGGAGGGTCCATGGATGCGGATGGCGAGGGACCGTGAGAGGTGGCGCGAGGGGGAAAAGTGAAAAGACCTAATAATGGGCGTCCGGCACACACTCTGATAAAGTTCCGTGCTTCTAGGCTTTTGCTAGTTCGATCTTCTCTCCCTAGATGGCCCTACTTCCAACCAAACTCACCAATACACGTCTGCGGCGTGAGATCCCCATCTCAGAGCGTGAAGCAGAGCTTTGCACACTCTGATCGGAGTCCCGCGCTCCGAGGCTGTTGCTGGACCTGCTAGTTCTAGCTTCTGCTGCTAGATGGCGCCACGTCCAAAAAAACTCACCAATAAACGTCTGCAGCATCTGATCCCCGTCTCAGAGCGTGAAGCAGAGCTTTGCTCTGTGCGTCCCACACTCTGATCAGAGTCCCGCGCTCCGAGGCGGTGGCTATTCGCGTTCCGGTACTGGATACTGAGACGCAGACCAGCACACCTTTGTGGCAGGATAGCACTGATGGGGAGCTGGACAGGCCGCCTTTTACTGCACGGGATATGTCCTGGAAAGAGACAGCGAGATTGTAATAGTACATTACTGCCGCGATCTGTAATGAGTGCGTTTCTGGCGCGCTTTTGATGGCCGACAGAGCGCAGCGTAGCGCAGCTCAAGGCCCTCACAGTGCGGTCAGCATTGCAGCCCTTGATGGACAAGCTGAAATGAAGGCCGAGACCGAAGGTCGAGGCCTTTATAGCGCGGCCAGCAAGGGCTGCAATGATGACCAAACTTGAGGGCCGAGAGCGTAGCTAAGCTAAGCTCGAGGCAATCATAGCGTGGCCAGAAGCGCACTCATTGCAGACCAAGGCTTGTATAGTGCTTTACTCAAACAATGCGAGTAATTAAAATATTAATTAGAATAGTAATTAACATAGTAATTTAATTAGCTTACCATTTGTCGTAGATTAAGTACTTTTTGTCGATTTTCCATTCCGCAAACTTTTTGTTGGTAAGCTTGCTTGTATTTTTCTTTTGACTTCGGTGGCAATAAATTTCCAATTACTAATTTCGCTTGCTTTTGAATGTCCGGCGGTGTTAAACACATTAAATCCGAGGATTCGTCGCTTTGAGAGTTCACTTTTTCAACAAAAACACAGAAAAAAATCACTTCGAACAACGCGCGAAAAGTCGAAAACAATATGGCCGCGCTTTTTTTTTCTGTGCAATGTGTCGACTGCCAGTACCCATACAGCCTAATTCTAAATAAATACTTTTTGCACCTGATGTTTGAGTTCTATTTATGAAACAAAACTCGACATTAATATTTTTCTGGCCGCAAAACACAAGACATTAATGAAATTCCATACAACTTTTCTGGCGCCTAATCCAAGTAGCCCGCAAGTCCGACTTTGCTCAAAGAAGGTTGTCGAATTAATGTCCACATTACGAGCTTTTTTGAGTAAAGTCATTTAAGTTCAAGCTTTCTCGAACTATCCAGGGCAGTAAGTGTGAGTGGAAGTGGAGAGTTATTAAATGCTGGGAATGTGATGACGCTTAAGCACTAATTCGGCATCCGTAGCCCTGGAGGGACAAACATTTTATATTGCTATCAGACCATTTTTGTCGCACCCGTCTACTATGTTCAATTTTACAGTGAACTGTGTGTTAGAGTGTGTACCTACCATTGCTACAGATGTTTTATCTCACGAAGGCGAATGAGCCATACTTGTGTATGTAAATGTACATGCACATTTTCTTTGCGTGTGTGTCTTTGAATTTCAAATCTTTGAGTTAGCGTGCGTTTAAACGCATTACAACTACAAGTATGGCTCATCCGCCTTCGTGAGATAAAACAACTGCAACAGTCTCTTACCAGTAGCTGTAGCGCCCCCTTCCTATGCGCGGGCGCAGCTAAGAGCTGCTGCACGGCGGCGGGCGCGGTCGCGAGCGCGCACAGCGGCCGCGCGCAAGCCGGGGTGCGCAGGAGTGACACACGCTGAAGGGACGGCAGTGAGAGGACCTGAATGCTCGCGGAGAGGACCACCGCCACTCTGGAATGGAGCACGGGGGCTATTTGTTTTAGATGTAAGTACTAATAACAACTTCTTTTTTTTTTTCAATACCCACGACGTTTTAGCTCTGTGAGATATTAGCCATAAACATATCTCATAAACTACTATAAATAATAATATAAAATAATTGCCATAAAATACAGTATCATTTTACATGCTGACCCCCACACTAGGCAATGCCTGTCCCGTGGGGGAGAGAAATATTATAACAGGTTTTAGAAATACTTACGGCTAATAGTAAACTTAAACTTAAACATAATAGGCGAAGCAAATTAAACTCAAAAAAAGCGTTTTGAAGAATAAATTTCCAGAAAGCTGGATATCACTTCAACACCCTCACTTGGTCCTAAATGCGTGTAATCCGAGCATGCACTGTCCCAGCAGGTGAGCTCAACTTTTGGCTAAACTAAACCGATTTTGATAAAAACAGACAGACAGACGGGCAGACAGACAGACGGACGGAGGGACGGACGGATAGACAGATAGACAGGGGGTTAAAAACAGCTAGGTAGATAAAGCAGGGCAGAGCATCTGGCTAGTCCTGTAGGTAGAGCATGGATACCGGTTTTCGGTAATACCGAAAAACCGGGATCCCGGACTAAATATCTACATTTGAAAAACCGGTATTGTATTATCTTAATACCGGAATTTCGGTATTTTCGGTATTACAGATAAAACTCTGAAACAAGTGTGGAATATCAAAATTTCGCGCGCATGCGAGGCGTGCGAGTGCGCCGTGCGGAATAGTGATGTGAACCGTTTTTAGAAACCTACAAAAAAAAAGTTTTTTGTAAAAAACTATAATAAACGCCGGTTTTTGTTTATTAATTAAAACCGATTACTTTCTTATTTTGGATTGCAGTCCAGGGGCCTTAGCCTGTAACGCAATGGTGCCAAAATAGGCTCCGAGTTGACGGCTTCAATGGGGGAATTTCTGACAGCTTTAAAAAATAAAAAATAGTTATAAAAGCTGTGACAGATGGCGTTGATCCGACATCACAAAGTAAATTCGTGCTTACTACAGCGAAAATACTTTTTCACTTCATTGCTCTGTGACTTCATCTTTCACCTCATTCCATTTTGGTACATGAAAAAGTGCACGACTTTGTTATTGTTCTTGTATGAGTGAATGGTAGAACCGGAAACACTACATTTTGCTCCATCACTAATACCTAAATATTGTGTTTGGACGTATCTACGAAGCCCAACGAGCGCGAACTGGCTTATAAAAAACATATCTCGTCAGCGACATCCAGTTACAAATTTGGAACTACAACTCATGAGCTTTCAGAAAATTGCCCATTACGATTTATTAATGCGGATTGCGGATGGTCCTTTTAATGATTTTGTAGTACAGCAAAGAATATTCTGATTCTGCAACTTTTTCTCCGAGTGCGCAGACAGTTTGTGAGTGAGTGAGTGTGTGTATTTGTTTTCACGCTAGAACTGCAGGACGAATTTGCCTGAAGGAATAGAGATAGCTTAGAAACCAGACTAACATAGACTATAAATTACGAACTAAATTCGTCTGGTAATGTCGATAACGGAAAAAAAAGTCTACGCGGACGAAGTCGCAGGCAAAAGCTAGTATAAATTAATATTATCGTTCAATTAAATAAACTCACTTATTTTAATTTTTCTATTTGTCTATTTTATAACAATTTAATATTTTTTAATATAACAAAAATTTAATACCGAAAAATACCGAAAAACCGGTATCCCGGTATTTAAAATCTTGATACCGAATGAATACCGGTATTGGGAAAAGCCTCCGGTATTCCATGCTCTACCTGTAGGTCTGTAGGACCAATAGAGGTCGCTACAATGATATGACACTACGTAAAGCGTTTGATGTTTTAAGACATTGCAAAGGTATGTTTTGAGACTAGAAAGCTAAATGCCACCATGGCAATTATTTCGTCATTTATTGCACGTTTGCTATCACTGCATCGTAGCTAGATATCTATACTTTTATCGATGTTATCGCAATCAGACATTTACACAAATTACGTAAACTGTAATACGCACAATTAAATAGCAAGCATGAACACTTGATCAAAGAGAATATACGAGTACACTTGATTTTATGGTTCATCGAACGTAGCATGCCGGGAAATGCAATTTTTTCACAGTTTATTTCAATTTTGTAGCTAAACTGAGATAATTTTGTCGAGCATTTTGTTCCATGACAGTAAAATAGTATTCTTTTCATTATTGAACGAGCGAGCGAAGCGAGGGAAGTTCTCCGAGTCTACTGGAACAATCCGGCGTTTGTATGTATGTATGTAAGTATGTATGAATGTTCGTTCGACGATAACTTGAGTAAATGTAGTCGGATCGTCATGAAATTTGGTAGGCGGGTAAATGAGGCAAAGAAAATTTTTAAGTTCGAACATGAGCCAAATCGGTCGAGGGGTTACTGAGATAGAGGGTCGCGAGTTCAAAGTTCGGGGCGAACCACTAGTTATAAACAACTGCCCCCTTAGCACGCTGGTCTTTTGTCTACTCTCAACTGTCACCTTAGCCAGTGCACAGTGGTCGATTTGTACGATTTAGGCGGCCAAAACTATTTTATGCTTTATTTCAGTAATAAATACGACAACAAATGCTAATCTGGTATTTTAGAGTGAATATATATGTTTATCCCTATTCGTTTCATTGAAAGCGTATTTTTCTATACAAAAAAACATTTCTGTGAAAATATTTTTGTAAATAGCGCCAATGTTTTTAAATTTTCTTTAAATCTCCCTTTGGTGTAAAATATATATTTTGAGTTCATTTGAATTATCGAAATCGGCTTAGTAGTTTTTGATATTTGGGTTAAGAATTATCACAATTTGTTAAGTAAAAGACGGCCGCACATAAAAAAAAATGTTTATTCTCTACAGTCTGCATGCCTATTTAAATTGAAAATAAAATATGGATGACAAAAAAATACAGTATACACTAAAATTAAATGGTCAACAGTTATTACCACATTAATATACTAAATGTTACTTACAATGTTAGGCACCGAATCATAAACAATAAGACAATATTTTATGAAAGTTTAACATACAAATTGTTATGTTACTCTTTAAAAGACAATTCTTCCTCACCGTCACTTTCCATGCATTTATCACAAGTGCCTTTTGTATTTGGCTCTGCAGGAAGCAAAAGCTCCAAAGTTTCCTGCAAAAATGGTTTTGATCGGATCTTCTTTTTTTTTCTCATTGAACTGATGAGTGGATCTGATGTCAAGAGTAACCTGTGATAAATATCAAGGTTACAGTCTTCGCGTGAAAACTTTCGAGCAAAGTTTAGACGGTATGAGCGAAAGTGCTTATTACGAGCTTCTGCAGCTTCCTCCGAAAGTTGACCAATAGGCACTAGAGAATTTTCTATAACTTTTCCACCATGTACCAAAATTTTATGCATGGTAGGTGTCATAGAATGCCAACCATACAGGGTGTTAAAAGACCGCCAACAAAGCGGGAAACCACGTATTGTCCTCATCATAAGGAACATTTTTGCCCAAGGAACTATGCCTGGGAAATCAACGGTTTCCGAGATAATGAGGTTCAAAGTCGGACTTTTCAAAACTTTTTTTTTGCAGAAATGTATTCAGTATCTAGTTCTTAACATATCTTCTCAAGAAGCCATATCAAAATAATGAATATTTCTTACAAAAAACGACGTTAAAATTTCAACCCGCAATGTATTCTAAACATCAGCACTTCAAGCTTAAGTATCATAAACTTATACCTACGCTTGCGCAATATGACATCTGTGCGTTACGCGTCCATTGAGTTATAAAATATTTTTCAAAATTATAACCTAAAAAACCAAAATAATTTCCCAGCAATAATTTATCAAAAAAGTACTTTGTTTTGGTGTCTAGTATGCGTATCTTTCGGGTCTGTTGGCGGTCTTTTAACACCCTGTATAACTCTACATACAGTTTTGCTGTCTCCATGGCGTATTCACAAATTTCGGGACATCTATTTTGTGACCGCTTGATATGGCTTCCAAAATAACTTTAATTCTATAAATAAAATTAAAGTCTATTCCCGTTATTTCAGCAGCCAGATGTGGGTTTTCAAAAAATCTTCTACTAGTATTGCCGTCATTTGTGTTACCAAAATTACATTTTGGCATATCTACCAAGATACCTACTTCTTCTCTGAATCTTTGCTGAATCTCTTTTTTTTTTGTTGTTCTAGCATCTTTTCTGCTTTGGTTCTTTTTTCACGGTATTTCCCAACGGGCAATTTATAAGCTAAATGTAAAATACTCTCGAATAATCGAATTCTGGCATGTAAAGTTGATAGGCCAAATTCAAGCGATTCTGGGTGAATTTCGTTTTTTTTACTTAAGTCATTAAAGTTTTTTGAAGTGGCTCCGCATATGTAGCATCTACTCGTTGATTTGGTGTCAGTCGCCGCATTGCAAACTTTGCCGTCCACCATGGTCATTTTAAGACTGTGGCTAACCGAGAATTTTTGCCCATTCAGTTCCAATTCCGTGGCTTTTAGGGACTTCACACTGTCCCGAACGTAATTTATTTCATCTTTTGTAATGTCTGTAGACTCTTTTATAAATCTGAATCGTATCGGGTGGCAATATCGTGGTGAAGAAGGAGTCGGGTTTTGCCAAACCATTTTTGTTTTGTCTTCGCCGCAAACAATTTGTAGAGGCACGAATGAGCTCAAAAATATATTTGCATCCGAGTCGGCGTCATTCATTAACTTTTGTTTGTATTGAGCTTGTTGTGAACCATCACAACCCCATTTGCAGATAATCTGCAAGGAATTTCTCTCAGTTTCTGTAAGAGTCATTAGTACTTCTTCGAGGAAAATTGATAATCGCGTGACGGTGTGATCTAACAAAGATTGTAGATCACTTTCAGCACAGGAAGCGGTCACTCGTAGCGTCTCTTTGGGTGGGTAACATTCCTGTTTAGCCTTCAACACTAATTCGTAGCACGGGTAAAAGCTTCTGTTGGTTGCTCGCACAATTTCATATTGACTTCGTGTCAAATCAGCGTCCACGCACATTCGCAGTGCCTCCCGAGGCGTAAGGGGATCTTGTGCCTTTGATTTGGAATGTCTTTTTTTACATTCGTTTGCGGCTGCAGGCGAATTTGTAATATCTTTTAGGACTTGCGAGGCGTTTCTTTTTCCTTCTTTTTGTAAAATTACTTGCGCTGCGTGAACTATCACTTCTTTGCCTACAGAGGAGCGAACTTCTTCTGTTTTCCTCCTTTTAGTTCTTTCACTACATTCACTGAATGTTTTGCTAGGTCGTCCTGACTTA
This sequence comes from Zelleria hepariella, assembly GCA_949319315.1. Lineage (NCBI taxonomy): Eukaryota > Metazoa > Arthropoda > Insecta > Lepidoptera > Yponomeutidae > Zelleria > Zelleria hepariella. The sequence continues at coordinate 7,110,578 of OX439380.1, forward strand.
TTATGCGTTTTTATGGGCATCTCGAACGTTCCTGCTAACCATGCATCATTGCTTATAAGAAATTTTTCTAGCGTGTTGCGTGCTTTGGACCATCTCTTTTTGAACGAGCGAGCGAAGCGAGCGAAGTTCTCCGAGTCTACTGGAACAATCCGGCGTTTGTATGTATGTATGTATGTATGTATGTTTGTATGTTTGTATGTTTGTATGTTTGTATGTTTGTATGTTTGTATGTATGAATGTTCGTTCGACGATAACTTGAGTAAATTTGCTCGGATCGTTTTGAAATTTGGTAGGCGGGTAAATGAAATTAAAAGAATTTTTAAGTTCGAACATGAGCCAAATCGGTCGAGGGGTTGCCGAGATATCGGGTTGTTAAATTTATATGGGGTCGCGAGTTCACAGTTCGGGGCGAACCACTAGTTTTTATTTCTGTTTTAAAATATGAAAATTTATGATTTATATACTTTTTGTCTTCGTCGGAGTCCCCGTAAGACACTAACAAATAATTTTGTAAGTATTCCAATTTGTCGTTTATTGATGGAGAGTTTTCCTCAATCATCTTATCAAAAAGATATCTGCGAGTTACTACCTCCATGTCCGAGTAACTTGATGAACCTAGAACAACGAAAAGGAATTTTAACGCAAAAGAAACAAAAAAGGAATTTTTCTCACTTTCTGCCTAAGTTAATGAATTATTATTTTTCTCGCGAAGTGGTCAAAGGTGGTGGCTATTCTTTTTGTGGTTATCTGCTCAAAGAGCTATACTATTAGAAACCATAAGGAATTTAACTCGGACGGTCTCGGAAGTACAACATTTTTACTATTGAAAATAAAAAAATGATAATATTTTCTATGAAAAAGGGCGATCTTTGATACGTTGTAACTGCACTAAATATTGATATTCCTTATCTTAATTTAAATTATATTTGAAGGAGCTTACCTGAATTTTCGACTTCCATCACTTTCACTTGTAACTGAATAATATCCAATGAAATATTCACTTTAGAATATCGGTTGCGCTAAGAGTGTCGAGAACGAACGCGTACAGCTTGCGCGACGATCAAGTTCCGACTACCTGTGGGGGCGCGCACGCAGTTCTAGGAACTGGGGAGGGGTGGGGTTTGGGCAGTCGGGGTGTCTATTTTTCCGGGAATCAATTAGTTTTGTTATAAGTTAACTTTGAGAAATGGACTTTTGGCCGCCTAAATCGTACAAATCGACCACTGTGCAGTGTTAACTGTCACCTCAGTAGTGTTAAGTGGCTAAGGTGACAGTTGCGAGTAGGCAAAAGGTCAGCGTGCTAAGGGGGCAGAACCACAATAATTTAAGCTGAACCACAATACTTTTGTTTTTGGGTCCCTGATTCTAAGGCCTTCTAAGTACATTGCTTGTTAGCAAGTTTGAGATACTTTGACTGGAATAACTGATGTTTTTTATTGCACAAATGAGGCCTTCCTGCTTTGTGTCGATACCTTATTTACATTATGCTGTGAATAACATTATTAATCTGAGTAATGTATTAAAACACACAATAGCTAAAATGCTTGTCATCGCGATAGTAAACAAATTCAACAGGCCTAGAATAGAATAATATGTTTTTAACAAAACTAGGTTACTCGGCTAAGAACTTTGCTTATCATATCCATTTGGCTTCCAAATATCGGTCCACTATCGTCATTCAAAAATCTACCTTGATAACTTGAGTAGAGAAGCTATAATAAAAAAATAACTGCCGCGAGACTATTTTAAAACAATCTTAATAAACATAATAATATAGGTATAGGTCTGTATAGTTTCGGGTAACGATAACGAATGATAACGTAGTTTCCTGTACCTACCTATAAGTTAGTATGCCTATTATGCATAGAGACAAACGCAGTATGAATAATTCAAAATGTAATTCTGTCCGTAACTACAATTTGTTTTCATTCCTTTTAGTATCTACCGAAGTACTTTGAACGATTTTATTGGACTTTTTTGTATTTTGTAAACTATTTCAGATTATACTCATAGCAGAATATTGGACTGTTTATGTTGCTATGGAGTGGAATCAAAGAATTAAATCTCAAATGTAAGTTGTTCAAATTATATGAACATCATGCGAGCCAAGTTTTTGAATCTTCAATCAATAAACCAAATTAATAACAATAACTACTAAATTTAAAATACCTTTGACATTTTAGCTTCAAATTAGCATATCTCATAGAACGGATTTTCATAAAACACTCGCTAGAAAACCGACTTTCAAATTTAAAAAAACACATCCAAATCGGTTCACCCGTTTAAAAGCTACGGTGCCACAGACACACACACATAGCGGCCAAACTTATAACACCCCCTTTTTGGGTCGGAAGTTAAAAAAAACAAGGTAGGCATACAAGAAACTCTCATTATGAACGCAAACTTATCTCAAAGGCTTGACCTTTTTTCTGATCCATGCGTCAGTTATTATAACGGTTGTACGCAGAGATGGGCACGTACCCGGGTATATACCCACCTGTGGGTATTTACCCGATATGTACCCGGTAAATACCCGTATGCACCCATTTGCTGGGTACATTCAATTTGTGATTTCAAGTATAATGAAAATTAATAAAATGAAAAACAAAGTATGCCAATCAGTTCTAAACCATGTTCCCTACGCAAAGTACGTCTTAGTAATTTTTCGTTGAACGCATATTTACAAAGTTATGCATGTTTTTGTGATTTCTTTGTATGAAAACGAATCTTCATAAGGACATTTGTCTTATATTTTTATAGAATTAACAACCGGTATATTTAAAAAGTACTTTGTCATACTTTGTATGACTAATAAATAGTTTTTAATATGAATTTAACAATAATTATTATTGATTAGGAACCAAGTGTCAAAAATTGATATTTACATTGAAACGGTAGACAATACACTGATGAAGTCAGGTCATTTCGGTCTAATTAAAATGCGAAGACGGGTTAAGTGTTGCAAATAACAAAAATGTATAATCATAAAGTATGGTTTTATGTTTGTTCTTCCCGAACAAAGAATAACTAAAACTTATTGAATTCGTTTGTTTTATTTTTTTTATTTTGCAAATGGCATTGTGCTCAAAGTGCTATACGGTGAAATGTAAGCCGTCCAGCCACCTCATTACGTCCGAGTCGGCCTCTTCGACACCGCCGCCTTGGATGGCGAACAGCGGGTAGTCGTACGTAGTTGATGTGGGACATCATCTGAACCCGCCCGCACAAGCATCTAGGGTTCGTCTTCGCATTTTAATTAGACCGAAATGACCTGACTTCATCAGTGTATTGTCTACCGTTTAAATGTAAATATCAATTTTTGACACTTGGTTCCTAATCAATAATAATTATTGTTAAATTCATATATTATACTAGTCATACAAAGTATGACAAAGTACTTTTTAAACATACCGGTTGTTAATTCTATAAAAATATAAGACAAATTTCGTTATGAATATTCGTTTTCATACAAAGAAATCACAAAAACATGCATAACTTTGTAAATATGCGTTCAACGAAAAATTACTAAGACGTACTTTGTGTAGGGAACATGGTTTAGAACTGATTGGCATACTTTGTTGTTAATTTTAAGTCACAAATTGTATATACCCAGCAAATGGGTGCATACGGGTATTTACCGGGTATATACCCAATGTACCCGGTAAATACCCAAATGGGTAGATTGGGTATATACCCACCGCCCATCTCTGGTTGTACGTGACTCGATACGCTAACGATAGGTATTAACTATTTTTTTACCTGATCAATAAACATTGAACCTTATGGTGTCTCCTCGTTCGTACACGTTCAATAATCAGGTCTAATGTTTGGATTTTGGTGAGATATCGAGTCGATGAAGCCAAAAGACTTCCCAGAACCTAGATAGAACCAACGGTCAAAATCCTAAAACCCAGAACCTACAGCCAACGACCTAGGGCCAAATACCTCGAATAATTTATAGTTCGCCAGAACGAGGTGGTCGCGAGCGACCGACGACATGCTTCAAAGCTTACTTGTCCCTACGCCCGGTGTCTTCAGGACGCTTCGGAGTGTTTTCAGGTTCAGCGTTGGTCAAAACATTCGTAGCAACTTGTTACGCCCTTTCCCTCTGCTCTATCCTCGTCTATATTATAAGGCTTAATTGTCTGTTCTTGCTCGGAGCGCCCGAACGTGGTGGTTGAAGGTGACTTTCTCGCGGAACTTGCGGCTGCGGTCGTCGAGCAGCAGACGGAACGCAGCAGGGCCGGCGTGCGTGCACCACTAACAGACCTAGGACCCAAAACCTAGGGCCAATAAATCCCAGAACCAAAGACCTAGAGCCAAAGACCTAGAACGCAGAACATAGGGCCAATGGCTTACGACGTAGGACCCAGAACTGAGGACCAAATACCTCCGGAAAGGCAGGGCCGGCGCCCGCGCACCACCAGCAGACCTAGGACCCAGAACCTAGGGCCAATGAGTCCCAGAAACAAGAGCCAAGGACCTAGAACGCAGAACCTATGGCCACTGGCTTACGACGTAAGACCCAGATCCTCGGAGCCAAAGCCAAGGACGTAGAACCCAGAACTGAGGGCCAAATACCTCCAGAAAAGGCAGTTATTCATTTGTTTCTCAAAAATATTTATTTATTTTTATTTATTTATTTATTGTCTTAGGGTTTACTTGTCTCTCCGTGCCCGCAGCGCCCGGACGGGGTGGCTGAATGTAACCTCCGCTCGGAACTTGCGGCAGCGGTCGTCGAGCAGCAGGACGCAGCAGGGCCGGCGCGCGCGCACCACCAGCAGCCAGTTGGTGCGGTGCACCATCTCGCATAGCGACACCTCGCCCACCTCCTCCACGCCTGGATGGAAACAAAATATGTCTTAATTATTGAAAACGGGATTTATTTTGTTTGGTGTTCCCGATATTTCGGCACCGTTACAGGCACCATGGTCGACGGGTAGACTTATCTTCACTCGTCAGTCTACCCGTGACCATGGTGCCTGTAACGGTGCCGAAATGATGATCAAGGCAATATGATGATGTAGCTTACATCATCATATTGCTTTGATCATCATAGTTTAGTCAAAAGCGAAGTCAAGACGACGAGATAGAGAGCACAGAGATCGATCACCATCAATAGATATATTTTTAGAAATTCACAGTAAACACCAAGATACTTTTAAAAGTAGTGGTAATTTTACAGAACAGTTAGGTACCTACTTATTGACTGTATGGATGGAACAGTAAGTAAACAGTGAACGTAAACATGAATGTTATTGGCGTTCATTTACAATTGAGATTTCGCCGGTTCGAAAGTCATACATAATGCTGGAAAATTATTTTTAATTTGCGAGTTCAATTCAAAAATGTTATTTGAAGGAAGTTTTTTAACCTTTGGTTTTTTTATGTGTGAGTCATAGCAAACAACATTACATTCAGCCTCATACGAGGTTTTTTTCTGGAAAATTGTTCTTATTATAAGGAACTATTTTTTTTCGCAGTTGAATTTACAGTAGTATTTTTTTAATACAGTTGCTCAAAAAGTGGCGTATTGCAGGGACGTATAGCGTTCGGGATGTGGGCTATTACATTACACACGCGTGCTTTTTTTTTACCTTTCCCGCACTAGTGCGTTCTCTTTCCCAACTGTCAAAATAATGTCTATTAAAAAGTAAAACCAACCATGAAGTGTTTACTAAAAAAGTTTTTATGATTCATGCAAATACGTATATTTCTAAAAAGAAGCTACTAATTTGTTTCAATATCAGATTTAATGATTTGATTGAATGAGTTTGGTTAGGTTTCATTTCATTTCATCTCATTAAATTTCATTTTCATTTCATATCAATAAAAAACTTCTACTGAAGACTTGGCTGTATGGGCATAGTTGCCTTTGCCTACCAGAATGGGTGAAGAAAAAAAAACTCTGCTTATATTCTACGGTTGGCGCCATTTAGATTTTTCAGAAATTTTCTTCGCGAGTTTAGTTGTTTGTTGCACAAAATGAGTAATTTCGACCCTAGTTTTTTTAAATTAACACCACCGGAACTCAGTATAATTGCACAAAATGCTTCGGAGAACATTTTACCGGAAAAGTAAAAAATGTCAAGTTAGTTGAGTTTATTGTGTTTTTATTATTTTATTAAATTGCTTCATTTTTTCGCAACTGTATTAAAAATAGTCGTTCAGTACACGTGCGGAACCGTCATTGCAACTTGTTCCGACTGTCAACCCTCGCCTTCGGCTGCGCCTCGGCTCGGGTAGCCATTTGTCGGAACTCGTTGCAATGACAGCCTTTCCACACTTGTAATGAAATATACTATTTTTATTACAAGGCAGAATGCATACTCACTGTAATGTGTCTTTTCGACGAGCGGGTCGACATTGTAGACGCGCAGGCCCGTTGTGAGGCAGCAAGTGAAGCAGCCTGCCATAAACAAAAATATATAGAGAACTCTTATTTTGGGATTTGCCATAGTTGAGTAAAAACCCAAAATTACATTAAGACATGCGCTAGGATAGAGCATGGCTAGTCTATAAAATCATTTATACAGGGTGGCCCAAACATAGACGTCAAGCGAGAAAATCTAGATAGCTGACACCGAGGGCTACCCGAATCACCCCCATGTATGTTCAGCCATTTTTTGTCGTTTAGAAGTTATGGAAACCTGAGCGTAACATTTTTATTTTGTAAATTATTTTTATTTTGACTTTTCAGAGATATTTTTTATTTTTTAGGGTCTCAGATAATTTATCTATTGCCAAAAAATTATGATCAGCTATGGACTTCTAGAAATTACCGCAATTTTGATCCAAAGTCCAAAAATTGTTGTCACTGAAATTGTTAGTATGGAGAAAAAATTAAGTAGAGGTTTGAAGGACTTTTTTTTAATATAAAAAAAATAGAGCGAAAAAAATATCTGCTGTTCCATACAAAAGGTCGACTCAGTACTGCGCCAAATGTATGAAACAGCTGATAATTTTTTCGCTCCATTTTTGTCGCCACCTAGTACAAGTTGTTTGTATTGATCAGTAGACAGCCTACTTAAAGTTCCGCTATCGACTTAGAGTTCACCCTGTATTTCAGATTTATTATTATTATTTATTATACACTCTAGCAGCTTGAAACTGATGTATATATCACTGCACTTGTTTATTTTTTATATGTATATTTGTCCAATGAGTTGTTTAAGTAGTGTCCAGTGGCACTGCCGATATTTAGTGAAAATGGGTGGGGTACACTAAAGCACATTATAAACTTTATCACTAAAAGCAGTGATAGCCCAATCGGTAGAAAGATTGGTTGCTCCATAAGCTAGAGGTCCTCTTTGCCAGGTATTGCCTTAGGTGCCGCAAACGCCTGGAGTCCTATTTTCTGCGTTACGCATTCTTTCTAATGTTTGGAATTGCTTGGAACCATTTACACTGAAGCAGTCAGAACACGAAGATCTCGTGAAGCAAATCTGAGAAGTCTGGACTCGGAATGTGACACTCCAGAGCAAACAAGCTATCACCATTAAGTATGGAGACAAAATTTTATAGGTAGGTTGGCCAATATAATGCATATTTTTCAATAATCTTCCTACTACACATGAAGCATTTCACCAGCATTTCGCGAGAAGTATACATTTCACATAAGTTCAGGAGAACCTGGGTAAATCATCATGTGCTAGATGTTATTAATACATCCCTTTGTTTGTCACCACTAGGTGCTAGACTGGGCTGACTAAAACAAACTTGGAGCACACAATAGACGCCCGAATTGCGAACGAACGCAGCGCGTGGGCGCGCGACTAAAAATATAAACAACACGTGGAGCTGTAAAGCTAGCTACGAGACCAAAGAACCTACGACGTTATGCATAAACATACACTAATTTATTAACAACACCATAGCGCTATTTAACCCCTAAAACGAGCACAAAACGTGCAAATAACACGTGATTATTCACCAGAGAACAAAGAAGTTGGGTTGACGAACTAGGAAGTAGGTACCATACGAACCTTGATCCTGGTTAAATCTCAGGCTTGTGATCCCACTGCTCCGGCGGCGCGCCATGACTCTTCAATCTTGAGTTTATCATAAACATTGAGTTGCTTTTTTACCAAATATCTCAATAGACATTTTCACACGAATAATTTAATACGCACATTTGTTTTGTTTCATGTTCCCTGTGTGTGATACACACAGCTGATTTGTTTGATAGCTGATGAATGACAGAGAGAGGAGAATTTGACAGAAAAACATTCAAGTGCTGTCACCTTTCTGTCACTTCGACCGGCCATGTTGGTGTTGCCACAACTTTATTAATCTGTGTTCAAATGACAGCAACGCCATCTGTTGTCGAGTAGAGAAACGAGCTATTGCCGTTGGCTGGGTAGTCCGTTTATTTTGCCCCTTTTTTTAAATCCTTTTGGCATTGGCATAATCTTCAAGACCGGTGATCACCGGTGGTCTTGAACGGTGTAGTTATAGTCTATAAAATATAGCTTGAGCTCTGTGACAGATGTCAAAGTGGTAACTCATTGTACGACACTAATTCTGCACCAATGAAGTATGAGATTATCGTAGAGTAAATTTACCGTTAAAAAATTCGGAACTTGATGGTTATGATTTCGATGACAGCTGTCACAGAGCTCAAGCTATATTTTACAGACTATAGTGGCTTGCATAGGGTGCTTGCAAAGCAAGGTCTCGCCAAGTGTGTGGCATTTTTGGCCCCCTCCATGCACTCTAAATTCATTATTTCGCTCTTTTTAATGTTTTTTATTCATTTTGTTATTCATTATAAAAACGAGGGCGATAAAATAAAAACAGAGGCCTAAGTTTACATAATATGAGAGGTCGAATAATATTGGAGGGTAGCCAATCCAATCCAGAATCCAGGAATAGGAAGATAAAAAAAACTGCCACAAAGTTGATTGTAAGCAGCAAGGTATTTTAAATTTCAGGGGCCAGTCTGAAACGCAATGGTGTCAAAATGAGCTCCTAGTTTGATGGCTTTCATATAGAATGCTGTCGATACTTTTAATGTTTTTGTAGACAGCAAAGAATATTCCAACTCTAGAGGATTCGTTCACTGGTTGTAGAAGAAAAATCATGAAACCCCGGTTTTGTCCTTCTATTGGGACGCCATCCACACGCCATTGCGTTACAGACTTAAGCCGATACCTACTTACCTACTGATAGAAACTAAGTTTTAAGAAAAACATTTATTAGGTATTCTTAGGCCCGGTTTCTGAGTTGAGAATTTGACTAAGCACATACTTACGTATCGCTCTGTCACGCTCTTTTGTGAGAAATCTGCAGACACAGGACGATATATACCTACTTACCCATTTGCTTAGCAAAATTCTCAACTCAGAAACCGGGCCATAAAGTCATATAATATCTTCTTAGTTTAAAACAATACAGACATTTTGGTAAGTACATAATAAATAGGTATAATCCGTGCGGGATCAGAATGGGATAATACCTTTTGGAACTGAGACACTCGCGGTCCTGTAGCGTCAGCATTTCGGCAAACTCTAGCTGTCTATGGCAAACTCGCGTCGAAACTTTCTTGTGTTTTCTGTGCGCGTGGGTGTCTGCTCGAGTTTTATCACGTTTTATTCAATTAATGCAATAACATTGTATCGTTTCAGATTACAACCATTGAACATTTTTGTGTATTTCCAATTTCATAACCCTATGATAGAACGTAGAACTAAAAATTGTTTTACTGACGCTACTCGAGAACTGTCATTTTCGATTCAGTTCCAAAAGGTATTATCCCATTCTGATTCCGCACGGATTATATATCAGTACCTATAAAATTGTTTTGAAATCTCCGCAATATGTATTATATGCTCTTTGGCAATATAGGTGGGTATGCTAATTTCCGCTTTTCAGCAAAATAAATTGATCAATAACATTGTATGTTCATCATTTTTTATTAATCATAATCACACACACACACAGCCACTCAGTAGGTACTGACTACTACTGACTGATAAATAAAACTTAAACAAAGTTACATGTACTTACATAATTATAGTAACCTACTGTAAGTGCACTGGGTAATTTTTATGGCTTGAGCTCAGTAGAGGAAACAATATTAACTGAAAGGCACTGACACAATCACTACAAACACGACATTACAATAGGTACCTACAATCAGTAAATACTTACAACATACCGAGAGTTAAGGCGAACAACACACGCAAATAGTACGGTTCCTGAGATACGAAGCCTAATACCTACTTACTTAGGTAAGTTAATCCAACCCGAGAAGGTAGGTACCGACATAGGTAGATATGCCAAAAGTTTATCTTCTTATATCCTACTTACATAAGTAACTATAATAACTGACACATTTTATTATTAAAATAAACGGTCATTAGACCAAATCGCGTTCTCATGCCTCTCCTCGAGAAGTTGCAGTAACTTGTTGTAGACCAACTTCGGAGCATCTACGGCGTACAGAAAATCAATATGATTGAACTCCTCCAAAGGCACCACGTAGTGGTCAATGAGATTCGGTAGCTCCCCCACCAGCGTATTCACGTCAGTGCTGCTAGCTAGCCAGTCGTTATCAGCACTAAGTAATGCAATAGGCAAAGTAATGTTCTGCACGTTGTATTTAGGAGGAGTCTCGGTGCCATACTCTATCATATTTCCAGCCTTGCCATAGTCAAACTGCTGAAATCTTCCGCCTTTGCGGATTTCCTGGGCGTAATGCACTAATGTCTTCGTCGATGCTCCAGCAGGTACATGACCCAGTATTATGGGTAGCAGAGTGCGGTTGAACTGTTTCTCATCGTGTCCGCAAAGTACAAACATAGAGTTCTCACATATCACTTCTTCGTAATGGTTAATTTCACACGCGTGTCTCGACAGCCACCGCAAGATAAAGTTTTGAGGCAGGAATTCGTAGCCCCCAAGAAGTTTCAGCAAGTATTCTATGTTATCGGAGAATCTTGCAAGGATCCTTATTGGACTACGGATGTCCGACATGTAGGCCACGGGAGCAAGGGCGAAGCCGGCACGTAATACTTTGTTGTACTCTGTCTTTGTTGATAAGAGCGCGAATAATACTGTTGTTCCCATTGAGTGTCCTATGTAGTTAATCTTCACATCCTTGTCATCTTTGAGTGCCATGATGTAATCAATCGTCGCCGGCAAATCGTACTGGCTGACCTCGTGCCATGTAAAATTCCAGAACTCGTAGGAGTCAATGGGTCTAGAAACATGGGCTCGAGAATATGTGTTACCTCGGACGTTGGCCATCCAGACGTCGTATCCGGCTTCCGCGAGAATGAAAGCAAGTCCTTTTACAGGCCCCGTGAGGACCCAGTCTGCCGAGCTCCCTAGTAGACCATGGTGGAGAAGAGCGGTTTTTCTTGGAGCTGCTTTTGGATCAGCTTTCTTCGCATGAGGTATCCGATGGAGCGTAAGAATGTATCCGTCTTTTGTCACAACTGAATGGGATTCTGCCGCGTATCCGTGCATTGCGATTAGTTGGGGTGTTGTCATGTGGTTAGCAGGATCATCTGTGCACTGTTTATTTTCTATTACACTTGGTTCCATGCTTGCAAAGATAGTCCCATCTTTTGCTTGAGCATCATTGACAAGATCCAAAAACTTCTTGTTTGCATCATCCACCCTTCTGGTCCCATCTACAACCGGATTCTCTGGAATGGCACGCCTAGTGGGCTTCCCGAGAAATGATTTAAATTTATCCCTCACACTCACTGTGTAGAACTCTTTCAAACTCCGCCCCTTGTCTTGCACAAATTCTTTAATTTTGGTAGTCTTGTTGACGAATGTGCCGATCATGTTATCCGTGAACGAACCGAGGAATCTGCATTCTCCGTGTTGCAGGAGAACTACGAAACTCAGCAGAAAAAGGACCGAGAATTTCATTATCGACACGCATGTAATACGCTTCTCTGCACACAATGAGCGATACATACTACGGGTGCACTAATTTATATACGAGTTGCTCGTCGTTGTAATTTTATCCCGCCGCGACGAAAGGTCGAGGGGAAACATGAGTAATGTTGTGTGACTGCGAGTACTGCGACTATCAACAAAACATTTTACTTCAATATCAGCAGATTTTTATACATGTTGGTAATTATAACTGTACCTACCTACTTACTGTGCGTGAGTCACTGATAACGGAGTGAACCTTTGAACTTGGTTGTTTGTTTCGTTTAGTTTACTGTCGTTTCGAGTTTATTGATTCATCATCTAAGGTTCTAGTGGACAACATAAGTAATATACCTAATCCATGGGGCCCAGAGCCCAGAACAAAAGGCACCAGGCAGCCGCTGTTCTCTCTGCTATATTTTTAGCAAAGATTCTTTTATTGGATTCAAACTTGGAACTATGATTCAAATCAGCGCGGCACAATTTTTTAAATCGAGTGCGCGGCTGTACGCGTAATCCTTGTTTTGCAAAGACAACTACTTTTTTGACACTGGCAACACATCTTTATTCGTTCATTCCTATTTCCGTTCTTTGTAGATTCGGTCGGTCGATTTTTGATTTCATTCGTTCGATTCGTTCGTCATTCAATTCATAATTCATTCATTCATTTCATTTCTAAAATGGCGTCGCTCCACAGTGTTTTTGTGAGTTGCTGACTGCGATTAATTATTTTAATAGCTTGAACTAAACCTTCAAGAAAATATTTGATCGCATCGCGCTTCAGACACAGAGAAGAAAGAAATGGAAATCTTTGATCAGCCCATCTCCGCACGAGAGTTCGGTAAGTCGTGTCAACCGTCAAGCTGTTTCGCTAACGTCGCCATTTCTGGAAAATTCCGTATTATTAGAGTATTATTTCATCATCCAGAGCCACATCCTCAAACTGCGCCCGACATGAAGTCGCCACGTGTCCTGCTGTCACTGAAGGCGGATGGCGACCCCAAGATGACTTGAATAGTTGAAGACCCACAATGAACTAAATCCTAATGGGAGGCCATTAGCTTCCTATTTTCTGTTTCCGTCTCGGAGATGGGGTAAAGGTATAATGGGGTTCTGGTCGAACGAAGTGTAACTGAATTACTCAGTTTAACTTCGTTCTATGCTGCCTATTTCTAAGTGCTACCAAGATAACATGCCTTATTTTTGTAGTTGATATAATTTTTATGTATGAGCGTAATTTTACAACAAAAGTAATAAATGCACATTGTTATCTTTGTAGATTAGTATGTTTAAATGTTATTAACATAAAACATTTTGCATCTGTGAGGGTAGATACATACCCTACTCAAAATAAAATTTCTAAACACCTTGACCCAATGGTCCAGCGGTTTATAGTTGACCTGACACAGGTCACAGGTCTTGTGGGTTCGACTCTCACCACCTTACCCAGTTACGCGTTGTTTTCTTTCATGTGTAATATGGTAAGTGTTACACAGCCACCAATAAAACATTTCAACATGCTAAAAAAATAGATGTAGGATTTTATTTTTCAGGAATATTATGCCTCTTCATGAAGAAGCATGAAGAGACTCCGCAGTAGGCTGATGATGATAGATTGGTAGGATTAAGTTTGGAAGAAGAAGAAGAAATCCTTATGAAGTGAAAAACTTGGTATTCCAAAAAAGAATAAAACGATTTGTGGTGTCATCCTTTGTGAAGTGTGGAGAACTAAACAGGAGTGGATTAGGCCTACCGGGGAGACCACTATAAAAAAAACGCACCATGTGCTCTACCGCAAGGTGGTGTGGAAACGAGCCCAATTAGATACAAATTATTTATATAAAATAGTGTTTATTTTAAAGTTATACCCGTCTTGATCTTTCAAATAAATTAATGTTGCTCCTAAATTAATCCTTTCAGTTTCTCACATAGTACATCGAAATTGTCAATCCGCCACCTCTTCAGTTCACTTTCAATGACTTCTGTTTCAAGAACAGTAAAGTCATCAGCATCTGCAAACAAATCAGCTCAAATTACATTCAACATCCTGATGTTTTGCAAACTTTCACATGGGTAATATAAATTTTGCAGTCATTGGTATTCTCATTGCACATACATACATGTCATGAAAATATTGTCATTTAATGTACCTACAGTAAGATTGTTGGTCTATTCTTTGCTCTGCCTATATGGATTATCAACTATACTATACATATTTAAATTAACTCACTGTAAATAGGGAACCACCCGCTTAGTTCACACAATGCCACATTGAATGCGGTGAACTGCTTAACACCATAGGAACTTTGTCTCGGCCATATGACCAAACGCACCACTTCATCTCCATTTCCATCTAGACTCAGCCCTCTAGTTATGACTAGATTGTGAGCAATATTCTCCTCCAGCAAAAGGTGAATGATTCTGTATGCTTCACTTGCAACTGTTTCAATTCTATTTTTGTGGTTCAATTCTAAACACAGTGCAGGGATTGGATAGGTGTTATCGAAGCAGTATAACGGTCCTTTCAGATGTATGCATTTCTGAAATGGTTAAGTTATTGTTACCAATAGTACATTCAATAACATTGTTTTGCACTGTAATATTCACCGTGGAATTTTAGTGGTTTTAAAGCCGAAGGTATTTAGTTGCACTCGTGATTCTGAGCCAAATTCCAAAATTTTACTTCAAAACGAGCGAAAAAAAAAGACACTTCCCAATGCAAAAGGCTATCGCCAATCAACACCATTTGTATGGAGTAGTGATTTTTTTTTCGCGCGTTTGGAATGAAATTTTGTAGTTTGGCTAAGAATTACCAGTGCAACAAAATACCTTCGGCTTTAAAACCACTAAAATTGCACGGAGTATCTACAGGAAAAGGGCCCTTGATAGACAATGGACCCAGTTTTCAGGGACTCTTTCTTCAGGAACACACTTCACTGCCTTCCTTTCTGAAAATAATGTTTTATTGAACTTACAGCAACTTCTACTGGCAATATTCGCCGCTCATACAGCATGTGGAAATGAAGATGATTCACAGAAGCCAGGGCACAAAGACTGTTGAAACCAATCTTCAGGTCCCTGCAGCAAAGATTCAGATCATACATTATTTTCGCACAACCCCTCTCTGTTTGATACTCGCCATTATACCGCGCGCGTTAGGGGAGCTGCGAGTCGTGTCGCTGACCATACCCAGACAAAAATAAGAAACAAAAAAAACATACTCTGTACTCACCGGTCCTGACATAGGAACATGACTTCTAGGGCAGTCCTAATACTGTTTTCTGTTAGTATTTGAGGCAAGTGATTGTTTATTGTGGGGCACAAGAGGCTGTGGTACCTCGATATGGGGCTCACATTCACTAGGATTTTGTGGAGGCCTACACCTAAAAAAAATAAACTTACAAGTATCTTCAATGGCACTCTAAGACTGTGTTAAAAAAGAAACTGGTCATGGAGGTAATGAGATGTAACAATAAATTATCCTTACGGTCTTCATCAGAAACTTCGAACAATACTTCCTGAGGTAAAACCTTGGTAAAGTTGAACTTTTCTGGGTCAAAGGGCTGGCAAATGTGGTTTATTGGTTCCGGGTACCTTCTTTGAAAAGCTCGGTTAGGGTTCAACTGCAAAAAGTAACGCAATTCATCTTAATTTCCTAAAATGCCCCTGGTTCCAAGTTTTTATAAATAAAGTCATGAACCACATACTATAGCGCCGGTAGTGTTTAAATAAGCTGTTTACCTGTAATAAATATATCTTATCGACGATTCTTTCCTGCAATGGACCGAGTTTGTACCTAAAAATATCGGTATTGTTGTGGACGTGGTCCCATCTTGATTTCAGCAAAAGAGAAAACTTAGATTTATCGTCCTTGTGAGACCACTTATCCGGTAAAACGGATTGCTTATATGTGAACATATTTGTGCTGGTTGTTGGATTAAATTATTCCTTATTTAATTTATTTTATAGTTATTGCAATTTGTTCGATTTAGTTTTGGATTTGGTGTTTTGTTTTTGAATTTTGATGGTGGGTGCGTGCGTGGATGGGTGCACAGAATATGATGGTTGACAGTTGACAGATCAGCTGATGCATTGACAGCTAAATGGACGCGTTCATTTTATTTGGTTTGCCCGCCGCGCCGCTTTATTTACAAAGAGTGTTTTTTAGTTAGTTAGCGCCGGTATTAATTAAAACATCACTACACTACCGAAGAACAAAGAAGTACAATTTTTTTTTTGTATTTCGTTGATCAATCATCATTACTCATCAAGTCAGTCATCCATCATCGCTGAATGGATGATTATGAGTTTGATCTGACAAAAATAATCTGTGGAAAAATGTAAAAAAAAAACAACAGCTGATTGTCAAAAACGTCAAAAAAAATTCGCCAAATAAATGTTTGTTTCCTTCGAATAATTACTAAAATAAGTAGAAACATGAATACATCTAACATATTTCGTATGTGTAATAGAATGATATTACCATCTATTCACTCAAGAATGTATGGCTTCAAAGTTATCAAGCGTCCAGATCCAAAAACGCTGAAAATGCCGACAGACAAAAAGGCACCGAGTGTCATGGAGATTTTAAAGGAGAAAATACGCCTAAATGGGCCCCTAACTGTAGCTGAGTACATGCACATCGTGATCACGAACCCTACAGAAGGCTACTACATGAAGAAGGAAGTAATAGGAGAAGGAGGCGACTTCATAACCTCTCCGGAAATAAGTCAACTCTTTGGCGAAATGATAGCGGTATGGTTCTACTCAGAGACACAGAAAATGGGCACTGGCAAACCGCTACAGATCGTCGAACTTGGGCCAGGAAAAGGGACATTGATGGTTGACTTTTTAAGAGTAAGTTATGTTAACTCTCTTACATTTATTAAGCTTATTATCCGCAACGCTGAGTAATTATGGGACTCCTTCATCTTATCATACAGAGAAAGACAGGCTGAAGAAGACCCAAAGTATTATAGCTTGAAAATTATTGATTATGGAGCTTGTTTCATTTGGGAGCTTCTGAGGGAGATTGAGTGCCAACTTCTGATAAGAAATAGCACTTTGAGAAGAAGAAGCTGTTGATGAAGAGTTCTTTTATCTAGTTGTGCAATTTTGATTTTTAAGAAGATACACGACATTTATGAAAAGGAAACTTCATTATTAGCCCTACATCATATTAATGAGCCATTTTCAGCACAAATTCACAAAGCATTTCATCATAAGCGCGGCCATAGAAGAATGGAATTGGGCTGTCAAATTTCGCTTAGTACAGATTAATTTTGACAGCCATATTCCATAACATGAAATGCTTTGTGAATTTGTGCTGAAAACGGCTCATTACGACTCATATCCTGATTGCAGGTGCTGAATCGTCTGGGCTACAAAGGAGACGATGTCAGTCTGCATTTAGTTGAGATATCTTCAACGATGCAAAATGTGCAAGCCAACCGGCTATGTGCCTCCCATCGGGCTTGTGATATTGAGTCACCACACCACTATGAGGTAAATGAGGCTTTTTCATTTCAATCTGCTGAAGCTGAAGCTGAAGAAGCAATTGAAAGATGACAAATAAAGCTGATGGTGCATGGTATAACAGTTGGATTCACAATTTTTCTTAAATATTGAATAACTTATTCAAAAAAATTCTTGGAAGAGAGACCACAAAAAAATAAACTTCGATAAATCATTTATTTCTCACTCCACTATAATAATAATAAAGCCCCTTTTTTGTTTTTTCTAAAGCACTAACCCGTGCTAGGGTAGAGCGCCTGCACGGTATGCGGAAGGTTGCGGGTTCAAGTCCTGTCCCGAGTGAATTTTTTCAACTTATTATAAATGTTTAATAATAAAGCCCTTTTATTCCCAATTTTCAAAAACTTTGGTATACATATTTTCAAGTTCTATTTATAGTATGTCCTGGCATAAATAAAATCATTTTTTTCAGGGTGAAACCATAAGTGGCATCAAAGTGTTTTGGTACAATGACCTAAAAAAGGTACCCCAAGGGTTCTCCTGGTTTGTAGCACACGAGTTCTTTGATGTGCTTCCCATACACAAGTTTCAGGTGAGGGGGCAACCAATTATATATATATTTTGTTAATATTTGTCTTCTGAAAATTATCATAGCAATTTTTATCATGATCCTGATCCTGCTAGACACATCACTCAATGCACACAGGCTGAAGCGTCCACCACTGATGGAATGACACAAACTAAATAAATCAAATGACTTGAAGATACAGGGAGACTGCGTTGCTGAACGCAGCACCTACAATACTCAAATAATACACAAACAAATCTAATAAAAGTCTATGAATGACTGATCGTAGATAAAAGAAGAACAAAAAAAAAAAAAAATTTTTATCATAGTTTTTACCAATGCGCTCCAAAACATCCAGGTACCTGTTAAAAAACTATAAAAATCATGAAGTTCTTGAATGCCCTCCTTAAATATACACCATTATATTATTTTCCTTTCTTCAGAAAACCAAGGACGGGTGGAAGGAAGTCTTGATAGAGATTGACGAACAGAACAAACTGCACTACCGCATTTCCGCACAGGAAACTGCATCGGTCCGCAACCTCATCCGGCCTCCGTTAGATTCTGGAGACCGTACAGAACTGGAGATCAGTGCTAGAGGCCTGGGCATTGCCCGGCAGCTTTGCGACAGAGTGGACCAGGATGGAGGAATAGCTCTCATTGCAGATTACGGCCACAATGGGGAGAAGGGCGACACTTTCCGAGTGAGTTACAATATTGTACTTTTTTTGTTTTACACCGACTCAATATACGGAGCCTTCTAAGGCCCGAGAATTTTACTTAGCAAATACTTAAGTATCGTTCTGTCACGCTCTTTTGTGAGAAATCTGCAGAGACGGGATGATAGTTACGTATTTGCTTAGTGAATTTCTCAATTCAGAAACCGGCAGTAAGCCACATAGTTCTAAGCAAGTGATATGCTTACTCCAAGCCTTCTCTAACCAAACATGCCCAAGGCTCTGAAGCTCTTGAGGTACCCACTGGAAGCTGCATAAAAAACCTGAGTCCATTTCACACAAAAGGAACTGAGAAGTTTTTAGTCATGCCAAATAACAGAAGATGATCAATGGAAAATCCTCTGACAATAACATATCCCGACAATGAACTCATCTAATTATGGCCAAAAGGGCCGATTGTAGATAACATGGGAAAACAAAAAAAAAAACTTTAGATTTCCCTTCACATTTTCTTCTTAAAAATGGTAGGGACTACCTTTGTTCAACTTAGGGGAATTCTTTCGTAAAATACAATAAAATATGTATAGTCCTTTAAGACGCCGCACAGTGGTCGATTTGTACGATTTAGGCGGCCAAAACTATTTTATGCTTTATTTCAGTAATAAATACGACAACAAATGCTAATCTGGTATTTTAGAGTGAATATATATGTTTATCCCTATTCGTTTCATTGAAAGCGTATTTTTCTATACAAAAAAACATTTCTGTGAAAATATTTTTGTAAATAGCGCCAATGTTTTTAAATTTTCTTTAAATCTCCCTTTGGTGTAAAATATATATTTTGAGTTCATTTGAATTATCGAAATCGGCTTAGTAGTTTTTGATATTTGGGTTAAGAATTATCACAATTTGTTAAGTAAAAGACGGCCGTACATAAAAAAAAATGTTTATTCTCTACAGTCTGCATGCCTATTTAAATTGAAAATAAAATATGGATGACAAAAAAAAGCAGTATACACTAAAATTAAATGGTCAACAGTTATTACCACATTATTATACTAAATGTTACTTACAATGTTAGGTACCGAATCATAAACAATAAGACAATATTTTATGAAAGTTTAACATACAAATTGTTATGTTACTCTTTAACCCTTTCAGACCTGAATTATGGTTTTTGAACCTAGCAATGTGATTTTTTTTTTCTGACTAGATGTACGGACACTTATGAAGAATACGAAGAAAAAGCTGATAAAAAACTATATTTTTGTAGGAAAATTTAGTTTTCTTTTAATGTGTACAATTGAACACAACCGGCCTAAATGAAAAGAAAAATCTATTAGGGCACTGTATGAAAATCGAATAAAATCATGTTTTTATTATGAAATTTAAGTATTTACTTATTACCTTTTACAGTTTTGACAGCATGAACTTTAAAAAAATCAATAATTATAGGAAATCTAACAAAAAAAAAATGTCTTTGGTTAGACATAAGTGAACATTGCGCTTCATGAATTTGATGTGAGACTTTCCACTACATCCAGGATTTTTGCAGAGAGTAGGTAATTTATCGTCATGTGCCGGTAAATGTCCTTCGCCATTCTTAGCAACTTCCGAGTAGGGGTGTTTTTCTCCCAGTCTTCTGGGTATTATTGTAGGCAGTGGCACGGGACTACAGCTGGGTCTTCCCCTCTTGGCTGTTGGGACGTATTTGTTTTTATTGACCAATCTTGCTGCCAAACGTTGACTGAATTCCAGGAGCTTCATCTGCTTTTTTTTCGGTATACCAAGCACATCACATTCCAGCTGGTACTCCCAGAAGGATTTAACCACTGCTAAGTCAGACGCATGGAAAATGGTGAGATGGTAAGTTCAGCAATAAGTCTTCGGGCGCGGTTGGTTCGGCATCAACGGTATCAGCATCATGAGGAATGTACTCACTCTGGCTTAGAGCTATGCGATCTGCACCCAAACGCACAGGCCTAGATGACGACGATGCTGGCACATCATCTGTTTCATCGTCAGAAGAAGACATGTCAATATCTGAAAGATTGCCCCTTTCCAGAAACAGTAGCTTCCCGCGATATCATTATTCGTTTTTTCCATGCAATTCAACATGAAACAAACCAAAATGTACTTTAAAAAATCCAAAACGAATAATAAATAGGCAAAAGAAAAATGCGCGGTAATACAATATCAAGCAACATCTTGCACCGTATGTCTACAATTGAACACATTACGAAAATATCTCAATTTTGGCACAAATACCTACAAAAACAATAAAAATATACATGCATTCAATGCTCCAAATGATATTCTATTCAAAATTATTTAATTGTTGCCCAGATTTTATGTTTTTACACTGATTTGAAATAAAATATATTTACTTACCCACACGCACGCCGGCTTTCGCGAAGTCCCGTCAAAAAGTGACCGAGACGTTCTTGATTTAAATACGCGATGGCGTTACTTGTATCATTTGCATGAAGCATAAAGTGACCAAACGAATACAACAGGATTGAAGTGATAAAATATTTTGCCTTAGTTTTTATAATGAAAACAATATATGTGTACAATTGTACACGTATGGTCTGAAAGGGTTAAAAGACAATTCTTCCTCACCGTCACTTTCCATGCATTTATCACAAGTGCCTTTTGTATTTGGCTCTGCAGGAAGCAAAAGCTCCAAAGTTTCCTGCAAAAATGGTTTTGATCGGATCTTCTTTTTTTTTCTCATTGAACTGATGAGCGGATCTGATGTCAAGAGTAACCTGTGATAAATATCAAGGTTACAGTCTTCGCGTGAAAACTTTCGAGCAAAGTTTAGACGGTATGAGCGAAAGTGCTTATTACGAGCTTCTGCAGCTTCCTCCGAAAGTTGACCAATAGGCACTAGAGAATTTTCTATAACTTTTCCACCATGTACCAAAATTTTATGCATGGTAGGAGTCATAGAATGCCAACCATATAACTCTACATACAGTTTTGCTGTCTCCATGGCGTATTCATCAAATTTCGGGACATCTATTTTGTGACCGCTTGATATGGCTTCCAAAATAACTTTAATTCTATAAATAAAATTAAAGTCTATTCCCGTTATTTCAGCAGCCGAATAATCGAATTCTGGCATGTAAAGTTGATAGGCCAAATTCAAGCGATTCTGGGTGAATTTCGTTTTTTTTACTTAAGTCATTAAAGTTTTTTGAAGTGGCTCCGCATAATTATGTAGCATCTACTCGTTGATTTGGTGTCAGTCGCCGCATTGCAAACTTTGCCGTCCACCATGGTCATTTTAAGACTGTGGCTAACCGAGAATTTTTGCCCATTCAGTTCCAATTCCGTGGCTTTTAGGGACTTCACACTGTCCCGAAC
The DNA here is from genome assembly GCA_949319315.1 of Zelleria hepariella. NCBI lineage: Eukaryota > Metazoa > Arthropoda > Insecta > Lepidoptera > Yponomeutidae > Zelleria > Zelleria hepariella. The sequence continues at coordinate 7,132,565 of OX439380.1, forward strand.
GTAATTTATTTCATCTTTTGTAATGTCTGTAGACTCTTTTATAAATCTGAATCGTATCGGGCGGCAATATCGTGGTGAAGAAGGAGTCGGGTTTTGCCAAACCATTTTTGTTTTGTCTTCGCCGCAAACAATTTGTAGAGGCACGAATGAGCTCAAAAATATATTTGCATCCGAGTCGGCGTCATTCATTAACTTTTGTTTGTATTGAGCTTGTTGTAAGGCCGAGGCGTAAGGGGATCTTGTGCCTTTGATTTGGAATGTCTTTTTTTACATTCGTTTGCGGCTGCAGGCGAATTTGTAATATCTTTTAGGACTTGCGAGGCGTTTCTTTTTCCTTCTTTTTGTAAAATTACTTGCGCTGCGTGAACTATCACTTCTTTGCCTACAGAGGAGCGAACTTCTTCTGTTTTCCTCCTTTTAGTTCTTTCACTACATTCACTGAATGTTTTGCTAGGTCGTCCTGACTTATTATGCATTTTTATGGGCATCTCGAACGTTCCTGCTAACCATGCATCATTGCTTATAAGAAATTTTTCTAGCGTGTTGCGTGCTTTGGACCATCTCTTTTTTATTTCTGTTTTAAAATATGAAAATTTATGATTTATATACTTTTTGTCTTCGTCGGAGTCCCCGTAAGACACTAACAAATAATTTTGTAAGTATTCCAATTTGTCGTTTATTGATGGAGAGTTTTCCTCAATCATCTTATCAAAAAGATATCTGCGAGTTACTACCTCCATGCCCGAGTAACTTGATGAACCTAGAACAACGAAAAGGAATTTTAACGCAAAAGAAACAAAAAAGGAATTTTTCTCACTTTCTGCCTAAGTTAATGAATTATTATTTTTCTCGCGAAGTGGTCAAAGGTGGTGGCTATTTTTTTTGTGGTTATCTGCTCAAAGAGCTATACTATTAGAAACCATAAGGAATTTAACTCGGACGGTCTCGGAAGTACAACATTTTTACTATTGAAAATAAAAAAATGATAATATTTTCTATGAAAAAGGGCGATCTTTGATACGTTGTAACTGCACTAAATATTGATATTCCTTATCTTAATTTAAATTATATTTGAAGGAGCTTACCTGAATTTTCGACTTCCATCACTTTCACTTGTAACTGAATAATATCCAATGAAATATTCACTTTAGAATATCGGTTGCGCTAAGAGTGTCGAGAACGAACGCGTACAGCTTGCGCGACGATCAAGTTCCGACTACCTGTGGGGGCGCGCACGCAGTTCTAGGAACTGGGGAGGGGTGGGGTTTGGGCAGTCGGGGTGTCTATTTTTCCGGGAATCAATTTGTTTTGTTATAAGTTAACTTTGAGAAATGGACTTTTGGCCGCCTAAATCGTACAAATCGACCACTGTGCGCCGTACGTCTCACAACTAGCACCGCCAAGGAAATCTAATCCTGGAATCCAAACCTTAGGTCCTAAAAATAGTTGAGCCTCGCGTTGAGAAATCGCAGGAGCCTTTTTTGCTAAAAACGCATCCAAAAAAAGATATGATTTTTTTTTTAATTGGCGGCGCTTGTTGTGAGACGTATTGCATCTTAAGATATCCTTTAGTCACCCACACTGAAACTGAAAAAAACAAACCCACACTGAAAGATACCCTATGGCAGCTCTTGCCGCGCACGACTTAAGGGCGTGAATCGAACAAAAAGGGGTATCCTAGCGTGTGGCCGACTGTACATAAGTAAAATAAATAATATTATTAATAAAAGTGTTTATTTCTTTAATTATCCAGGCATTCCACAAGCACAAAGTCGTTGAGCCACTAGAGAATCCAGGCGCGAGTGATCTGACAGCCGACGTAGATTTTTCACAAATACGCCACGCTGTCTCTAAGACGCCTAATACGGAGAACTACTCAATCGTCCTTGGGCCTGTGGCGCAGAAGGACTTCCTTGAGAGGACCCACGCTGAAATACGATTACAGGTGCAGTTTTACTATATTTATGAGTTGGACTCTTCTTGTCAGTGCAGCATTTTCCATTCACCATTTTTACTTTAAACATTTAAAATAGAACATTCAAAAGAAAATAAATCGTGGTAAGAATCCCGTTTTAAACATTCAAAAGAAAATGAATCGTGGTAAGAATCCCGTTTTCTTACAATAATTATGTCTAAAAACCACGAAAGTTTCAAAAAGCACATTTAAAATAGGTTGAAAAAATTCACTCTGGGCAGGACTTGAACCCGCAACCTCTCGCATACCGTGCAGACGCTCTACCAATTTTTTTTTTGTATTATTAAGTTATTACCTAGCACCGGTTATGTAGTGCTTTAGAAAAAACAAAAAGTAATTTTTACTTTTACAAAAATTGTAATACGTAACTTTGCATACAGATTCAATCGGATGTACAGAGATAGAGCATTTACCTTATGATTAGTAAGTATTTTTCCCCATGGGCTTCGGTAGAGTGAAAACCTATGAACGTAAAATGCTTTTGTTTCAGGTTCTATTAGACAACGCAAAAACCGAAGAAGAGAAGGAAAAAATAAGAAGTGCCTACCAAATGCTGGTTGACCCGCAAAAGATGGGCGAAAGATTCAAATTCATGGCGTTGTACCCATCGGCTATGGCCGAAATCCTAGAAAAGCATCCACCTCTTGGATTCTCTACTCAGAAGACGGACTGATGGTTTTTTAATTTGTGTAAATACATTACGTAGGTAGTTATTTTGCGTCATTTTAATTTTATTATATGCTAACTAGTCAATATTACAAACTTAGAATACAAAATATCTTTACATTATTGATTTTTGGTTTGTCTGTTTACCCCCTAAAAAAGCAAAGCTTGCAGCTTGTAGGTAGGCCTAGTGCTGGCTGGATGGGACATTTTTATTTCCGTTCTATCCATGGTCATTCTGACAGCCAGCGATCAATCAAAATTCTGCTCTGTGACCAGGCATAATGCAAAATCATTCTCCACAACACTGCTCTGTATACAATTTCGTTTTTCATCAATGGTTCTCAATGCAGAATTTTTGTTGAAAATTCTATTTTTATTGTTGAAGAAGACTTCATGAAACTAATTCATTGCAAAAAGTGTATTTTATTTAGTGTAAGTGGTCCGGCATACATTGCAAATCGCTATTGCGGCAAATGGTGGTGTATAATTTCACTACTTTGCTGAAATGTCAAAATTTTCGTGGACCTGTGCCAGGTGAAAAATTCTAAAGGGATGATTAAAAAACCTGTAGAAAATATCTGTGGGTGTTCCAGTCTTACCAGAATACTTCATCGTATTGCGAGATCGCTAAAACCAGTTGAATGACCAACCAATTAGTGAGAAAGTGAAGGTACGTGAGTTGCTGGCTCTTTTTGTTTTGTTGTCTTGCGCGTAGTTCTTTTGTTCAGTTTCTTTTGCAAATTGTTTTGGTTAATTTTACCGATTATTGTACTTTCCTCGCATTTACACAGGTGTGAGAATGTGACTCACAATACGAAGCTATAATTTTGATGAGCCTCCAAACGAGATGTGCTTTGCTATCACAAATAATTCCTACTCGACTAGATCGAAAAAAAAAAACTGGCTAGGTTGATTTTCCATCTAAAGATCTGAAGTACCTACATTAGTACTGTGTGGTCACTTCACACACCCAGTGACCATAATGTCAATGCCCCTAAGGGTCACAGTAAAAGTATGTGTCACTACAATACCAAAATCTATTAAAATGCACTCCCGAAATTTACAAGATCATTGACTGTCTGACCTTATGGATCAACTCAGAATTATTTATCACTTTCTCAATAGATAGAATTGTTTTGTACAAGATTTATTACAAAGCTACCTATTCGATGTCTGGCCTGGCTCATACATTATTTATATTTTTGTAAAAGTACCATCAATAGAACAGGCCCAAAAGAATTAATTTCTAGACCAATATTTCCATTTCAGCCTCAAACCAGGCATCAAAAGTAACCTGACGTAAATATACTTTGTTGTCTTAATGATAAGTTATCATCGTATACCTACTTAATTAATTTCAATTTATTGACTTCACTGATTGTCCAATCTGAACATTATGAAAAAAAGAAGGCAAGTCGTTTCTTAAGACAAGGCTTCGATTTTAGATTAGCAACGTCATTCATGCAAGTGGAAGCACAATCGATATAATAATCAAAATAATGTTGCGCTGCTGCATGGTGGTTACGACAATCGCGCTAGAAGTTCCCGTTTTTATTGTTTTATCACTTTTCATCAAGACAACACAAAAAATAAATCATTATGTAACAATATCAAAATCTAGATTTTCTTTTTAATATGTAAAACAAAGCTGAGATAGATTTTAGATAAAGCTCTAGTATTTTCGAATTAAACACGAAAAAGGCACTGATTGTAATAGAAAAATCTTTCGTGCGAAAATTATCAAATCACACTTCTGGGAATGTAGTGTTATTGAGAAACTATGACTTTAAAGTATACTAAAATTACACAATAAGATTGAAGAATAAGCAGTTTGCTCAGGAAGTGTTTCTTAATGGCTAGTAAAAAACAAAGCCTCATCTTGATCGGTCTTCTGGCAGCGGATAGAATTTTCGTTCTACCGGCCAGTTAAGGCGCCGTGCATAGTGAATCGCCCGCGCGCAAAGAAAAATGCACAAAATCGATTCCTGTATCAAATACACTAAATAAATTGAAAATGTACACACATCAAACCCTAGAATTAGGTGAGACCTATCTAAAACAGCCAGTTTCGTGTTGACATTAATAAACATTTTGAAGATATTTTCCTTGAAAAAAATAGGCGGTGCACTTATTTTCAAGCAAAATATCTTGAAATCTGTTATGGATATCAACATGAAACTGGCTGTGTTAGATAGATCTCAACTAATTCTACAGGTTTGATATGTGAACATTTTCGATTTTTTTTGTGTATTTGATACAGGAATCGATTTTGTGCATTTTTCTTTGCGCGCGGGCTAATTCACTATGTCCAGCGCCTTAAGGGTTAGATTTATTCTTGTCTATAGGCTTGCATTCCCGTTAGCCAATGAAGCAAGTTGTCCAGTCAATAATGCAGTCGTGTTTCAATAGGTTCTCTGATTTAGGACAATAACCGGTTTTGTCCTAACAACTGGCAAACCTATAGCAAAACTACTAACTTACCGAGTAAGGATCTAGCCGACTTAGCACACAAATGGAATCTGGCTAATCTGTGGGTATATCTATCTCACTCTTTTGATCTACATGGACTGGGACAGATTATGTTGTAAACGCATAGAAATCTCCTATCTCATTCTTGTGCTAAGCCAGCAGGAATCAATGAAAATAAGTGACACCAATAGCAAAAGTACCAAATAAGTCACCAATGGACACCAGCTAGGGGAGCACAATGTCACGAGAAAAGTTGTATCCCGTTATCGGCTATTGCCATCTTGCTTTATTTCACCTCTTGAAGCGAGATGCCACTACCTTGAACACTTTTATCTTGAAGTTTACGATTACGATTACGTATAATGCGTGCGGGATGAGAATGGGATGGAACCTTGTCAAAGTCAATAGAAAACATACTGTATTTTACTTTGACAAGGTTGCATCGTCGTGAGTTTGCTTACTGCGCGCGTCTCAGTTCCAAAAGGTCGCATCCCATTCTCATTCCGCGCGGATTATACCTACCACATAAGTTTGACGGTGTTAATTTGTTCCAGGAGTGAGTGGTCATGAGCACCCCACCACCGGTGGAGCTGGAGGTGGAGGTCGATGACTCTATGGAGGACGAGGCCGCGGAGATGCTGCCTGCTGACAAGTATGTTTCATCTCAATTTTTAAACCCTAGTAAAATGGCAGCCATAGCCTTATGGCTGTGGCTTTCTTTTAATTTCATTGGTTGTAATGATGCCAGAAAAGTAAAGATGTTATAAACCTGACACCTCTGTTGGACCAAACAGGTGGACTGATAGTATTTTTAATGATAAAATTAACCAGAATTCCACCTGTTTCAAACCAAATGGTGAATGGACTGATTGCATAGTTCATCCTTTATTTTGTGGCCCTGCGACGCATTTATGAAAATTCACTTCTAGTCTAAAAGGTGCCCACTATATAAAAATTTTGCACAAACATAAAAACAAAATTGCAACATTCTTGGCTGGGCTGATTTATAGCCTTCGATGCATTGTGATTTGTGAAGCATCATGATTCATATGAAAACTACTATGAAAAGTCTACTAATATTTTAAATAACGTAAGTGCCTTTAATCTTAACAAAAGACAAATGCTAATGAACGCAAATGACCTGACCTTGCTTATGATCCTAGTCGTAATAGATATCCAGTCCTATCTAGGATGTCCATTAAAAGACCAAAAACTCGTTTGAATGAACAGAATGCTAACTAATTAACCTTGTATGCAGTACCACTGATGATCACACAGGCAGAAGTCATAAGATTTGCCACTCAAACTGCGATGTTATTGGCGAGGCGAGGCAAAAATGGCCACTTGTGGCGGCGGCGGCGGGTTTTATTCGTAGGTTCTAGGATCTGGAATGTAAACCTTAGGTCCTAAAAATAGTTAACCCTTGGGATTATCATTCGACGCTTCGTTTTTAGCAAAAAATGCATCCAAAAAGAAGATATGATTATTTTGAACCCAATGAGCGTAGGTTTTCAAGATAAAAAAGCATACAACATTTTGTTTTAAAGACGGTCTCAGATGCTTTGAAGAAATGATGAAATAAAACAAAGATTGCTACGTAGTCATCGATGTTTATAGTTGGACTTAGCAATGACACATTAGACCTCAATGGAGCACTTAGGTCATAAATCCGTCCTCACATCATACCGGGGTCATTCTCTTGTCTACATGAATGGAACATGCGACACTCACCCTTAAACCATGTAGGGTATTTATATGTAGTTAGATTAGGTTTGTTTATAAGTCCGTTTGTAATTTTTAAAAAAGGCCCCGCTAGGCGGCCTAAAAACTCTGACACCAGGGCACAGTGGTCGATTTGTACGATTTAGGCGGCCAAAAGTCCATTTCTCAAAGTTAACTTATAACAAAACTAATTGATTCCCGGAAAAATAGACACCCCGACTGCCCAAACCCCACCCCTCCCCAGTTCCTAGAACTGCGTGCGCGCCCCCACAGGTAGTCGGAACTTGATCGTCGCGCAAGCTGTACGCGTTCGTTCTCGACACTCTTAGCGCAACCGATATTCTAAAGTGAATATTTCATTGGATATTATTCAGTTACAAGTGAAAGTGATGGAAGTCGAAAATTCAGGTAAGCTCCTTCAAATATAATTTAAATTAAGATAAGGAATATCAATATTTAGTGCAGTTACAACGTATCAAAGATCGCCCTTTTTCATAGAAAATATTATCATTTTTTTATTTTCAATAGTAAAAATGTTGTACTTCCGAGACCGTCCGAGTTAAATTCCTTATGGTTTCTAATAGTATAGCTCTTTGAGCAGATAACCACAAAAAAAATAGCCACCACCTTTGACCACTTCGCGAGAAAAATAATAATTCATTAACTTAGGCAGAAAGTGAGAAAAATTCCTTTTTTGTTTCTTTTGCGTTAAAATTCCTTTTCGTTGTTCTAGGTTCATCAAGTTACTCGGGCATGGAGGTAGTAACTCGCAGATATCTTTTTGATAAGATGATTGAGGAAAACTCTCCATCAATAAACGACAAATTGGAATACTTACAAAATTATTTGTTAGTGTCTTACGGGGACTCCGACGAAGACAAAAAGTATATAAATCATAAATTTTCATATTTTAAAACAGAAATAAAAAAGAGATGGTCCAAAGCACGCAACACGCTAGAAAAATTTCTTATAAGCAATGATGCATGGTTAGCAGGAACGTTCGAGATGCCCATAAAAACGCATAATAAGTCAGGACGACCTAGCAAAACATTCAGTGAATGTAGTGAAAGAACTAAAAGGAGGAAAACAGAAGAAGTTCGCTCCTCTGTAGGCAAAGAAGTGATAGTTCACGCAGCGCAAGTAATTTTACAAAAAGAAGGAAAAAGAAACGCCTCGCAAGTCCTAAAAGATATTACAAATTCGCCTGCAGCCGCAAACGAATGTAAAAAAAGACATTCCAAATCAAAGGCACAAGATCCCCTTACGCCTCGGGAGGCACTGCGAATGTGCGTGGACGCTGATTTGACACGAAGTCAATATGAAATTGTGCGAGCAACCAACAGAAGCTTTTACCCGTGCTACGAATTAGTGTTGAAGGCTAAACAGGAATGTTACCCACCCAAAGAGACGCTACGAGTGACCGCTTCCTGTGCTGAAAGTGATGTACAATCTTTGTTAGATCACACCGTCACGCGATTATCAATTTTCCTCGAAGAAGTACTAATGACTCTTACAGAAACTGAGAGAAATTCCTTGCAGATTATCTGCAAATGGGGTTGTGATGGTTCACAACAAGCTCAATACAAACAAAAGTTAATGAATGACGCCGACTCGGATGCAAATATATTTTTGAGCTCATTCGTGCCTCTACAAATTGTTTGCGGCGAAGACAAAACAAAAATGGTTTGGCAAAACCCGACTCCTTCTTCACCACGATATGGCCGCCCGATACGATTCAGATTTATAAAAGAGTCTACAGACATTACAAAAGATGAAATAAATTACGTTCGGGACAGTGTGAAGTCCCTAAAAGCCACGGAATTGGAACTGAATGGGCAAAAATTCTCGGTTAGCCACAGTCTTAAAATGACCATGGTGGACGGCAAAGTTTGCAATGCGGCGACTGACACCAAATCAACGAGTAGATGCTACATATGCGGAGCCACTTCAAAAAACTTTAATGACTTAAGTAAAAAAAACGAAATTCACCCAGAATCGCTTGAATTTGGCCTATCAACTTTACATGCCAGAATTCGATTATTCGAGAGTATTTTACATTTAGCTTATAAATTGCCCGTTGGGAAATACCGTGAAAAAAGAACCAAAGCAGAAAAGATGCTAGAACAACAAAAAAAAAAGAGATTCAGCAAAGATTCAGAGAAGAAGTAGGTATCTTGGTAGATATGCCAAAATGTAATTTTGGTAACACAAATGACGGCAATACTAGTAGAAGATTTTTTGAAAACCCACATCTGGCTGCTGAAATAACGGGAATAGACTTTAATTTTATTTATAGAATTAAAGTTATTTTGGAAGCCATATCAAGCGGTCACAAAATAGATGTCCCGAAATTTGATGAATACGCCATGGAGACAGCAAAACTGTATGTAGAGTTATATGGTTGGCATTCTATGACTCCTACCATGCATAAAATTTTGGTACATGGAGGAAAAGTTATAGAAAATTCTCTAGTGCCTATTGGTCAACTTTCGGAGGAAGCTGCAGAAGCTCGTAATAAGCACTTTCGCTCATACCGTCTAAACTTTGCTCGAAAGTTTTCACGCGAAGACTGTAACCTTGATATTTATCACAGGTTACTCTTGACATCAGATCCACTCATCAGTTCAATGAGAAAAAAAAAGAAGATCCGATCAAAACCATTTTTGCAGGAAACTTTGGAGCTTTTGCTTCCTGCAGAGCCAAATACAAAAGGCACTTGTGATAAATGCATGGAAAGTGACGGTGAGGAAGAATTGTCTTTTAAAGAGTAACATAACAATTTGTATGTTAAACTTTCATAAAATATTGTCTTATTGTTTATGATTCGGTACCTAACATTGTAAGTAACATTTAGTATAATAATGTGGTAATAACTGTTGACCATTTAATTTTAGTGTATACTGTATTTTTTTGTCATCCATATTTTATTTTCAATTTAAATAGGCATGCAGACTGTAGAGAATAAACATTTTTTTTATGTACGGCCGTCTTTTACTTAACAAATTGTGATAATTCTTAACCCAAATATCAAAAACTACTAAGCCGATTTCTATAATTCAAATGAACTCAAAATATATATTTTACACCAAAGGGAGATTTAAAGAAAATTTAAAAACATTGGCGCTATTTACAAAAATATTTTCACAGAAATGTTTTTTTGTATAGAAAAATACGCTTTCAATGAAACGAATAGGGATAAACATATATATTCACTCTAAAATACCAGATTAGCATTTGTTGTCGTATTTATTACTGAAATAAAGCATAAAATAGTTTTGGCCGCCTAAATCGTACAAATCGACCACTGTGCAGGGGTGGCCACTACCTTATAAAATTAACTACTATAAAAAAAACCGCCTAAGTGCGAGTCGGACTCGCGCACGAAGGGTTCCGTACCATTATCTATAAAAACGGCAAAAAGATCACGTTTGTTGTAAGGGAGATTTTTTTGTTTATTATTGTTATAGCGGCAACAGAAATACATCATCTGTGCAATTTTCAACTGTCCAACTATCACGGTTCATGAGATACAGCCTGGTGACAGACGGACAGCGGAGTCTTAGTAATAGGCACCCTTCGGGTACTGCACCCTAAAAAAGCGTTTGATCGCCGATCCCGAAAATGTGAAATTGGGGCTTAGACTTTGGGACGAGGTCGAAACTAGTCGGCTATAACGATGTTAAAGTAAGAATAATAATTTAGAGCAGGCAAAGTCACAGGCGAGAAGTGTTCGTAATTTACTAACTTGTGAAGCGAACCGTTATCTATCTTGGCATGGTCGTGAGTCGTGATTGCTTCGATCGGCAAGCAGCGATACTACACTTAGGCCTGATTTCTTAATTGAGAAATTCGCTAAGCAAGCACTTAAATATCGCTCAGTCTCTGCAGATTACTCACAATAGAACGTGACAGAACGATACTAAAGTATTTGCTTGGTAAAATTCTCAATTCAGAAACCCCCTAGCATCAGAATAATCGCACCTTCTAAAACAATGAATTCGAAAAACTTTGATTCCCTCAAAAGAGGGAATTTTAGGTATCAATTGAATGGTAATAAAATACAGGGTGCACTCTAAGTCGATAGCGGAACTTTAAGTAGGCTGTCTACTGATCAATACAAACAACTTGTACTAGGTGGCGAAAAAAATTAAGCGAAAAAAAAATCTGCTGTTTCATACATTTGGTGCAGTACTGAGTCGACCTTTTGTATAGAACAGCTGATATTTTTTTAGCTTCATTTTTTTTTGCCACCTAGTACAAGTTGTTTTTATTGATCAGTAGACAGCCTACTTAAAGTTTCGCTATCGACTTAGAGTGCACCCTGTAGTATAAATAATTAAACGAATTTGTGTTGTTCTTTACCAGGGCAGAAAAAGGGACAAATTGATTGTTGCGAAAAAAAAAAACGGTTTTCTATACGCTGATGAATTTAGCTGAAAAAATCACAAAATTATGCTTCAAATTACTAAAAAACGTGAAAAAGTATTTTTCAAAAGGTGCGTATTTGACAAGGTGTTACAAAAGTACCTAACTCTTTTTACAGGGTGTAATCTACTGGTCAACAGAATGTCACAATAAAAACCATTTTTATTTTGTAACCTCAAAGTTGATAAATTTTCATAACTTTTTTGTTTTTGTTATTAGCTCAAATTTATAAATATGTTTGTGCGTGTAGGTGCGTTTACATAGCTTTGAGTTATTAAAACATTGTGAAAGTCAATGATAACAATATTTAAAAAATACTTTTCTCCCGCCACATCGTTCACATTTTATTAATTTAAAAATTAACGGAACGTCATAGAGCAAAAAAAAATATTTAGGTTGTGATCCCTATCACCGGGTGCTATTACCCTGTAAAAAGAGTAAGGTACTTTTGTAACACCTTGTAGTTCGAGTAACGTAGCGACTGACTGCTGCATTCAGAGTTTCGCAAACATATAATATTAGGTAGGTACGCTAAGTGCCGTAATATCAATCACAGTTTAAACTCAGACCATAGATACTCAGACCTCGCATTTTGTATAGAAATTAATCGACAGACTAACCTTTTTGGTTTAAACTGTGATTGATATTACGGGCCTAACTGAGTTACTCATAAGTGCTTGATAAAATTGTAGCCACAACAAGGAGCCAGTTTGTGTGGCGTTTTTATAACTGCTGGGCCCTTGAAGGTTATGGCGTGAAATTAAGCCTCTGTATTTTGTTCTGGGACACAGGTTAGCTTAGTAAAGTAGTCCTATCCCTAAGGAAAGGCAATATCAATACGGAATCAACTAAATAACCGCGGCAATAAAAAAAATGTTTTTTCGAACTATTTCCTTTGCGTGTGCTGTCACTTGTATGTGCCATTGCTTGTTGCGAAACATAATAATAATTATAGGTCAACGGGGAAGTACCCTTTACGTTTTGATTCCCTTGCAAGTATCTAAATCGGCATAAACGGCCGTATCATTTGAGAAGTTAGATTTTTTCACAGCTCCAAGGAATTGCAGACGTGTACCTCCACGCGTTTCTGAGAAAAGGGTTTTGCTTGACAGACAGACAGCCCGACAGTCGGACGGACGGACGGACAACCAAGTGATCCTATATTATTTATTGTCCCGTGTTTCCTTTAGAGGCAGGGATACCCTAAAAAAAATTAGGTCCGACTTAGCTATCTATAAAGCGACGTGTATTATTTAGTCAAAAACAGAATGTTATAAAATTGCATCTGCGCCTTTGCAGTCGGTATTAAAAGCAATCTTACTTTGAAACATGCAAGGCGCATTAAAGTGTTTTTACGTCCGTCCGTCAAAACAAAACATTTATGTCAATCAACTTTGAACCTTAATCCCAAGACCTGAAAGTTGGCTTTGAATGTAGGGTAGACCTACTTGACTCATAGTGTGTTTTGTTTATTTCTTAAAATATTTTAACATATTTTATTTCTGAAAGTTCTGTTTGGTTTCGTGGGTTTGGTTCCGATTTGTTTAGTTTTACCCACCCTAAAACCCGCGATTCGTTCGGTTTCAAATCTAATTACTTAGGTGAATTTATTAAACGTTACTATAATATTGTGACTAGACTAGACCATCCATCTCTCCCTATCTAAGCAAACATTACCTAACGAATATAAGCCAGTGTAGTGTGCTCATCTTTTACACTAATCAATTCTATATTACTTCGCGATAAAACTCCTTATCTATGACGTGTCTCTTTCATAGAAATATGTAGCAAAGATTCATATTTAGAGCCTGATGGGCCATATCGAGGTTTCTATATTTGAGTTAAAAGTTTAGATTTTCGAGGCGGGGCAGTAAGGGCAGTTTAACCGTTATATTTTATATCTACAGAAAGTGGAGACCATCCATAACTTTTTGAGATATTACGAACTGCGTTCACAGATTTTGAAAAAAAAAAATTACAGTCGGCCAAAAAAGTTCGATTTTTTTTTATGCCATCCGATCCGACAAGCAGCCTATGTCTCGACATGACCAGTCAAAGTAAGCCAGCTGGTCGTTCACGTTTGAACTCTGTAATCTAGGTGCCTACCTATTGTTGGATAGTTCTAGGTTTAGGCAAATTGTTTTGTTTTATTTCTACGAGGTTCAGTGTTTAGTTCAGGACAATGAGCAAAGCATCATACAATACATTACCTGTAGAACCGATTTGTTAAGTGTCTTCCTCTAAGTCTATGGATAAAATCTAAGAAAGAAATAAAGTTCTCACCAGTAGTCCTATTGGTCCTCTACCTGCCCACACGTTTCTAAAATATGGTCGTTGTTGACTGAAAAACAATTATTTTCATTGTGCAGTGATTTTATATAAATAATTCTACGTTTTAGTTACCAAATCGAACGCATACTTTTTTTAAATAAGACTTTTATGAAGTTTATCACGTCCTATCATCCTCTCACTCATATTGTTACAAAAGTCTTTCTCTTTCATAACTAAGCGTTTTATCTCAATTTCAATAATTATTAAAAGATTCTTCAGTCATCTAGTAATCGGTCATGATCATGAACGACGAGTGGTTAAGAGTGCTGTGTTGTCGCGAGTGTACCAGTGAAACTCAAACTGTTGTCAGCCCCATATACGAGACGTACGAGTCGTTTGAGGAAATCATTAAAAAGTAAGACTTAACACTCACACTGCCGGTGTCTGTATTGAGAAACTAAGTTAATACTTTTAATACTAAGTTAGTATAAGTCTTTGTCACGATCTTTTCTGTGACATTTGTAGAGACAGAACGATACTTTAGTATTTGCTAAGTGAAATTCTCAATTCAGAAACCGGCAGTCAGGCTACTCCAATCACGTACCTAAACTCTATTTTTTTAATCGAGTTCACGGAATGACAGTTGCTAGTACACTACTGTCAGATAAAGCCTTTGCAGCAACTGTCATTCCGTGGACTCTATTAAAAAAATTGAGTTTAGATAATCGCCAATCCGTAGTGGGCAGTAGACTCTCTCTCTTCCTTAAACATGTGTAGGTAATAATTCTACGATTTAGTTACCAAATCGAATGCAGACTTATGAAGTTTATCACGTCCTATCCTCCTCTCACTCATATTGTTACAGAATCGTTCACATTAGGTCTTTCTCTTTCATAACTAAGCCTTTAAGGTGGAAAGATAGCGACGTGGCGGGAAATTCAAAATTTTCACTGTTTTTTACATGTTGTAGCTAAACTGAGCTATTTTTGTTCAGCGATTTTTCGTTCGCGGCAATAACATAGTATTCTTTTCATTATTGTAAACAAAAGAATAAAAATAATTCAGCCGATTATGTGTTCTGGTCTACGAAGCAGTAGCACTGCCCAAAAAACTTGTCGTAGACCAGAACACATAATCGGCTGAATTATTGTTGTTCTTTTGTTTACAATAATGAAAAGAATACTATGTTATTGCCGCGAACGAAAAATCGCTGAACAAAAATAGCTCAGTTTAGCTACAAAATGTAAAAAACTGTAAAAAATTTGAATTTCCCGCCACGTTGCTATCGTCTACCCTTAAAGATTCTTCAGTCAACCAGTAATCGGTCATGATCATGAACGACGAGTGGTTAAGGGTGCTGTGTTGTCGCGAGTGTACCAGTGAAACTCAAACTGATGTCAGCCCCATCGAGACGTACGAGTCGCTTGAGGAAATCATTAAAAAGTAAGACTTAACACTCACATGCCGGTGTCTGCTAGACATGCGCGAAACAGTGCACTTCGAAGTCATGATATATTTCATGACATTTCATACCGCGTGATATTACCTTATATCATGGCACCAAACATGACACATGACATCATGGTATTTCTTCATTGCAGACATGGAACATGACATCATGGTATTTCTTCATTGCAGACATGAAACATGACATCATGGTATTACTTCATTGCAGACATGAAACATGACATCATGGTATTTCTTCATTGCAGACATGAAACATGACATCATGGTATTTCTTCATTGCAGACATGAAACATGACATCATGGTATTTCAGCACACTTTCATTGCAGTACGTACCTACAGTGTGCTGAAATGCCATGTGTCATGTTTCATGTCATCTAGTGTAATGAAATGCTATGTGCCATGCTTTATTCTCTCGTGTAATGTGTAATATTTCATGACACGGTTGTGTAATATGTCTTTTGTAATATTACAAGCATTACCTACACATGTCTAGTGTCTGCATTGAGAAAATAAGTTAATACCTACTTAGGTCTTTGTCACGATCTTTTCTGTGACATCTGTAGATACAGAACGATACTTTAGTATTTGCTAAATGAAATTCTCAATTCAGAAACCGGCAGTCAGACTACTCCAATCACGTACGGTTGGCCACAATCTCAGATACCCCATGGCAGCTCTTACCGCGCGCGGCATAAGGGCGCCAATCGAACAAAAAGGGGTATCTGAGACTGTGGCCGACTGTACCTACATAATCACTAATCCGTAGTGGGCAGCGTGGTGATTAGACTCTCTCTCTTCCTTAGACATGTGTAGGTAATGCTCGATGCTCGTTATATTACAAAATACATATCACACAACGGTGTCATGAAATATTACGCATTATACGAGTTGTCTGTCATTGTGTCATGTTTAGTGTCATGATATAATGTAATATCACGCGGTATGAAATGTCCTGAAATATTCTCGACTTCGAAGTGCACTGTTTCCAGCATGTCTACTCTTCCTCCCTGAAGACTTTTACCCATCAAGTGCAAGTACACGTTCACTTGTTCAGGCTACATCTTACTACTTTAATTTACTATAGTCTTGAGGGGGTACCACCTCATTTAATTGGACCCACGTTACACCGGCCCCTTGATTATGTATCTTGCAGTGATCGAAATAGCGACCGCTTGCAAACAGCAAAATTAACTCTTACCGCTCTGCTACGAAGGGTAAAGTCCTCACTCATCTGTGATTACCTTGCTTGGCATAGAAAGTAGCGCCAGGCGCAATCGGGATCTTCGGGGTGTCATCGATATTCTGTGGTGCTACTTTGACCGCGAGGATAGCTTTGAATCGTGCGTGGCTGATACAAAATCGGTACATGGACATGAAGTCCCAAACAACCCTAAGCTTCTATCGTTCTCAACCAACAACAATTAGTAGCAAATAGCAAAGAAAAATGAGTTCAATGCCGCACGCAAGGTCTTCGTTCGGGAAACCAACCTGTTAGGCAACCACTTGCCCTGGTCTATGCGTTCCATACTGAAACGAGAAAAGCATGGGTCAAGTTATATCAGTTGACCGCCCGTAGCTTGGTTTTGTGCCCTGATTTTTCAAGAAACTGGCCTGTAGCCAGCGTTCTCTTTATTCAGTTGTACAAACTTAACTATGCTGATGACACTTTAGAAAAACAATCCCTAAGTGTTATAGTCATAGAGCTCTTTTCCTTATTTCACAAACTAAAGAGTTTTTTCGCGTAAAGTTAAAATTTTTCGTAAAATCCAATATTTAGGTAACTGTATTATGATGAGCAATTAAAAGCGTTGGCTACTCTTAAAGTTATTTATGAGACTGTTTCGATAAATGGGTTCGCATTTTTATCAAATTAACAGTCACTGAACTTTTAAAATATTCAGTTCACTGTACTTAACATTATTTAAAGCCTGACTAAAAACTAAATACCTAGAGTGGTAAAAACCTAGATCTTGTTTCTGGGCAGTTTATAACTATAAATTATCACCAAGAATTTATGATGATGATGATGATATCCTTTTATCCCTTGTCAGGGACAATGGTTCGAAGAAGGGATCTCCATTTTTCGCGGTCTTGCACGGCAGCCTCTAGCTCCTTCAAGAATTTATAACCCCATAAAATACACCGTTTGTTTTTAGTGCTGATTCTGAACATAAATAATTTATTGTTCCCAGATTTTTGCTTACCACCAATAACATATTTTTTCTAGATGTTGTATGTATGAAATGTATGTCACTGTGTAAAAGTATTTGACCGATTACAGAAGACCTCTTGTCTCGTCTGTTTTATGGATTACCGTGATAGGGCTCTCACAAACCTATTATCCATATTATTGTAGATATTATTAGTCATTGAACTCGGAAGATTAGCAATCGTATTTAAATTACAAGACCATTATGTCTTGGCTCAGGCGTCCAAGCAACATGTCTTTCAATAGATCCCTAGCAACGTTTGTCGCATAGTTTTGGCAATGACAGACATTATCAGCCGAGGGTCAATGTACAGACTGGTCAATATCGCAAAACAACCAGACAGCTCTTATTCCATTCTAGATAAGCGCGACAATCGCACAAAGACTAAAACCTAACTATGCCATAGACTGTGCTATTTTGCATTCATAAATGCACTTTGATATCCAATAGAGCTATGAAGCATATATTTTGGTATAAATAGATGATAGCCCATAAACACATCTGTATGGCATAATGCCAAACGTGGTCTCAGTACATTGTTTACCTCCAATGTGACAACCTACTCTGGTTTTGGTCTCCCACTTCTTCACTGGATAGTACAACTACAAAATGATGAATGAATTTATGGCTATGCTTACTACTACGGGACTTACAGATATGTGGGTATTTATTATAAACATATGCTTGCTCTATCATTATAAACATAGGGATATATCCTATACATATAGTACACACGTACTTCCATATCATTTTATATTCGTCATTCATTCATCATATCATCATCAGCCATCATCATCATTTAGTCATATCATCGGCCATCTTAGAGCAATTTTCTTCCATCTTTTATAATGGTGTTGCTATAGTACTACTTACTACGAGTTTTCTCTTATCAAAGCGTGACCCACATATCCATAATCTCTGATCTGATCATCTGAACCAATAATCTCTCCCGACTCCGTTTTTTAAGGTTCCTGACCTCAAAACGAAAAACGGAAAACCATTACACTGGCCAACACAATTTTTGGTGCCGTAATTTTAAGACCTGATTATGATAGTACCTGACTCACTGATTTCAAATTTGTATTCAGTTTTTTTGTATCAGCTCTAGTTTTGAAGATATAAAAAAAAACAATTTGTATGTAAAAAAATTTTTTTAATGTTCAGAATACAAAAAACGTCTCTTGATTGATTTTCTTGCATGTTTCTCCTTTGGGTTGTCTCTCATAAGAGCCCAGCAATAATTAGCCATCATGTAAGTATCCCATCTACCCTGGTACCGATCCTCCATGTCTTGATGAAACCGCTCTCCTTGTTCTTCACTGAAGTCACCCAGGTTATATAAGACTTCATACAACTTCGTTTGCAGTTTGTCTACTGTCTCAGATGTTCGCTGCATGTTTTACATACAAAATAAAGAACCCAAGGCTTATCTTGATGCTCCATACTCAAGTTGAAGTAAGCGAAATATGTTTTTTTCACGAACTCTGCTATCGTTTTTTGGTATTCCTCAAAGGTATATTCGCCGCAAATATAACAAAATGTATTTAGATCGGTTAAGCTACATCTTGATGAGCTCGCCATAGCGCAAAAACAACGAAATTGTAGAAAATATAAGACTTGTGATACTTTGTTGGAGTAAAAATGACGAAAATTTAAAATTGAAGGTAGTTTTAAACTAAGAGCTGATACAAATATTCCAGATATAGGAGCATCATCAGAAACACGTTCAGAAACAATATCCAAAAAGAAATTAACTGCACCAAAAAAAAAGTTTATTTTTGTTGGCCAGTGTTATAGGATCACTTTCAAGACCTTTTTTCAAGAACGCGGAGGTCTTCATTTATATCAAAAATCAGGTATCAGGTCGAAATTTATATCAAAAAATAGTCAGATACGACAAAAAATGCGGTCCCTATACAATAAATGTGGAGTTGTAACACGACATAGAAACTAGCGCCCTCCATATTCCAAATCTCACTCTAGATGGTGGGGTATGCAGCCTACCTCGTTTTATTTTTCTTCCAAATAAATGCATAGATTGGTGGTGCCGACCCCTCGCCTCGGTGCGCGAGTCCCACTCGCACTTGGCCGTTTTTTTTTTATATAGCCTCTATTTTGTCCCGCTGCTGGGTAAAGGCCTCCGCTGTTTCCTCTACTCTTCCCTCTTCTGAGTCGCCTCTTGCCACCCCGGAAAAAAGGTTGTGAGGTCGTCCCGCCATCTCCGTCTCGGTCAGCCGCGGCGCCGGTGTCCATCACGTGGGATCCAGTCGGTAACCATTTTCGCCCACCTGAATGTGAGAAATGTATGAAAACATATCTGGGGCCTTAGCCTGTAATGCAATGGCGTGTCGATGGCGTCCCAGCCAAAGGACAAAACCGGGGTTTCCTCGTTTTTCTCCTGCAACCAGAGAACTAATCATCTAGAACAGTCTTTCCCAACGTGGGCGATAACGCCCCCTTGTGGGCGCTGCAGGCCTAAAGGGGGGCGGTAAGAGACCCAGAAAAAAAAGGAAGCGTTGTGTAGGGCTTTGGGGTCGATTTATAATTGCATCTACCTAGCTAGGAAGACTCTTAGACACCGACTGAGCTCTCGACTCGATAATTTATTCTTAAAGTGGGCAGTAGACAAAAAAAGATTGGGAACCTATGATCTAGAATAAGAATCAGAATATTCTTTGCTGTACTACAAAAACATTAAAAGGACCGACAGCATTAATAAATCGTAATTGAAGCCGTCAACTGGGAGCTCATTTTGGCACCATTGCGTTACAGGCTAAGGCCCCTGGTCCCCGCGTTTGTTGATTCCGGCCCTCAAGGAAGTATATTGAACTCAGCAGTTGTACTAATAAACGGTCTTACGTTACAGGTTTACGCTACCGGCGCGCGCGGACGAAGTGCTAGCGCTATGGCGCGCCAAGCTAGAGGAGGGCGTCCTATCGCACACGCACTTCCAAGACCACTGGCGGGTCACAGTGCCGCGGATCTACTCGCCGCAACCCAACAGAACCAGCTTTGGTAAGCACCTATGGTGCGGCGCGAGTGGGAAATGGGTGGACTGTATGCGGCGGATCAGGCGGACACTGGTGGTGCTCGTCGGCTGCTCAAAGGTTGAGAAGCTACCCTGGCTTCTCAACTGCGTATGTCGTGGTACGATCCTTGGCTGGTGAGGGCGGCAGCGATGGCAGTCGCGTAATATCGCACCGCCGCTGCCATCCGCTGCCATCGTCGCCGCCCTCACCAGCCAAGGATCGTCCTTCGATATAAGCAGGTGAGAAGCCAGGGTAATTTCTCAACGAAAGGTTGCCGACGACGAGTACCACCGGTGTCCGCATGATCCGCCCACATGCAGTGCATCCATTGCCCACTCGCGCCGCACCAACTTTATACTTTATTGCACACAAAAACATAACATCTTAGATAATAAATTAAAGAAAAGTAATAGTGTACAAGGCGAACTTATTTCTGAAGAAATCTCTTCCAGTCAACCCTTGGTGTGGAGAAATGTCGAATTATAGTGGGAGGGGAAAAAGTGCACAATAGATAGATTACATACTAATATAAATACTACAGTACATATATAAAGATAAATATGTAAACATTACTTATATACATATTATAATATACATACATAAATACGTAGGTAGATACTACTTAAAGTAATTATAACATAGAAAGGTAGTGCTCTTTCAGCTTGGCTTTGAAGGCGGAGACAGAGGGACTTTCTCTTATGGACTTAGGCAGACCAACCTATGCCATCTGAAATTATCTGTTGTAATGGGAATTTTCCTCGCCCGGCAGAAGGCCGAACGAGGGGAATAGTAAGTGTAAATAAATAAATGAAACGTCAAAATTCCGTGCAAGAATATATTTAAAAGTTAAGGTAAAGTTTTATTTTTACAAAAGGCCTCTTCAGGCAGATATATAAGTTTGGGTGAAAGAGATTCGCTTTCCTAATATGCGCACTTACTTTACTTATTCTAAGTTCCCTAACTCTTATTATAAGTTTTTACAATTACTTAAATTAATAGTCGAAAAACCAGGTGAAAAGGCCTATACCCAATAGTGGGCAAAGGTGGGCAAACTAGACTTGACGGTAACTGGAAGTGGAATTGACTTGTAAACTTGACTGGTAAACTTGACTGGTAAACTTGACTGGTAAACTTGACTGGTAAACTTGACTGGTAAACTTGACTGGTAAACTTGACTGGCGTCCCGCAGGATGGTCGGTAGACGCCTCCTGTAAAGGGGATATAAGGTCCCATTGATTCACTGTCATACAAACAAAACATCTCGGAGGTAGGTAGTAGGTATACAATTCAACGGCTAACTTCACACAAAACTCTATTAAACAAGCGGGGCGTCCGCAGAATGCATACGGGCGAACCGCGGTCATGTTTAGAATTTTTAAAGAAAAAGGGTAGAATTTGGTCATTTGTATTATTCAGAAAAAAATCAGAAAATTGCGTCTAATCAAGCAGAAGGCTTGCAGGAGACGTTCAGGTGAGTCGCGGAATGGTTTTAGAAAATTTCGGAAAAAAGGTAAAATTTGGTCATTTGTATTATTTAGAAAAAAATCAGAAAATTGCGTCTAATCAAGCAGAAGGCTTGCAGGAGACGTTCAGGTGAGTCGCGGAATGGTTTTAGAAAATTTCGGAAAAAAGGTAAAATTTGGTCATTTGTATAATTCAGAAAAAAATCAGAAAATGGCGTCTAATCAAGCGGAAGGCTTGGTACAACACTCCTGCAAGCTCCTCGCCGGTCAGAAACCCTCAGAAAATAAATATCAATCACTCGCTACAAAAGAGCCCTTTTATCCACAGCGTCTCGACCAAATCTTAAAATTGTTGGCTGGGAGGCAGCCTCTTGCTAAAACGCACCTTCTACAATAGGTAATACTCGGGGCTAAGCATGGAAAGGTACATTCACACGGAAATCACAAAAGTTAAGTTTTATTGTACATCGGTGGACCGACTGCTGAAATTCCGGGCTGGTAAGCAGCGCCTCATCACAATACATATTCTACGATAGATTATACCCAGGGCCAAGCAATGCAGGGCACATTTTCATACAAATCACAAAAGTCAGGTATTATTACACATCGGTGGACCGAATGTTAAGATTCCTGGCTGGGAAGCAGCGTCTCATCACAATACACATTCTACGATAGATTATACCCAGGGCCAAGCAATGCAGGGCACATTTTCATACAAATCACAAAAGTCAGGTTTTATTACACATCGGTGGACCGAATGTTAAGATTCCTGGCTGAGAAGCAGCGTCTCATCCCCGTGGAGCTTTCAGCATCTTACACAGGGCTCCAGCGATGACGCTGGAGGCACCACAATCAAATTCCTGACAAACGCACGCTTAGAGGTTATGCTGTATTCTGGTACTAGCAATCACGTTAAAATAACTTAGATTTTGTACATACCGGTGGGGTAATCAGCTTGCGGGGCTGGTTCCACTCGGAAGCGGTCGTCGGGTATGTTCCGCGCCGAGAAATAACAAAATAAAATACTGAAAAGAAGAAACAAACACGGTCACAATCATTCGGATCAAAAGAAGACGGCTAACGGCCACATTCTCGTCTAACAAAATATCGCGCAACTTACCACGAAATCGTGCTAACACTCTCATGGACCAAAGGGTCCTCTTCAAAAGCTCTTGAGGCTGGCGTCCAGGGTCACTCGGGGGGTAAAAATCGCCGGTGGGAAAACTGAAACGAATTCCTTTACTTTAACACGAGCCAAATCGAGATGCAAGGTTGCGAGAAGCAAAAAGAACGAAAACTCCTCAGATTCACAAACTTAACCCAAAAATGCTCACCTGGAGTGTGAACCTCGTGGCAAAGATAAAAAATGGCCTCACGCCGCGCCAAGGGCGCGACGCGGGAGCACGTCCACACTCTCCGACGGCCAGGCAGAATGAAGGCAGAAACGGGGCTTGCACTTCGACTCGCAAAAAAAGATGGAGGTGGCTCTGCTGCACCAACAGTGCCGACGTCGCAAAAGACCTAAAGCATTCAATGGCTAATTTTGAACCGCCGCACCGCTAGTTCCTTACGCGCTCATTAGGTGGCACGACAGGAGCCTAAACAAAAATTAGTCCCAACAACGAGATGGAACTAGGAGTCAAAAAATAGTGTTACACTGTATAGGAATAAAAAAAATATGGTTCAGTATCGTGTAAATAATCACCCCTGAATCGGACGAAAATTTACAAAAAACCACCTTGTATAACAACTGATGATGATGACAATGTTTCCTTCTTTCAGACTGGTCGTTCGATGAGGAGCTGGGCATCAAGCTGCTGATCCGACCGCTGGAGCAGTTTATATGGGGCGACAGCGGCGGGCAGCGGCCGGCGCCGCAGCGTCGCTCCACACTCTGCGGTCGGGTGTTCAAACCCAACGAGCCCGTATACAGCTGTAGGGAATGTGGTGAGTACTGACCACGGTCAGTAGAAAACTTCGATGAGTAAGATGTAGCCTCTAAAAGATCCCAAGGTAGTTAGACTCCAGTAAATAGTGTAATAATGTAAGTAAATAACAGCTGAAAGTAACTCCTCTTTCGGCGCGAAAAACGCAAAAAAACACATCGCTCTAATTTATTTCTGGCAATTTTTTTTATTATAAAAACTATTTGCGAACTTTCGTATTGGTCATCTACTGATATAAACCAAGTTTCAGTAAAATCCAGCCTGTAAACCTGAACTACATTTGTATGGGAAACCGCTGGTCTAGCGCGTTCTTAAGTTAATTTTGTGACTACGTTGGGACCTTTCACCCAGTTTCCGTTTGACTTTGAATTACGGGACAGCCTGTATATTAATCTGTCGCTAATTCCCCTCTCCCATCGCTCACCAGGCATGGACAACACGTGCGTCCTCTGCGTGGACTGCTTCAAGGTCTCCGAGCATCGGCACCATAAGTACAAGATCTGCCAGTCGGGCGGCGGCGGGTGCTGCGACTGCGGCGACACGGAGGCGTGGAAGCGCGACCCGTTCTGTCGCACTCACGCGGTTAGTAACAACTTTTACAGATCGGACCAAATTGCCATCGTGAGTTAAGATCTGTAGTAAGTCACTTGGTTACCAAGTCTTCTCAGAATATAATATCTTGGATGAGGAAAATGCCTTATCACGCTCACGCCACCTCCACGATCCCGTGCAAGGCGCAACCACTGTTTTCGGGCTACTTAGGCTATGTCGTCGGACCATCTGGCTGGTGGTCTGCCAACCGATCTCTTCCCCTCTCGGGTCGCCATTCCGCAATATAATTTGTCCATCTGGCATCGCGTGCATTGGTAAATCTAGCCAGATGTCCTGCCCACTTTCACTTCAAAGAAGATATGCGTTTTCAGACGTCCGCCACTTTTGTGCGGCTTCTTATTACAACGTTCGGTATACGGTCCAAGAGCTTAATACTGAGCATTGCTCGCTCCATGGCTCTATGGGCAACGCTGCCTAAATTAATACTCCTGTTTATTTCCAGGTGCCAGTAGAAGACGAGGCGGAGCAAGAGGCGACAGTTTCGGCCGACGTCATCCAACGCATGAAGATAGTCGCGTCCGTCTGTATGTCCTACTGCTTTCTGATGCTGACTCACGACCACGGCCCGGGAGTGCCCAACGACCTCAGGTGGGCTTTGAGAGTAATGTCTAAAAGGAAATAAGATTCTTGTTAGTCCCGATGGTATAGTAATCAATGATGCTGACTCACGACCACGGCCCAGGAGTGCCCAACGACCTCAGGTGGGCTTTGAGAGTAACGTCTAAAAGGAAATAAGATTATTTTTAGTCCATATGGTATAGTAATCAATGATGCTGATTGACGACCACGACCCGGGAGTGCCCAACGACCTCAGGTGGGGTTTGAGAGTAACGTCTAAAAGGAAATAAGATTCTTGTTAGTCCCGATGGTATAGTAATCAATGATGCTGACTCACGACCATGGCCCAGGAGTGCCCAACGACCTCAGGTGGGCTTTGAGAGTAACCTCTAAAAGGAAATAAGATTCTTGTTAGTCCCGATGGTATAGTAATCAATGATGCTGACTCACGACCACGACCCGGGAGTGCCCAACGACCTCGGGTGGTCTTGAGAGTAAAATAAGGAACTAAGATCCTATATTCTTGTTAGCCCTGATGGGTGTTAGTATACTGATCAAGGCCGTACTCTAGGCAACGTACGTTTCTTATGCTGATGCTGCGGCCGCGCACATCGCGCTAACCCGAATATTCGCGTTATCGCGATGTGTGTGGTCAAATATTAGCGAATGTAGCCTGTACAATTGTACATGTCCCACTAGCTGGGCAAAGGCCTTCTCTCAGAGAGATAGTTCAAGTATAATCACCACGTGTGCTCAATGCGGGTTGGCGATTTTTTCGTTGAGGGTATAATGCCTCATACGCTCAGGTTTCCTCACAAGGTAATATGTAATTAATTTTTGGTCTGTTTTTGTTCCAGGTTAAAAGACGCGGAGAGACATCCGCTACAGATCCTGGACCAGCCCGACTGTTACTGTACAGTTCTGTACAACGACGAGACGCACACTTTCGACAATGTACGTTTTTGTGCAATTCCCCCTTTTTAAATCCCCGATACAAAAAGAGGGGTGTTATAAGTTTGACCGTGTGTGTGTGTGTGTGTGTCTGTCTGTCTGGTACCGTAGCTCTTAAACGGGTGAAAGATTTGAAAGCAGTGTTCAATCAAAATCTCTAATCGACAGAAAGGGGCGTGCGATCATCAAATGCTCCACTTTCTGTTCAGTTTTAAACTTTATCTTGTTTTAATAAGAACCACTCCCCTCCAGGTGATAACCACACTGACTCGTGTGATGAAGTGCAACCGTCGCGACGCGGTGGAACTAGTTACTCTCATCGACAGAGAGGGACGCGCGATCGTCAAGTGTTTCACTTTCTGTTCAGTTTTAAACTCTATCGTGTTCTAATAAGAACCACTCCCCTCCAGGTGATAACCACACTGACTCGCGTCATGAAGTGCAACCGTCGCGACGCGGTGGAACTAGTTACTCTCATCGACAGAGAGGGACGCGCGATCGTCAAGTGTTTCACTTTCTGTTCAGTTTTAAACTCTATCGTGTTTTAATAAGAACCACTCCCCTCCAGGTGATAACCACGCTGACTCGCGTGATGAAGTGCAACCGTCGCGACGAGGTGGAACTAGTTACTCTCATCGGCAGAGAGGGACGCGCGATCGTCAAGTGTTTCACTTTCTGTTCAGTTTTAAACTCTATCGTGTTCCAATAAGGACCACTCCCTTCCAGGTGCTATCCATACTGAAGGACGCGCGATCGTAAAATACTTTTTTAGTTTTTTTAGTTAGCCTGGATGTTAAGAGTCCCACTGCTGGGCAAAGGCCTCCCCTCTTGTCTTCCACACATCTCTATCATGTGCCACTATTCAGTTTTAAACTCTATCGTGTTCTAATTAGAACCACTCCCCTCCAGGTGATAACCACACTGACTCGTGTGATGAAGTGCAACCGTCGCGACGCGGTGGAACTAGTTACTCTCATCGACCGGGAGGGGCGTGCGATCGTCAAATGCTCCACCTTCCAAGTCTGCGACAAGCTGCGGGCTGATATTGAAGCGTAAGTATTCTGAATGTAGTTTACAACTAAACTTAGGCAATATACAATCCATACATAGGTTAAGTTTACCGAGGTAAACATTTGACCTTGCTATACAGGGTGTTAAAAGACCGCCAACAGACCCGAAAGCCACACATACTAGACACCAAAACAAAGTACTTTTTCGATAAATTATTGCTGGGAAATTATTTTGGTTTTTTAGGTTATAATTTTGAAAAATATTTTATCACGCAATGGACGTGTAACGCACAGAAGTCATATTGCGCAAGCGTAGGTATGACTTTATGTTACTTAAGGCTCGGTATAAGGCTAACTAGCGCCACCAATGTTAAAAAAATCATATCTTCCTTTAGAAGAAGTTTCTGAAAAAATCCTAAGATGAGCCTATGCGCCATGCTTTTCTAGATTTTTAAGTGTAGATACCCTCTTCGAAATTTACTTTTAAGCTAAAAAATTTTCGATAACCGCCAAAAGCGGCCGTTTTTGGCGGTTATCGAAAATTTTTTAGCTTAAGACTAGAAATTGAGTTGGGTACTTACACTTAATAAAAATAGGTAAAAAAACTTTTTAAGTTAAACGGTTTTATGTTAAACATACATTGCAATGTTTAAGATAAATGTACTAAAAACCAAAAAATAATAAAATAGATACAGTCGTGGGAATTATAAACATATGCATAGACTAGACTAAAATAAAACCGTGGGGCACGTCAATTGTCTACAATCGTTGATTAAAATGTTTGTTTTGTAATGTTACACTATAATTAGGCAGTTGACGTGCCCCACGGTTTTATTTTAGTCTAGTCTATGCATATGTTTATAATTCCCACGACTGTATCTATTTTATTATTTTTTGGTTTTTAGTACATTTATCTTAAACATTGCAATGTATGTTTAACATAAAACCGTTTAACTTAAAAAGTTTTTTTACCTATTTTTATTTTCTAGTTTTTAGTTTTTATTTCGCATTCTGTTTAATTCATATAGTACATTGTATTATACTGGTTGAGCACTTTCATTTGATACCCATATTCATGGGATCGATAAAACCTACGTTATCCGCCATTTTGTAGCGGCCGCCATCTTGTATTTCAATTTTTTATAGTATATTGTATTCTGCTTGTTGAGCCCTTTCATTTGATACCCATATTGATGGGATTGATAAAACCTACGTTATCCGCCATTTTGTAGCGGCCGCCATCTTGGATTTCAATTTTTTATAGTATATTGTATTCTGCTTGTTGAGCCCTTTCATTTGATACCCATATTGATGGGATTGATAAAACCTACGTTATCCGCCATTTTGTAGCGGCCGCCATCTTGGATTTATAATGATAATGAATAAACATAATTGTATTGTCACCAAAATCCAAAGTGTATACAAAATTTCAGATTAATCGGTTGACAGGAAGAGGGTGAAATTTGAATTACTAAATTTGACCCAAGAAAAAATAAAGAATAAAACAAACGGGGTGAGCTAAATAAAACCGTTTAAAAATCTAGAAAAGCATGGCGCATAGGCTCATCTTAGGATTTTTCCAGAAACTTCTTCTAAAGGAAGATATGATTTTTTCAACATTGGTGGCGCTAGTTAGCCTTATACGGACCCTTAAGCTTGAAGTGCCGATGTTTAGAATACATTGCGGGTTGCAATATTAACGTCGTTTTTTGTAAGAAATATTCATAATTTTGATACGGCTTCTTGTGAAGATAACTTAAAAACCAGATACTGAATAGATTTCTGTTAAAAAAAAGTTTTGAAAAGTCCGACTTTGAACCTCATTATCTTGGAAACCGTTGATTTCCCAGGCATAGTTCCTTGGGCAAAAATGATCATCATGATGACGATAATACGTGGTTTCCCGCTTTGTTGGCGGTCTTTTAACACCCTGTATAGATAAAAAGAATATTATTTCCATAAAAACAATGGATTTGCATGTGGTTTGAACGCTTTATTTCGCCGCTTATAAATATACTTGAAAAGCAGCGAATCTCTTGCAGTTAAGTAACCATCAGTGAAAATCGCCTAGTGAGTGGTGTAAATGGACTCTTCGTTATCAAAATCCATTACGAGACGGACAACAAAAAAACTTAGTACTACCCCATTCAGTTATGTACAGTCACGCTCCCTTTTTGTTGGATTGATGCACTTATGCCGTGCGCGATAAGAGCTACCGTGAGCGTGTCGCTGATCATACCATAAATGATCGGAAGTCTTTTGGTTTTGAGAGGTTAATGTCCCGCAAGCTAACACCAATGATGAAACATATTTGTTTACTAACCCTCACCACATACTCACTCACACGCGAGCCACGTATTTCTGTCAGTGTGTGTGCGTGAGCCAGAGTAATTCTACAGGGTGCACTCTAAGTCGATAGCGGAACTTTAAGTAGGCGGTCTACTGATCAATACAAACAACTTGTACTAGGTGGCGAAAAAAATGGAGCGAAAAAAATATCAGTTGTTTCATACATTTGGCGCAGTACTGAGTCGACCTTTTGTATGGAACAGCTGATATTTTTTTCGCTTAATTTTTTTCGCCACCTACTAGGTACCTACAAGTTGTTTGTATTGATCAGTAGACAGCCTACTTAAAGTTCCGCTATCGACTTAGAGTGCACCCTGTAGAGGATTAGTGCTCTGGTTGTAGGAGAAAAACGAGGAAACCCCGGTTTGGTCCTTCTACTGGGACGCCATCGACACGCCATTGCGTTACAGGCTAAGGCCCCTGAACATGCCAGTCCATAAGACCATTGGTATTAAGATTGTTGAAGATAGTCACAACATTTTGTTCATACTAACCCTCGCCACACATACTCCCAAGTCACAGGCATGTCAGTGTGTGTGCGTGAGCCAGTGTCCCTCTGGTGTTGTAACAGCCGCACTGCGATGTTCGAAAGGTTCACGGTGCGCCACGGGCCCGGCCTGAATGTGCCGGTTCTACACGCGCACGTCGTCGCGCACCAGACCGCCGCCATGAAGATGCTG
The DNA here is from genome assembly GCA_949319315.1 of Zelleria hepariella. Taxonomy (NCBI): domain Eukaryota; kingdom Metazoa; phylum Arthropoda; class Insecta; order Lepidoptera; family Yponomeutidae; genus Zelleria; species Zelleria hepariella. The sequence goes on from OX439380.1 coordinate 7,162,369, forward strand.
TTTTGGTGAGTGTGACCCCTGTTTATTTTACTAAAGTTTCTAAATTCTCCCAGTATTATTTAGATTGAGACGCGAGTGTAGCATGCCAGCCACCGAACTAAATCCCATAGAATCCGCATTACGTATAAAATCACAATAAAAACTTGTCCCCACAGAAACAAATGATATCAGCAATAGAACAATACGAAACATCATTTCGACCATTCGTCTAATATTCGAATGTCAACCTTATTGCATTAGTCTACAGTTTTACTTTAATTGCATGGACTACGAGCAAATAAGCTCCCAAAGGCAGTTTGGGCATCTATTTTTCCAGACACATTTCAGAGTTCTATGTTGTATCTAGTTTTATCCTTGATCGAAGATGCCAGCGCTCTATAAAAACGTTAGCCCAAAATTAAATGATGTTGACCAAACAGTGACTGATAATTTCGCACCAGTTAATCAAGATATATTTGTAAGCGTTCTTATTTCTTATTCTTATTTCACCAGCCATCGTTGCTAAGTAATTTGATTCTGTCAAGTGTAACTGCACTCAGCAAGTTAGAATTCCGTCAAATAAAATGCACCTATTTTCCCGAATCAATTTCGTCATAAAATGAGAATCTTTCTCAGGCATCCTAAATAGGCCTTTGCTAAGTAATGACATTATTTATACAGCGTCTAGTGACACCGTCTCAAAACGCTAGATAGATATGCAGTTCTGGGACATTGTTTGGATGGAGTAGACTTGTCCAGCAACTATACCATCCTGACAGCTTAATCGGCCTAGCCCACAGGAAAGAACGGTCAATAAGTTCGGAGCCAACTAAGATCCGATGAAAATAACAAAAATACATAAATATAGGTATGTACAGGTAGCGTCACGAGTTATGAGCGCTGACCTTGAATGCGCAGAACCCATTTTTTGGGTCTGTTTGGCGGGGTACGCGGGGGGCGACAGAGAGGCGCGATCACCGGCGGAGCGCGGGCGCGTGATTGGTATCGGTCTAGCCTCTGGGTACAGTCGCGCACATCGTTTTTTTGTTTCGTCGCAGAAAGAATGCCGAAACAAAATGTTTTAAAAAGACAGTTCAGAAAGATTCAAAAAAGTTATTGAGAACCATACATATTGGATTGAGATTATTTTTCATTGATTGTACACACGATAGCACGTCAGAGTGTACACTTGTTGAAAAGTTGCCCGTAACGTAAGTGAATAGAGTGAACGCGTGTAAGCGTCTATGTGCTGTCGTGTGTACACCCATTTTATCGTAATGTCCGTTAAAATAATTGTACAGAAAACCATTAAAAATATAACGAGTGCAAAATCCGCAAATAATACTTTCAATCGTTAAGTTTAGTCAGTTTCTCCGATTTTTATAGTATCTCACTCTGTAGTATGTGGCACCTCACCCACACATTCGCATAGATATAAGTAGCTTAACAGTGTATGTTGCGCTCTTCTCCAGACAGTCCAATATAGTACTTTGAACATTAAACACGGCCTTTCAATCAGAACCTACTACGAGGACCCTATTTTACCTCATGGCGACCCGCCAGGCCGGCCTGCCAGTGAGGCAGTGCCGGAAGGCATACTAATAAATAAATAATAAAAAAAAATTAAAGTGAAATATCTAAAATAAATAATCATGAAGAAAAGAAATAAAATTCAATAAACCGAAAAAGACAGTACAGTTGTGAAGTAAAGTGAAATTAAAATAACGATATTTTGAAGAAAAATTGAAAATAAAATACAACAAATAAAAAAATAGAAGTTAAAAACTAAAACCCGACTACTAAAAGGCTTAAAACAAGACCTGTTTATCCTTAAAATACACTCATAGATAATTAATCGTAGTCGGAGGCCATCGGTTTATCAAATGCGAATGTGGTGTCCTCCGACTACGATTAATTATCTATGAGTGTATTTTAAGGATAAACAGGTCTTGTTTTAAGCCTTTTAGTAGTCGGGTTTTAGTTTTTAACTTCTATTTTTTTTTGAGCTTTTTAGTAAGTCATTTTAGACGATTACCCAGAATAAAACCAAGAAGGGCAAAAAAAAACACATTTTGGAATTTTTTGTTCTATTTGTTATGTTGACGCTACATGTGTTATACATTTTTGAAAAGGTCTTTTAAAGCCCTTTCATTTGATACCCATGACGATGGTATCCGGCAATTTTTATTTTTAGGTCCACCACTTTAGGGCGCAGCACAGCCGCCATCTTGGTTTTTCTCAAAATTAAACTATCCTATGTTACCTGGGTGATTAAGACGAATCCAACGACACCTCATTTGTTGAAATCGGCCGAGTAGTTTAGGCTCTGCGAGGGAACAGATGAACACACAAACATACATACATACATACATACATACATACATACATACATACATACATACGCTGCTAAAATCATAACCCTCCTTTTTGCTTCGCGTAGTCGGGTAAAAATGGAAAAGAGACAACCAAAAAATCTTATGCAAAGCGGCAGCACAAAATTGGTTTCACTATCCTGAGAAGAGGAGGCGCAGGGTGCCGGGAGTTATACTCAAGCCTATGATGTGGTCTGATGGCAGGCGCCGGGAGAACCAGCACCAGATAGTAAAAAGTAAAAAAAAGTGCCAGTAATTAGTCAGTGTTATTTTTAAATATTATTCCCTCGTATTTTCGTAAATTAATAATGTCAGTAAAATTATGTAAAAAAAAAACTAAATAATGTAAGTACATCCACTGTCTTGTGACGATGAATAAGTATTTGGAAAATTTTCAAGAGATGAGATTTTTTTTTTGTGTGAAAGTTTACTACTTTCGTATGTGACTGTACCAAACGAAATCTATTATTAGAACCAACTTAGGAAAAGTACCCAGAAGTGCAGTAAAATACCTTACAATATAAGTAGGTCGTGCAAGCAGATATCATGTGACGAGTAACATGCTGAATTGCAAATGTACACCGTTCGATGCACGTACTTTGTCCAAGTTTTGAATTTATTTAGCAGCAAAGTAATGTAATATGATTCGCTAAGTAACCAGCCAGTATAGTTTGATCTATGGAAATGTTAAAAGTATAGTGCCTAAATATAGAATTGTATGTTGTTTTATGATCAAAAGTTTGTATTTGAGAGATATTTTAAAACTTACTGAAATCAGTATACGTAAAGAAAGATTTGAATTTGATAAAGAATTAATTAGGTACGGGTACGGTACATATTTATAGGATTCGGAAGTAGGGAGAGCTAATCCTTCAAGTTTGATCATGGTGCGAACTACCGTGTCCTCCGTGAAAACAGTTGGAGACTGTTGTCTTAAAATATTAGCGACTCTAGTTTAGTACAGGTGCACTTGGAGTGACCTGATATGCCTTTGATATAGGGTGACCATGCCCTGGTAGTATAGCTACAAAATCGTTTAAGGGTGCTGAAAAGCAGCCCAGTTATTGTCCTTGATCATAGTGTGAACTACCGTGTCCTCAGTGTAAGGCTTGACTTTGTAGCCTGGAGCAGATGACTCCATGGCGTAGTATGGCATTAATTTATTAAAAACTTGAATGATTGAAATGAAGAAAAAAAAAGGACACAAAGGTTAAGGAGTTTTTTGACTAACAAATGGATTAATTACCCAAGAGTTACGATAGGTCTCACTTCCCAGAGTTTATTGTGTCAGTAATCAGAGTAATTAACTGAGAACTACAGAATACTTATTAGGTATACGGGTTAAAAACCAGTGTAGAATGATTGAATATTTGAGTTAGTGATAGAGAAATGTACCGATCCATACCATCGATAAAATTTTGCATCATTGTAATCGATACTGTTTTATTTAAAAGTCAAATGTACTTAATACATTAATAACTTCGTGATAGGAATGGTATGTAAAGTTTTTGCTAAATGAAGGAAAATACTGTGTAATTGAAATTAAATTGTTAATGTCATCAAAAGTCAAAATTTTGTTTTGCTTGATAAATAAAGATAATGTTAAATCATAAAAGGTAACCTGTTGAAGTTTGTTTAAGAAATTATAAAAACCTAATGCTGTTTAAAATTTAATTTTATAAAATTGAATAAATATGTAGTATAAAATCATCGTCAACTGTCAAGTCAGTCAAAAAATTGTAAAAAAAAATACAAAAATTGTTTTTTTTTTCTAAATAAAAAGGGGGGAGGTGTAGTATGTGGCACCTCACCCACACATTCGCATAGATATAAGTAGCTTAACAGTGTATGTTGCGCTCTTCTCCAGACAGTCCAATATAGTACTTTGAACATTAAACACGGCCTTTCAATCAGAACCTACTACGAGGACCCTATTTTACCTCAACTCAACTATAGTTCAGCTCAGAGTCAGTCTTAGATCCCGCGTGGATATTAGACATTTTGCGCGCGATTGTACACACTTGCGCAGACATCCCCCACCGGTTTCGTCGAGCGCTCATGTGACGCTACCTGTAGCTTGCATGCAAAGCTTGTTGGTTTTGCATTCTAGTTACTGGCCAGACATCCTGGTACCGACCATAATCCAAACTTACGCCTCCAGGCTCCAAAACTTCGTGAGCCACGAGCCGGCGCTCCGCCTGGCCGTCTCCCAAGTGGCCTTGAACGAGGAGGCCTGGGACGGCAGCGGCGGCATGTCGGGCCTGGTCAGCGGTGGCGGGGTGGCGGTCGGTGTGATGCTCAACGACATACGCATGTGGAAGGCGGCGCGCAACGCGTGGCATCGGCTGCTCATTGTGACCACGCTCATGGACTATAGTACCAAGAAGGCGATGGCTGTGCTCTTCACGCAGTATTACGGTAAGACTTCAAACTTAACTATCCTCCAATTACTACAGGGTGCACTCTAAGTCAATAGCGGAACTTTAAGTGGGCTATCTACTGATCAATACAAACAACTTGTACTAGGTGGCGAAAAAAATGGAGTGAGAAAAATATCAGCTGTTCCATACAAAAGGTCGACTCAGTACTGCGCCAAATGTATGAAACAGCTGATATTTTTTTCGCTCCATTTCGGTCGCCACCTAGTACAAGTTGTTTGTATTGATCAGTAGACAGCCTACTTAAAGTTCCGCTATCGACTTAGAGTGCACCCTGTAGTTGGAGAGGAATTTGTATCTGTGGCGCGTCAAATTTCATTCATTCCACAGACTAAAATGTAAAATACCTTGAGATTGGAGTATAATAAAGCTCTCTTCTCTTGTGCAACTCATAGGCTCGGTTTCCGAGTTGAGAAATTCACTAAGCAAATGGGTAAGTATCGTTCTGTCACGCTCTTTTGTGAGAAATCTGCAGAAACAGGACGATACTTACCCATTCGCTTAGCGAAATTCTCAACTCAGAAACCGGGCCATAGGCACCCAAGTCCAGTCAGTCTTCCACTGCAATATTAAGCCCCCAGAGGTCCTAACATGACATGACAGCCGTAGACTCAACTTTTAACTACTGTTGCTAACGACAAAAAATCAGACCAAAAAAAAATTACATCTATCCCCTTTTTTACCCGACCAAACCGACTGTCCGAAGGAGGGTTATGTTTTTCGCCGTCAAGTATGTATGTTTATATGTACGTATGTCCGTTCCTATGTTCCCACCTACAGCTTAAACGCCTGAACCGATTTGGACCAATGAGGTGTCATTGGATTGGTCTTGCCGCTGCCAAGTGTCATAGGATTATGATGTCACCAAAAAAGCAATATGACGCCCATTGGTCCTGTCTACTAAGGCCCGAATTATACAGAAATGGCGTAAAGTGAAGGCGCGGCGCAGGCATCTTGCCGCTTCAAAACGTTTCAATACAATACCCACGCACGTCGTTTCGTCACCTTTTCCGCGTCTCCACGCCTGCTGTGCGCCTGCGCTGCGCCTTCACCTTACACTGTTTCTGTATAATTCACGCCTAGTCTGATGCAGTCGGGTTTTTTTGATTTTTATTGAACAGTTTTTTCCCCCAGGTTCCATGCTGAAAGACTTCATCAGCGACGACCACGACCACTCGTTCTCCGTGTCTTCGCTGTCGGTGCAACTGTACACAACGCCGACGCTGGCGCACCATCTGATCGCGAGACACGACGCGCTGTTCGTCGTGCTCAACACTTTCCTCTCCGAGTGCACGCGCCGGTGTAACGCCAAGGTGGGTAAAATAGCGAGTAATCTTCATGCAAAAGCAGGCACGCTTTAAACACATATCAACGCTGAAAGACTGAAGAAGGCGGAAATCGAGAGCGCCTACGTCCTCTTGCCCCATGATAACTAGTGGTTCACCCGAACTGTGAACTCGCGACCCCATATAATCTTAACAACCCCATATCGCGTCAACCCCTCGACCGATTTGGCTCATGTTCGAACTTAAAAATTCTTTCAATTTCATTTTCCCCTCCTACCAAATTTCATAACGATCTGACCAAATTTACTCACGTTATCGTCGAACGAACATTCATACATACATACATACAAACATATATACATACATACATACAAACATACAAACGCCGGATTGTTCCAGTAGACTCGGAGAACTTCGCTCGCTTCGCTCGCTCGTTCAATAAATTATTAATAATAGTGACAGCCCTGCGCCTAACCCTTCATCCGGCAGTTACTATACTACGACAATTTTAAGGTACTGCCCGATGAAGGGTTAAAACAAAATGTAGAAATGGCTACATGGCTAGACGTGAGTAATGTCATCATCGTGATCCGATGACGGCGACCTCAGGACTTTTCGTTGTGGCACTTCTTCGGCGATGGGCGCGTATGTGGCTCGAGAAGCCCAACTTGTTCTTGAATGTCCGGTTACACCGACCGCAGTGTAGTTCACTTTATATGAAGCCTTTGCGGTAGTATCCCACTGCAGCAACTTAACCCACTTTTTCTACCTCGCAGGGTCGCCTCGAGTTTGAGCGCAACCACGTCTCTATGGGGTTCAAGCACGCCCAGTACGTCCTCTACGATATGAAGTACCTACTCAGCTCCGTACCCTCGACTTTCGACGACGAGCTGCGCAAGGGCTTCCTGCACGGACTGTCCCAGCTGCTGAACCTTCTGCACATGATGCAGGGCATGGACGCGACAATCAGACAGGTATGTTTTGATCAGACCATATTGACGTCTAGTTTCTACTTCGCCCGTTTATGGAAGCTCGCGCCGACGCTGCCAATCTCTCATTGCGGTCCTGGGTGGAGAATTCCTAGTGCTTGCAAAATAAAGCAGGTCAGTTGGTTTAATTTTTATAGCATCACAGTTTAAACTCGGACCATAGATTAAACCTCGTATTTTTTATGAACATTTATTGACAGATGATCTTACGGGCCTAAGCCCGCTTTCTTATATTTATAGCAACACAAATTACTCTCAACGATATGAAGGCAATGTCAACTGTTCAATCTGCTGCACATTAAAAAGCGGATGGGCGCGGCAATAAGACAGGTCAGTCACGTCTCTATTGGGTTCAAGCACGCCCAGTACGTCCTCTACGATATGAAGTACCTACTCAGCTCCGTACCCTCGACCTTCGACGACGAGCTGCGCAAGGGCTTCCTGCACGGACTGTCCCAGCTGCTGAACCTTCTGCACATGATGCAGGGCATGGACGCGACAGTCAGACAGGTATGTTTTGAACAGACCAGACCCCTTAGCACGCTACCATTTTGCCTACTCTCAACTGTCATCTTAGCCTCTGTTCACTGTCACCTCAGTATTGTTAAGTGGCTAAGGTGACAGTTGAGAGTAGGCAAAATGGTAGCGTGCTAAGGGGGCATATTGACGTCTTGTTTCTACTTCGCCCATTTATGGAAGCTCGCGCCGACTCTGCCAATCTCTCATTGCGGTCCCGGAAACCTGTAAAGCAGGTCAATTAGCTTTTTCGAAGCACAAGACACAGTAAGCCCGCTTTCTTTTTTACACAAATTACTCTCAACGTTATGAAGGCAATCTCAACTGTTCAATCTGCTGCACATTAAAAAGGGGATGATTGATTGCTAGGCCGAAGGCAAAAATCTCCCACCGAAATAGTACGAGTAAATAATGCTAAAGGTCGAGTTCAACTCGGAGCGGCCTCGACTCCCCCAAACACCCTAACCCGCCCGAAGGCCGAGTTCAGTTTAACGAGGGCTAGGCTCGGGACTCGTTCCGCGTATAGCAAATATACAGGGTGTTAAAAGACCGCCAACAGACCCGAAAGCCACGCATACTAGACACCAAAAGAAAGTACTTTTTCGACAAATTATAGCTGGGAAATGATTTTGGTTTTTTAGGTTATAATTTTGAAAAATATTTTATCACGCAATGGACGTGAGACGCACAGAAGCCATATTGCGCAAACGTAGGTATAAGTTTATGTTGCTTAAGCTTGAAGTGCCGATGTTTAGAATACATTGCGGGTTGCAATTTTAACGTCGTTTTTTGTAAGAAATATTCATAATGTTGATATGGTTTCTTGAGTAGATATGTTAAGATGTAGATATCTACTGAATACATTTATGCAAAAAAAAAGTTTTATAAAGTCCGACTTTGAACCCCATTATCTCTGAAACCGTGGATTTCCCAGGCATAGTTCCTTGGGCAAAAATATTAATTATCATGAGGACAATACGTGGTTTCCCGCTTTGTTGGCGGTCTTTTAACACCCTGTAGAACTTGGTTTTGTTCGTTAACAGGTCGGGCAGCACATGGAGTACGAGCCGGAGTGGGAGACCGCGTTCAACCTGCACGTGAAGCTGGCGCACTGTGTGACCCTCGCGCTGGAGTGGTGCGCCGCGGACCGCACGCTCGTCGCCAACGCCTACCGCATGACGCTGCGGCGGCTCTACGACACAGAGAAGTTTGAAACTGTGCAGCTCAAAGGTATGTTATTATTTTCTCAGTGGTGGATTTACCAATAGGCTGAGTAGGCTGAAGCCTAGGGCGGCAGATTTTAGGGGCGGCAGATTTAGGGAGCATCTTTTTAGATCTTACATAAAAAGAAAAATATGCATATAAAGTATACCTAAATTGAAATTGCATGATTGTATTTACTTGGATAATATTTTGAAGGGGGGTAAAGTGAGCTTTTCTTGAAGCTCAAAGAGGTGACGCGAGAGTGAAAATGTTAGGAATTCATCGGTCGGTAGGGCGGCCAAATTTGAAAAGTCTACTGGCGGCAAATGTGTAAATCCGCCACTGTATGTTCTGCAGTTCTTAACATTAAGGCTGAGCGTAAACTGAGACGCAGGCGACGTAGCGCAACACAGACAGCTCAGGGCAGTTCAGGCAGACATAGGCATATGTTGCGAAGACACATTCGGACAGAAATCTGTGGCGGCACTACAACGCAGACTTGCACGTGCCTGCGCCGCAGCGTACGCAGCTCAATGACGTTTAATACATTACAAAATCTGCTCAGCTTACACCTAGCCTATCTCCCGGCCGCTCCGAGCTACGCTTTGCGCGGTCTCGGCCTTCGGCCTCGTCGGTAATAGATTGTTTGGTAGGAGCCTCTGGGCTCCGAGCTTCGCTCTCCGCGGGACTGTGCCTTCGGCCTACCGGATATAAGGTTGTCGTGGATCAGGACTCAGCCTTCGGCCTCGCAGATATCGGCATATTTGCTGGGAGCGTTTGGCCCGCTTCGAGCTTCGCCCTCCGCGGGACTCGGCCTTCGGCCTCGCGGCTATCAGAATGTCGTGGATCAGGACTCGGCCTTCGGCCTCACGGTTATCGGGATATTTGCTGGGAGCGATTGGCCCGCTTCGAGTTTCGCTCTCTGCGAGACTTTGCCTTCGGCCTCACGGATGTCAGGATGTCGTGGATCAAGACTCGGCCTTCGGCCTCTCGGGTATCAGCATGTTTGCTGGGAGCGTTTGACCCGCTCCGAGCTTCGTTTTCCAGAAGACTCCGCCTTCCGCCTCGCCATTACTACGCCGTCGGCCATCGGCCTATCATCCCTCTCGGCTCGTATTAGAGATAGATCTTTTGTCTCTTCGCCAAACGTTAAAAAAGGTGAAATTTCAGTGCGCTTTGCCGTCCAATGTATTTTATGCAACCTCCTCCTTCACGCGAAGGCTGTAAAAAACATACACATAGGGACTAAAAATAAAAAGGCCTTTGCATCTACGTAATGAGATGATTTATACAGCGTCCAGTGAAATTGATTTAGATGGAGGAGGCTTGCCTAGCACAAAGGAAAGACGAGTCAATACGTGTGGAGCCAACTAAGCCGCCGATTTTCTCACGATGTTTTTCCTTCACCGTTAGCGAGTTGTTTTGCTACTACAAAAGTACGTAACTTTGAAAAAGAAACAAAGTCAACATGCCAGCAACGGGAATCGAATCTGGATCTCTCGCTTCATAGTTCAATGTTCTTGCCACTAGGCCACCAACGTACTTTTAGGGAGTAAAGACCTATTGTTTCTCTTCTGCAGAGCTCGGCAACCAAAGCGCCTACGTGATTCCGTACGACGTATCGTCGGAGCCGGTGTCGATACACCAGCCGCTGTCTCGCTTCCTCGCGGGGCTGCATCTGTCGCTCCATCGGCACCACCTCACCTATCACTGCAAGGAGTTGGCGCGCGCCGACAAGCCGAAGCCCAAGCCTGAGGAGCTCATTGGTGAGGATTTATAGTGATAAATATACAGTGCGGTGCGACGTTCCGAAGGTGAAAGCTTGGGTCATTTCAAGAAGATTAGCGAAATAACCCGTCGGAAAAAATCTTTTTCAAGTTGTTTAAATTTAAAATAAAATAATAATAATAATTTGCTCATACTTTTGCCTGCAAAATGTAGCCAACAACACTTTTTTTATGATTAGTATTTTTTTGAACCAGCGAGCGAAGTGAGAGAAGTTCTCCGAATCTACTGGAACAATCCGGCGCTTGTATGTTTGACGATAAAATTATTGTTTGTATTTATGAATGTTCGTTCGACGATAACTTGAGTAAATTTGTTCGGATCGTTATGAAATTTGGTAGGCGGGTGGGTAAGTGAAATTAAAAGAGTTTTTAAGTTCGAACAAGAGCCAAATTGGTCGAGGGGTTGCCGAGATATGGGGTTGTAAAGTTTATATGCGCAGGGCGCGCGCCTGCGCGAATGGTGTTAGCAAAAAGGTACACTCGCGAGTTCATAGTTCGGTGCGAACCACTACGGGGTGCACTCTAATTCGATAGCGGAACTTTAAGTAGGCTGTCTACTGATCAATACAAACAACTTTTACAAGGTGGCGAAAAATATGGAGCGAAAAAATTATCAGCTGTTTCATACATTTGGCACAGTACTGAGTCAACCTTTTGTATGGAACAGCTGATATTTTTTTCACTCCATTTTTTTCCCCACCTAGTAGAAGTTGTTTGTATTGATCAGTAGATAGCTTACTTAAAGTTTCGCTATCGACTTAGAGTGCACCCTGTAGTTCAAATTATTTCTTGAATTTTAGCCTCATCGAATTCGCGACAAAGAAGATTGTATTGTTTTAATTTTTATGTTTCTATCCATTCAGAGCCGGTCCTACGCACGATGGCGATGATAGGGCAGGTGCACGCGGGCATGTGGCGTCGCAACGGCTTCGGACTTCTGAACCAACTGTACTTCTATCACAACGTCAAGTGTCGCGAGGAGATGCTCGACAGAGACGTCGTCATGCTACAGGTGCGTATTGAACCTTACTGCCTTGTGATAAAGGTCATAAGGCGTCGCAACGGTTTTGGACCAGCTTTACTTCTATCACAACGTCAAGTGTCGCGGAGAGATGCTTCACAGAGACGTCGTTATGCTATAGGTACAGGTTGCCAATATAAATACTATAAATAAAAAAAAAAACCCCCGAAATATTATGCCATAATAACTACTAAATTAAAAAATAAATAAAGGCCACAACCGATTTTGATAAAACATCTAAGAAGACAGGTTTTTTTTATTTGAAAGCAGTTTTTCTAGCGAGTTTTATCAAAATCGGTTCATGAGATATGCATATTTGAAGCTAAAATGTCGGGAGTGTTTAGTAGTTATCAGCTACTACATTCGCAACTAAATACTTATTTCGTGGACTTCCGAGGCTTTACAACTTTTTTTTTTGCGGCCTAAGTTTATTCGACCTATCTTATTCACTACAGATCGGCGCCTCGCTGATGGAAAGCAACGAGTTCATAATCCACGTGATGAACAAATACCTCCTACTCGACTGGGCCACCGCCGACTTTGAACAGAAGCCCATCGAGGACGATACGCTGCGGCACACCATCAGTCTACTGGAGGAGTTCCTGGGTCTTCTTATTACAGGTAGGTGCCTAGACGACGACGATGTTGTAAACATTTTATCCTTCTTGGCTTCTTATTGTTATTTTTTTTTATTCAAAGGCTAAAGCTATAATATGTATTATGTACAAATAAAAAACTAAGGCCTTTGCATTTACGTAACGAGATGATTTATACAGCGTCGAGTGGCACCTTCACTCACACCAGATGGGTGAAGAGACCACTCGGCGCTGCAATGCCTGGGACATTGGTATACAAATAAAGAAGCTATAAAATATGACAATGGCCAAAATGAGGTTCTAACTTTACTATGCATCTCTGTCTATTCTCACGCGTAGCGGTATACACGACAGCACATCAGACTGTACACTTTTGTTGTAAAGTCGCCCGTAACGTAACCGAGTAGAGTGCTAGCGTGTAAGCGTCTACGTGCTTTCGTGTGTACCAGAAACATTTTAGGTAGTCTAGGTAATTTTTTTAAAGGTTTTTCGCTTAGTTGTCATTTTAGCTATAACGCGCTGGCTGTTTTGAGATCGTTTCTTGATTGGCATTGGTTGTAAAACCGTTTGGTGAAACACCGTGAACCCTTTGAGATTCGTAATAATCTCATCGAATCAGTGGCGGATCCAGGATTTTAGTTTGGGGGGCTTGAACCCAATGAGCGTAGGTTTTCAAGATAAAAAAGTATACAAAAAATATTTTTATAGAGCTGCTGTTTTTGTGGTGGGGCTTGGGCCCCTTAGCCCCCCCCTAAACCGCTACTGCATCGAATACTGTTTGTCGACAGTGGTGGGGTCCCGCTACGTGCCTGGCGTGGGTGAAGTGACTCCGGAGGAACGCACCAAGAAGGAGATTATACAGATGCTTTGCGTCAAACCCATGGCGCACTCCGAGCTCAACAAGTGAGTAAATCAATCACTAACTTAAAATATGACAGACATAGCTCTGTGGTAACATTTTAAGACGCCATAAGTCTCACAACTAGCGCCGCCAATGAAAAAAAATCATATCTTCTTTTTGGATGCGTTTTTAGTAAAAAACGCTCCTGCGATTTCTCACCGCGAGGCTTAACTATTTTTGGGACCTAAGGTTTGGATTCCAGATCCTAGAACCTACCTAAAAGTGGCCACTTTTGGCGTGAATCGATTGCATTCGGATCAGGAATCCAAACCTTAGGACCTAAAAATAGTTAAGCCTCGCGTTGAGAAATCGCAGGAGTTTTTTTCTAAAAACGCATCCAAAAAGAAGATATGTTTTTTTTTTCATTGGCGGCGCTAGTAGTTGTGAGACGTATTTCATCAACTTGAAATGAGTTCTTGCGCGTACGAAGTCGCCGGCGTACTAGGTATCTTAGGCGTCAGCATTATTATGCGATTATTTCACTTCTTATTCGTATCCTAAAAAATCTTAGCGAGTTTTTTTTAAGGATAAGTTTACAAGTCTTTGGGTAGTAAAAAAACCCGGACTGATGCGAGTCGGAGTTGCGCACTGAGGGTTTACTAGCGCTATAAAAATTTAAAAAATCTGGTTGTACGGAGCGTGAGTTGGATTCGCACTAGGCCGTTTTTTTTATTATTTGTTGTTATACTATAAATAAAGTAAGACCCTAAAAAGCTTGAATTTTCTGGTACGGAACCCTTAAAACCAAATCTGCCCTACTAGCCCGGCGGGATCTATTTTTTACAATATATAGATTCCAGCAACTCCGTTTTGCGAGACACATTATCTTACCAAATACGCAAAGATGCAAAGGTCATACGTTTTTACTTCCATCGCCAGGTCCCTGCCCGAAGACCAAGCGCACGAGACGGGCCTCGAAGCCGTGATTCATGACGTGGCTGACTTCTCAAAGCCCACGGGCGGCAACAACCGCGGCATGTTCACGCTCAAACCGCACCTGTACGACGAATATGATACATTCTTCTATCACTACACGCGCGAAGACCTGTCGAGGAGCGAGGAGGCGCAGCGGAACAGGCGTAAGGCTGCCGGTGAGTGTTCAAGATGACTGTCTATCTATCCATAAGAATTTGTTCCTTTTCAAGCCACCCCCTTCATTAAAAAAACAATTTCGTCAAGCAGTAGGTTAACATTCTTTTGGAAAATAAGGCCCCAAATTATTGTGGCGAAAAGGGAAACATATTTCCTACAGTACAATGCCACGTTTCATGTCAAATTCAACAATGTCGTCGGCTTATTTTATCCCTGCTCACTGGTACTGTGCACGATAAAAATGTGTTGAGAGTAAACATGATAGTAATTGTGTCTTTCGGGGTCCCCAGAGGATGGGGGCCCTGGGCACGGGCCCCATGTGCCCTTATGGTAAAGACGGTATTGTCCACAGGCCTCCCCGAGTACTGCCCGCCGCCTTCTTCTTCTTGAAGTGCCTCTCCATCACTGGAGGTTGGCAGTCAGCTCCCTGCACCGCTCTCTGTTCATGGCTGTCCTGAACAATTGTTCCACGGTTTTGATGCCGGTCCATTCCTTTAAATTACACAGCCATGTCATTTTCCTCTTTCCTGGCCTTATTTTTCCCTCTACTTTGCCCATCACTATGGTGTGTAGCAGCTGGTAACGTTTATTTCTTAAAACGTGTCCTAAGTAGGCAACCTTTTGCTGCTTGATGGATCTAGTTCTACTTTTTTGCCCTGGGCGCGAGCCCCTTTTGCCCTTATTATATTTCATGCTTTTGCTATAATCATCCTAAGGATGCCTCAATAAAGGAGCAAAAACACTTCCTCAGGGAGAACTCGCTAAATAGGTACCCTTTTCACTTAAAAGTATTTTTTTAGAAAATCCTTTGCGTAAAGGCCATTAAAATACAATTTATCAGGCAAACTATTAAATGGAAAATCGTTTTTCATGCATAATTATAACTTATTCTGCACTTCAATAATAAATATTGCTATCTGAACTTTCAATTGCTTATAACTCAAAATGACAAATCGGTGATTTAGTTAATTATCGTTCGTGCGAAGCGTTCACAGCCTAGTTGTACTAGCCGTTCTTAATCGATTGGCAAAGTTAAGCAACAACGGCCGCGGTCAGTCCATGGATGGGTGACCGCTAGTGGCAATAATATCTGAGCGCTTCCGTGCTTCGGAAGGCACGTTAAACCGTTGGTCCCGGTTGTTGTTCATTAATAACAATCGTTAAGCCATGTCAGAGACCCTTTGAGTGGCCTAAAAACTCTGATGCCAGGGGTGGCCACTATCTCATACGATTACCTACCACAGTTTATCATCCACAGGCCTCCCCGAGTGCTGCCCGCCGCCGCCGCTGCCCAAGCTGGCTGACCCTTTCAAGTTCCTCGCCAGCCTCCTGCAGTGCGAAGCCGCCATCCACGTGATAAAGCGCGTGTTGGAGCGCGCGCTCGACTTGCGCGCGCGATCCTTCTCCGAGACTCAAGTTCACAAGGTGAGAGGGAAGGGAAGAAACTATCTGCAAGGGTTACTGATTACACGTTAGAAACCGAACCCGATATGAAAGCTACAACCTTCGATCAAGGATAAAACTAGATACAACATAGAACTCTGAAATGTGTCTGGAAAAAAAGATGTCCAAACTGCCTTTGGGAGCTTATTTGCTCGTAGTCTATGCAATTAAAGTAAAACTGTACACTAATGCAATAAGGTTGACAGTCGAATATTAGACGTATGGTCGAAATGATGTTTCGTATTGTTCTATTGCTGATATCTTTTGTTTCTGTGGGGACAAGTTTTTATTGTGATTTTATACGTAATGCGGATTCTATGGGATTTAGTTCGGTGGCTACAACACAATATGAGAGCTAAGAAAATACATTATTTATTATGACTTATGAGCCAATAAGAACACTAAATGGCATGACATAGAAAGAGCATTTTAATCTCACAAATAAAACCACACAAAGCTCGTTACTAGATAAGTCTTTAAATCTGTGATATCAGGGGTCTGTGACCGTCTGCGCTGCTTACTTTTTCCATAAAACGCCCTTTGACGTTTGCTTAGTTGGTTTCTGTGTATAACAGGACATTCTATAATTCGCACACTTCCTAATTCAGTGTCGCTCCGGGCGCAAAGTTGTCGTCGGTATTGTTTGTTTGATGCGAGGATTTAGGAAGCCTGAGAAGACAGAGAAACCAACATATGCGCCACGGTTGATTGCCCTCACTTTCCAAGACTGACAATCCCCCGTTTGACCCAGGCCCTCCATCTGATGGGCTACGCGCTACGCGACGAAGAGAGCGGTCACTACGAGTTTGCCGCGTTCTCGGAGAGCGCACAGAGGGCTGGCATCTACGCGCTGTTGCAGAAACTAGCGACCAGTCCGCGCATCGAGGCGCACCGCCCCCTCGTCGGCTGGGTCGTCAATAAGATGAAGTAAGCAGTTCGGGAAACCGCCGTCCACTTTAACCCTTAATCGGCCAGAAGATATATAGATCCCACTTTAAATTGAACTCTATTGCTTCGGAATAGAGTCCAAAACCAATGAATTTGTATACTACCTCTGGCCGTTTAACTAGGTACCAAAATTCTATCCGATGATCTTTCGGGGAACCGATCGTGAGAGCAAAAGTTTTTAGGGATTTTGATGCATCGGTCACGTGAACAATCGAGTTAACTGTTTCGAGCAATTGATGTTTGATCAAACGTCATTAGATTTCAAGAACCCGTATCCAACAAGTAACAGAACAATAAACTACGATGAAGACCTGAACACATCATCTACTTCCTTCCACCACCGCTCTACAGGGTGTTAAAAGACCGCCAACAAAGCGGGAAACCACGTATTATCCTCATCATAAGGAACATTTTTGCCCAAGGAACTATGCCTGGGAAATCAACGGTTTCCGAGATAATGAGGTTCAAAGTCGGACTTTTCAAAACTTTTTTATTGCAGAAATGTATTCAGTATCTAGTTCTTAACATACCGCCTCAAGAAGCCATATTAAAAATATGAATATTTCTTACAAAAAACAACGTTAAAATTGCAACCCGCAATGTATTCTAAACATCGGCACTTCAAGCTTAAGTAACATAAACTGATACCTACGCTTGCGCAATATGACTTCTGTACGTTACACGTGCATTGCGTAATAAAATATTTTTCAAAATTATAACCTAAAAAACTAAAATGATTTCCCAGCAATAATTTATCGAAAAAGTACTTTGTTTTAGTATCTGGTATGCGTGGCAGACCCGAAGGTCTGTTGGCGGTCTTTTAACACCCGGTATACACAATATCTCTCTTTTATATTGTACGCACCGAAAATCGAAACTTATGGAATTTCTTTACTATGCTTCTTCTCCAAGCAAACGATTTGTAGCTAGTGAGGCTGGCCAAAAATTTTCACTCTATTTTGAAAATTATTTTCACTGTAAATAATCTTTGATGGAGTGGTGAATAACAATATTTGAGTTTTTTTTTACTTAGTGACTTATCTAGTTTTTTTTTTCTTTTAGGACTCTATTGGGCATCACAGAAGAAGGGTCTGGGGACGCAGACAAAATGGAAACGGATCAGCAAGAGCAACCGCCGTCGAACGAGGCTGCAGGTAAATCAACGAACAAAACTAAAGCCTTGACCTCATGGAGCCAATAATCTGTTTATTTTCGCTCGAAGATAACTGAAAAAAAAATCGCCCCTAGAAAAGTCTTAGAGTTTGCTCTATTCCCTTGCTGCTAGTATACAGGGTGTTAAAAGACCGCCAACAGACCCGAAAGCCACGCATACTAGACACCAAAACAAAGTACTTTTTCGATAAATTATTGCTGGGAAATGATTTTGGGTTTTTAGGTTATAATTTTGTTTTTTTTTTTATCACGCAATGGACGTGTAACGCACAGAAGTCATATTGCGCAAGCGTGGGTATCAGTTTAGGTTTCATAAGTTTGAAGTGTCGATGATTATAGTCTATAAAATATAGCTTGAGCTCTGTGACAGATGTCAAAGTGGTATAGGTAGTGATGGGACAATGTTGAGAATGATTATGGTAATAATTATTGATTATCAAGAATATTATTGCTAATAGGATTATTTTAAACACAGTATAAATGTATAGTGAAAACAAACATGGAATATTGATCAGACTCTGTTGCATACTTGCTGTAATGGCAAAAACGGTCCACCATTTTGGTTCTCGCGCTCGAAATATTCACGTAAGCGAATAATAAACTCACGGCATTCACTATTTAGAACAGTTTTCTTCGTTCTTCGCATTATGCAACGAATAACAATAACAAACGATACAAAACTCAACAAAAAACAAAGCAATGAGAACTGAAAACACGTAGCGTAAAATAGGCGTCGGTCGGCACTCGTACTAACCACAGATTACAAGTACTAACTCACTCAACACAACTATAATCCGCGCGGGATGAGAATGGGATGCAACCTTTTGGAACTGAGACGTGCGCGGTAAGCAAACTCGCATCGAAGCAACCTTGTCAAAGTAAAATAAAGTATATTTTCGATTGACTTCGACAAGATTCCATCCCATTCTCATCGCGCGCGGATTATATCAAGCTATCCTGATCGTCGATTTTTTTATGTCCAAGATGAGCATAGTTTCTACTCTATGGTTATGATAACTCATCGTACGTCACTAATTCTGCACCAATGAAGTATGAGATTATCGTAGAGTAAATTTACCCTTAAAAAATTCGGAACTTGATGGGTATGATTTCGATGACAGCTGTCACAGAGCTCAAGCTATATTTTACAGACTATAAAATACATTGCGGGTTGAAATTTTAACATCGTTTTTTGTAAGAAATATTCATAATTTTGATATGGCTTCTTGAGAAGGTATGTTAAGAACTAGATACTAAATACATTTCTGCAAAAAAAAAGTTTTGAAAAGTCCGACTTTGAACCTCTTTATCTCGGAAACCGTTGATTTCCCAGGCATAGTTCCTTGGGAAAAAAAAATCCTTATGATGAGGACAATACGTGGTTTCCCGCTTTGTTGGCGGTCTTTTAACACCCTGTATTACACCTATGAGGGCGGAAGTATTCGATTATTCTAAACTAGCTTTTGCCCGAGACCTCGTCCTCGACTTAGATAAAAGTTACTATATTTTTTTCCTCCCACAAACCTATGTCCGTGCGAACGAAGTGGAAAGAGAAAGTGTGCTATTCTCCTGCGTAAGCTCCATTCCAAATCCGTCCAGTATTTTGAAACTTCCATCCAAACATTTATACAAATTTTCGCGTTTATAACATTAGTGGAACATATTGTAACATGACTGTGTTCCTTTGGCAATCAATATCTTTGTATTGTTTCCGCAGATGCGGAAAAGCAGCGCCGCGCGAACCTAGCGGCGGAGCGTCGCGCCAAGCTCATGGCGCAAATGCAAGCGGCGCAAAACAAGTTCATATCGAACAACGCGACGCTATTCAAAGACACCACGACTGAAGTGACGGCTGAAGAGGAGGAGTTGAGGCCTCTGTACTGTGGAGCGGCGCTGGGCGTCTGGGGCGGTGGCGTGCCCGAGCTACCGCGGACTTGCATCATGTGTCAAGAGGAGGTAAGCAAAGACTTCAAACTTCATTGAGTATGTATAGTTGGGCCAAATTTGGAATTTTAGCTCGCACTTACAGGCCTATTCGAACTGCCATGGTGTTGAATATAAGAAATAATTTGTCGATACGCCACCACAGGTAATAAAGACCGAGAAAGAGGACAGCGCTCGCTCTATGCGGACTCGGCCTACTAAACAGTGCGGTATTGAGCTATTCGCTAGGGATGTTTGGTTTGGCCGACTGCGCTTTCAGCGGACCTTTGGCCTCTTTAAACAGAGCGTGGCATTCGGCCTCGCTTCTAATTCTGGCCTTCAGCCTCCTTCAAATGCGAGTGGCGCAAAACAAGTTCATCTCGAACAACGCGACGCTATTCAAAGACACCACGACTGAAGTGACGGCTGAAGAGGAGGAGTTGAGGCCTCTGTAGTGTGGAGCGGCGCTGGGCGTCTGGGGCGGTGGCGTGCCCGAGCTACCGCGGACCTGCATCATGTGTCAAGAGGAGGTAAGCAAAGACTTCAAACTTCATTGAGTATGTATAGTTGGGCCAAATTGGGAATTTTAGCTCGCACTTACAGACCTTTTGGAACTGCCATGGTGTTGAATATAAGAAATAATTTGTCGATACGCCACAACAGGCAATAAATAGTGAGGAAGAAGTCACAAGAAGGTTCGTCCGACCATATGGTCTTCCTACTGATCGCCGTCCAGTTCTCGGCCGCCGCTCTGTAACTGCCTTTACTCAAAAAAGCTCGTAATGTGGTCATTAATTCGACAACCTTCTTTGAGCAAAGACGGACTTGCAGGCTTCTATGATTAGGCGCCAGAAAAGTTGTATGGAATTTCATTAATGTCGTGTTTTGCGGCCAGAAAAAGTGTATGAAAATCCATTAATGTCGAGTTTTGTTTCAAAAATAGAACAAAAAAATCAGGCACAAAAAGTATTTATTCAGAATTTGGCTGTTTGGGTGCTGGCAGTCTACAAATTGCTTAGAAAAAAAAGCGCTGCCATATTGTTTTCGCCGCTTCGCGCGTTGTTCGAAGTGATTTTTTCTGTGCGTGCAATTTTTGTTGTAAATAAAAGTGAACTTTTTAAGCAACGAATCCTCCGATTCAATGTGTTTAACAACGCCGAACATAAAAAGTAAGCGAAATTAGATATTTTAGAGGTACCTATTGCCACCGAAGTCAAAGGAAAAATACAAGTTTATCTACGAAAAGTTTGCGGAATAGAAAATCAACAGAAAGTAAACTACGACAAAAGGTAAGCTGGATCTATTTAAATTACTCGCATTGTTTGAGTAAAGCACTATACAAGCCTTGGTCAGCAATGAGTGCGCTTCTCTCCACGCTATGATGGCCTCCAGCTTAGCTTAGCTACGCTCTCGGCCCTCAAGCTTGGTCATCATTGCAGCCCTTGCTGTCCGCGCTATAAAGGCCTCGACCGCCTCGACCTTCGGTCTCGGCCTTCATTCCAGCTTGTCCATCAAGGGCTGCAATGCTGACCACGCTGTGAAGGCCTTGAGCTGCGCTACACTGCGCTCTGTCGGCCATCAAAAGCGCGCCAGAAACGCACCTATTAAAGACCGCGGCAGTAATGTACTATTGTCGGCAATGTTACTATTTTTTTGTTATATTTATTCCCAATTTCCTTCGCTCCGCAGGCGCGCGTGGAGCTCAAGAGCGAGCCGCTGGTCCTTGTGGCCTTCGTCCAGTTCTCCACCGTGCTGAACCGGTGCCGCGCGGGCTCCAGCGGGCTGCAGCCGGCGGGCTGGAGCGCCGCGTGGCTCCCGGCCGGTCTCGGCGCGGCGCCGCACGTCTCCTCGTGCGGACACGCGCTCCACGCCACCTGCCTCAGGAACTATGTGGACAACGTGGTCGAGAAGGAGCACCGGAGGTATGTACCAGCTGTGTGCTCCAGCGGGCTGGAGCGCCGCGTGGCTCCAGCGGGCTGCAGCCGGCGGGCTGGAGCGCCGCGTGGCTCCCGGCCGGTCACGGCGCGGCGCCGCACGTCTCCTCGTGCGGAAACACCTCCTCCTGCCTCAGGAACTATGTGGACAACTTGGTCGAAAACGAGCACAGGAAGTATGTACAAGCTGTGTGCTCCAATAGGAAGAAGGAAAAACATCGTGAGCTGTAAGGATGGTGTAGGTGCTGGGCAAGCCTAAAAACAATGTCCCAGGCACTGCAGCATCGAGTGGTCTCTTCACCCATCTCCTAGTGTGAGTGAAGGTGCCACTGGACGCTGTACCTAGTCGATCCCTAATTTCTGTCATAGACACATTATTTTTAAACTTCGAACATGATTTTATGAAAACTTTATAGAATTCCAATTTTGAATTTTTGATGAAAATATTAAAACAAAAAACAATCATATATTGCCATTTTTGACGATGGAGTGGACGTTGAAAGAGAACCGGGTAGCAGTAATAGCGTTGTACCGCTGTGGGCACTCGCCAAGTACAATTTTCAAGTTGCTCGAAAAGTTGAAAATAACGCTTAGGTTTGTGTACCGCACTATTGATAGGTACAATGAAGTGTGTAGCGTCGATGACAAAAAAAGAACTGTCCGGTCGCGCTCCGTAAGAACACCAGCAGTGATCAAAGCGATCAAGGAGCGCATAAGAAGAAATCCTGTCCGAAAACAGAAGTTGATGGCTTTGCAGATGGGTGTTAGTAGGAAAACCGTAAAAAAGGTTTTGAATGACGATCTTGGTCTACGAGCTTACAGAAAAAAAAGTGGCCACTTACTTATTGCACGTCTAAAAGCGATGAGACTTAAAAGATGTCGGGAGTTGTTACGACGGTACGCAAAAAACCGCCACCGTGATATCCTGTTTACGGACGAGAAAATTTTCGACATTAAGGAAAAATACAACTAACAGAATGATAGGGTGTATGCTTGCAGCTCAGAGGAAGCCGCAAAAAGAGTTCCACGGGTGCAGCATGGCCACCATCCATCATCAGTGATGATTTGGCTAGGTGTGTCGTATTACGGGCCAACTGAGGTTAATTTTTGTGAAAAAGGGGTCAAAACTAGCGCCAAAGTATATCAAGAGACGGTTTTGGATCAGCTTGTGAAAGACCTGCCCAATACCCTATTTTCAGGACATAATTTCGTGTTCCAGCAAGATTCTGCACCAGCACACAAAGCGAGATCGACTCAGGTTTGGTTCGAGCGTAACAAAATCAACTTGATAAAGCACGAGGATTGGCCTTCCTCCAGTCCAGACCTTAACCCTTTGGATTATAAAATTTGGCAGGAATTAGAGGAGGAGGTCTGTTCTAAACCCCATAAAAATTTGGAGGCCCTAAAGTCATCTTTAAGAAAGGCAGTCGCTGAAATACATATGAATATGGTGCGTGCTGCCATAGATGACTGGCCAAACCGAATAAGGTTATGTATCGAGAATCAGGGCGGACATTTCGAATAATTTTTGTTTATTTTTAATTCATATGAAATGTACTTTAAATTGATACATTGTTAATAAAAATTGGTTTAGTACTTTTGATTTTATCTCAATTTTTATTTGTGACAGAACTTAGGGACCGACTAGGTATAAATCATCTCATTACGTAGATGCAAAGGCCTTAGTTTAGTATTGCTCCAATAGATCAAACTAAATACACCGTCCAGTGGCATTTCCACTCACCCTAGATCGGTGAAGTGACCAATCGGTCACAGCAGTGCTTTTCACGTTTCTACATAACCATGACCCGGCCTCAAAAAAACCTTTCTATCCGCAGACCATACCGCTTGCGGCAGCCGGTCTCGTTCGACGTGGGCAAGCGCGAGTTCCTCTGTCCTCTGTGCGAGCGACTGTGCAACACAGCGCTGCCGCTGCTACCGGCGCCCGCAGCGCCCGGCGGGGCGCCGCCCCCACTGCAGCCGGCCACCTTCCGCGCGGCCTCGCGCTCGCTCCTCGACCACCAGGTCAGTGGGTCCTCTGTCCTCTGTGCGAGCGACTGTGCAACACAGCGCTGCCGCTGCTACCGGCGCCCGCAGCGCCCGGCGGGGCGCCGCCCCCACTGCAGCCGGCCACCTTCCGCGCGGCCTCGCGCTCGCTCCTCGACCACCAGGTCAGTGGGCCCTCTGTACTAGTTCCTCTGTCGTCTCTGTGCTAGTACCTTAGCCCTCTTTGCGAGCGACTGCCATACCCCGCTACCGCTGCAACCGGCCACCTTACGGGCGGCCTCTGGCTCGCTTCTGGACCACCAGGTCAGTGGGTTCTCTTTACTAGTTCCTCTGCCCTTTCTGTGCTAGTACCTTTGCCCTCTCTGCGAGCGACTGCAATGCCGCGCTGCCGCTGCAGCCGGCAACCTTCCGCGTGTTCTCTCGCTCTCTTTTAGACCACCAGTGGGTTCTCTGTACTAGTTCCTCTCCCCTTTCTGTGCTAGTACCTTTGTCCTCTCTGCGAGTGACTATGCAATACTGCTGCAACCAGCCAAATTCTGCGCGTTCTCTCGCTCACTTTTGGACCACCACCAGACTTAACACTACTGAGGTGACAGTGAACACTGGCTAAGGTGACAGTTGAGAGTAGGCAAAATGGCCCGCGTGCTAAGGGGGCAGGTCAGTGGGTCCTATGTACTTGTTACTCAAGTCAGGAAAGGTTCAAAGTTGTAAGAAAGAAGCGGTTTTTATTACACACCTTGAAAATGAAAGCAATTTTTATTGGCTGTGAGTTATGACAGCTTCGGAGGGGGCGCGCAAATTCACAGCATATATTTTATGTACGGAAAGGGAGGCGTGCTCACGCCCCAGCGCCGCGTTGCCTCTTGCACCGTCTTAGAAATCGTAACAACCATTCGCGTTCGACAGTAGAAGGTAATTTATGTCGCTTCTTGATTTGTAATGTTAGGTTATCGTATGAGGTAGTGGCCACCCCTGCCGCCTCTGACATGGCTTAAGGCTCGGTATAAGGCTAACTAGCGCCACCAATGTTAAAAAAATCATATCTTCCTTTAGAAGAAGTTTCTGAAAAAATCCTTAGATTTGCCTATGCGCCATGCTTTTCTTGATTTTTAAGTGTAGATACCCTCTTCGAAATTAACTTTTAAGCAAAAAAATTTTCGATAATTGCCAAAAGCGGCCGTTTTTGGCGGCTATCGAAAATTTTTTAGCTTAAGACTAGAAATTGATTTGGGTACCTAAACTTAAAAATCTAGAAAAGCATGGCGCATGAGCACATCTTAGGATTTTGTCAGAAACTTCTTCTGAAGGGAGATATGATTTTTTCAACATTGGTTGCGCTAGTTAGCCTTATACCGAGCCTTAACGAATGGACTGATATGAATTATAATTAAATGGCTTTTAATCTTTAATAGTGTTTTGCTAACGAGGAATGTTTGTTTGTTTGCAGGTGTGCTCGCAAGCCGTGCACCACTGCACCGAGTCATGCGAGGACATGCACTGTACGGCGCGCGCTCGCAGCACCGAGGGAGAATCCTCTGATATGGACACCGGTAAATACTTTCTACACTGCATCTCTTGCATGCAACTTTGGTCATTAACTACGTACACACAGTTTTCGATTGCTGATAGATCTATGCAGCCAATGACATTCCAATACAAATGGACAAACTGTTCCGTACAATAACCAAGTCGAAACATGGCACACGCAAATTTCACCCTATTATGCTTCGACTGACTTTTTATTTCTACATTGCTGCTGACACTTCAAGCCCTCAAAATGTATTGTGTCACTAAGCGGAAATGTAAATCAATCACGCAATTTGAAGCTACGTAAGTTGATTTTTGAAGTTATTTGGAATAAAGATAGCAGTGGAGTAGCAATAGCCTATTTTAGTTTTTTGTTATGGGGAAAAAAAACTGTTACATGTTGCGGATATTATTTTAAACAGTTTATATTCAAAACTATGAAAAATAGGCAGGTAAGTATAATTTGTAAATAGCTTTTTTCCTGAAACATGTCAACCCCTAAATGTGATTTCCAACAAATGTTGTTCTACGACTTTTCGAATAGCTCGATAGCTTCTAGGAAAATAATAACAGCGAAGTTTAAAAAACCAGGTGATACAAATCTACTTATTTATCCAGTCCATAAATAAAGGCCACTGCTGGGCATAGGCCTCTTCCTTTTCACGCCAACCCCCTCGGTCTGATGCCAATCTCGTCCATTGTCCTCCCGCTGTTTTGACAATGTCATCGAGCTTTCAGTCTACACACCGACCCTCGACCCATTCTAGGCCACCATTCCGTGACGCCCTAGTCCACCGTTGGTACTCCCGCCTAGCCAGATATCTTCGACTTTGGTCTTCTGCCGAATGAAGAGGATGAAGTATTCGTGTATCAGTGTGGCGGGGCCTGGGGCCTGAGTCTGTAACGCAGCGGTGCCAAAAAGAGCTCCCAGTTGACAGCATCAATTACGATTCATTCATGCTGTGTCAGTCCTTTTTTTTTTTGTTGTAAGTACAGGAAATATTATTCTGATTCTAATTCTAGAGGATTAGTTCGCTGGTTGTAGGAGAAAAACGAGGAAACCCCTGTTTTGTCTCTACTTATACTGGGACGCCATCGACACGCCATTGTGTTACAGACTTAAGCCCCTGGTAGTTTTTTATATTATTTTAACTAAAGCCTATCATCTTTCTCAGTAAACTGGCAGGTCGAACTGTCATGTTACTGAAAATGCCTGCCCCTTTTCAACTGACTAAGGATAGAGCAAGAACTGTGCGAAAAATTTTTGTCCTTAGAATTTTTACTTTACAAAAGGAGTCTCCATTGTTTTCTTTTCTGACTATGTTCTTGAAGCATCATTTTGTCTATCTCTTTCTGACCCGCGGGAGAGAAAGAAACAGGAACATTTGTTTACAATCAATGGTTTTTATTGAAAATTTAATAGTTTCCTCTTAATATTTGTACCTTTTCTCCTGTTATCATATGTAAATAATATTAATTAACCGATGGTAGGTCACACCATCTTTATTTCGCATCGTCAAGGTGTTATTTCGGCACTTTTTTGTACCACATTTTGGCATGTTGTCAGCTGCCTAGTCATCAAACGTCTAATGAAAATATTGTGCTTACACTGAATTTAAGCACAATTTTTCAGTTACCGATTTCGAGCGCCTATGAGTTGTCCATTTGTATTAGAATGTCATTGTATGCAGCGCTCAGTTCCATCAGTCGGCTGCAAACTTCGATCAAGGATAAAACAACATAGAACTCTGAAATGTGTTTGGAACAATAGATGCCCAAATTGCCTTTGGGTGCTTATTTGCTCGTAGTCCATGCAATTAAAGTAAAGCTGTACACTAATGCGATAAGGTTGACATTCGAATATTAGACGTATGGTCGAAATGATGTTTCGTATTGTTCTATTGCTGATATCTTTTGTTTCTGTGGGGACAAGTTTTTATTGTCATTTTATACGTAATGCGGATTCTATGGGATTTAGTTCGGTGGTAGTAGTACTGGGTAACAAACAAGTTAATTGTGCATTTATTTCTATCAATTGTCACCCCTGTAGCGCCCCACAGAAACTATCAAAGTTTTATTATGACACGCCTTGTGACCAACTCGCACCTTAATTTATCGAGGATCGGAAAATATTCTGATAACGGTTGTCTGGCAGAGATCGCTGTTAGCGATAAGACCGGCAATTGTGTACGTTCTAATTCTTTTTAAAGAAACAATGTAACTAGTGGTTCGCCCCGAACTATGAACTCGCGACCCCATATCTCAGCAACCCCTTGACCGATTTGGCTCATGTTCGAACCTAAACATTATCTTTGCCTCATTTACCCGCCTACCAGATTTCATGACGATCCGACCAAATTAACTTAAGTTATCGTCGAACGAACATTGATCCGGATTGTTCCAGTAGACTCGGAGAACTTCTCTCGCTTCATTCGTTCAATTATCTTTGGTGTACAATAAAGAGTTATCTAATCTATAAATCTCAGGTGACGAGTCTGCGGACGAGGCCCCCGTCCTTCTGTCGACGCACTCGCGCGACCTTCTACCGGCGGAGTTCCTCGCTCACTTCGAGTCGACCCCGCCGGCCTGCCACGCGACCGTCAACTCGCTGGTCGCCGACTTCGCCTCGGTGAGAAACCGCAGCGCTATCTTAGCTCTACTACGTAGTATGAAAACAAAGTCGCTTTCCGCGTCCATCTTGACTACTAACTCCACCTAAACCACGCAAGCAACGGATTTTGTTGCGGTTTTCACTGTCAGTTAGATTTTTTATCACGTAAGGTTTACAATTTATCGCAATATGCTAGCGGTTCTATGATTGTTTTCTATATGATAACATTAAACCGGTGACAATGCCGCACTGGTTCAATGTTTACATATAGAAAAAAAAACTGTCTTCCTAATGCATTTATTGGTTAGCTTTATTGTCATAGAAAATGGCGCTTTGTGAAACTAAACAGCCCATGGCTTCGCGGGCGTGGAAAGAAATTGCACTTTATTAAATGTATTAAACAATATTATTAATGTATTAAACACACTTTATTCAATGACAATGAGTCAAATTACACTAATACTAAGCAACTGTCTTTCCCACAGATACTATCGAGCATCTGCGACGAGGAAGAGACGGGCGGCACGCCGGCGCTCGCCGCTCTGTACCGGGCTACCTCCTACAGCATCATCTCAACAGAAGTGGTCCTTCGAGCAGAGAAACGACCGCTACTGGGCGAGCTGCCGGCGCGGCACAAGGACGCCCTCCACGCCTTGGTCCGGCTAGCGGCCCTCATACCGTCCATATGGCCTTGCCCGAAACAGATAGCACATCACGCACTCAGCACTTTGAACGCTCTAGAACGCACCTCGCCACTCACGCAAACCGCCTTCGGAACACTCGTTCCACTCGTCCTAGCAACGCCTTGTGTGTTCGCCAAGAGCTCCGGACCGGCTAGGCCCACGCATCTGGCGAAACAAATCGCGCTACAAGTCTTCAGAGCAGATTTGACTAGAGCTCTATTAGTCACCGACGTCAGCAAATGCACGGTCAGCGAGCCGATGGACGACGAAGCAGAAAAAGAAGTCACGAAGCCTGACTTGGAAAACCTACTGGAGTTCATAAAAGCTATTCGACAAGGAAACCTAAATACGGACGGATTAAGTGCCAATCTCGTCTGGGAGGAAGTCAAGAGCCAATGCAAAACGTTCCTAAGATGTTGCTGCATGTTCTTCCACTTCTTGAGCGACATAATTCCGCCGGAAGAGCTGACGGTCCTCGGTGGCGATACATGGGAGGCTCTGTGCGGATACTTGGATCTTCCGACGACGTTCAAAGCATTGCTGGATAATCCGGAAGCCAAGAGTAAAGCGATGGAATGGTCGGCTTTATCGACAGAATGGTTTGCCGGTAATATACCGTTGCAAGTGGTCCTGGAGCCGACGGAACCTCCGAGACTGATACCGCTTCCAGATGACTTCTCTGAGTTGATGAATGAAGTGTCAGAGTTCTCGTGTCCCAACTCGGAGCACGAGGACTCTAAGTACCCGACTATGTGCCTCATTTGCGGGCAGATTCTGTGCTCCCAGAGCTACTGCTGCCAGATTGAGGTTAAGAAGGTGAGTTTCTGTTCGGCTTCCATTTTTTTAATAGATCCATAGGTGTCTACGATGTTATTCTCCTCGGTAATTAATCCAGCGTCCCAGCGGGACGCAACCTTGCCCAGCCTTGGCAAGGTTGCGTCGACGCTTCGAAGCAACCTTGTCAAAGTAAATACAGGACATTTTCGATTCATTTTGACGAGATAGCATCCCATTCTCTTCGCGCACGGATTATAATAATAAGAGTGTGGGCCCCGTCGCGTTGTCCCGCTCATTATACATTTCAAAACAAACGTATGATTTGGTAAATGTAGACTTAGACGAAGGATACGGTCAAGTTCTCAATCCTAGTATTAACTATTTTTAAGAAATCATTTCTATATATCTATCTATCTATCCAGCCTATAAATAAAGCCCACTGCTGGGCATAGGCTTCCTCCTTTTCACGCCAACCCTCTCGGTCTAATGCCAATGGTGGACGGAATGGTGGCCTAGAATGGGTCGACGGTCGGTGGGTAGACCGAAAGCTCGATGGGTCGATGACACTGTCAAAACAGCGGGAAGACAATGGACGAGCCATCATTTATTAGATTATTTTTCACTGTGCGCCTAAAACGCCCTCTTAATTTGCCTTTCTCCGCCTAAAATTTTTTTTTGCCCTTCATCTCTGCATTCCCGAGCATAACATGGCAGGATACACAGGTTCTTTCACCCTGACGGCATTCGCTTGTGGAACGACCTCCCTCTGCATATTCGGCAGGCACCATCGATAAACACATTTAAGGACAAAGTCTATAACCATTATCTTAATATCCAAAATATGTAAGCAATATTCTCAGTTTAGTTTATCATAAATACCTATCCTATGTACGTACTATGTAAATATATTATTTATATATAAATATAAAGTAGGTAGTTTATGTACTTTCATGTAGTATATTATATTTTTCACTCCCCCCCCCCCCCCCCCCTTGTAGTGTTAGGTTTTTGTATTTAGTTATGTAGATAAAAGTAGTTTATGTATTATTGTGTACTTTCTTGCGCGCTACCCAAAACCCTATCTGCAGTACCAAAGGTTGACTGGTAGAAAATGCTACTTAGCATTAAGTACGCCTTTGTACAAACGTTTTAATGTGCAATAAAGAATTAAATAATAATAATAAAAGTCACCCTCTTTTCCTCCGTTCCCAGGCCGGCCGCAGCAACGGCAAGGAGCACGTGGGCGCGGGCGTCGGTCACGCCATGGAGTGCGGCGCCGGCGCCGGCGTGTTCCTGCGCGTCAGGGAGTGCGAGGCGCTGCTACTGGCCGCGCCCAGCCGGGGCGCCATACTGCCGGCGCCCTATCTTGACTCGTACGGCGAGACCGACCAGGTATGAATCAGAATCAGAATCAATATGTTTTATTAAATATGCCATAAATAAATTATTTACATTGAACGTCAAAATATTATCTAAAGTAAAAAAAAAGGTATATAATGGTGTTAGCAAAAGTTAGGTACACTCGCGAGTTCATAGTCCGGGGCGAACTAGTTATTATTAGGTGAAATGTAGCATCGAACAAATGATGCTTCGATGAATTGTGTTTAGTAGAATCGTAATTAGGTGAAGTGTAGCTTCGAACAAATGGTTTTAGTTAAAACAAACATTAGATGATTTGAACGTTAGTTCTACTGTAGGTTAGATGAGACGTCATAGGTGAAGTGTAACTAGGTGAAACGTGTTTCGGCAAGGCGTAGTGAACCCATATAAATCAGATACTTATTACTATCTAATACTAAGTATGTAACTAAGGCCTTTGCATCTACGTAATGAGATGATTTATACAGCGGCCAGTTTCACCTTCACTCACACTAGATGGGTGAAGAGATCAGTCGGCGCTGCAGTGCCTGGGACATTGTTTTAGATGGAGTAGGCTTGCCCAGCACCTATACCATCCTGACAGCTTAGTCGACCTAGCCCACAGGAAAGACAGGTCAATACGTGTGGAGCCAACTGAGCCGCGGGTTTCCTCACGATGTTTTCCTTCACCGTTAGCGAGTGGTATTGCTACTACAAATTCACAAATGTACGTAACTTTTGAAATTAAACAAAGTCATAGATACATGCCCGCACTGGGAATCGAACCGGGTACCTCTTGCTTCAGAGTCCACTGTTCTACCCACTAGACCACCACCGCTCAGTAAGTATCTAGCTACTTTTTTTATGGACAAATAGGAGGACTAGGTATGGACACGCTCGAGCAAGCGGATTGCCTCGACTGCGGCCGTATGAAACCTCACAGTTTGCATTAATATGTGCTTGAACTGCACTCGATCTGCAACTCCACTACTGATGAGCCTTTTTTGCGTGAAACGGTCTTTTGATTTAAAGGCTCCCCCACACAGGCGCGTTATTGAGTTTGCGTTTTTGCGATATCTGTTTTCACTACATTTTGTATTACTATCGCCAGGGAGTTACCTAATACCAAATGTACTGGGGGGTTACCCTTGACGCTATTGCGATCAAATTGAAAAAGTTTAAAAATTAATTTCTCTTTGAATTCGCATAGTAATGCTTTGATTTTAAATACCTTGTAATGTTTTTTCAAAGGTAAGGCTGTTTTATTCATTAAAAGCACAAAATATTACAATTTGGAAATTGCGCTATATTGCGGCCGTATTGGAAACATGCGTCAAGGGTACTGTAACAGATATCGCAAGAACGCATGCAGTATTACCGACCGGTAAAACGCGCCTGTGTCGGAGCCTTTAAAAATGCAAAGGCCAAAGTTTATAACGTTTCTAACACCTCCAACCTCCCACAGGGCCTGCGTCGCGGCAACCCACTGCACCTCCACGAGGATCGCTACGAGAGTCTGCGCATGATGTGGCTCACGCACGGACTGCACGAGCGGATAGCTCGCGTGCTCGACGCCAACTCGCTCATCACCAACCGCTGGCAGGCCATGTGATCGCTCGGCCCACGATTGAGGACTGAAGCGTACGAAAAACGTACAATCTGTGGACGACTGTAAAGCTAAACGTCCATTAGCGGCGAATCGCGTCGGGTCGGGCCGCAAAATAAAATCCGCCTGCCTGTAATTTATATGTAACAGCGTCCACTAGCGGCGGATTATTGCGCTGCGGCCCGCCCCGCCCCGATCCGCCGCTAGTGGACGCTGTCTCATGTAAATACAGGCTGGCGGATTTTTGCGTAGGAATCTTGCGATGCGGCCCGGCCCGATCCGCGCCGTGCCGCTGGCGTTTGGATATGTGATCGCGTAGGTCTATCCTCACAGGGGATACTATAGGAAACACTCGCCGAAACTGCGTTTGGTTCGTTATTCGTACGCCTACGCAGTTTTTTCATGTGATTACTGAAGTAAATGCGGTTTATATACGAGAGGAAAGCCGATCGCTCAAACGTCAAGTGTACAGTCTGTTTCAATACTGTTCACAAACGTTGAATACTAGAGATTTTTCCCAGACAAGAGTGTCACTGACAAAAGAAATGGCGTAGGCATTTTTTCTTTTGTTGAAGTGTGTATACCCCTAGAAATTGCATGAGTCAATTTGATGTTTATTTTCCCTCGCTATGTATTTGCCCAATCGAATTCGCCTACTGTCTAGAAAACTTGCCCTTTTCATCAATTTAATTTAGATTATTTATAGTTTTACACTCACTAGGTGGGCGAACGGGCGTTACAGTGCTAGATATTTAATTTGGCACAGTAGGGTTGACCAGTGGTCTTCAAAGATAAGGCTATCGGATAGATTACATCTAAAACGACGGCTAATGTGCTCAAAGATAGATAATATTATCATGACTCTAACGTTGTTTATATATAGGGTGTATAGTCCTGGCTATCGGGATACCTTCAAATCGCAGTGCTTAATAGCTTTGACCTTTGAACATCAAACTATTTATCGACTTCACCAAGACACCCTGAGTTATAAGGACTACCTAACGGTATCCTGACACTTGTGAAGACTGAAGAGGTGCACTATGCTTTTACACACGAGCGACAGTTTGTCGGCGGCAGCTCGCGACAGCCCCGGATCTAGGATTTATCCGAGGGGGTACAAAATCTTGACATTGGCGTCCCTCCTCAGTATTTGAGGTCCCAAATCCGCTACTGTTCCCCTTTTCAGACCAAGTCTCCCTGTCATGACTATTGACCAGTGCTATCACTGTCTGAAAATTCTAAAACATTGTTATCAATAAAACGTCCGAAAAAATTACAGAGTCTCCCTAGAATGCCCTAGATGATGGCTTGCCGCTCTTTGACTTTGCACCCCTTAGATCCTGGGCTGATTTTGGTGCCCCCTGAAATTGCCGCCTGGGGCGGGTGCCCCGGTTTGCCCCCCCCCCCCTAGATCCGGGGCTGGCTCGCGATCAG
Organism: Zelleria hepariella; assembly: GCA_949319315.1. NCBI lineage: Eukaryota > Metazoa > Arthropoda > Insecta > Lepidoptera > Yponomeutidae > Zelleria > Zelleria hepariella. The sequence continues at coordinate 7,195,974 of OX439380.1, forward strand.
TCGCAGTTTCATGCAAAATTAATGGAAGGCTTATTTTTTCCCTAAGCGCACGCCCGCCTAGTGGACGCTAACAGTTAGAACTAAGACGTTGTTCAATCGATTACACTTAATAATAATAACATATTTTAATCCTAGACAGGCATCTAGAAATATTAAGAAAGCGTGGACTAATAAATGTTTTTGATTGAGATATACCAACTTTAAGATTGCACAATATGGAGTAGTGCTTTAACGTTCTAAAAACGATCCAAATATCCATGTTAGTTAGGTATTAGGGCTAATAAATTTTACGTCTGAATCGACACTGCGATTATAAAATGTATGCCAATTTTTATCAATTCTTTTGTCAATTTGCCATACATTAATTACCGCTATTGCTTGGTAAGATATCTGGAAGGGGTCAGAGTTTAGTTCTTTGTAGCTGAAGTTTTTCAAACGCTGAATATTTCAAGCGATGCTATGAAATAAAAAAATCTAGAGCAAATTCTCGCCGTAATACCTACTTTTCAAAGAATGTGAGAGGTTTGCACTTCAAATCCTAAAACAATGTGACAATCGGCGATTTCATGATTGCAGATATTACACTAGCTTCATTTTTCTATAACATTCGCATACGAACTTGCCCCTAGAGAGTTTGACGAGAGACCGACTTTTTTTTGGTAGAGAAACTAAAGGTTTTCTCTACCCGGTTTGACACTACAAGAAGTGTCAAAGAGAGTAAATATCAATTTCATGCCCTATGCTTTAACCACAAAATACTTGAGTAGAAAAATTGGAAATATTATTGCTTACAAGCAATAAGAATAGTAAACGCATGAGAATAGGGTCCGCGGGATTGGTGTGTGCGCGTTTACTACCATTGGCTCTCAGAACGAATGACTTCTCGTTAGATAGATAGATCCACATCACTGAGCTTACGATTACAATCAATGTGTTTTGTGCAATTTACAACTAACATTATTATGTTTTAGTTCTCTTCAATGTCAAATATTGTGTGTTATTTCTCTAAATATTATGTTAGAAGATAGAGTATAATAGAATGTCTTGACGCCTTTATTAGTTTTTCAACTTAATTCGGAAGGCAAAGTTTTTTGTTCGAAAGTCCGTTATTGGCTTAATCTTATTTTTAGACAATATTGAGAAACTAATTTCAATGTATTTTATTTTGGTTCAGTAGTTTAGATTTTACAACGTTTCAAAGATACGGTTTTATGACGTCACGCGACGGTCTGCATACTGTTGGCGGTCATAGGAACAAAACATTTTAGCGCATAAAAACAAAACTACTGGACCAAAATAAAAAAATATTTAAATTAGTTTAATTTAAACATTTATAATAAGTTGAAAAAATTCACTCGGGACAGGACTTGAACCCGCAACCTTCCGCATACCGTGCAGGCGCTCTACCAATTGAGCTACCGAGTCAAGTAACTGTCGATGCGAATTTCTTCAACTAGTCTCAGTCAACTGGACGGGGGGCGCCATCTGGTGTGATTAGTTTACTAGCACGGGTTAGTGCTTTAGAATAAAAATAGGTAAAAAAACTTTTTAAGTTAAACGGTTTTATGTTAAACATACATTGCAATGTTTAAGATAAATGTACTAAAAACCAAAAAATAATAAAATAGATACAGTCGGGGGAATTATAAACATATGCATAGACTAGACTAAAATAAAACCGTGGGGCACGTCAATTGTCTAGATTAAAATGTTTGTTTTGTAATGTTACACTATAATTAGGCAGTTGACGTGCCCCACGGTTTTATTTTAGTCTAGTCTATGCATATGTTTATAATTCCCCCGACTGTATCTATTTTATTATTTTTTGGTTTTTAGTACATTTATCTTAAACATTGCAATGTATGTTTAACATAAAACCGTTTAACTTAAAAAGTTTTTTTACCTATTTTTATTTTCTAGTTTTTAGTTTTTATTTCGCATTCTGTTTAATTCATATAGTACATTGTATTATACTGGTTGAGCACTTTCATTTGATACCCATATTGATGGGATCGATAAAACCTACGTTATCCGCCATTTTGTAGCGGCCGCCATCTTGTATTTCAATTTTTTATAGTATATTGTATTCTGCTTGTTGAGCCCTTTCATTTGATACCCATATTGATGGGATTGATAAAACCTACGTTATCCGCCATTTTGTAGCGGCCGCCATCTTGGATTTCAATTTTTTATAGTATATTGTATTCTGCTTGTTGAGCCCTTTCATTTGATACCCATATTGATGGGATTAATAAAACATAAATTATCCGCCATTTTGTAGCGGCGGCCATCTTGAATTTATAATGATAATGAATAAACATAATTGTATTGTCACCAAAATCCAAAGTGTATACAAAATTTCAGATTAATCGGTTGACAGGAAGAGGGTGAAATTTGAATTACTAAATTTGACCCAAGAAAGAATAAAAAAATAAATAATATAAACAAACGGGGTGAGCTAAATAAAACCGTTTAAAAAACAAAAAGTGGTTAAATTAGTTTAATTTAAATATTTTTTATGTTGGTCCAGTATATTATCTTTAGACAATATTGAGATAGGAACAAAACATTTTAGCGCATAAAAACAAAACTACTGGACCAAAAAAAAAAATATTAAAATTAGTTTAATTTAAATATTTTTTATTTGGACTGGACCAAAATAGAAAATATTTAAATTAGTTTAATTTTAAATTTTTTTTACTTTGGTTCAGTAGTTTTGTTTTTATGCGCTAAAATGTTTTGTTCCTATCTCAATATTGTCTAAAGATAAGATTAAACCAATAACGGACTTTCGAACAAAAAACTTTGCCTTCCGAATGGATGGTTTTGCCTCCCTGATACTAATTTATCGTTCTATACAACCATCTCAATCCATCCAATGAAATTTAGTAGCCGTGAAAGGTATCTGTAATTCTATATTTACACTTCTTTATTGGGTCGAAAGTCGAAATGATAACCTTATGCCTTTTAGACATATTATGTATGCCAAAAATAACAGCAACGTTGATGATTTATAAAGAGTGTTCGCTGTACCTGTGAATAATTCGTTCATATTATATTTAACATAGCGTATAATTATTTTGTGTAGTTTCGTTTTATTTTTAAAGAGAGTTATTTTAGATGAGTTTGTACTTACAGGAGCGCCAGTTTCTGTGATTAAATTAACTATTATGATTCTATAAATAAACTGTTAAATAAGTTTTATAAGTTTTATTTCAAGTAATGCCGAAACTGCGTCCACATTACAAGCATTGATTATAAGATCTACTTTTAACGTTGAGTATAAAATCTTCGCAATAAGACCCATAACCTAAGAAAACAGCGAAGGGTGGAGAGGAGATGTATGCGGGGGAACCGTGTCAAATTTAGGAAAACAGACCCTTATGCGCTTAAGGCTGGAAGATAGCAGCGTGGCGGGGAATTCAAAATTTTCACAGTTTTTTCCATTATGTAGCTAAACTGAGCTATTTTTGTTCAGCGATTTTTCGTTCGCGGAAATAAAACAGTATTCTTTTCATTATTGTAAACAAAGGAACAACAATTTATGTGTTCTGGTCTACGACAAGTTTTTTGGGCAGTGCCACTGCTTCGTAGACCAGAACACATAATCGGCTGAATTATTGTTGTTCTGTTGTTTACAATAATTAAAAGAATACTATGTTATTGCCGCGAACGAAAAATTGCTGAACAAAAATAGCTCAGTTTAGCTACAAAATGTAAAAAACTGTGAAAATTTTGAATTTCCCGCCACGCTGCTATCGTCCACCCTTAAACTCAGACTGACGCATTGAAAATCTAAGAGCGCGACTTAACTGGTAGTAGTGGACAAAAGCCTGACGACTGAAGGCACAACGGTGGAGTCCTGCATGTCAACATCGTCGTCGGGCAGCGTCGTCCGCCCTCCGTTGGGCTTGATGACGATCACGGGCAAGTCCTCGAGTCCAGGCATCACAGCCCACTTCTTATACAAGGAAAATGCCATACTCAGCGCGCTATCTCGTGGAATAAATGACTGTATTTGTACTGATGCAAACTTCTCTTCCACAGTCTGTTTGATCACGTCCTGCGTACCTTTCTCATCGAAGAACTCGTCGTGCTCTTTCGCGTAGAGCGCCGCTGTCAGGAAGGCGCGCCATCTCGGTGTATAGTAGTAGTGGAACAGCTCGGCCCATTGTTTGCACGCGTAATCCGATATCTCGCCGTTTGGCCCCCACAGCGTGATTTGGTTCCGCGCGTTGAACTCGTAAATATACTTCTCACCTTCAGTCACGCCGATATATCGGGAGCTTCTGAGCATTGAACTTACACTGAAAAACACGTTTGTCGATAGTATCTGTTCGATATCTTGCATTGCGTCTAGAAACTGGTTGATGGTGGCATTGAAGACCCAGGAGTTGGAGAGCCGGCTGCCTTCCACGTGCCTGTACAGCTGCTCGGCTCTGTATTGCAACGCTTGGCGCGTGACGTCGACCAAGTCTAGTTCAAAGACGCCGCTTGATGTGTAGCTTGGTTGCTTGGTGCAGCTGTCACTCGCAAAGACGAACTCTCTCCAGGCCGCCATGAGGTCGTTGCTCTTGTACCAGGCCCAAGGCTTGATCTTGAAGCTCGGCCGCCGCGTGATTACGTACTTCCCTCGGACTCTGTTCAATCCGTTGAAACTGTAGACGCTCTTCAGTAAATACCGCCAAGCCTTACCCATGGTGGTACATCCGTACCGCCGCTCGGCGTATTCCTCCACCCAGGTCTCTAGGTCCACCGGTTCCTTGCGGTACGCCGACTCCAGCATCAGGTCGTAAACCACATAGTTCTGGTTGATGCCCTCGGGAGTGAGTCCGGTGCCGATCATGGTGGAGTTGGCGAGCGCGCGCGCGTCGTAGACGTCCCGGTTGATGGTCTGCATGTTGCCGAACATGCCGAGAGTGCCGCCGAAGTTGTGCAGCATGCACCAGATGAAGGGTTGCCCGAAGTACATATCGTAAAGCTGGTACTGGGGCCACTGCTCCGACTGAAGGTCTAGCACGAGCAGGCGGCCGCGCGGCGCCGCCGTGAGCAGAGCCCGCACGCGCTCCCTCGGCCACAGCACCGGGTCGTGCACAAACATCCAGTTCTGCAGTAGCCACACGGCATCGCCGTCCGCCTCCGACAGAGTCGAAAATATAGCACGCGCGGTCTGTTCCACCAGCGCCGTGGACCAAGGGGCCACTTTGACCTCGTTGAAGGGGTCAACCGAGTAGACGTTGCCGGTGCCCGAGCCGACGGTCACCTCCTGCAGGAAGCGCTTTCCTATCTCCTTGAACAATGGGTCGGCGGGGTCGAGGAACAAGCCGCAGCAGTAGTCGTCGCCGAACTTGTTCCACTGATCCACGCTGAGGAAGGTGGTGTTGGGGCGGAGGCGGTCGAAAGCCCGCGGCACGTGTCCGTTGAACGCCGGGAGCACCGGTATCATTCCCAGGTTGAACATGTAGGGGAGGACTGCTTCCTGTATCTTCCGCTGCAGCTGGTGCCAGCTGGCGGGCAGCGGGCCGCCCCAGCCGCGTACGTTGCCCATGCGCAGCCACGAGAGGAAGGCGGGCCCTGTGAAGTGTGCGTCGATCTCGTCGTCCGTCATGCCGTAGTGTTTGTAAACGCGCGCCCAGGCGGCTTCCTGCGCTACAGGCGCCAGCGCCATATTGATGCCGTTCAGAGCCATCCAGTTCACGTGTAGAAGCCAGTCAGAGTCAGACCACCAGGTGAAGCTGTAGGAGGGTGTGCAAACATTCTGATAGTACCTGAAGCGGTCATTTGCGACCACGATCTCGTCGACGTCGGGCAGCGGGGAGGGTATCCGCACGTTCCGGTCTTGCCAGGTGATTTGGCTCTTGCAGTATTGTTTGAGGAAGTAGTTGAATCCCCAGACGGCGGCGACGCCGCTGCTGGCGCGGATGTGCAACGACCCGGACTTGGGGTCCGTGCGCAACGCAAACACGTCCTTGTGGTCGCTGAATAGGACCGGGTTTACTTCGACGGTCACTGGGATGGTGACGTAATTTCTTATTATTTTTAGAGCGGCGTCTTGTTGGGTCGCGGCTGCGGTTTTGGTTTGCAGCTTTACCGGGTCGAGGTAGTCGAGGTTTGAGGCCGATGCAAGCCCGGTGCTTGCCAAGAACAGCAGCAGGCACAGTGTAGACCGCTCCATGGCGAGGCGCGGTCGGTACTGTACTGGCTGGCTATCGCGGAGTGGCGGCGAGTCCCCTAAGTGACAGGCCAGTCGTGTTGACACGAGAAACTTTAATCAGACAATAATGGGTGACCGTTGCCCTCCCGCGCTCGAATAGCGCCGATGGAATGTATGTGTCTGTTTGTAAATATTTCTGGGAACCGGCGAGCAGATCCAGTTCGCTGCTGGGAACTTAACTTGCCTTTTATAAAAACGGCATATACAGGCTGTTACAGAAAGGTCCTGTCATATAGAAAGGTGATTTTTTTTTTATTAAAAAATAACAGCTGCTCTGCCCCTCTACCCTTGACGCGTTTATCCAATGCGGCCGCAATATGGCGCAATTTACAAAATTTAATATTTAACAAATTAAGACGCATTTTGTGTTTTTATTGAATAAAACAGCCTTACCTTTGAATAAACATCACAAAGTATTTAAAATCAAAGCATTCAAAGAGAAATTAATTTTAAAACTTTTTCAATAGAATCGCAATAGCGTCAAGGGTAACCCCCCTGTTTAATTTTGTGCATGAAGCTGATTTTAGTATGGAACATCTTATATTTTTTTCGAGATTCCGAAGTTGGGCCCATAGTAAAAGTTGCTTGTGGTACCCTCGGTATGACAAGACCTTTTTGTAACGCCTTGTAGTTGCTAAAAGTCCGAATTGGGCACAAATAGAACATAAGCTCGTGTTCGAAATACCTACGACCCTACGTCGTAGCAAGTCGTAGGTAGACAGTACGTCAGACTGTACAGAGGGGTTACCCTTGACGCTATTGCGATCAAATTGAAAAAGTATAAAAAATAATTTCTCTTTGAATTCGCATAGTAATGCTTTGATTTTAAATACTTTGTAATGTTTATTCAAAGGTAAGGCTGTTTTATTCAATAAAAACACAAAATGCGTCTTAATTTGTAAAATATTAAATTTTGTAAATTGCGCCATATTGCGGCCGCATTGGAAAAATGCGTCAAGGGTAGAGGGGCTGATTAGTATTTATCGTTCTATACAACCATCTCAATCCATCCAATGAAATTTAGTAGCCGTGAAAACTTCTTTATTGGGTCGAAATGATAACCTTATGCCTTTTAGACATATTATGTATGCCAAAAATAACAGCAACGTTGATGATTTATAAAGAGTGTTCGCTGTACCTGTGAATAATTCGTTCATATTATATTTAACATAGCTTTTAATTATTTTGTGTAGTTTCGTTTTATTTTTAAAGAGAGTTATTTTAGATGAGTTTGTACTTACAGGAGCGCCAGTTTCTGTGATTAAATTAATTATTGATTCTATAAATAAACTGTTAAATAAGTTTTTATAAGTTTTATTTCAAGTAAAGCCGAAACTTCGTCCACATTACAAGCATTGATTATAAGATCTACTTTTAACGTTGAGTAAAAAATCTTCGCAATAAGACCCATAACCTAAGAAAACAGCGAAGGGTGGAGAGGAGATGTATGCGGGGGAACCGTGTCAAATGTAGGAAAACAGACCCTTATGCGCTTAAGGCTGGAAGATAGCAGCGTGGCGGGGAATTCAAAATTTTCACAGTTTTTTACATTATGTAGCTAAACTGAGCTATTTTTGTTCAGCGATTTTTCGTTCGCGGAAATAAAACAGTATTCTTTTCATTATTGTAAACAAAGGAACCACAATAATTCAGCCGATTATGTGTTCTGGTCTACGACAAGTTTTTTGGGCAGTGCCACTGCTTCGTAGACCAGAACACATAATCGGCTGAATTATTGTTGTTCTGTTGTTTACAATAATAAAAAGAATACTATGTTATTGCCGCGAACGAAAAATCGCTGAACAAAAATAGCTCAGGGCCCTTAGCCTGTAACACAATGGTGCCAAAATGGGCTGTCAGGTGACGACTTCAATTACGATTTGCTAACGCTGTCTGTCCTTTTAATGTTTTTGTAGTACAGTAAAGAATATTTTGATTCTAATTCTAGAGGATTAGTTCTCTGGTTGTAGGAGAAAAACGAGGAGAGCCCGGTTTTCTTCTTCTGCCGGGAAGCCATTGACCCGCCATTGTCTTACAGGCTAAGGCCCCAGTTCAGCTACAAAATGTAAAAAACTGTGAAAATTTTGAATTTCCCGCCACGCTGCTATCGTCCACCCTTAAACTCAGACTGACTCATTGAAAATGTAAGAGCGCGACTTAACTGGTAGTAGTGGACAAAAGCCTGACGACTGAAGGCACAACGGTGGAGTCCTGCGTGTCGACATCGACGTCGGGCAGCGTCGTCCGCCCTCCGTTGGGCTTGATGACGATCACGGGCAAGTCCTCGAGTCCAGGCATCACAGCCCACTTCTTATACAAGGAAAATGCCATACTCAGCGCGCTATCTCGTGGAATAAATGACTGTATTTGTACTGATGCAAACTTCTCTTCCACAGTCTGTTTGATCACGTCCTGCGTACCTTTCTCATCGAAGAACTCGTCGCGCTCTTTCGCGTAGAGTGCCGCTGTCAGGAAGGCGCGCCATCTCGGTGTATAGTAGTAGTGGAACAGCTCGGCCCATTGTTTGCACGCGTAATCCGATATCTCGCCGTTTGGCCCCCACAGCGTGATTTGGTTCCGCGCGTTGAACTCGTAAATATACTTCTCACCTTCAGTCACGCCGATATATCGGGAGCGTCTGAGCATTGAACTTACACTGAAAAACCCGTTTGTCGATAGTATCTGTTCGATATCTTGCATTGCGTCTAGAAACTGGTTGATGGTGGCATTGAAGACCCAGGAGTTGGAGAGCCGGCTGCCTTCCACGTGCCTGTACAGCTGCTCGGCTCTGTATTGCAACGCTTGGCGCGTGACGTCGACCAAGTCTAGTTCAAAGACGCCGCTTGATGTGTAGCTTGGTTGCTTGGTGCAGCTGTCACTCGCAAAGACGAACTCTCTCCAGGCCGCCATGAGGTCGCTGCTCTTGTACCAGGCCCAAGGCTTGATCTTGAAGCTCGGCCGCCGCGTGATTACGTACTTCCCTCGGACTCTGTTCAATCCGTTGAAACTGTAGACGCTCTTCAGTAAATACCGCCAAGCCTTACCCATGGTGGTACATCCGTACCGCCGCTCGGCGTATTCCTCCACCCAGGTCTCTAGGTCCACCGGTTCCTTGCGGTACGCCGACTCCAGCATCAGGTCGTAAACCACATAGTTCTGGTTGATGCCCTCGGGAGTGAGTCCGGTGCCGATCATGGTGGAGTTGGCGAGCGCGCGCGCGTCGTAGACGTCCCGGTTGATGGTCTGCATGTTGCCGAACATGCCGAGAGTGCCGCCGAAGTTGTGCAGCATGCACCAGATGAAGGGCTGCCCGAAGTACATATCGTACAGCTGGTACTGGGGCCACTGCTCCGACTGCAGGTCTAGCACGAGCAGGCGGCCGCGCGGCGCCGCCGTCAGCAGAGCCCGCACGCGCTCCCTCGGCCACAGGACCGGGTCGTGCACAAACATCCAGTTCTGCAGTAGCCACACGGCATCGCCGTCCGCCTCCGACAGAGTCGAAAATACAGAACGCGCGGTCTGTTCCACCAGCGCCGTGGACCAAGGGGCCACTTTGACCTCGTTGAAGGGGTCAACCGAGTAGACGTTGCCGGTGCCCGAGCCGACGGTCACCTCCTGCAGGAAGCGCTTTCCTATCTCCTTGAACAATGGGTCGGCGGGGTCGAGGAACAAGCCGCAGCAGTAGTCGTCGCCGAACTTGTTCCACTGATCCACGCTGAGGAAGGTGGTGTTGGGGCGGAGGCGGTCGAAAGCCCGCGGCACGTGTCCGTTGAACGCCGGGAGCACCGGTATCATTCCCAGGTTGAACATGTAGGGGAGGACTGCTTCCTGTATCTTCCGCTGCAGCTGGTGCCAGCTGGCGGGCAGCGGGCCGCCCCAGCCGCGCAGGTTGCCCATGCGCAGCCACGAGAGGAAGGCGGGCCCGGTGAAGTGTGCGTCGATCTCGTCGTCCGTCATGCCGTAGTGTTTGTAGACGCGGGCCCAGGCGGCTTCCTGCGCTACAGGCGCCAGCGCCATATTGATGCCGTTCAGAGCCATCCAGTTCACGTGTAGAAGCCAGTCGGAGTCAGACCACCAGGTGAAGCTGTAGGAGGGTGTGCAAACATTCTGGTAGTACCTGAAGCGGTCATTTGCGACCACGATCTCGTCGACGTCGGGCAGCGGGGAGGGTATCCGCACGTTCCGGTCTTGCCAGGTGATTTGGCTCTTGCAGTAGTGTTTGAGGAAGTAGTTGAATCCCCAGACGGCGGCGACGCCGCTGCTGGCGCGGATGTGCAACGACCCGGACTTGGGGTCCGTGCGCAACGCAAACACGTCCTTGTGGTCGCTGAATAGGACCGGGTTTACTTCGACGGTCACTGGGATGGTGACGTAATTTCTTATTATTTTTAGAGCGGCGTCTTGTTGGGTCGCGGCTGCGGTTTTGGTTTGCAGCTTTACCGGGTCGAGGTAGTCGAGGTTTGAGGCCGATGCAAGCCCGGTGCTTGCCACGAACAGCAGCAGGCACAGTGAAGACCGCTCCATGGCGAGGCGCGGTCGGTACTGTACTGGCTGGCTATCGCGGAGTGGCGGCGAGTCCCCTAAGTGACAGGCCAGTCGTGTTGACACGAGAAACTTTAATCAGACAATAATGGGTGACCGTTGCCCTCCCGCGCTCGAATAGCGCCGATGGAATGTATGTGTCTGTTTGTAAATATTTCTGGGAACCGGCGAGCAGATCCAGTTCGCTGCTGGGAACTTAACTTGCCTTTTATAAAAACGGCATATACAGGCTGTTACAGAAAGGTCCTGTCTAGAGATGGGCGGCGCGGAAAGTTTCCGCCGGAAACTTTCCGGAAACTTTCCGCCGGAAACTTTCCGGAAACTTTCCGGAAAGTTTCCAAAATGGGAAGATATCCGGGAAGATTCCCAAAATGGGTATTTATGTGGGTAGAAACGTTTTTCATTGCAGTTATTGAACAAAATGAATCCTTTTACAGTTGCGTGCACTTATAAACAATAGACTGCCTATAATTTTTACAATTCTTGTGTAAAACCGGCGTACTTTCGATTTTATGTGATAATTTCTTTAACTTCGCCGAAAATCGGAAATAACATACGAATTCTTCACGAATTCTTCATGAATTCTTCAATAATTCATAATCACAAGACTTATGACATCAAAATTATTTGAATTGCTACTAACTAGAACATAAATTATACAAGGTGGCAACTTGGAACTCTTTTTTTGGGCTGATTCTCAAAGTGCCGTCCAAACAAAAACATTTTTACATTCCGTTGGAGTACATAACCGTTGCTGGCCAGTAATCTATCGGAAATTTTTGCATAAACTGGTAAAATCGCGTCTTTAACTTAACTTCTCAAAACAAAATAATGTGGAAGGTAGGGATAGGAGCTTTAAAAAATCCGGACAAGTGCAAGTTAAACTTGGAGAGGGTTCCGTACATTCGAAGTTCAATTACGCAAAAATGTTGAGACACCATACCAAACCATAGATGTAGGACTGTAGAACGCCAGAGTTGAGGAAGTAATGCTACAAAAATAATATTAATATTTTCCTTTGTTATTTTCTACACCATGGACTTTTTATAGGTTTTCCTGTAAAACCTATCCCTACCTACCTTTCGGTTTTCGGTTATAGTGTTTTTTGTGTGTGATGTTTTGGTTTTGGCAATAAATTATGTTTTATCTTTTTCTTATTTATAATCTGGTTAGGTTAGATATTATTGATTCTACAGAAAATTAATAGCCAAACCTCAACAATTGATCGATTCTACAGCATAAGCAAAGTTAACAAAACGGGGGAGGATGCTGGACATACTTTGGTCAGAACGCCATACCAACGTGTCGATATTTGAACGAGCGAGCGAAGCGAGCGAAGTTCTCCGAGTCTACTGGAACAATCCGGCGTTTGTATGTATGTATGTATGTATGTATGTATGTATGAATGTTCGTTCGACGATAACTTGAGTAAATTTAGTCGGATCGTCACGAAATTTGGTAGGCAGGTAAATAAGGTAAAGAGAATTTTTAATTTCGAACATGAGCCAAATCGGTCGAGGGGTTGCCGAGATATGGGGTTGTTAAGTTTATATGGGGTCGCGAGTTCACAGTTCGGGGCGAACCACTAGTTAATGAGCTGAACACCGTACCAACGTGTTGATATTGGATGAGCATTGGATGAGCGATGAGCAAGACCAACCATCTGCACATGTAGGGTCCTCAAATACTTTGGTCAAATTGGCAGGAAAGACAGTGACAACCTGGAAAAACAGATTTTATACGGGAAGGGGAAGATGCCCGACCCGTTGGACCGACCAAATCCGCTCCACACTCATCACCTCAATATACGATCCATACACTTAGCGGCAGATAGGAACAATTGGCGACGCATCGTACGACACGAATTGCTCCGTTTGAATGAAGACGACCCTCAGTGATGAGGATACCGACGCAAGGAGGAGGATCTGTCTGACTATGATTGAGCAGGATGAAATGAATTAACTATATGGATCAGTGCCTTTCGTGATATGTTAGTAGAAATAGAGATTTTAATGTAATATTAATATTTAAGACGTTGCGTTTTAGTTTGATTATGTTGAGGATGTGTAAATTTTTCTGATTATTTAATACAATTCATGTCTAAGATTTAATTAATATTTAGCCTGTAGCCAAACAGGAAGAAACCTTTTACAGTTGTGTGCACTTATAAACAATAGACTGCTAATATTTTTTACAATTGTAAATTTTGTAAAACATCTTAAATGAGATGGATATTGTTTGTATGGACTAAATTGTCGCTGTTATTTAAGCTATTAGGCCAAAAAAAAGAGATCTATGGTGCCACCTTGTATAATTATTTATAATTCATGTTCTAGTTAGTAGCGAGCCAAATAATTTTAACATTGTAAGTAAATTTTTCAAAGTTTTGGCGATTTTAAAGAAATCGTCACAAAGAAATCAAAAGTCCGCCTGTTTTACAAAATAATTGTAAAAAATATTGGCAGTCTATTGTTTATAAGTGCACACAACTTTACTGTACATACAAGGATTCATTTTGTTCAATGAAAACATTGAAAAATGTTTCTACCTTTCCGTGTTTCTTCCCAAAATTGGTTGATTGACGGGTTGATTACAGTTGTGTGCACTTTTAATTAATATACAACCAATATTTTTTTTTTTTTTTTGTAAAAGAGGTGAAATAAGTAAATTAACATCTTAAATGAGATGGATATTGTTTGTATGGACTAAATTGTCGCTGTTATTTAAGCTATTAGCCCAAAAAAAAGAGATATATGGTGCCACCTTGTATAATTATTTATAATTAATGTTCTAGTTAATACTAAGTTAATAACAAAAACTTTTTTACATTCCGTTAGAGTGTAATTATAATCGTTAGAACACTATTTCATTATATTGAACGAGCGAGCGAAGCGAGCGAAGTTCTCCGAGTCTACTGGAATAAATCGGCGTTTGTATGTATGTATGTTTGTATGTATGAGTGTTCGTTCGACGATAACTTGAGTAAATTTGGTCGGATCGTTATGAAATTTGGTAGGCGGGTAAACAAAATTAAAAGAATTTTTAAGTTCAAACATAAGCCAAATCGCTTGAGGGGTTGCCGAGATATGGGGTTGTATAGTTTATATGCAAAGCGCGCGCGCGCCTGCGCTAATGGCGTAAGGCAAGTTACTCATCTGTAACTGGGGTCGCGAGTTCATAGTTTGGAGCGAACCACTAGTTTAACATATTACATTACGTATTACATTGTGTAGAACAACTATGAGAACTATCTACCTACATGATTATGATTTATGATTCAGCTTCTTGTAAAATCAAGATATTACAAAATGTAAGGTCAGCAAACTCAAGTGAACTGGTGTGAGGTGTGAATGTGAACTTTGAATGTGAACATGAACTTTGTGAATTATAACAAAGTAAAATATTAATATTATTTTTGTAGCATTAGTTCCTCAACTCTGGCGTTCTACAGTCCTATATCTATGGTTTCTCAACATTTGTGCGTAAATGAACTTCGAATGTACGAAACCCTCTCCAAGTTTAACTTGCATTTCTCCGGATTTTTTAAAGCTCCTATACCTACCTACTCAGTATTTTGTTTTGAGAAGTTAAGTTAAAGACGCGATTTTACCAGTTTATGTAAAAAAATCCGATAGATTACTGGCCAGCAACGGTTATGTATTCCAACGGAATGTAAAAATGTTTTTGTTTGGACGGCACTTTGAGAATCAGCCCAAAAAAAAGAGTTCCATGTTGCCACCTTGTATAATTTATGTTCTAGTTAGTAGCAATTCAAATAATTTTGATGTGATAAGTCTTGTGATTATGAATTATTGAAGAATTCATGAAGAATTCGTGAAGAATTCGTATTTTATTTCCGATTTTCGGCGAAGTTAAAGAAATTATCACATAAAATCGAAAGTACGCCTGTTTTACACAAGAATTGTGAAAATTATTGGCAGTCTATTGTTTATAAGTGCACACAACTGTAAAAGGATTCATTTTGTTCAATAACCGCAAGGAAAAACGTTTCTACCCACATAAATACCCATTTTGGGAATCTTCCCGGAAACTTTCCGCGTTTCTTCCCAAAATGGGTTGATTCCCGGGAAGAATCCCATCTCTAGTCCTGTCATATAGAAAGGGGATTTTTTTTTATTAAAAAATAACAGCTGCTCTGTTTAATTTTGTGCATGAAGCTGATTTTAGTATGGAATATCTTATATTTTTTTCGAGATTCCGAAGTTGGGCCCATAGTAAAAGTTGCTTGTGGTACCCTCGGTATGACAAGACCTTTTTGTAACGCCTTGTAGTTGCTAAAAGTCCGAATTGGGCACAAATAGAACATAAGCTCGTGTTCGAAATACCTACGACCCTACGTCGTAGCAAGTCGTAGGTAGACAGTACGTCAGACTGTACAGGGGGGTTACCCTTGACGCTATTGCGATCAAATTGAAAAAGTATAAAAAATAATTTCTCTTTGAATTCGCATAGTAATGCTTTGATTTTAAATACTTTGTAATGTTTATTCAAAGGTAAGGCTGTTTTATTCAATAAAAACACAAAGTGCGTCTTAATTTGTAAAATATTAAATTTTGTAAATTGCGCCATATTGCGGCCGGGTTGGAAAAATGCGTCAAGGGTAGAGGGGCTGCTTTGTTCGCCTGTATCGTAAGTCGTAACCGAGTAAGTGCAGGCGTGTAAAGGTCAACGTGCCGTAGACAGTGAATGGAATTTCAGTCAATGATCGTAGACGGTACGGTGTACGTACGTACTAATACTAAAAAAAAACATAGATTTTCTCATTTCAAAAACATTCATTCAAACAAAAAAAGATTTAAAAAATATCCCTTCAAACAAAAAAATGTTTGGTGGATCCGAAAATCGTCTGGTAAATAAAAATAAGTATTTGCAAAAAAAAAAACATAAAATAAACGCTGTGACCCCGACGTGATTTGAACACGCAACCTTCTGATCTGGAGTCAGACGCGCTACCGTTGCGCCACGGAGTCGTTGCAGAATGAGTCCAAAATATTCGTGACTTTCTGGGTCTACTGAAAGATTGAAGATTGTGGTTTTTATCGTAACGCCGGAAGGTGCCTTTATCGTTTATTATCAACAAAAAAAATTCATCACGTCTAATTATTTTAGTTTTATGGGAATGCCAAGGAAATAATAAATTATTAAGTATTTTGAAATAAATATATTTTTTTAAGTTCTCAATATAATTACGTAAATATAAATAAGATAGTTAAAATAGGACTTGATTTATCAATCAATAACAAGAACGTTTTTTAACTATTCCTATATTTTGCAAATTTGGGCTGCCAAAGAACGAGACTTGGCAATTAACGACTTAATTATTTTTTTGCACTCAACCATATTTTAGCAACGTATTGATAAGCATCTGTAGCTCAGAAACTTGACGTTATGAAAGGACTAATGACTGATTCGTGAGCACCAAAGTAACGAACTTTAGTTAGTAAAATAATCAAGACGTATTTTTCTATAGAGAAAATATAAAAAAGTCCGTGCGAAGCTGCACGGGCAGGTCGCTGGTTTTGTCATAAAAAATCAGCTGTTCGAATAAAACTAGCCGAAATCGTCAAATGTCTCGTTCCGTGGGAGTCTCTACAGGGTGCACTCTAAATCGATAGCGGAACTTCAAGTGGCCCACTTAAAGTTCCGCTACCGACTTAGAGTGCACCCTGTAGTTTGTAAAATGTAAGTAATAGGTACATACCTACCTATCTACTTCACAAGCCAGCCAGCCGATCGTTGAATTGACTTCGTGGAGTAGTAGGTGCGAAAAAACAATGCACCACAAATGTATCCTCGATTCTTATTACTAAACTGCGATGTCATGGCTTGGCACAACAAGAATCTATCATCAATCACACATAATATTTCAATACAGTTTTATATGTGTATGTATGTTAAATATTAATTCATCAAATGCTTACAACAAATTCTATAAACTTAGAAATAAATAAAATATAATATAGCTGACATTTTAAATACAAATACATTTCTGGCCTACGCAACATTTAAAAATCCTTTCCAAATTCCCTATTAGTTTTTTTGTACTAAACTTTTCAAACGAATTTCCGTATTCTTTTAAAATACCATTATTTAGAAAAACTAGCGCCACTATTTTTATATTTGTTATGAATGCATTGGGTACTAAACTGGGAATTGGCAAATAAAGAATGCAGCACCATTAATCTTTATATCGTTGGCCGAAACCATTGATTGAAAAACAAATTACTTCTCCATCAAAACGTCTATCGCCAATTGACACCATTTGTATGAGGAAGTGATTTTTTCATTCGGGCATTTTGGAGTGAAATTTTGGAATTTGATTCAGAATCACCAATGTATCAAAATACCTTCGGCTATAAAATCAGGCTGTAGCTTTTAGTCTACAATTATTATTGTAGATTGTTTGAGGTTAATGCGGTTGTCCCTGGTATTTTTCCGCTTCAACCAATGCGAATTTTACCTTGGAAATAAAGTTAATAATTTGAGATCAAAATCCACTCAGTTTCAGCTAAATTATACTAGGTAAGGTATAATTACTTTTTGTTTTTTCTAAAGCACTAACCCGTGCTAGGGAATATTTTAAACATTTATAATAAGTTGAAAAAGTCATGTCCCGAGTGAATGTTTTCAACTTATTATAAATGTTTAAGGTATGTTTATGTTTAAAAAAATCGCTTCAGTCGGGACTCAGTATACATTGTAATCTATGGTCGGGACTTGAACCTGTGCTCTCTGGCGTACCGTGCGCGCACGCCTAGCGAGTAGCGTTTCACAGCTAGAGTATGTAGCAGTTTCCTGAGTGCCCGACAGGGGTCGCTACACGCCCTTTCACGGTAAAGATTTATGTTAGCAAGCGTAGCATAAGGCTGGGTTCTAACCGTATCTATGGGTTTATTTTATCTCACTCTTCTTTTTGACGTAGAGCGGTTTACATCCGAGTGCACTAAAATGTCCGGCGCCTCCTCCTCCCTTTGTGTTGCCACTTTTTTGTTTTAGTATTACGCTAAATTAGTACGTTTTTTTTGCCACACGCCAACTTACACTTGACGCGCTGTACAATACGTGCCACGAAAGAAGAGACTTGAGACACCACGTGGTTTCACATGCGCAGTGGTATGAGTTGGCGGGATGAGATCTGCGCGCGGGAAGGGACTGGGCGTCATCGGGGCGGTGGAAAGAGTGCGGGAGGCGCGGTTAAGGTGAAATACGTCTCACAACTAGCGCCGCCAATGGAAAAAAAATCATATCTTTTTTTTGGATGCGTTTTTAGCAAAAAACGCTCCTGCGATTCCTCAACTCGAGGCTTAACTATTTTTAGGACCTAAGGTTTGGATTCCAAATCCTAGAACTTAAGAATGCAATCCTGGAATCCAAACCTTAGGTCCTAAAAATAGTTAAGCCTCGCGTTGAGAAATCGCAGGAGCGTTTTTTGCTAAAAACGCATCCAAAAAAAGATATTAATTTTTCCCATTGGCGGCGCTAGTTGTGAGACGTATGACGTCTTAAGTCTCTTCTTTCGTGGCTCGTATTGTAGCAAGAATCAATTGACCCGATCCGAGCGCACTAAGACTGTGAAACGTGGTTTATCACGCCCTTCCTTTCAATGGTTTGTATTCTGCTATCACTATCACTAGTGGATGTAGTGCACTAGTGAGACGCTTAGCTGCAGAGGCAGCTGTCCTTGTGTGGCGGCAGCCGCGATCGCCGCCGCGGCAACGTCACCAGCCCGTGGCCCGGTTCACCCTGACAACATCAAAGGTTTATTTTTTAAGACACCATACGTCTCACAACTAGCGCCGCCAAAGGAAAAAAAATCATATCTTTTTTTTGGATGCGTTTTTAGCAAAAAACGCTCCTGCGATTCCTCAACGCGAGGCTTAACTATTTTTCGGACCTAAGGTTTGGATTCCAGGATTGGATTTCCTACGAATGCAATCGATTCTCGCCAAAAGTGGCCACTTTTGGCGAGAAACGATTGCATTCTTAAGTTCTAGGATCTGGAATCCAAACCTTAGGC
Organism: Zelleria hepariella; assembly: GCA_949319315.1. Lineage (NCBI taxonomy): Eukaryota > Metazoa > Arthropoda > Insecta > Lepidoptera > Yponomeutidae > Zelleria > Zelleria hepariella. The sequence goes on from OX439380.1 coordinate 7,214,768, forward strand.
CCTAAAAATAGTTAAGCCTCGCGTTGAGGAATCGCAGGAGCGTTTTTTGCTAAAAACGCATCCAAAAAAAAGATATGTTTTTTTTTCTATTGGCGGCGCTAGTTGTGAGACGTATTTCACCTGCACGGTTTGTGCTACATCAAATGTTTAACATTACACATACGAGCAATGCGGTGGGGTTCGAAGCGATATTTATAGTCTTTTTAGGGTTCCATTTCTGAAGGGTGCCAAACGGGAGCCTATTACTCTGCCTCCACTGTCTGTCTGTCCTTCTGTCCTATCCGTATCTGTAAAGGGATCTATCTTTAGAACCATAATTATAATAGGTAGCCAGTAGATTCCTTTTCTGTGACATTGCTTGGGATGTCGTGGTGTGCTATGTAGTAGCTATTTCTTTTCTGTTCATTCGTTAATGAGCTCGCCGCACCGTAGAAAAATTTCGGGCGATTCGGTAGAGCAAACAGAAACAAGACTAAAAGAAACAGTAGGTACCAAAAAACTCGCAGTAGGTAGTTCCAAAAGGGAACTCAATTGAACCACCGCGAAGTGCGAACAGGAGCCGTAGCCTGTAACACAATGGCGTATCAATGGCGTCCCAGGTAGACGGACAAAACCGGGATTTTTTCGTTGCTCTCCTAAAGCCAGCGAACTAATCCTCTAGAATTAGACTCTTATTATTCTTTGCTGTACTAAAAAAACATTAAAAGGACCGACACTGGACCGACAGCATTAATAAATCGTAATTGAAAAATGGGCACCATTGTGTTACAGGCTAAGGGCCCAGAGCAGTGGTAGGTAAGTGCCAATGGTAAGGGTAACTATAAAGGAATATAGACTACTTACCTCTACACTGATTAACCTCAGCGGTTGTTTGGAGTAAAGCTTGTGGGCCAGCGTCATGAAGATCGACTCGACGTTGTTACACTCAGAGTCCAACAGGGCTGACGTTTCGAACAACTGCAAATGTGAAGTAAATAAGTTACCTACATGATAAATATTGTCCTAATTATGCGGGAGAAACAATAAAATTGGATCAATGAAAAAAAACAAAAACTCAGGTGTTCACACCGAGACTTTTGGCATCAATCTGCCCCTTCTAAAAGTGCTTCTACAAATAGTTCAGAATTTATTAATGCTGTCGGTCCTTTTAATATTTTTGTAGTACAGCAAAGAATATTCTGATTCAAATTCTAGAGGATTAGTTCGCTAGCTGAAGGAGAAAAACGAGTAACCGCCGGTTTTGTCCTTCTACTGGGACGCCATCGACACGCCATTGTGTAACAGGCATTGTGTTAAGGTTGGACGATAGCAGCGTGGCGAGAAATTCAATTTTGTCACAGTTTTTTCGATTTTTTAGCTAAATTGAGCTATTTTTGTTCAGCTATTTTTCGTTCACGGCAATAAAATAGTATTCTTTTCATTATTGCAAACAACAGAACAACAATAATTCAGCCGATTATGTGTTCTGGTCTACGACAAGTTTTTTCGGCAGTGCCACTGCTTCGTAGACAAGAACACATAATCGGCTGAATTATTCTTGTTCTGTTGTTTACAATAATGAAAAGAATACTGTTTTATTGCCGTGAACGAAAAATCGCTGAACAAAAATACCTCAGTTTTGCTACAAAATGTAAAAAACTGTGAAAATGTTGAATTTCCCGCCACGTTGCTATCGTCCAACCTTAAGCCCCTGCTCTGGATCATTGAACCATGGACGAAGAGGTTCAGACCCACCGGCATGCCGTGCTTGTCTGCCAGCCGCTGCGCGTACGCGGTGGCGAGGCGCGACTCGGGCGTGCCGCAGTCGCACTTGTTGCCGACCAGCACGCGCGGCGCGCCGATCAGACCGTGCGACTCCACCTCTTGCATCCAACTCGCTATCGACTGGGGAACAAGAAAACATACTTTTAAGGGTTGACGATAGCAAAGTGGCGGGAAATTCAAAATTTTCACAGTTTTTTACATTTTGTAGCTAAACTGAGCTATTTTTGTTCAGCGATTTTTCGTTCGCGGCAATAACAAAGTATTTTTTGCATTATTGTAAACAACAGAACAACAATAATTCAGCCGATTATGTGTTCTGGTCTACGACAAGTTTTTTTGGGCAATACCACTGCTTCGTAGACCAGAACACATAATCGGCTGAATTATTGTGTTTCTGTTGTTTACAATAATGAAAAGAATACGGTTTTATTCTCGCGAACGAAAAATCGCTGAACAAAAATAGTTCAGTTTAGCTACAAAATGTAAAAGTCTGTTAAAATTTTGTATTTCCCGCCACCTTGCTATCGTCCACCCTTAAGGTGAAAACCTAGACACAACTAGCGCCGCCAATGGAAAAAAATCCCCGATTTTGGCGGTAAAAGATTTTATTTGTAGGTTCTAGAATGTGGAATCTAAACCTTAGGTCCTAAAAATAGTTAAGCCTCGTTGATAACCTAATGAAGAGTTTTTAGCAAATAAACGCATCCATAAGAGAAGGTCTTGCAGGTGCTCTAACAAATGTACTCTAGCACGGTGCTTACAACTTTTATCTTTCTTGCCTATTCAACTTGAAAGGTCTTGGAGAAAGGTCCTCTCTGGGGGGGTTACCCTTGACGCTATTGCATTCATATTGACGAAGTATTTAACTAATTTCTCTTTTTGCATAGTGTAATTCAAAGGTAAGGCTATTTTGTACAATAAAATATAAAATGCATCTTAGTTCGTAAAATATAGGGTACAGGGGCTGGACTTCTGACAAAAGTACCACCCCCAAACAGACTTTTTAGTAAAATTCCTAATAAAGTGAGAGTACTTAGTTCAACCTACATGGAAGGTCTCAGGTTTAGTAACATCATAAACGATGAGCACGGCATGAACGTTCCTGTAGTAATGCTGAACCATGGACTTGCGAAATCGCTCCTGTCCTGCCGTGTCCCAAAGCTGGAGCTGTAAACACACAGTAGAAAGAAATTAATTTACTTTGAATTTATCTCTGAAGCGAAAGGTCCTAGGTTCGATTCCCGGTGCGGGCATGTATCTATGACTTTGTTTATTTCAAAAAGTTATGTACATTTGTGAATTTGTAGTAGCAATACCACTCGCTGACGGTGAAGGAAAACATCGTAAGGAAACCTGAGCGTATGAGGCATTATACCTCAACGCAAAAATCGCCAACCCGCATTGAGCACGCGTGGTGATTAAGCTCGAACTCTCTCTCTGAGAGAAGGCCTTTGCCCAGCTTGTGGGACATGTACAATTGTACAGGCTACATCTTACTTTTTTATCTTTGAAGGTGCAGTAAATCTACAATTAATTATAAAAGGAAAAAAAAGACATTGCACACATACAAACACACTTTACATTTTAAGAAAACACTCACAAAAAAATAAAACCATAACCGCTCGGTTGGTGTAAAATTTTTCTCCAATACCCTCAGGGCGTCTATGAGCCGAAATCAAACAAATCAGTTAAGAACAAAATTGGTCAGGTAAAGTCGCGGTGTGTCATTGTACAAAAGGCACTAACTCAGCATTGTGCTGAGGGTGAGCGCTGTTTAATTTTTTTAATAATTATTTTTTAAACCTACTTCACTGTAGTTGTATTATAATATGCTCTATAACTATAGGTGGATTATAGGTTAACTCTATTTAGAACGACTGCATAGTGGTTTTACACTGCAATAAGGCCTATGTAGCAGTTCAGCAATGCATTCAGCGCTTGAGCTGCTTGAGTAGCATGTCGGCCTTTATACGCCGGCACTCTGCTTTTACGTAGCAGGCGACTTTATAACAAAACTGCACGGTCCCAAGTTCTGTCTCTGTCTGTGCTCTAAAATAAGATAACGGTAGTAAATATTGAGATGAAGTGAGGTAGGTAGAAAAAAAACAGTGTAGTTTTAGACAGTGTAGTGCAGTTATTGAATGATTCTTACCTTTATTTCCTCGTTACATATCTTTACGGTTCGCTCTCTGAAGTCTACGCCGATAGTGGCCTCAGATTTATCGAGAAATTGACCCTCGCAGAACCGATAAGTGAGGCAAGTTTTACCGACCCCAGAATCGCCTAGAACTATAATTTTAAACACTTTTTTCTGCTGCAATCCACATATCGGTTGGGTCGTAGTTTCAGACATTGTAAGACCAATAATTATTGCATATTTTCACTCCACGATTTGTTGTTTTTATCAGCAAACATGCAAACATGTTGTCTGTGGTGCAAAATAAAAACTTTTTGACATTTTGCTTTTGGGGGTTGCCAGCGTTTGTTTTGCTTTAAAATCTCAGAACAATTTAAAATCATACAGACAGAACAAAAATATCCGAAATCAACCAAAAAAACATTGACGTAAGTGAAAGAAATAAAAGTTTATTAATTTATTTAGCTCATTATTAAGGAAAGTAAGGTCCAACGATATAACCCGTGTCACTAAAGAAAACATTTAGGACGGAGTTAAAAACCTAGCGTTGTCTCGCTTTGACTGTATTAATTAGAGCGAGAGGGCGAGTGTTTTGAAGTTCATCCTAAATGTTTTCTTTAATGACACGGGTTATAGCAACGTGGCGGGAAATTCAATTTTTTTACAGTTTTTTTAATGTGTTTTTAGCAGTATTTGTGGTAAATAATCCTGGCAACACTGATATACTTTCACTCAATCATTCATTTTGTTTCAATCATTCATTTCGTACCTACTAAAGTCTATGCCAATTCAATATTCCGCGAAGTTTTTTAACCTGCCACAACGGGATTAATATGATGTAGGTTTCGAATAACGTTTGTGCGACGCACGCTGACGCGAAAAAATCAAGTTTCCTTATGTTTGTGTGATGTTTAAATTAAAATAGTTATCGAACAGTCTACACAATGCCTCGTACAATGTTAACTTCGTAGAATGTTAACTTAGCCGTCTTTTTTTGCGATGTTGTCGTAATTTGTTTTATCTCATGCATGTCTGTACAAATTCACAAATGTACGTAACTTTGAAATTAAACAAAGTCATAGATACACGCCCGCACTGGGAATCGAACCGGGTACCTCTTGCTTCAGAGTCCACTGTTCTACCCACTAGACCACCACCGCTCTAACGCTAACGCTAACTGTGAAGGAAAACATCGTGAGGAAACCCGCGGCTCAGTTGGCTCCACACGTATTGACCTGTCTTTCCTGTGGGCTAGGTCGGCTAAGCTGTCAGGATGGTATAGGTGCTGGGCAAGCCTACTCCATCTAAAACAATGTCCCAGGCACTGCAGCGCCGAGTGGTCTCTTCACCCATCTAGTGTGAGTGAAGGTGCCACTGGACGCTGTATAAATCATCTCATTACGTAGATGCAAAGGCCTTGGTTTTGTTTTTGGTCTGTACAAACGTAACTAAGTGTTTTGTTTTGTTTCTGATGAGGTTTTTTTACAAACCATTGCATTGCGCGAAAGGCTTGTTTGCCTCCTCTGTGGGCCCTTGAATTGGAACTTAGTTTAATAGAATCATTCACTCACATTTTTTATTCATTCATTCATTCGGTCGCCGTCGGATGAAATCGCCAACGTCACTTTTTATTTTAGAAAAATTGTTAAAATAATATTTAGTCCCCGATTTCTCAAATTATTAAAACAATTCATACCATACATCCATTTTACACCATAATCCATAAAAATATCCCTCTATCTATGTGAACTGCATAACCTCTCGGTTTATGGATTTCGCCTTTTGTAACTTCACTTCGCGACGCGAGTGTATTGTAAAACGTTGTAATTCCATCAAGTGTGCAGTGTTTCTGGTGATTCAAGCTTGAATTTCCAATTGGAATTCGACACTGAGTTGGAATCGAGCTTGGAGTGATGCAGTGCCTGGTGGTTTACGTGAAATGAGTGTGAAACTGTGTAATTCGATTAGGAGTGGTTTTTGTGGTGTTTTAGTGCGGATGTTGCTGTAGGATTGCCATGTCCAGGCTCGTGGACTACTTCGTAGTAGTGGGCTTCGACCACGAGAAAGAGAGTGAGTATCAGACAACGAGACCCTATCACTATCTATCATCCTGTCTATTGGGGGTGATAGGAACTGATGATGGCCACTCACCATCATCAGTTCCTATCACCCCAAATAGACAGGATCTCTCCCAGAACAGTTTCCCATTCTGGCCAAGCATAAATATGTATAGGGTAGGCTCATCCCGAGTCTTCTTTCTGGTCGACTGAATGTCGCCAGTTCAATGAGTGGTCACTCCACTATAATACTAACAACAATTTCGATAATCATAGTTTCTAAGCCTGAGCCATGTGGTAAGCTTAGGCTGGTTGGTGGGTCAAGTTGGGGGCTTTCAAAGAGTACAGAGAAAGGTAAATAAGCTACAATCCAGACCATAACCTTGCCCTTATCAACTGATAAGGTGCTTATGTTGTGTTACAGCACAGCTGATTTGATAATAGTGATAAAAAGCTCAATCGGGCATCCATCACTCAAAAGTGGATTAAATCTTTTGATTAATGTGATTGTCAACTAAATTTTCTGTAAGTATGGGTTTTCGGATGATTTTCGCACTACCGTCTTTCCCGTTGGGCACACTGGGCACTTGCATGGGGCCATTTCAAAGCCTTTGTTTTCATTGTAAGCCGAACACTGCAGCCAATTATACTCAAGTTTAGTCTCTTTTTCCGTAGAGATATTCCATGAAAGTGTAGACAAATTGGGTCTATGATTACCAGCTTTGGTCTGTTCTATTGTAATTGTTACTATGTATGTACTGTACTTCGCTGTTTCCAACTTGTACACAATAATTAACAAATTAGTTCTGATACTCTTACTTACGTTGAAAATCTTACAAGTCTATTGAGGCCAATTTAGTTCTTCTAGCCTACAAACATAACAAACAAAGACGTAGTGGAGAAAGACCTGTGCGAGCTCCAGGTCGAAGAATGGAAGGATGTCGAGCTGATAGGGAGAGCTGACGTCTTATGGTTGCGGAGGCCGAGATCCACTTCGGGTCACTGAGCCACAAAGAATGAATGAAGCCTACAAACAGCTTCAGTTGCTAAAACACAAAATAGCTGATAGCATTCTTCTCTTATGTCTATGATACATTCTCATTCTATAACATTTTGGCTATATTTTTTTAATATTTATTTCAGGAATTTTTACCCACAGGTATTTTAATTCGAACACCACAACACACTTTAGCCAGCTATAGATAGCTCCTTGTAAACCTTTAACCACTAGTTAACAGTATGGTTAACAGGATAATCTAGTTAACAGACAAGTCTCAGACCAATCAATCAATCAGCACAATTTAAATTATTAAAATGGACCCAAAGGTCTGAGTCATAAAGGTCGGTGACATAGCAGGGTCACACTATCACTCACGAGTCACGATAGACTCTAATGCCATAGAATATTTGCAGAAGACCATCTTATAATAAAATTATCTTAGGTAGTTAGATTGAGAGATGAGACTGACCTGGGTACACAAAATCTGCATAATATGCTTTCTGACCAATTTTTATTAGTGCTTGAAGTGAGCCCTCATTTTATCTCTATCTATATCTATGTCAAAAGGAAAAAAAAAACAGCCCATTTGATAGTTCTCACAAGTCACAACATTGGTTGAGAGGATTTTGAAGAACCTAAGCCTTTACTTCATATCGTTGCTTTACTTCTATCAACGTAATTTAAACAGTATCAAAATCTCTCACATTAGACAAGCGTGAAGTGACCAATCAGACTATCAAACATCAATAAAAATGGGCCTTCTATGTGTCTCTAAGAACGTGTGCCAATGTTTAGTATTCACAATGCTTATTGCATTCCAATGCTACCCACTTAGAGACATTTATAACTGTTCACTTATCTAATAACTGTAGTGGCTCGAATTTGAGGCTGATTAGTAAACTCATGTTCCTCTGTTTATCCTGATATGGAAATCTTGCTTCAAAAGATGATAGCACAGCGGGGACACTAAACAAAAACTGAACTGAACGTAAGAATGTGTGCATTGGATTCATGTATGGCAACCAACGTCATCATTTTTTCGCTTATATTACTCAGAATAGTATTAACTAGTACTGTATAACTAATGCATTCATCCCCCTTTTCATAGCTTCAGAATTAGAATATTCGTTCAGCTTCAGAATGTAATGAAAAAGAGACTTCAAATGTAGAATTAACTCTATTAACCGAAATAGTATCGTAAGTTGTAGTAGGTGGTAGTAAATAGTTGTAAAGCTTCAACTACAGGTTGTGAAACGCCCAGCAAACCATAAATCTCAACATCAAGCATTTTTTATTGAATCAAATGGCTAAGTGAATTGATTACTAATTAATTTGGCCTTGAGTCTGCATTTAGAATAGACAGGCCACCATGCCACCTTCGTTAGCTAGAGTAGAGAATAGAAGATGCAAAAGTTTTAAAGTTTAAATTATCCAAATAGGCAGTACCATGTACGTTAGAACTCAAAAAAACAAAAAAATATCATCCAATTTATCCTCAATGCCTCATTCTGATGATAAATAAAGATTACTTAATAAGGCCATTCAATAAGCTAATTCAGTCTTGGCTTTATTCAGGCCATTTGGTCGGATTTGATTATTGCTTATTAAGTTGGCCAAAATGGAATTATAACAACCTATTTCAATAGGCTTTTTTACTAAAATGGGTCTTTGAACCTCGAAGCTTTATCAACGGACTCTTTACCTACCTTCGTTGCTAGGGCGGCAGATTTAAGCTGGAAACACACTGGTCCTACAAACTGTACGCTACATACGCGACCTATTTTACCTAGAAGAACCACTTAAACTTTCGTAAGCACTGCACATTTTGTATTTCGTAAACGGTTAAACTTACTTGTATTATGTCGGTGTAGTCTAGCAATCGAAACTAGTCGGCTACACCGACATAATACAAGTAAGTTTAACCGTTTACGAAATACAAAATAGAAGAACCACACTGGGCAATCTTGGCATACGTACGCTACATACATACGCGGCGCCTTCCGTCGCATCGTTTGAGTTGCAGCAGCACATAATATGTAGTGTATGTAACAAGACCAATGTGTATTGTATACACTACATATTATGTGCTAAACAGGTAGCTTTAATCCTTATATATTGACTGTATATCTTTCACTTTCGATAACACGTGCGTATGAAAACCAGCAACGTCACAAACTACATCACTTTACTTTTATTTCTTACATCTCATACATTGCAAGAGAAATAAAACAAAGTTGTTCGGAGAGGCATCTGGCCGTGAACTTTCATCGTGTGGTCGAATTAGACACTGCTATGGCAGTAGACTGTTAGTTTGGCTTGCTTAGGTCATACAATCCAATATCATCATATTGTGACGCAAGCGCAACAGACGATGCTCTAGCGACCTACCAAAGGTTACTCAAATTCACCCATAAAAAGGAGTATTACTATTTGCTTTACGCGTTCTAGTAGATAACTAGAATCTGGCGATAGAATCTAAAATCAGACAAAACAACCCTTTCTTTCTAAACAGATTTTGAAGGTTGAACATAGTACCGTCAATGTTGCGCGCCTTACTATGCCTCGCCATTTCTCTCGGTTAGAGGGGTTGTTCCGTATTCATGACACGAGTTTTCATGTCACGAATATTTTTTCCGGATTCATTTTACTTGCCTTCCGTATTCATGCTATGGAAATTATTTTATTAATTTTAACATTTCGTCTTGCGAGCCTTTCCGGATTCATGCTACCATACATTATAATAAAAATAATTTGCTTTTAAGTACGGTCAGAAAAAAATCTAAAATATTGGAAGAAATAAATAATACGCAGACAAGCTGGGTACGGATTTCGTTAAGACATCCACGGACACTGGCACGAGGTATATTAATTATTCTTTGTATCGCCATGAGGAATGGGATAATCACGTATGCGTTAGACATCAGCACTGCAAACAAGTAGGTCAACAGTACCTTGCAAATTGATGATCGGTTAAAGTGACATAGGACATCATAGGATTGAAATCATACAAATTAAGTTAGAAATAATCATCTTGTATATTATACTCCGTGCAATTTTAGTGGTATTAAAGCCGAAGGTATTTTATTGCACTGGTGATTCTGAGCCAAATTACAAAGTTTCATTCCAAAACGCGTGAAACAAAAATTCACTTCTCCATACAAATGGTGTCGATTGGCGATAGCCGTTTGTATTGGGAGGTGTTTTTTATTTTCGCTCGTTTTGAAGTAACATTTTGGAATTTGGCTCAGAATCACGAGTGCAAAATACCTTTGGCTTTAATACCACTAAAATTCCACGCTGTATAAAAATTATGTTAATAACCAACGTTCTTAAAAATCAAGAAATATAATCAACATGTTTTTACTTTAATATAAACAAAACTATAGCTATCATGGCTGCATTATTTATAAAACTTGACACCCAGAATATAGAATATAGAATAAACCATACCGCGATCCACGATGTAGGACTGTGGAGTGCCATCTGTTGGCTGAGTTGAAGAAGTAATGCTAGAAGAACAAAAAAATATATACCTGATGATGCTGGTGAGGGTTGTAACACGACATAAAAACTAGCGCCCTCTATATTAGTCCCAAACCTTAACTCTAGATGGCGCTGTATGCAGCCTATCGCCCTCTATGTTAGTTTCAAACCTTAACTTTAGATGGCGCTGTATGTAGTTTTTATTTTTCTTCCATTTAAATGCATAGAATGGTGGAACGGAATCCTCGGTGCGCGAGTCCCACGGTTTTTTAATTTCAATAACCAAAAGTGCCTGCGGGTGTATCGAAAGGTGCGTGCGTGTTATGTTTTAGTTTTATAATTTGGTTCCTTGGTGGAGAGACTGAGGTAGGTACCTAGTCCGACTTACCAATCTTAGAATTGAAATTGTTATGCTGACCATACTAACGTACCAATATTAAATGGTATTTTATTGGTAGCATGAATACGGAACACATGTAAAATGAAAACGGAAACTTAAATAGAAAATAATCATGAGTAGGAATAATAATAATTCGTACCATGAATCCGGAAAAATATACCTATAGCATGAAAAGTCGTGTCATGAATACGGAGCAACCCGGTTAGAGGATGTTCGGGTGCATTCATACAATGTACTTAAAGTGGTCTGGATTTGGTCGGTCCATCGCATCGGTGATTTACCATCCAAGATTTACCCTGAGTTCTAGTGCCCTCCATCCTACTTTGTATTAAGTACATTTCGTTTAAAGGAGTTGTGATTGTCGGGATACATGGCCGAACAATCTCAAAATGATACTAGACATAGGTACAGAACTTCATAGGTACGCTGCTTGATGCCGCTGCTATTTCTCTAAGCATGGAGTCATTGAGTGCTATTATCCTACCGTGTGCCACCCGCCAAAAAGCCCTCTTGGTTCTGATGAGACACAGCCAGGTAGTCTTCCTACGACTGTAATCCTATAGCGATTGCGTGAATGATCTCATTGCTATCTCAATGCGATCGCGTGCGTGGGTACTTCGCGAATTTGATGTTTTTTGTTCTAACTTGATCCACTATACTTTAATTTGACTAGACGTATCAAACGCAGAGGTGGGCCACAAAAAAATATTACGCCTTTATACGCAACGATGTAAAATACGATGTTTTTTAGGTGTTGATGAATACATAGCGCTACAATAAAAATAATTGGGTACAGACGGCATTTTTTTCGTTTGATACGAGTTACCGAGAATCTACGTAGTAGCTACAATGTGTAATGTATTACACCGACACAGTATGAGCGCGGGAGATTAGATTGGTTGCCCGGTTCTTACACTACACCTACCCGTGTCTTGTCAGTTTATTTTATTTATTAGGGACACAAACCAGCGATTATAATCCGTGCGGGATCAGAATGGGATAATATCTTTTGGAACTGAGTAGCTCGCGGTCCTGTAGCGTCAGCATTTCGGCAAACTCTAGTTGTCGATGGCAAACTCGCGTCGAAACTTGCTTGTGTTTTCTGTGCGCGTGGGTGTCTGCTCGAGTTTTATCACGTTTTATTCAATTAATGCAATAACATTGAATCCTTTTAGATTACCACCATTAAACATTTTTGTGTATTTCCAATTTCATAACCTTATGATAGAACGTAGAACTAACAATTTGTTTACTGACGCTACTCGAGAACTGTCATTTTCGATTCAGTTCCAAAAGGTATTATCCCATTCTGATTCCGCACAGATTATACAACAACTTTGTTGATGATTATGATGATGATAATCCTTTTATCAACTTAATTCTTAAATACCGACACCTGTCCTGTAGGTGTCTGCCGTCGACTAGAAAGACAAGGCACATGTTAACAAAATCTCTACATACTATAAAAACAAGTTCCACGTCTGTCTGTCTGTTTATTCGCTATACTCCTAAACTACCTACTCAACGGATTTTGATGCGGTTTACACCGTCAGTTAGATATTTTGTTTCACGGAAGGTACAATACGGTTTTTGCACCCGTGCTAGTTAAAATAGAAGACTGATCAGTTCACCAGTTCATTGGGAGATTGTTAAAACATTTGTTCGTTCGTTTACTCCATTGTTCACCTCATCTGCCAAAAATACCAGCGGCGCAATTCGTCATCGGCTCTTGACATTGACTCTACAATGCTCGACTATTTCTGGATCGTATCTTGCGGAACTTGGCCCTTTCTCTACCGTGTCTTCGGTGAAGATTAGGGCGGCTAAGTAGAGGGGTTTGTAGTGTGCGGGGAGTCCTAATCAATCTATGGAAGGGTGTACCTACTAGCCCCTCCACATCTTTACTCATCTTTATACTTGCAGTAGGTATTCTACGATGGTGACTGACATCTTTACGTTACGATGAATCTCCGGATACCCAGTCTTTCATCGTACATTTCTAGAGTTTTAAGTTGTTTAAAATTCTATACCTATTTATTGTAATGGAGGAATGGAGGCTGGGCAAGCCCACACAAGCTTAGTGTTCGGTTCACACGTCTAGTGTGAGTGGAGATGCCAGTTGACGATATTAAATCATCCGTCGTCGTAGATGCGAATGCCCAAGTTTTATTGTACACCATAACATAGAAAGCAAAGAGATTGCTATTGAGAAAGTCAATACATTCTAGTGCTACCAAGCCCTACAGATAGGTACCTACCCTACATGCAGACTACATAACCAAAATCAATCCAAGCCTTGCAACTTCAAGCCAAATCGCGCGCGAACGGGCGAATGTTGTGGTGTTGAGTGCATTTGAAAATAGAAACACACGCTAACCGGTCCAGTTGCCCGCCTAACTGCCTGGCTAACCTTCGCAGTTATGCAACGGTCAACGTTTCCAATCACCTGTAACGCGATATAGGTAGCTGGGTTTGCGGCTAGATCCGATTACTACTAAGCAAAAATACAAATATGTGTAAAAAAAATTGGCCTTAGCATCTGCAATGCGTGCCACGAGAGAAGAGACTTGAGACACCACGTGGTTTGACTTGCGCAGTGACGATCTATAGGTCTCTTTAGCGGTATGAGGTTTGAGCGCGGGAAGGGACCGGACGTCATAGGGTCAGTGGAAAGATGTGCGGGAGGCGTGGTGAAGTCCCTTCTTTTGTGGCACGTATTGTAACTGGGTTTGCGGCTAGATCCGATTACCTTAAGCCTTTGCATCTACGTAATGAGATTATTTAAACAACGTCCAGTGGCAGTGGCACCTTCACTCACACAAGATGGGCAAAGTGACCACTCGGACGTTGCAGTGCTTGGGACATTGTTTAGATGAACTTAGGCTTGCCCAGCACCTATTCCCATCCTGATTCCTGACAGCTTAGGCGGCCTAGCCCACAGGAAAGAACGGTCAATAGGTGCGGAGCGGAGCCAACTAAGATCCGATTAGAATAAGGAAAAAATACATAAACATAAAGTATGTGGCTTGCATGCAAAGCTTGTTGATTTTACATTCCAGTTACTGGCACTGGCAGACAAGAAAAAACTAACTATGCATGCCATACACAATTAGGTACACGTTTTTTATGCACATTAAAATTTCTGCTATGCATTATCCAATAACCATACGGTTGTTTAAAAATAAATATACCTCCTCCCATCGTTACATTACGAGAGGTACAATAATTTTATTATGATGGGCAAGATTGAAGGGAAGAATAATGTAGTCGTGCTAGAAGAAAGAAGTCGTGGCTCAGAAACATCACAGAATAGGTGTAGCCAGCGCTGAAGTGTTTCACTTGGCAAGAAATAGAGAAGGGTATGAGGTTAACTGTTAGTGGAAAGGCACGCTAAGAAGAAGAAGATGACATCGTTGCAATCAGCCCCCTCCTTTCTTGTGTGTAACGACAACTACCTGTTACCTTGCAAACCTTATCTCCACTATCCGTCAGATGCAGCAAGTTAGATGATGTATGACTAAAATTACGTTTTTTTTTATCCAGGAGGCGGCCTAAGCAGCGGCGTCATACTCCAGCGCTTCCCCGAGGTCTGCTGGGAGGATACCCCCTTCCACGACGGCATAGAATGGGTAATTACACTTTGCACAACTTCACCGCTGATTCGTAAAGAACCTGCGTTTCTGAGGCTAATTCGCAGTTGTGGGCCCAAAATGGCAGCCGGCAGGCATAACCTTAGCGTTTGTCTACGCTTACTAATCTACCATAAAAAATCTTTAGAAAAGTCGCGACATTACGACTGCACCTTATCCCGGCTGGTGCAGGTGTGTCACTTCGGGACTCGGGGCGGATTTTGCGGCAACACGCGGGCCTGAGATGCATCCGCTTACATTTCAAGGACTGGTAGTGTGTTACGAGGCCAACTTTACTTATACCTGGCATCTCTAACCCACAACATCTATCGTCAAAAACTACATAATTATAGTGATAGATAATATATTCGTAGGTATGCACGAGCACTATGCATAATTTTTATAAACACAATAATTTTTAAAGGATTTAACACTCGTTTTATAAACTTTTTACATTTTCCACGTCCAGTCCAGTCTACCGCGACCACGAGTCCTGCAAAGGTCTCGAAACGTTGTAAAAAGTTAATAAAACGAGTGTTAAATCCGTTAAAAATTGTGTTTAAATTATGTATAGAGATAGAAAAAAACTCCATCTTCTCCACCGTGTTAGCAGACTCGTGTTTTCTTCCTCATGACTTTCCTTCAAGAGTCTTCATCGCCTTTACCGATTTTGCAACCGCCCCACGTTGGGCGCCAGCACTGCCACGCAGGCGGTTGCATGATCGGTAGACGCAAAGAACTCTTGAAGGAAACTCATGAGGAAGAAAACACGAGTCTGCTAACACCCGGTGTCCTCTCCCCAGTTCTGCCAGCCGCAAGGATGGGCGCTCTCGACGGAGCGCTCGGAGCCCCGTTTCTACGTCTCTGTGCTGACGGACGTGGACGCCAACCGACACTACTGCGCCTGTCTGTGCTTCAACGAAACAGTCGCCATCACGCCCACCAAGCCCGCCGACGAGGTAAGCCAACAACTGACCACTTACAACTAGGGATTGTAGCTCCAAACGCCATGTTAATAAGGTACCTAGATTAAAGCTGGAAGTGGATGCCAAACACTATAGGTACCGCGTCTGTCTGTGCTTCAAAGGGACCGTCGCCATCACCCAAACTGAGCGAGAGCAGAAAAACAGGGCTAAAAAAACTGGCTGAATAAACAAAACTACTAGGTAGGCTACTAATGTCTACGTTAGCTAAATGTAGACGTAAACCGAGTCTACGGCTACCATCTTAGCCTTTCCTGATACTAAAAACTTTGTACATCCTAAGGTAAGACCCTATTTCCAGACACTTCCATTTTACTCTGAGCTGATTTTCTCTTATGAAATCTTAGCGTTTATTATAGCTCTAAGTACCCGACTCTCCCCAAAGCCTCCCCCCGTCCCAAATTGTTTCGGTCAGAGTGCTTACAAGCAATATTGGGGCTTAGGGGGCAATATTTTCGTCAAATTATCTCTTATCGATTATTTTTGCTAAAGATTGTACGCTTCGAGTTGAAATATCAGCGGATGTCTCGGTCTTTGTCACGGCCGTTGGATCGGATACCCTGTAATAAGACTTTAAAAAGTAAAAGGTTGTACACATAACACTAGCTGAACACAGGCCTTCTCTCATAGAGGGAGTGCCCGGACTTGAATCACCACGCGTGCCCGCTGAGGATTGGCGATTTTGAGGGTGGTAAGACGCTCGGATCTTACCATGTTGTCCACCACAGTTAGCGAGTGGTATTGCTATACAAATTCACGGTGGTTGAACAAATGGTTCGAAAGCAAGCGGCTCAGGCTCAAATCCTAATAATACCTCAGACACAATACGAGGCTTTAGTGAATTGGCGGAAAATTACTTGGACCTTGAATTTAGAATAGAATAGACATTTATTAATAGCCACGAAGACACATACATGTACACAAAACGTGTAAGTAAACTATTGAACAAAATAATTTATTAAAAACACTAAAAACAAAACAACCGGAACTGTTCCGCAGCTAAAATTAGAAACTGACTCAGCGCTTGTCGTAGGTTACCTTTGTAAGCCTACAACACTGATTTTCAGTCAGATTTTTGCCAAGGTTCTCTCCAAGTATAGGTGCTGCCTTACTTTGTGTTTTTAGTCTACATGCGGCTCACTGGGCCCGTCTACCCAAGTGGTTCGTTGGACAAGGGGAATTGTTCTATTCTATTGTAGCTATGGAACGTCGGACTATCGACCTGAATACCAATTGACACTAATTAATGGACGAGAATTCTGAAAATTACTTTTAACATTGTTCAGGTTTTCAAGTAAAAGCCGACCTGACATCAGTATCACACTGTACAGTACGGGAATGTTGGTACGGTCAAACGGGGTGAAAACAGTGTATGAATAGAAACGCAACTGCACCCGTCTCTGTTTAGTACTGTTGTCCACTGTTTGGGTCCAGTGCAGATTTTAATTTCCCTTGATTCTATTTACCCTACTGTTTCTAATCACCCCGTTTTACGGTACCAAAGTAGAGACTCCCCAACGTCGGGGTTTCTTATCTTCGTGTCTACCCTCCACCTCATTTTAATTGGTACTTAAACGTCTGCTGCTGATAAGGATTTGAGGTAGACAAGATGACTAATATTATGTGCTTCTAGCTGGCACGAAGGTCCATAGATTTGACAGATCGTCTGTCTATCGCGCTCTACAAATACTCCAAGCAGGCAGGTCTAAAGACAGTTATTTTACTATTTTTATCTGTGGAAGTTATGAAATATGAGGCGCCACAGATAAAAAACGCGGTCAAAATGATTGCTTGGAGTAAAAGTAGAGCAACAGAGTGACAGAGAGGGAAAGCTGTACCGCGCGCTAACAAGTTCGATATACATTTTCCTGTTCGTCGAGAGCAAAATGTAAAACCATGTTAAAAGTAACTGGGTGGGCACAGGTAGAATGTTTTAGCTTAAACTTTCGAACAATTCCTTTGCCCGTCTAATTTGTCCCGTCTATTAAAGAACAAATTGTTCCACAAGAAAATTAAAGCTCCGTGGTGCTTTAAAAAAAACTGTTGTGCCAGCCAACAACGGTTTCCAGTGCACAAAAGCACGAGATGGTTATCTTACTTACTAGGTAGAAAATAGTCAGGTATAAGACTCGTGGTATTCTACTCCGGGAAAAAGTTAAATTGCAACTAAAATCTATGTCACACAAATATTTGTTACATTGTTCCCAAACTCACATATAAACATTATACAGAGGGCCCAAAACGCCATACTAAAAACCCTGTCAGGTGCACCTTGGTTCATCAGAATCACTGAGCTTCACGAACATCTACATATGAACACAGTATCAGAAGGAATCAGGAATATGGACCTCAGTAGTTTATAAACTACTCAAACTGAAGAGAGATCCTCAAAGGAGGATCAAACTCTGCTCAACTTAAGACGCCCGCACATCTGCTTATAGTCTACGGACTGATTGCAAATCAAAGAAGAATAAAAAAAAAAAACATTGTTCCCAAAAGAGCCCAAGCAAAAGTAAGAAGTAAAATGTAGCCTTTATTCAATATCCCATTAGGAGGCAACGGACATTGATAAAAAAATAGACATTGATAAAAAAAACATGCGAGGCGATTTTTCGACCTCTGCACCCCCCTTGGTGGTGAGATGTTGTAAGATTTGTCTCGACCCCCTTTCCCCCCCTAATCACACGTGAGATTTTTTAAATTAATTGTAACCCAATTTTCTACAGTTTGTTGAGGAAAAAAAAATTATACCTATTTGCCAATGCTACCAAAATACAGGTTTATGTGCTGTCGAATGTACCATGCAACGAAATATCAACTATCGTAGGAGGACGTACGTGCAGTCGGCCACACGCTAGGATACCCCTTTTTGTTCGATTGGTGCCCTTATGTCGCGCGCGGTAAGAGCTGCCATGGGTTATCTGTGACTGTCCGACCGTACCTACGACGAGACGCGTTATTAATTCATTGCATAGTGTCATATACGCAAGAAAATACCGCTAGTCGGTATACCTGTGGAAAATTGTACAGTCCACTCCACAATGCATTATGCTGGTTCCTGTTGCCTCGTAAATAGAGGGCGGGAGCGCAATGCTGCTACAGTTGGCTGGAAAAAAATATGCTATCTGAAAAACTAACTTGTAGCTGGCGAGGAAACCTGCAATTCTAAGAACTTTTTGTGAACCTTTTCTGCGCGAGAATTAACTCTACTACTATTACAAAAAATGCCACCTGCAATGTTCGACCTTGGGTTCTTTAAACTATAGCCACTTTGGATAGGAATTCGGAAGGCAAAGTTTTTTGTTCGAAAGTCCGTTATTGGCTTAATCTTATCTTTAGACAATATTGAGAAACTAATTTCAATATTTTTTATTTTGCTTCAGTAGTTTTGTTTTTATGCGCTAAAATGTTTTGTTCCTATGACCGCCAACAGTATGCAGACCGTCGCGTGAAGGTCATAAAACCGTATCTTTGAAACGTTGTAAAATCCAAACTACTGAACCAAAATAAAAAATATTGAAATTAGTTTCTCAATATTGTCTAAAGATAAGATTAAGCCAATAACGGACTTTCGAACAAAAAACTTTGCGTACCGAATTCCCTGGCAGAACTTGAGAACTACACATTCAGGAAATCGGGCGCAAACATTTAATCCACAGAACACTATTACGTGTTCTGTCTGTGGTTTAATCTGTACGTCTCTACGGACGGAGGTATAAAAGACGAACCTAAGAAATATGACGCGCCATAGATGGGATTTAGTTCGGTGGCCATGTGGTGGCCATAGATAAACAACGCTTTAACATTTTTGTGTCTAATTCCTAAATGGAGTCCATGGCCCACTGTACCTGTCTTGTAGGAAGGAACTCACCCCAAAACGGTTCGCAGTTTACGATAACACAACATTCCGTGACTGTGAATCATGAATTTGATATTATTTCGTAGACCTCAGCAACAGTCTACCCTACGGTAAGTTCTTATTGACATTATACATACGTGCGAATATTGAACAAGAAGGCTACGCCTCAGTCTTAGTATCGCCGAATGTAAAGCAAAGATAAAGTGGGTCAGTAAATCGTCTAATAGAAATTGTTAATGTTTTTGGGCGATAAATAATTCGATTATTAATTGAAATTTAATCGCTTGTTACGAATATAGAGCGGCGATAAAATATAGCGATTTGTATTTTAATGTTTTATCTGTATAACCCGTGCCATTAAAGAAACGATATATTAATGGCGGACACTCTCGCGCCCTCTCGCTATAATCATATCTCCGTCTATACTCACACGTAACGTTAGCAAAGTCATTTTAGGCAGTCCTGATTAGTCACCTACGCTTGGCTAATAAAACACGCCAAAATACGTTCGCCTCTTATTGTTTTTTTAATGTTTGTCGAGTTATTTCAATATTGTAGTTTACGTTAAGTGTTTTTATTTGTTGAGGTTTGTAATATTTACTACGTTTTAATATTTTTGATCTTATTTTCATAAAGATTGTTTTTTAACCACAAACCAAACGTAGAACAATTACCTAATCAATAAAGAAAGCATCGTAAAACAATATTTCCTAACCAAAAAAATATAAGAAAGTTTTAGGTACATGAACCGAAATCGTATTTTCGTAACCTCTTTTTCAGACCTTACCATGGCGGTACCCGCCGCCATTTTCATATCGTTTCTCTATTGGCACGGCTTATAACATAATGATTTGTATGTACTTAACTTTTGGTTCGTACTTGGTTTGGTCATGAATTCGTGATTCTCATGTTCACAAACGTTGTCTCAAGTAATGAAATCATAAATTATATCATCTGCTCCTGCATTCTTACCGCATCAAATGTGTTTTTTTTTTAAATTTTACACACAGTTACAAAATACGCCAAACTGTAGTAACAGTTTGTTGGCGAAGCGCTCTTACATTTTTTAAATAAAAGATGTTGCTATGATATGGTAGCCTAACTTTCTAACACTTGACTCTCTGTACCTGCTTTGGAATTACTTCAAGTTATTACCATACTTACGGCTGCTGTTAAATAAAACACATATTTATTTATGCATCACAAACCCGTCGGGAGTTTGTACCGTTTGAGCTCAATGAAGCGACTACGAATTTGATGCTGCTAGTTAAAATAGATAAGTAAACGTACTTACTTTCTCTTTGGATGGAATGTTATCGAAATCACAATATTAGTCTTTTTGTGGTCTACAATAAAATACGCGCAATAATGATCACACATCGACATGTAATTAATTATAGAATAACTTGAAAACTGAACGTTACGTCTAGACTTAACTCCGTCTTTTGTTTCAATGCCAAATGCATGGACTAAAAAAAACATAACATGACCAACTCCCATCCGTATGGCTCTAAATGGAAATAAGCCTATTTAAATTCACCACCAACCGGGAATAGCTTCAACAAATAGGCAACACCGGAACTCCACCGAATTTAGTTTATAAATAAAGTCTACCTTTTTGCCTCTTCGCCCCTGCAATATCGTAAATGAGAGTTCACTTCCGCCCCTTAAAAATAAAAAATAGAAACCACATAGAGTACCTACGGGTGAGATCCGAGAATTCCACCAGTAAGAACAAATAATATCGACACTTGGCCCCTGGTTGTTCCTTCAAGCACACGCACTTGACTCAAACCAAGGGCGTCGCCAGCCGATGGCGCAGGGGGGGGCAAGTTGACTTTACCTACTACATTTCATACTTTTCTCATTCTCTATGAATGAGAAAATTAGGTATGAATTGTAGGTAAAGTCGACAGCACATGAAGCTTTTCACTTGTACTACGAGCCTTACATCTACAGCCAGAGTGTAGTTGAGCGTACGAAATATTAGGAGTGGAATTGGTGAATTCATTCGAGTTTCGACGTACGGGAATGATTGTTCAAGGCTTGAACTTCAAGCAAATTAACTCAAAGACTTAGGACTTTGGTTGCATTAAATTTGGCAATTTTTTTAGAATATCTAGGGGGGGGGGCAGCTGCCCCTCCCTGCCCCCCCTTGGCGACGCCCTTGACTCCAACCCAACTTGTTCCGTGGCCTGTAGTTTAGTACTTACAGTTTGAATCGACACTTCGATCACCAGGCACTATTTACAACTAGGCCTGTAATTTGAAACTGTTTGAAGCTACCACAGAACAGGTAGCTGTTTTATCTATTGCATTACAGATTTTATTTATGCAGAAGCTTCTACACACACTTCACAACTAAGGATTTTGTATCCACTGACCGGTGAATGTATCTCTATGTTAGACGCAGACATATCACACAGACATACATACATACATAATGTCTGTTATGTTAGATGAATTATGCAGCATCCAGTAGCAACTCGGCGCACAAAGATTGCGTATGAAATATTTAGGTGGAGTAGGCTTAACCAGCACTCTAATCCTCTTAGCTTAGTCACATTACTGAGAGTTAATTTCACCCATCCAGTGTGGGTCAAAGTTCTCACTAGACTACTCCGATCCTAGGTATAGATCAGCTGACTCAGCATAAGCGTTGAGCGGTCAAATCGAAGTAACTGAATAAACCTAAGTTTGTACCGCTCAAATTAGATCAAAAGAGTGGGGGAAAGATCCATGTAGGTTCCAACTTTCCAAGCGAGCAGGTAGAGCTAGGAATACAATATTTTTCATAATTAAATACAGGGTGTTAAAAGACCGCCAACAAAGCGGGAAACCACGTATTGTCCTCATCATATCGAACATTTTTGTCCAAGGAACTATGCCTGGGAAATCAACGGTTTCCGAGATAACAAGGTTCAAAGTCGGACTATTCCAAAATTTTTTTTTTCTTTAATGTGCTCAGTAACTAGTACTTAACATTTCTTCTCAAGAAGCCATATCAAAATTTTTAATATTTCTTGCTTAAAACGACGTTAAAATTGCAACCCGCAATGTATTCTTAACATCGGCACCCCCAGTGTAAGTAACAAAAGTTTATGTCAACGCCTGCGCCATATGACTTCTCTGCGTTACACTTCGCGTGATAAAATATTTTCCAAAATTATAACCTAAAAAACCAAAATCATTTCCCAGCAATAATTTATCGAAAAAGTACTTTGTTTTGGTGTCTAGTATGCGTACCTTTCGGGTCTGTTGGCGGTCTTTTAACACCCTGTATTTGGTTGGCATAAAATTGTAACTCGACTCGACTGTTGCAACTTGCACATAATGTTCTACACGTCGCCATTGCACCCTTCGCCGTCTCAAGGCACCTGCCTCGCTTGGTCGCCGGAGCGCGTCCCGTCCCAACTCACTCCCTAGTCCCTACCCACCTTGCCCTTGTAATACAAACCAACCCATAGTAACGCAGTTGTATGCTTCCCAACGCGTAATAAAACTAGGTCTTTGATGCAGTTGTTTTAGTACCTAACAACTGCAAAAGAGACCAGTTTTACCTAAGGTCTTTTTCTGCATTTTTCTTTTCTTCATTTGAAGCAGACTTTATTTACGCGTCCAGTGGCACCTTCACTCGACACACACTAGATAACTCAAATGCTGCACTCAGATGCTGCAGTGCCTGGGACTTGGTTAGATGGAGCAAGCTTGCTCAACACATCCTAACTTTCGAGAGTGTATCTGACTTTGATACCTCTACTTGGTAGAGGTAGGTACAGTCGACAGCTCGTTGACCCTTACAAGCCTGCACTCTATTCAGTTACGTTACGGGCCAATTTGCAACGAAAATGTAAAGGAGGACGTGCTGTTGACTGTACCTACTAGCTTTCAGTCTGCCGCGCTTCAGCTTCGCTGAATTTTCCCGAGGGAACGCTTACGCTTTCGTACAGAGCTAATGCCCCATAAAGTCATGGAGTGGAGTGAGCTCCTATTTTCCATTCATCTGTTTAATGCTACTTTAATTAAGTGGGGGAGAGAACTTTTCAGGCCATGAATGGATGAATGAACTATGAACTGTAACACAAAGTATGCACTAACTAGAGAAGGTTAACTTCGATCGGATACTTTTTCACCCTCTAATGAAAACAATGAATCAAATTCCATTTGTGATAAAAGGTTTTTTAAGAGAAGATTATGTTAGAGACTGCTTTGTCTTTGTTCCGTCCGCTATATTTCGCATTGACTAATTGTGACCTCGGTAGCCAGAGAGCGCTGACTATGACGAACCTATCGCACACTGCGGTCGTGCATAAGGTAAAGCTAATCTAAGAACAATGAGTTAACCTTCTGATGGCTATCAGCAGCTTCCACCAAGTGGGAACCATTATTTATAGTTAAATTTTTACGATCCCGTTAACGATCGTAATTCAGCCCGGTTTGTTCGAACAGCGTTCTGGGAGCCATTATTTTTGGCGCTCTGTGTGTGTTACACTTGTATAGCAATGTAAATATTTACTAGAGTTTGGTATGTTGCTAAGATTGGTATCTGTGAAATACTGTTGCTTGATGCTGATTGTTATATTTGGCTACGCTAAAGTGCATTGCTTGTTGATCATTGCTAGTCAGTCAGTACCTATTAGGAAACGTTCGTAGTGCTACTTTGTTTACCCCTTCATCTTTTAATGTTTTTGTTATTAATTTATATTGTAGTATTTATAAACAACACAGAGACGTAGTGTTAGAAAAGGTTAGAGAAGATGTTGCAAAAAAAAGGAGAGTACAGTATGTCGCTGATAATAAAAAGCCCAATTCAGTAGAACTCGATTACTGCTAATTCGATCACCTGTCTAAAGATAATTTGCGTGTCACTCGTTGCATGATCTCTCAAAGCGCCAATTAAAAGCAATGCATCATCTCATCTAATGCTTCGCCATTTCGTAATAAACTAATAAGTAATAAACTAATAACTCATACTCGATCGGAATTCAGGTTCGTAGAAAACCGCTGAAGAATTCACGCCCATTAGTTCACCGGTGCGGGTAATAAAGCCACCGACTAATGTTAATTATTGCGTGTCTTCTAGGAGTTTTGCTGACAACAGAGCCTTGTATCTGTGTGATTCTAGGATCCAAGGCTATTACTTTCGGATCTTTCTTCTTCTTCTTCTTCTTTTGTCCCTTTACTCTGGGGCTGACACAAGGGCTTTCCATTTATTTCTGTTCATGGCTAGGGAGGGTAGCTCTGGCCAAGTTGCTTCATTTTCTTTCGTCTCAGAGAGAACGGATCTCTTCCACGTCTGGGACGGTCTTCCGGGTCGTCGTGAGCCTCCGGCGGGTTTCCAGTCGAGAGCCACTTTCGGATCTTTACTTTGCGTACATTCTTAGGACAAAACCAACCGCTTTTGCGTATCGGGCACTGATCGTGCCAGCATTGCGCTACCGCAGCAAATCAACAATGCTGAAAATCTTACAATACGTCAAAAACTCTTCTGCTCCGTTCTGCTGTTCCCAATATGTGGGAAGAAAGGTCTCTTTGGAAACTTCCTAATCAGTGGCGCTGCTGGTCCGATTGCGAGAATATATGTATTTCTGCTTACTAATTATTGCAAGATACGTTATCCAGGAACTGGTGATTTCCGTCATAACCTGGCTTTCACATAAACGCGGAGAGAGAAACAATGATATTTTCTTTGTGCTTTCGCCTACATTGACGTCCTACGAACAGTGCTCGCACATGTAAAGCTGACTTCTCGACAAATGACGAACGCTAATGAATTTGTTGTGTGTTGTTTCGATTCTCGATTCTGTCTGAACTGTGAATCACTCCGCTGCCGGCCGGAGCGTATCGCCGGTCATGACTCAAACAAAACGCTGCATATTGCGATATCATAATACATACATTGTACCCTAACCAACCACCTTATTCCTTGTACAATACGCGCCACGAAAGTAAAGTAAAGTAAAGTAAAGTAAAGTATCATTTATTCATGAACATGGGTACAAATAATAAAAAGGTCTTACAATGAGATTTCAGTTCATTCCATGTCCTACCCATATGGGCGTATGAATATTAAAATGTGCAAACATGCAATTTTAGTTATTAAAACAAAATCTTCTTAATTACGAAATGTCAGCATTTTTGGGTTAAGTCAAAAGGAGAAATAATACAATATCTATGTCAAAATTATTAGAATTAGATTTCAATAGTAGGAATAAATTAAATTGTTGTATCGAAAGAAGAGACTTTACCGCGTCTCCCGCACCTCTTTCCGCACGCCCCGATGACGCCCGGTCCTTTCCCGCACTCAGACCTCATACCACTAAAGAGACCTATAAATCGTCACGTCACTGCTCATGTCAAACGACGTTGTGTCTCAAGTCTCTTCTTTTGTCACACGCATTATACCCTACCTAACCACGTTATTCGTACGTCTCTTTGAAATTAAATTAACATTGAAAATAAACTAAAGTTACTTACTAATTTTGAAGAAAAGCACCGTGAGAAAACCCGTGGATTAGTTGACTCTAGACGTATTGACTTTGTCTTTCCTGTGGACTAGGACGAGTAAGGTGAGAAGATCGTATCTAGGTAGATAGGTGCTGGCTAGGCAAGCAAGCTCGATTCAATCGACCGAAATGTCACCACAACTCTCGGCTCTACATTAAAAAAAGTCCACTCAAACCAGGATAAAACGAATTGAAATTACTGTGACCACATTTTTATTTTTATTATTACACTCAGACTTTACCTGTTTTACCAATTTTTTAAACTTGTTTTCAAAAGAATCGTGATTCGTGCCTTTGTTTAACAATCGATGAGCTTCCGTAACAATAGAGTTTTGATATTTTGAGAATCTCGTATCAGATTAAAATAAAAACATGATATTCGTGCACTTATTATTTATTATAAACAGCAAATACCAGTCCCAGCAGGCCTAATATCATCAGTGGTCGTCTGCTACTGCTGCTTGGCCGCGCAGTAGTAGGTGCGGGTTTTGAGATGGCACTCTTGTCCCGTGCGTCTTCTCCGAAGGCATCAGCCCCCGGGTCTTGGGTGTGCAATCGTTGCGATGGTGGTCAGTGGGCCTCCGAGCTGCTGGAGTCTTGCAGCTCAAGGAGCTCCCGCGGGTACGGACGTCCTCTTACTGGCTGGTCGTAGTTGGGGGAAATGTGGTGGAGGTGCCGGTGCGGCCCGTTGTCAGCGCAGTGGAACATACGGCGCGACAGACGAACCACAAACTCCTCCACACTCTCCACCACTAGGTCCCGGGCAATGACGTCATTGCGGACGTAACTCCCGGCCCCCACTATGGTCCTCAGGGCAGGCCTAATATGACAGCCGTAGACTCGGCTTTTGTCTACGCTCCGTAGAGAGTATGGAAGAGTAGACATACCGAGGTGCTGTTCCCTCAATATCCAGCAGGGCAGGACACAAATCTTATAAAATTATTCCATTCCTTAAATTCTATGTAAATATCCTCTTTCTACATAAAGCGGATGTTGTTAAATCTAATAACAAGGAGGCGGGACAAAGCGTTGATTATTTTTATGCCTTTCGTCCGAACGAAGACGGAGTTCAGCGAAGCGTGGTGCCGCGTTTCCCTATCCGCCCCAGTGATGACGTAAAAATTGGCGGCAAATCCGTCAGGGAGGGTGTGTACAGACTACTACAAACTGAACGACCGAAGCTCGGTCAGTTCGGGATCAGCTCTTAAGATCTTTTGTTGATTTTATATTTCATTGTTTGTTCTAACGGTGCTTTTTATTTGAAGAATAAAACCTACGAAACTCCGTAGAGTCAAATACAATAAATTGCACTATGGGTAGGATTTTTGACAAGATCAAAGGGCCGTGGAGTGGAGTCAGATACCCGTTCGGGGCGGCTCACACAGTCAGAATAGGTACCCATTATATTTGCCTCATGCGGCAGCCTCGGCGAGCTGCTCAGTCAGTTTGTATGCATTGCATCCATTGCAATATTACGTCAGGAAAATGCTCGGTCATTTCGGTTAGATTTACCGGGCTACTCACCAAGCATTTGCCTCACACGGCAATCTCGGCGGGCTGCTCGGCCAGTGTGTACAACCCTTGCGATTTCACGCCGCTTTTGAACTTGCTATTGGTTTATTTTCATTTCTTCTTGGTCGTTTGTTTTATTTGCTGTTTTGTTCTTACTCATCTTTGAGTCATCACTGAAAGTAATGGCATAAGTCTAAAGAAACAGTTTTATTTTAGAGACGATTTTTCAAACAAACTCTTTCCACCGCATTGTTGTAAATAATCGCTTGTGATAACAGCTACCATGTGCGATATGGCAACCCGATTTATTTCACATGATCTCTGGTGGTGACGATCTCTCAGATTCTTTGGTGTATGTACAATAAAGAGTATTCTATCTATCGATCTCTAAAGCTTGTTGTTTGTGTGGCAGAATGTTTTTGGAGAACATTCAGTGAATGTATAATTGCTTATGGAGATAACCAAACATAACTATTGAGCTCTACCTCACTCTTTTCTCTCTCTACTCTACCTACATAAAGCCAGAGCGGAAGTCTCCTTCTGCCTGGTTTATTCCCTGTCTTATAATTTGAAGGAGAATTGCTTGTTACGTTTCCTCCTTTGGCTAAGACGTTCTCCATAATCTCTACTTTATTCCTGAATGCAGATTATATCTAATAAATACCATTCCTTACTGAAGCAGCCAAGAATCATGGTACATGTTGATTTACGATTATGTGTTATATTGTGTCAAGCGCAGGAATATACAGCGTTTCGAGCCATTTAACTCCGGATATTTGGTACATCCGGGTCACTATGTCACACATTAATTTATACTCGTTTATGGAATTAGAGATAAGCAACGTAGAGTCACCTACCTCTTCAGAGAAATAAATTTCGATGAATCTTGAACCTAATTGTACTATGTTGGGGTTGCTCATGTCGTCCACTACATTTACCTCTAGGGCCTGTCATACCTTAAAGTAGGAATTCTAAGGTACTTTCGTTTTGTTTCCTTACTTAGATCTTAGGATTCTATTTATACACAATACCTAGGGGTAGAACCCTCTACAAAACCCTTATGAAAATGGTTTATAACATAAGTTATTTGAATATACCAACCAGGAAATGGTGTACCTACTTGTGCCATACCCAAGTTTGATATCTGCTGCGTGCATAAAGTATTATTACTGTAATTTCAGACTTTGCGCCACTCGTTTGTATTGACAATCAGAACATCCCACGAAGTAAACAATTTAACAAAGTTCCTGAAACCTCTCTATCTGGGTACATCCTACGACATCCTGGCCTATCCAGCGAAAGCTCTTAAAGCATGCGACGTAAGTGCAAGTGCCGAACGAAAAAGATGCCCCAGTTGTAGCTGACTTTACATATTTCACGCCTACTTGCCTCCAGTGGCGATGGCGATGTAAAAACGCTGCTTTTGTCTGTCTGTCTGTTCTGTCTGTTCCGACTTTGTAGCACGCATGTTGCACAGGCAACCAACACAACCGTTAAACATGGGGCAAGGTTAACTTTGGTTGATTAAAATCTGATTTATTACTAGCCCGGTCGATGAACTTTCGTTCGTGTCTGTCTACGTTAAAAATACTCTACTATATCATGTAAGTAGACTCTTATCTACTCTATACTAGACTATCCTTACACCGCGACTTCGTCGCCGTGAAAAATTCTCATGTAAACTTGTGGACCCCGTAACAACCCTTCATCAGGACGATCTGCAGAGACAGGACGATACTTACCCATTTGCTTAGCGAATTTCTCAACTCAGAAACCGGGCCTATAAATGTAGAATGTAGAGTTATGAACGATACACACTGTCTGTAAATATTTGATTAGGAGTATTTATCTACCGGGTAACAAAGCAGTCATTGTACTCCTTGAATCGCTTAAAAGTGCTTAACATAGTTGCAAAAACACCAATTTAAACCTATCGTAACCTCATGTTATTAAACTCTTGACCGGCTCGAAAGGATGACCTATTTGGAGCATCTAGCTAAGCGCATTCCAGCCGCGCCGCAATAAATAACAAACAGATGCTTTGTTGTACAGTCGACAGCACGTAGACCTTTACTCGCCGGCACTCTACTCGGTTACGCTACGGGCGACTTTGCTACAAAACTGCTCAGTCTGGCGTGTTGTCTACTGTGTCTCTGTAGCCTCTGGCCTGCTGGTTACATCTCCCTCGTATGCTATCCTATACAACCCGTATGCCGACCCGTCGAAGCTGTCGATAATGTCTTTACTTTACGTTATACTCTACACTCCAAATCTGTGGAATGTTTAAATTGTCCCGCCATACAAAAAAATCTGACAATCATCAGTGATTGGAGTATAAAGATAAGGTGTTATCATCTACAATAAAGATAAAAGATCAACTCCTACGGCACCATGATTTTTATATAGAGTTCAAGCTCTGTCTTACCATAGCATCAATAAAAAATCCTTTCGATTTGTCATTCATTTGAAAGATGTTGACAAACATCAACAGCCTTCATGTAAAAGTGATTTTGCTGGGCTACGATGGCAGCTGTAAACTCTGCTTTTGTCTTAATTTTCATACAATAGTTGAGTCCACAGTAAAGTTGGCTGTTACTGGTTACACAGAGGGAAAATGCAAGAACCGATAAGATCACTGATAGTGATTGTATCGGTCTGTCGATATGAATACATCCATTTACTGCTGTTGCTACAGGCGACTTGTGTGTGTAGCGTGATTCTATTTACATTCATAACCAACTCACAGCCACAGCACTGTGTCACCGCACAGTCGATCAATAGCGATTGTACTGCAATTGGGTTTGCTCGACGTTTATGAGACTGTGTGACCAATCCATCGGTTGCTTTACTATTGGACTTATTTTAAAATCCACTTCGTTATCGCAACCATTCTAAAAATATTGAATGGAAGTCTGCGCCGCTGTCGATGCCGTGACCAACCATTGAGAAAACTATATCTGTGGTACCAGAGATTTCAATAGAGATACAATTTGAAAATCGACTTGGCTGTTATTCCTTGGAATGGGAGGGTGCGCCCCGCCATTTTCAGATCGTTTCTTGGTAGGTTAAAATTTTAATTTACCCGGAGTTATTTTTTACTTTGAACTGAAAAGCATTTTCCATTGCTCGGAAGTCGGTTAAAATAACACAAGGGCTAAAGATACTTTTAGATCCGCTTCGGTCTTCTCGTAAATCTCACTCTTATGTACAGCGATCTCAATACAACATCTTTTGGTTGCTGATTGGCTCTTATAGTTTATACCATCTCGAGTAGCCACGTGTTGATATTGTTAGTGTTCAGCTTTGAGTGTTTGGCGCCATATATAATGTTTAAATTGAATCATATCTCGTTATGAAGTCGGTCCGTAAAGATTTCAGCATAATTCCAGCTAAATAAAGCCCAGCGAGCGGATGATAACAAGTTCGCTGATAAAGCCGAATCTTTACAAAATAGATGTCAGCAATGTCATGACGTACTTATTTTGAAGACGTCGTTCAAATATCAACAATTTCACCAAAGTTTCCTACTTTAGTTTTCCTGACTTTCCTAAGTAAGAATGAAAGGAAAATGGAGATTTCTTCGGCTTGCCCAATTTCTCCTTCGACCAATCTTTCTCCATTGACGTACCTAATCAAAACCGGTAGACCTTGAGCTCAAAACTGGTCCGACGAATGAATTAGAATACAATTATTCCCAATTTGGCTTCTCGCCTTCCTGATGAATCTAGATGCGGGTGCCACAAACTAGGAAGATGCAAAAGTCTCTCCGGTCCGTAACCACAGTACAGCTCATCTAGCAAAAATCAGCGAATACCGGACACTGATTGGCGAATCCTTTCACCACGATGGTAAACCCTCGTCTAGCCTAAGAGCCCGCCCTGAAAGTGATAACGCAGTTAGCGTTGCGGAAGTTTGGTACAAAACAATATAGACTGTTGTTTTCCATCGACACGCTAAGGAAAAATAGCTCATCTAGCCAGTATTGTCCCATACATCGATACGTATGCCACTCCAAGTGAGAAAGCTAAAGAGCACTGTATCGCGCACTAAGGAATAAAGTATACAATGAGTTTGGTACCTCGATGCTGGGCTACAAGTAAAGTAAAAAAGAACTTTATCTTCACTCATGTCGTAAGATTCGAATCATGATCTTAAAAGTTGACACATAAGACTAAGTATTATTTCACAGAAAACTGTAAAAATTAAAAAAAAATATTACGATACAAGTTTTGTATGAGAATTTTTGCCAACCTGTATCGTAAAATAACTTTTTTTTTTATTACGATACACTTCCGGTGTAAATTCTCCTTGCTGATACACTTCCGGTTAAAATTCTCCTTGCAGTTAACTATTCTGTGAATCGAGCACTGGCTGTGCGTAAGTATGACTTCTTTGCCTCTATACCAAATGGAACAAATAAAAAAAAAGCGTCCGCTTTC
The DNA here is from genome assembly GCA_949319315.1 of Zelleria hepariella. Classification (NCBI taxonomy): domain Eukaryota; kingdom Metazoa; phylum Arthropoda; class Insecta; order Lepidoptera; family Yponomeutidae; genus Zelleria; species Zelleria hepariella. The sequence goes on from OX439380.1 coordinate 7,246,537, forward strand.
TTTTTCTTTTTTTTTGTGACATTTGTGTTTACTTTGGATTTGTTTTGCCGCCATTATTAGTTTACATTTTTTTTCTGTGCGGGTGACAATTAAACTAAAAAAAAAAACGAAAATGATAAATGAGTGAAGATAAAGTAGTGTATTGTATGCAACTGCATATAAGACGATATTAGAATCTCTCTTATATGACAGTTGCATAAACTACTATTATTGTACTAAGACGTTATATTACAAGTCTTATTATAAAATCTGAATTGCCAGGGGTCCTCACAATAGGTCTGTACCAAACTACAAATTTTCGATTGATTGATACCCCATTTGTTAAAGGTGTTCCGAGACTCGGTAGAGTCGAATAACATGTTGAATTTGGTTACGTTTGGTGGTTGTTTGTTGTTATCGTCAGTTTGTCATAGTTTAATAGTTCCATGGGCATTGACAGCAAGAAGACCTTTCCACATTTACAGCTCTTCCTGACATACATTAGGGGTCGAGATACGAGGTTATTCGGAGCTTCTGTTAAAATCTTTCGTAATGAAACTTCCGAGCGGTCTGCTGTTTGTAGGTTACCCGTTGAGTCTAACTTTAGCACTTATTTCTTAGGTGATAAGAGCTACAAAACCATACGGCTTTGTGGTTTGCGTGTGTGTTTATGATTTGTTTATTAACCTACGTTGAAAGCGTTATATGTATCATCAAAGTAAAAGATAAAAGGAGCTGCGTTTGGTTATGGAAATGTTCTTCGTAACGAAACAAAGTATTTTATGTTGGCAACAAAGTTGCACTAAAAAATAGCTGTAAAAAACGATACGGAAAATCAGCTAAGGTGGTACGCCCGTGTCATGTGAATAGATGGCAACGTTGTCAAAAGCACATTAGAGCTCCCGGATTATCGGAGAGGTATAAAACCTCTTCTAGTGACTTGTTGGTCCCTGGTCGCATGGTAACTTGGAGCGAGCCTAACTCGGCGAACAGACAATCCATAGGATAGCGAGTCCTGGCGCGAGAAAACGGAGAGAACCGACCGTGTGATGGGCAAAGACAACGAAGAAGAAGGTAAAAGCAGGGTTTCCATTTCTCCAATGGAATCCAGCTGCTCCAATGGAATCCAGCACAACTTGGAGCGTACCCAACTCAGCGAACAGCCAATCCATAGGATATCAAGTCTTGGCACAAGAAAACGGGGAGAACCGACCCCAAATGATGGGCAAAGACAACGAAGAAGAAAGTAATAGAGGGTTTGCATTGCTCCTACCAAAGGAATCCAGCATTTCCTTACGCAACGTGCATGGTTGGTTTCGGCACGAAAGCGGAACGATCTCGTGGCTCGATAGTGTCGTCTGTCTCGTGGTGCCATTCTAATTGCTTGTGACAAGTTGGGATTGTTATCTCATGACATGAGCGTGGTATGATCTCTCTCACCGCTTATGGTGGTATTAGAGAACAATAAGATATCCATCTGGAAATACAATTTTGTTACATTTTTAGTCTTACGGGCAGCGAATTTCCGTTCGCTGCTTACGGAGCTCATAATTTCACTAACCATCTATGTATATCTATGTATAGTCAGCCACACGCTAGGATACCACTTTTTTTTTATTGGCGCCATTATGCCGCGGTAAGAGCTGCCATGGGGTATCTGTGACTGTGGCCGACCATACTTATAGACATTATCACGGAAGTAGGTCATCGATGAGCATACCTTTACAAATATGATCGTTAGTTTACACATCATAGATTCGCTGGCTTTCTTGGTAATCACAGTAAGATCGTTCGTTCTTCAAAGATTTTGGACATTGTTACACAGTATAAGCGATAAAGTTCAAATTCGTTTACCAATTCTTCGTATTTCGACCAAAACATGCAGCAGAAAAAAACTTACTTTATTTTTAGCAACCCGTCCGTATGACACAAAAGAAAGAAAGTCAAGCATCTTATCTACGCCTGTCCTAGAGAAAGCTTCGTTGTTAATTATTCCAACAGTGGTGTTCTTTCAGCTTATGCGTAATTTTTGCATAATATTATAAATACAATGGTTTTGGGGGGTTGTGTTGTGAAGTTGTTTCTTCTCCTAGACAGTACGATCGCCATTATTACATACTGAACAGTTTCCATCGATTCCTATTGATGAAGTTGAGAATAAACAATTTGTCTCATGCAGCTTATTTTGAATGGCAAAATATGCCACCAGACGCAGTCCATAATGTACTTGCTAGGCATTAGAACATTGTTATCATGCTTTCTTACAAGATGATGGCTACTTGCTAGTAATTTGGTACCTATCTACAGAAGAAATTAAAATGCAATTTCCAGAAATTCGATCCAAATATAACTTTGCAAGCATCAAGTAAAGCAACACGTGTACAAATACAGTAAATGCAATACATTAGCTGTGTAAACGCGACCTGTGTGGTCTTCTTGTTTGCTGACACTGGGGACTTGGGATTTGATATCGATTTTCAATGTTTTATTGTATTCTACTTATTTATAGAACGCCAAAAAGAAATACAATAAAATTTTATAAATGGTATAAATGTTTAAATTGTAGTGCCCTATCCGAATTGAAGAACGAATAATTTTGCTGTGATTTTACTTACTACCAAGAGAGCCAGCGAAACTAGGTACCTAAACTAACACTTGTTGAATTGTCCTCTTCCATAATCTACGAAGCACACATTCCATGAAGCACCCTGTTTCATCACGTTTCCTATTCTATGACATAATAGTTAAGAAGCGTCTTCTCTTGAAGCAAATGGACTTCTATGTTATTCTAAAAAGGAAACAAAATTCCATGTCATGGATAAAATATGCATGAAGTCAAGTTGGGTAACATTTCGATCGTCGTCTGAGCTCAGAAGACATGTCACAACGCTGGAATATCGATGAGCCTTTAACATTCATTGCGAATTTGATATCATGCGGCCGTTTTAGTATTTAGGTACCCGCAACCTACGTATCTACTCGACTCTACAAGGTTTTCGATCAAGATCTTACTTGAGACTTGTGCCTCAATTTTAAACAGCTCTACAATTTTACAAATATTAGCTTCCTCAGTTCATAATATTGGTGTACAATTATAGTATGGGATAGTTGATATTTTGTGATAGTAAGTAATAGATTTTTTCACAAACGGTAGTGTTAGTTACTATGTTCGGTCGGCCACAGTCACAGATACCCCATGGCAACTCTTACCGCGCGCGCCATAAGGGCGCCAATCGAACAAAAAGGGGTATCCTAGCGTGTGGCCGACGGTACCAGCTAGATGAGCTCTACGTGCCTAGTCACTATCCCTCAACAAAATGTAATTAAGTGCCGCGACAGCCCTCCAGAAGTGGGTTAAGGACATCCGACGGGCCGCCAGACTTGAGGTTAAATATTTATGAGACAATCGGGATGCGCGACGGATGCTGGGATCTCATTGAACGAGCGAAGCGAGAGAAGAGTTCTCTGAGTCTACTTGGACAATCCGGCGTTCGTATTTTTGTATGTATGTATGTATAAATGTTCGTTTGATGATAACTTGAGTATCGTTCATCGGATCGTCATGAAATTTGGTATCCGGGTAATTACGACATTTTTTTTTTTAAGTTCGAACATTATGCTGAGATATAGGGTCACAAGTTCACAGTTTGGGCGAACAACTAGTTATGATTGTGGTGACAAAAAGACCAGATATACGTTGACATTTCAGTCGTTTTTCTTCGCAATGTCCCATAGCGTCCGAGTGGTCGCTTCACCCTTCTTGTGTGAGTGAAGATGTCACTAGACGCTGCGCTGAAGTGCGGTGTATAAATCATCGGTCCTAAATGCAAAGGCCAAAAACTTAGGCCTACTTTTTCGGTTCTTTTAGTGTGGATTGGGTATTTTGTTCTGATTATTTCGGAACTATACATCTCATATCCTCATCAAATACAACATAAATATTTCTTAGTATCTCCAGGATTCTTCTGGCTGGCATTAATTTTAAATTTTAAAACATAAGTCTTCATCATTATTAATTTATGATAATACTTATAGTTATCTATAAATTACTATGCCAGCAAGCACAGATTCTCCTCACGATTGTGTAAGCCGACAGCAATTTGCAAATAACGGTAATTTGGGATTGCGATTATAGTAAAGTTGTCAACAAGAAAAGACAAGAATACAGTATTACAGAGTTATCAATAGATATAAATAAGCAACCCATATTTATAGAGGCCTATTTGCTCAAAACCGGGCAGTTCATATAACAAAAGACGGCTCCCAATGGACGAGTACGACATGGTCGCGATCCTCATCCATGAGGAATCGACTAAGAAGAAGAAGATTTGCTAAAAATATACTTCAGTATTTGTCTGACAAAATATGTTTTCTTTTTTAGAGCAACAGTATTTTTTTACAGTTTCTAACTGGTGGATTGTCGGTCGATTTTAAGCGAATAGGGGCGTTGAAACCCCGATACAGTTTCTGAGTACGTGAATCGACCTTCATAATCATACTAGGTCCTCTAGCTCATGTATACTTTCCGTTATTAATGAATTCACGCTTGTTATGGTGACGACATCGTGTGGCACCAACGAGGATGCGTGTGCCACGAAACGAGGCAATTTGTTGCGCGGAGAATGTTTTTTATTCAATTCTATACCATTGCCTTTCCAGCCATCATAAAATTTAGATTTCGTCTGTGTACCTACTTCTGGCCTTTTGTCTGTCACTATTCCGTGCTCTCATTGTGTAGGAGAGAAGACATTAACGAAGAGTGGTTTTGTTTAAATTGTTAAGATATTTACGACTTATTAAATTAGTGGTTCGCCCAAAGCTGTCATTTTAGACTTTAAAGCATCAGTGTGTTTATTCTGTAAAAAAAAATAACCGCACAGTTCCTAGTCCTCAAACCCGGTGTATTTGCGGGAAAATATAAAATATTGTTTATTTCGATAAGAGCTATTTTCCCGCAAATAAATCGTTTTTGATAACTATAATATAAGAATAAGCATTCTGGTCTTCTTTCTCAAAGAAAACAGATAAAGTGACAGAGGCAGAGTATCTCAAAATTGCGTAGTCTTGCTGAAAATTTGTTTTGTTCAAAGTTCAGAATCAGTATAGTTTTATTTTCAATTCCAGTATCAAACCTATGCCCGGTCTACCCAGTTTTCCATTTGGCAAGGGTGCAATTACACTCGCCGTCCGACGTAGACAAGCCGGCGCGAGAGGCACGCCGCGCCGCCGCACAGTGGAGCGAGTCCATAGAAGCGCGCGGACTTAGGACGCGGGGCTTAAAAAAACTTCTGAATTACAATCAAAAGTATGCCAATGAGTTCTAATTAACCTTATATTTTAAAAGTACCTCTTGGTAATTTTGCGTAAAACTTATATTTACTAAGTTATTTGAGCTTATGTGATTTTTTTGTATGGGAGTGAAGACATTTTATAACATTACTCTTTTGCTTCAACTAGCTTCACTTTCTGGGTTTCAAAAATGGAGTATGTATATTATTTACTACATTTCACCCAAATAAACTACACACCGCAAGGGACCGCATTCGGGAGTAATTCAATATTTTGTGTTTTTTTTGTTATTTTTTTAACATTTAACATAGATTTATAAACTTTTAACTGACTAATTTCCCACCATAAATTGTTTGATTATGAAATCCTGCTTTTGTGCTACGATTTTCATCAGATAGAAAAGCTGGTTGAAAGTTAAGTACGAATTATGTCAGGCTATAAAAAAACTTCTGAATTCCAAACCAAAGTATGCCAATGAGTTCTAGTCAACATTTTATTTTAAAAGTACGTCTTGGTAATTTTGCATCCAACTTATATTTGCGAAGTTATTTGAGATTACGTGATTTTTTGTATGGGTGCGAAAACATTTCATGACATTAATCTTATTCTTCACTTAGCTTCACTTTCTGGTTTTGAAAAACGGATAGGATTTTGATAGGTATATTATTTACCACATTTCATCTTAACACACAACATGCCGCAAATTACCGCATTCGAAAATAATTAAATAGTTTATGTTTTATTGTTGTTTTTTCGGGGGTGGAATCCCTTAAAACTGTAGTTTAATAAGTATAGTGCTCGTAAAAATCTAAAAAAACATCAGAACTACATTATCGAACAACTTTTGGTGAGAAATTAGTCACGTAAAGTAAAAAAATAACAGTTTTAAAGGTTAAAAAACAACAATAAAACATAAAATATTGAATTACTCCCGAATGCGGTCCCTTGCGGTGTGTAGTTTATTGGGGTGAAATGTAGTAAATAATATATTTACTCCATTTTTGAAACCCAGAAAGTGAAGCTAGTTGAAGCAAAAGAATAAGTTTATAAAATGTCTACGCTCCCATACAAAAAAATCACATAAGCCCAAATAACTTTGTAAATATAAGTTTGACGCAAAATTACCAAGACGTACTTTTGAAATAAAATGTTGACTAGAACTCATTGGCATGCTTTTGTTTGGAATTCAGAAGTTTTTTTATAGCCTGACATAATTCGTACTTAACTTTCAACCAGCTTTTCTATCTGATGAAAATCGTAGCACAAAAGCAGGATTTCATAATCAAACAATTTATGGTGGGAAATTAGTCAGTTAAAAGTTTATAAATCTATGTTAAATGTTAAAAAAATAAAAAAATAAACACAAAATATTGAATTACTCCCGAATCCGGTCCCTTGCGGTGTGTAGTTTATTTGGGTGAAATGTAGTAAATAATATACATACTCCATTTTTGAAACCCAAAAAGTGAAGCTAGTTGAAGCAAAAGAGTAATGTTATAAAATGTCTTCACTCCCATACAAAAAAATCACATAAGCTCAAATAACTTAGTAAATATAAGTTTGACGCAAAATTACCAAGACATACTTTTAAAATAGAATGTTGATTAGAACTTATTGGCATACTTTTGATTGTAATTCAGAAGTTTTTGTAAACCACGCGTCCTAAGTCCGCGCGCTTCTATGAACTCGATCCACTGTGCGCCGCCGTGTAGTAATTTAAATATTCATTCGCCACGGAACTGTGCTAGAGAATCTAGCTAGACGATGTCAAGAAGCCTTGCTTGCCATAGATCGCATAGGTGAGGTGTGACCACAGATGTGACAGACAGTCTCGCTCACTATAGAAAGAGAATAATAGGTAAGGTGGGACAGACACATGTTTCCATGACCGTGCGATACCTGAATGTAGAGCCGAATGGCGCCTTAGTTAGGTTTTGTTAATAACACAATGAAGGGCCATGGAAGTTATTGGCCGCACAAAGTGAAATGTAATGTAATAGATTGAGTACACGTTCTATAGGGCCAACAAAAACTGGGAAAAAAATCGGCTGTCCATGTACATTTTGGTAATGATTGTACTTCATCAAATGTTTGAAACAGCTCATTTGCCCCTTTTTCGTTGGCCGCATAGTAAAATTGTTTCTATCGATGAAAGTTCCGCTAACCAATTAAAAGTCACCCTATAGTATCGTTTCGACGAGAGTTCGGCGTCAAGAGTGAGCCTTCAGTAACTTTACATTTTGTATAAGCGCACGAAATGAATGAAATTCCGCCGGCGACGCCGGCCCCCGGGATGAACTTTGTTTATTGCCACATTTCCACCTGTAACTACGTCCTAGGCTTGATATACCGAAGCAAGCTCTAACCCAGGGAAGGAGGGCTTATTTTGTATCGAACGGTAGGCTTTACCGCTCAGTCTGGCCGGATAGTTTGATATTATGAAAATGTTTTAATGGTCAAAGTTACTCTTTTGCACTCAGTTATATGAATAGCCCACAACATAAAAGTCTAGTGTTAGCTGAGCTAGCCATATGAGTAGCTTGAGGCTCTAAATAAAGGTAGTTTGGTTTTAAATGCCGGTTCTAAACGGAACATTGCAAATACAAGTAGAGATCTGAATAGAAATGTGAGACAAGCATTATGCAAACTCCAGCAAAGAGAACTAACCTAATAGGGTACGATTTATAATAGTACTTACTTACCTACTATACAGGGTGGCCCAAACATAGACGTCTAGCGAGAAAATCTAGATAGCTGACACCGAGGGCTACCCGAATCACCCTCATGTATGTTCAGCCATTTTTTGTCGTTTAGAAGTTATGAGGCTTTTAAGGTTTTTTTTTTTTAAATACCCAGCATTCGATTTTGTTTTGTAATTTTTTTTTCTTTCGTCTTTTCAGCAAAATTTTTTATTCTTTAGAGTCTCAGATAAATTACGTATCTATCACCAAAAAAATAATGATCAGCTATGGACTTTTAGAAGATACCGGAATTTTGATCCAAAGTCTAAAACATTTTTAGACTTTGGATCAAAATTCCGGTATCTTCTAAAAGTTCTAACTATTTTAGTGATATTTTCAAGAAAATATCACTAAAATAGTTAGTATAGGAAAAAAAATAAGTAGAGGTCTGAAGGACTTTTTATTGATTTCAAAAACTTTCCCAAAGCCTCATTCTTCAGAATAATACAAAAAACCTGTCACTTTATAGGACTTTTATTCAAGTAATTTGCGATCAAAGTCGAAAAACTGGAGTTTGAAGAAATTTTATTTCAATCGATTTTCATTTATTTTGGTTGATTCGGACAAAAAATATTGCGGATCGGCTTGATCTGTCAATATGTGTAAACTATTTAGTTACTAACTTTACCATGTTTGTTCTAGGACGAAGAATCCCTGGAGTCGAGTCGGCCCGTCGCCAACATCACCCACCATAGCATCATGTACGCGCCCAAGTGTCTCGTCATCGTCTCGCGGCAGGACTACACCGATACCTTTAGAGTGAGTATCAACGGAAATTTGACTGTATGCGCGGTGCCCCCCAAACCATGATCCACGTTGCATCATGTTCTGCATGCCGTGACACCTGCACACAGGACGATCTTATACCTGTTAGTGATAACGCAATTCGGAAGGCAAAGTTTTTTGTTCGAAAGTCCGTTATTGGCTTAATCTTATCTTTAGACAATATTGAGAAACTAATTTCAATATTTTTTATTTTGGTTCAGTAGTTTGGATTTTACAACGTTTCAAAGATACGGTTTTATGACGTCATGCGACGGTCTGCATACTGTTGGCGGTCATAGGAACAAAACATTTTAGCGCATAAAAACAAAACTACTGTACCAAAATAAAAAATATTTAAATTAGTTTCTCAATATTGTCTAAAGATAAGATTAAGCCAATAACGAACTTTCGAACAAAAAACTTTGCCTTCCGAATTAGCGTTTCCGAATTTCGGGCCAAATCAATCTAGATTTAAAGTAAAAAGTATCGTTTTATCTTCGATACACCATGAATAAGAAGTATCAACTTTCTACACGAGAAAGAGGATTTTTTTCACTTGGAATTGTTGAAGGATAGTGCTCTGATTGTTATCCAAAAGTTCCCAAAAAATCCATGTCTGGGAAAATCCGCCATCCGCCAGAAAATCTTTGTATTCTTTTTTTGCGAGGTGAAAAGTCAGTTTTCCACGCGACTAATAATTAAACCCCCCCTTCCACCTTTCAGAACTGCCTCGGCATCATCTACACGGTGTGGGTGGAGAACCTGGGCGTGCCACTCGAGACCTTAGTGGGTAACCTGCTTGGCTGCGTGTTGGTGCCGCCCCCGGGAGGGCCGCAGGTGCGGTTCAGCATCGGCGCAGGCGACCGGCAAGCGCTGCAGCCGCCGAGTGCCCCGCCCATGCCAGCCACGCAGACCAGCGTCCATATGCTGCTGAGGCTATTAGGTGAGACCTGATAACTGAGACCTAAGCTCTACTAGCTCTAGGCTTCGAGACTAATACAGATAGCGCAGCCTGAGCAACCAACATATTTCAAGATGGCGGCCGAGATAAATAGGACATGACATGGCGGCTGTTAGGTGAGACCTCATGACTGTGCCCTTAGCTCTAAGATTCTAGACTTATCAAGATAGCCGACTTGCTCAACCATGCCAAAGGTAATAAGAAACTGAAATCCCTTAGTAACTATGGCGTTGTATATGAAGACTAAAGGAATTTTAATATTTCAAGATGGCGGCCAAAAACAGGCCACTGAAAATAAACTTTTGTAAGACAATAGGGTGGAGGATCTAGGCTGGGGGCGCAGTAATTTAAGCGAGGACGGAACCATTGTTACTAGTGCAACACTTGAAAAAACACTTGAGGCCGAAGAATACTCAAGGTGATAATTCTGTTATGAAAATTTCAGGAATTTCGCTTATATCAAGGCATTGGGTGGAGGCCGAGCTACGTTTAACGAGGTCACAGGCTGTGTCGTGTAGAAAGTGAAACTTGGAGCAGGAAAGACGCCCCCAACTACAGGCATAGAAAGTTAAGCGATATGTCTGTAATATCCCTATCCGCGAGGTCGAAATCCGAGCTCTATCCGCGAGGTCGAAATCAGAGCTCTGTTAAACGATGCAGTCGCAAGCCAAACCAACGAAGAGCTAAGCTCAAATTCTCCTAAGATGAACCTTATTCCCTTCCCCAGGCATCCACAACGCCGTCACCCTCTGGTGCGCCGTGATGAGCGAGCACAAAGTCCTGCTGGTCTCTCTTGGCGCGGCGCGTCTGACGGCGGCGTGCCGCGCTCTCGCCGCGCTCATGTTCCCCTTCCGATACGCTCACGTGTACATACCGCTGCTGCCGTCGGGGCTCGTCGAGGTGCTGGCCACACCCACGCCCTTCCTCATCGGAGTGCACGCCAGCCTCAAGGAGGAGGTCACCGAGCTGGTGAGTTAGACAAAAAAAACAAAACACTATCAAAACTAAAGTAGGCAGGCGGCATTGCGCTTTAGCGAATCCTGCATCGCGCCAGCAAAATTTTTCCTTGCGTTAGTATAAAGACATCGTCGAACTATGCTCGAGTTGGAAATGGCTTGTATCTCCAATTATTGCATTTAGAGTCGAGTCAGATGACAAAGCTTTTTCCGCCTGTTGTTACTCTTGTAGCATTCTCAATTTCTCACACCCCATTGGTCTCAAGCATTGGTCTATAGTTCTCGCCAAACATCTAGTCTTTTCAATGTTTTCAATGTATGGCGGCTATGCATTAAAAACCTGCTCAACTCGCGGCACGCCGACTTCGGAGCGAACTAGATGTTTAGCGAGAACTATTACGTCCCTCTACTGCAGATAATTGAAATAGGTGTGACTATAAATTACACATCATGCTAAACTTTCACGCGAGTACTTACAATTAGTTATATTCTTTTTAAACTTAAACTTTCGTGAGCACTGCACATTTTTCTATTAAAACACGGTTTTACTCACCAGTATTTTGTCGGTGTAGCCGACTAGTTTCGGTTCTCATTCGGAGACCTTAATCATGGAGAACACCGACAAAATACTAATGAGTAAAACTAATTATATAATTTTACCTAATATTATATTCATCCCCTTCTAGCTGGACGTCATCGTGGCAGACCTAGACGTGGGCTCGCTCCACATCCCACCTGGCGTCAACATTCCCGTGCCAGAGGGCAAACTGCTCTCGTCCCTCCAGCAAGCATTGGCTTTGGTACTGCAGCCGGAGCTTCGCGCTGCAGACTCGGCCTTCGCCCCTCCAGCTCGCGCGGCGTCCCCCCAACACATGTTGGACAAGGAGATCCGCGCTGTCTTCATGACCACACAGGCCAAACTGCTGCAGGGATACAGGTGATAACTGAGGATCAGTGGGTCTACTATGTGAAAAAAAACACTCTACATTTGTGCGTCAAAACCCTCGAAAATAGCCCTTACTGAAGAGAACAATATTTTTTTGACACTTAAAAACGTTTTTTTTTACGGTGGATATTTTAGAAAATACAGGGGCAGAATGGTGTTTGGAAATATAAGCAGGCCGGATGGCCGGTCCAGGCCGTTGGGACTCAAAGAAACCGAAGGGAGAGTCCCTAAAGGTCGAAGAGGACAATGCCACATAGCAAACATCAAATTTCCGCGCGGCTGAAAGCTGAACTTTATCTATCAAGTAACTAGCTAAACCAGTGGCAAGTGGCAAATTATTGTCTCTACCTACCCCTCTGGTATACAGGGCTGAGTTTATGTTCGACGCATGTCTTGTATGTGTATGTATGTAGCTGAAGCACGCGAGGAGCAAAGCGAAACGCAGGGGAATTACTTATACCCTTATTACAATCTCTTTAAACCCCACAAAAATCCTTTGAGGATTTTGCGTAACTTTTATAAACTTAGGCCTTTGCATCTACTCAATGAGATCATTTATGCAGCGTCCAGTGGCACCTTTACTCACACTAGATGGGTGAAGTGACCACTCGGACGAGTGCCCGGGACATTATTTTTAAATAGTGCAGGATTGTCCAGCATCGGTCAAGATGGTATCTTTTATATTTCTCTGACTAACGACATCTATCTATCTACGTCCACTATAATTAATTTCTGGTGAACAATAAAGTGTTCTCTGTCTATCTATTTATCTATCTATCTGTCCACAGACACTGCCTGACAATAATCCGCATCCACCCGTCGCCCGTACTGACATTCCACAAGGGAGGCTTCGTGGGCGCGCGCGGGCTCTCGCAGTGCCAGTTCACGGAGCGGCTGCTCGACTCTATGTTCTTCAACGGGTTCGTGGCGGAGCGCGGCCCGCCGTGGCGCACCGCCGACATATGGGACGAGCTGGTGCAGTGAGTTGCTTTTTAGTTTCTTGGATTAGCCACAGTGTACTAATAAATGGACTAGGTGGCTAAGCGTTGCTCAGTGCATTAAGTTAGTCCTGCTTCTTGGACTAGACAGCTAGTAATGGGCTAGGAGGCTCTGCACTCTCAGCTGCGCTCTTAACAGGCTCATCCTAGGGTCTAGCTCTTCGCGCCTTCGGCCTCACAGGTATTAGAGCATTTGTTGGGCTTCTCTTACTGCGGGACTCGGCCTTTGGCCTCGTTAAATGGAGCCCGAGCTTCGGCCTCCGCTTATTATCTTTAAAAGTGCAATATTTCATTGGCATCTTTTTTTTTGGCCGCCATCTTGCTGGCGGCCATTTTGGATCCGCCATTTTGAATTTCGAAGGGTTAGCAACAGATCCGCAATCTCTTACCCCATAAAACCTTGGCGATAATCCGCATCCACCCGTCGCCCGTACTGACGTTCCACAAGGGAGGCTTCGTGGGCGCGCGCGGGCTCTCGCAGTGCCAGTTCACGGAGCGGCTGCTCGACTCTATGTTCTTCAATGGGTTCGTGGCGGAGCGCGGCCCGCCGTGGCGCACCGCCGACATATGGGACGAGCTGGTGCAGTGAGTTGTTCTTTCTTCTTAGAGTAGACAAACACTATAATAGTAATGAAGTAGGTAGCCTGTCAAACCCCGACTCGAGCCTGGCAAACTCGGCTCGAGGCCTCGCTCTTCGCGCTTTTGGCCTTCCTAAGACTGCCCCGCCCATTTACTTGAAAAGAGCAAAATTTTCACATTTTGAGTTGTCTATTTCTCGGTCGCCATGGCTGAAATTCCAATATTTCGTATTTTTTCCAAATACTCGTACGTACTGTCCATACCTATCCAAGGTCCATATTACAACTGTAAAGTAGAAGTAGTTTCAAACTTGAAACTACTTCTTTACAAATCCTAGATCGCGCCAGCAGTTTTTATATGGGATGAATTCCTTGTAAATGCCGCGGTTGTTCTACGGCTGTTTAACCCGGTCTTTGTAATGGTATATGTCGACAAATGCAATGTATTCTCATCATATATTTTTCTGCTTCCAGAAACCTACCGGAACTAATGAGGCTAGAAGCATTGAATCCAGACGCTGAGTTGCAGCACATACAAGACTTAGCCATGCAGTTACATTTAAACGAAAACCCAAGCCCACAGGTAAAGAAAGAATATCTGTTCATTTGACTAGCTTAGCACGTTATTATAAATTATCATCATCATCAGCCTTATATTTGTCCTTCTTCTTGTAGTGCCATTTTCTATGTTACAATACCAATGTTTTACTTCGGGGATTTCGTGGGGGCGCGAGAATTTATAGTGGACTGTATTACGACGGTTGCCGGTAGATCGCTGATGTGTCTTCAGGAATGAAAGTTAGGAAACGAAAGGACTTACCAGATCCGATAGCGAAGGGGGTCAGAGGTCGGCGTACCTTTGGTAGGAAGCTGCTTCCAGCTCCTCGACCGATTTACCTTCCATAAGCCGCCCACCTTGAGCAGCGTAGCCCGACCTGACGACGATCTTAACTGGCGCGTCCTTCAGCTTCCTGTAGTATTTCTTGTTTGCTGTGCTGGCACACAGTTTATTGATCTAACCGGCGCGATGGTTCGATAGGATGCAAAATGGCGATAAATTGTTACGAAAATCGAAAGGGACTGTCGCCTCGATAAGGTATTGTAACGAGCACTTTTTGTTGTGGCTCGGGAGCGGAACACTGATTGTAGTGAATGATTGAATGTTCTTTTATTTCGTGCGTGTTTTCTTTCTCGTCGTGGAAGCTTCTGAACATAGCCATTTGTTTAACTTAAATAGCTCAATGAGCCGTTTTCAGCACAAATTCACAAAGCATTTTGTAGATGGCGCCTACATGCGTGGCCGTAGAAGAAGGCTGTCAAAATTAATCTTGCGAAGCGAAATTTGACAGCCATATTTCGGTTCTTCTATGGCCACGCATGTAAACGCCATCTATGAACTGCTTTGAATTTGTTCTTTGAAATCGGCTCATTGGCAGAGGCCTGCACGGTATGCAAGAGGTTATGGAAAATATTTTTTTAACATTATACAAATCTTTATTACATGTGTTTATTCTCCATATCACGTCCGTATCATGCGTTAGTTCATTATTTGCCATCCTACGAAAATGCTGTCAAACTGTCACATTTTTATTTTAGACCAGCGAGACGAGGAAAATATGGAGATCTCACTAGCCCTGAAAAATTACCTAATGTATATGGTTCTCGTATGGGCAGAGTCTACAGATGGTTCCTCTCACGATTTTAGCAGTTCGATAGACGTGACTTAGAGAAGACGTCAGTTTGACGCTGTCAGTATAATACGTCCAATAACATCAATAGCGCGAATACTAACCACCAATGACGGAGTTTCGTGTTTTCTTAGTGCCGTAAGATCAATCACAGTTTAAACTCAGACCTTAGATTAAACCTCGCATTTTGTTTGAAAATTAATCGGCCTTATTGGTTTAAAATATTTATAACAAAGTTATCTGCGCGAGTAGTTGAGTGTGCCGATTTTAGAGGATGAAATGCTTCCATGTTTTTTTCGTTCGCCGTTTCAGACATATCAACAAAGGATACTCAGGCCGCCGGAGGGAGCGTCGTCGCGCATCCATCAGCCGCCCTTCCCGAAGCTGGACCCGCAGAAAGTGCTAGAAGTAATCGAGGAGTTGGCGGGACGAAATCAGAACAACCCCAAGTAAGCAAACACTTTGTAATGAATATCATTTTGGCCTTTGACATGTAAATTATCTGTACCTCACAAGTCTAGTGCAGGACCGTATCGCCAACGCTTGTGAGTTGAGTTCGTATGTTCCTTCATCCATGACCACTAGACTTACAGAGGTCCAGATAATGTTCGTTAAAAGGTCTTTTAAAATTAAGGGTGGTTGGTGAAAACGGGCATCAGTCTCCTAACGATATTTGTCTTTAGAGTTAGCAAGGGTTATTTCTAGTGCAAACAAGAACACAATAGGTACATGTTATCACTGGGAATCGAACGCGGGTCTTTATGTTTGTGAGGCGACAGTTCTACCAACAGGACCTCAAGTCTGTAACACAGTTGTCTCGATGTGGTCTTGATAGGATAAGCATTGTATGAGAACAACGAGGTCAATGTGAGTTTGTCCTAATAAATGTGAACCTATCAGTGACCTATCTAATCACCACCGCTTAGGTTATAGATGTTATAGAAGCGCTAACAGCCTAGTTGGACTAGCCATTCTTGATCGATTGGCGAAGTTTAGCAACATCGGGCGCGGTAAGTCTATGGATGGGTGACCGCTAGTGGCAGTAATATCTGGGCGCTTCCGTGTATCGGAAGGCACGTTAAGCCGTTGGTCCCAGTTGTTGTTGATTAATAGCCATCGATAAGCTATGTCAGAGGCTCTTTGGGCGGCCTAAAAACTGACACCAGGGGTGGTCTACGATAACCTAACCTAATTTAATTTTTTTTTTATCTTTATCTGACCTAGGTTATAGATTCTTCAGAAACAAAAAAAACATTACCGCTAAACACAACCACAAGAGTGGGTAAAGAACAGTTTCCACCTCTTTTCAGACTGGCGGCGCTGCGGTCGCCGCAGTCTCGCATAGTGCCGCTCGGGGCGCCCCCTACCGGCGCGACGAGCGAACACGGCCAGCTGTTGCTAACCAACTCCGCGAGGAGATTAGAGGTGAGGCATTCTGGTGGTTTGGCCCGTACATTCAGGCCACCACCCCTTAGCCTGTAACACAATGGCGTCTCAATGGCGTCCTAGGTAGAAGGTCAAAACCGGGATTTTTTCGTTGTTCTCCTAAAACCAGCGAACTAATCCTCTAGGATTAAATTCTTAATATTCTTTGCTGTACCACAATAACATTAAAAGGACCGACACTGGACAGACAGCATCAATAAATCGTAATTAAAACCGTCAACCGGAAGCCCATTTTGGCACCATTGTGTTACAGTCTAAGGGCCCAGGATCCCCTAGCCCGATCCCCCAGGGGATCCCAGTGAACTCATCGGTTCATCAGGATCCCCTCTATATAAAATTAAGTATTAAAAGATGTTGTCACACTGAATCGATTTACCTAATGGTACTGGGTAGGTGGTACAAGTGGTCCAGTACAGTGATAGGAGTGTTTAAACACCGATTGGCAAGCAGAAAAAGGCACTAACAATGCTGAGTTGTGCCTTTTGCAACAACATACTGCAGAATTACCTGACCAATTATGTTGTCGTTTTTCTTTTTAGGTGTGTGTTGAATGCTTATTGTAAGGTGTGTTTGTTTGTGTGCAATAAATGTATTTTTCTTTCTTTCTTCAAGCAGAAAGTTTCGCAGTTCAAACTGGTCTATTTTGTGTCACAAATGTCAGTATTGTAACGAATATCATGATCAGGGGTTAGAATTACCGCGTACTTAACTGATTCAGCTTTGGCAGGACACGAATCAACGAGCGTTTTCATCCTGCTGCGTCGAGTAACGCCATCTTGCTATATGGTGTAAGCCAATATGGATGGACTCGGTCATGACTGCAAACAATCCTTTGCCTGGTTTATGAAGGAACTGCTCAGAAATCCATGAATCCATGACTATTGCTAGCTGGAGACCGCAAAAATAAACGTTTATTAAACTTTTTCGTTTTCCCCCTTGCAGGTCCTTCGCGCATGCGTGGCGGCCATCTTCGAGTGTCGCTACGCGGACGCACGCAAGTCGTTCCCCGCCGTCCTGCGCGCGTTGCGGGCGCCCGCCGCGCGCGCCGCGCTCGTTCGAGACTTGGCCGCGCGGCTACCGGGCCACAAGCACCTGTTGCATCAACACCAGTTCGACCTGCTTGTCAAGTGAGTGTCCCTATGTAGTCTATCTAGCTACAGGCTAGCTTGGGACGCTAGCAAGTTACGGGCGCCCGCCGCGCTCGTTCGAGACTTGGCCGCGCGGCTACCGGGCCACAAGCACCTGTTGCATCAACACCAGTTCGACCTGCTTGTCAAGTGAGTGACCCCTTGTACCCTATCTAGCTGCAGGCTAGCTTGGGACGCTAGCAAGTTACGGGCGCCCGCCGCGCTCGTTCGAGACTTGGCCGCGCGGCTACCGGGCCACAAGCACCTGTTGCATCAACACCAGTTCGACCTGCTTGTCAAGTGAGTGACCCCTTGTACCCTATCTAGCTACAAGCTAGCTTGGGACGCTAGCTAGCTATGGGCGTCCGCCGCGCTCTTTCGAGACTTTGCTGCGCGGCTACCGGGCCACAAACACCTGTTGCATCAACACCAGTTCGACCTGCTTGTCAAGTGAGTGTGTACCCTATCTAGCTACAGGCTAGCTTGGGACGCTAGCTAGCTATCGTTCGAAACTTAGCTGCATGGTTACCGGGCCACAAGCACCTGTTGCATCAACACCAGTTCGACCTGCTTGTCAAGTGAGTGACCCCTTCTTGTACCCTATCTAGCTACAGGCTAGCTTGGGACGCTAGCTAGCTATCGTTCGAAACTTAGCTGCATGGTTACCGGGCCACAAGCACCTGTTGCATCAACACCAGTTCGATCTCCTTGTCAATTGAGTGTACCTATGTTCCCTATCTAGCTACAGGCTAGCTTGGGACGCTAGCTAGTTACGGGCGCCCGCCGCGCGGTTACCGGGCCATGCTGCCAGTTTCTGGTCCATGGATTCTTAATGATTGATCGCTTCCGACGTTGTCTATGATCTTTAATTATTTTAAATTTTACTTACAATATTCACATTCCAAACTCCAATCACTTTTAGTCCCACCGGAATTAAAAAGCTATTTTAGTCCCTGTTTGCGGGGAACGACCTAGGTCTTTTCAAATAAATGTGATAAAAAATACAATTTCAGTACATTTTTATTTCAGAATAACAATAATTTATTTACGTGATCATGGGATAAAATAGGTGTTACATATTTATGATTTTACAGTCCAGCCATGCTACCCTTGCGGATGTGTAAATACTGTTTGTATAGTTTAGGCCGCGCTTTAGTCGTCCTCTTTGAAATCGACGGTAAAGGCGATGCAAGCCAGGTCCTCGCCCTCTTGCGACACTAGGTACAGTTCAGCCTTATACTTGCCGTAGATACCTTTCCCCGGCAGTTCTTCGTAGTTGAACATGTAATCCGAGATTTCGTGATCGCCCTGTAAGTGTAAGGAATGTCAATATGAATTTAGAAAACTAAACAATGTCCTTCGCATTCAGTCTACCGCGACCACGAACCCTGTAAAGGTCTCGAAACTTTGGGAAAATCTAAAAAGGAAATAAAACTGTTGTAAAATCCGGTAAAATTGTGTTTAAATTATGTATAGAGTTCCACTGTTCGTGCCAAACTAAGAACATTTTAAAACAACGCCCATCCCTCCATTCCTTTTAAAGGTCCCAGGCACTGTGTCCAAGTGGTCACTTCGCCCATCTAGTGTGAGTGAAGGTGCCACTGGATGCTGTATAAAATATCATCTCATTATGTAGATGCAAAGGCTTTAGTTATTATGAATTTAAAAAGTTAAAGTTTCACGAGTCTCTACAGGGTGTCACATGGACGGGAGGCACTGCTGATGAAAAGTAGGAATCTATTTTCAATCAATCTTTTCATTCTATCAACTACAAAGGCTTAATACAGATTGTCGATAATTTATTTTACAATATTGAGACATTATTAGGACTTAGGACCTATGTAAAAAACCAGGATATTGGAGGTTCATGAAAAAAAATGCGAAAAGAAGCATGTTGATGTTGTTTTTTTTTGCGGCGTTTGTGTGCCGCTCCGTATAACCTCCACAAACGAGACACATTTATTATTCTCATTAGTATGTACAGAACTTTTTGTACCGCTGTTCTGTACCGATAAAAAACAAGATAAAAATAGAAGTAGGATAGAGAGAAGTGTTTTACCGCCGGTAATGGACAATCAGGTTCTAAGCCGAAGCCCGTCAATACGGCTTGGAAGTTACTTTCCGCATATTCATGGCAAAAATGGCAGAAGCTCTGGTCGGCGATTTTCTGGTACGGTTTGCAACCGCCGTCCACCCACTTGCACGTGTCTATGCGAACCTGGCGGTGAGAGTTTTTGTTTTATTTCCAGGGTGGTAGAGGCTAGATTTGTGGGCTTAATCAAGCGGGATTGGCGTAAAAAAAATCCAGTACCCTCAGGGCGTCTATGAGCCGAAGTAATACCAATTGGTTAAAGCCAGAATAGTTAGTACTTTACCTAGCTACTTTACCAGTAAACGGTAAAGTAGCTAGGTAAAGTACTAACTATACCAATGTAGATGTCAGAGTAGAGACCATATAAAAGTGGCTCATCTATCTCATCAACCGGGAGAAATCCATTTAGCATTAGCAATAACATTACATCGGCGAAATAAATCGTCTTCTTGATATATTAACTTTCGATGTAATCTAATAGCTTTCGCACTAATATTACATCGGTCAAATAAGGCTTAGAAGTAATCAATCATCGCACTATCGAGCTGTCGAGAGAATGTGTTTGAAGTAAAATGTTTGGAACAAATTGGGTGCTATTTCACGTAGGTAGGGAACCCTTTGTTCCGACTGGCCGACTGTACACACGACATCACGTAGAAGCTTACACGCTAGCACTACTCGTTTACGTTACGGGCGACTGAAAAAGTGTACACTCTGACCCGCTGTCGTGTGTACTCTGCGTTTGTTTTGATATCAATAGCTTTTTCAAGCTAAATAAGTAGGTACCCATGAAGAACTAGGCTCCTTTTTTTACATTTATGTTTTTGGTGGGATTATGTTTACGTCGGACTCCACTTGGTTGGTCATCTCTTGGTCGGTTGTCAAAGTAAATCAAGCTTTTTCCAGCCTCATTTAAGCTATGAATATTCTTACAGCTAAGCTTTCATCAATAGGGTTGGGCAATATAAAGTGTCCATCAAAGCCATCGTGTGTGCGGTTCATTTTCTTGCGGTGGATCTCGAGTTGGTACGGATACCTCTCGTTCTCCGGGCAGGTTTCCACGTTGAGGACTGACCACAATCCTGGACCCTGGAAACAGTACAGCAGTTCATCAAGGGGATCAAACTAGCGCCACCATAGAAAATAAATCATTGCTTCCTTGATAGTACATGTGTTTTAGAAATTTTTGCAATGAAAATATCATTCATTAAAATTTTTTAGGTCTTTTGTTCTTGGTTCTAGAGCGGACAGTGAGCGTGGACGGGACGCCGCTGGTGAGCCAAACATTTAGAACGCCAGTTCGTTTCCACGGAGGCGCCTTACATTTTTGTACGCTTTTAAAATTAGAAAGAATCCAACTCTTTTCCTTTAATTAACCGAGTTCAAAAAGGAGGTGGTAACTCGACCCGTATTTTATTTTAATTGATTTTGATGATTTCTTTTTAACATTTATTATAAGTGAAAAAAAAATACTCGGTACAGGACTTGAACCAGCAAAGTTTAAAATGTTCCCTAGCACGGGTTAATGCTTTAGAAAAAACCCAGTGATTTTTTTTGTTTGAAATTGTCCTTCTCATGTGGGCCCATTCAAAATAATTGTGAACATCTGTTGAATAACTTCGGAGATGGAGAATGGAACTCCTCAATGGACAGCAGCAAATAACTCAGAATCAGTGCAATAGCTTATAACAGTACCTTTTCACCAGTGTAGTCGGTTTAAAAAAAAAACCTTACCACCATTATGTCCAAAGGACCCCCAATGCAAGACGCTAAAACAATAAAAATAGCGAAGCAACCGCAAAAAGAATAACACTTCGCCGGAGACGCCATGACTGCAGCCACGGCTGAGCCCAAACGAATTCCTACTGACAAAAGATTGCTGATTTATGTAAGCCTGTTCCGTGTCTAAAGTCAATAAATGATTGTATCGTAACTATGTCCGGTGATTGAATGGTACTGATTACACGTAAAACCTTGTCATCGGGGTGAAAAAAGTAAATTATGTCCACTTCCAGTGTTAACATGGCACGTGTTTTCCCTCGTTTGTATTATTAGATAGTTTCCCAATGAGCATGTGTTGCATGTGCATGTGCCACGAGCGTAACGAGTGGTTCAAAAAAAGAAACCTGAGCGTAGCGAGGTATTCAGAAGCACGAAACGCAAATATTATTGCATTCGTGCGAAACACAAAACTTTTCATCTCACAGAAGCGAGGAAATGACTTTGTTAGCCATGCGGGAAAAACTCTATCGACAACTACTTACAGGCAAAACAGGTGAGTCAAATAAGTTCCTTTTAAAACCATATTTTATTGTAGTTACGGCTGCCGCACTAAAGTTTTCAGCTTCGTTGGTATTAAAACCATTTGTTTTATTAATAATTTCCTGAAGTTTATTTATCCACACACAAAAATAATGTAAATAATAGTTATTTGTTATGCAAGAATGCAAAATTATTGTTTGCGGCGAGTGCTTGTATTGAAAACCGAGCTAGCGAAGGTTTCTAAAATTGAGCCACGAGCGTAGCGAGTGGTTCAAAAAAAGAAACCTGAGCGTAGCGAGGTATTCAGAAGCACGAGACGCAAATAATATTGCATTCGTGCGAAACACAAAACTTTTCATCTCACAGAAGCGAGGAAATGACTTTGTTAGCCAAGCGGGACAAACTCTATAGACAACTACTTACAGGCAAAACAGGTGAGTCAAATAAGTTCCTTTTAAAAGCATATTTTACTGTAGTTACGGCTGCCGCACTAAAGTTTTGAGCTTCGTTGGTATTAAAACCATTCGTTTTATTAATAATTTCCTGAAGTTTATTTATCCAGACACAAAAATAATGTAAATAAAAGAATGTTTTTTTTTCCGGGTGCATTCTGAACTTTTACCATATGAATTAAAAATTTCTAGGAGATAAAAAATGAAATTAGTAATATCGTTTGAAAAAATGTATTTAACAAACCAAAACATAATTATCTATTTGATAAAACAGAAGCGCAGCATTTTTTTTATTTACTGGTATTTAAAAATAAATATGTGTACAAAATATTGAAAAGACTATAAGAAGAAACCGCGTTTCTGAATGTTCTATTCCGTGACTTTACCTTTTTAAAAGATGCTTATGCACCATTTACATTCACAGTTTTGTATAGAGAATGGGCACGAACAATCGCTTTCGCTGAAATACGCGTTTAAACGAACTATGAATGAGGTTTTATTTTCCATCGGGATCTGGCATCTACTTAAACGGCCAGTGTTTTTTTCTTTTTCAAAACCATAGGGCGCGGGAAAGACTGTCCCGGCGTCGCGTTCAAATTTCGAAGCGCACAAAAGTTCAGATAGTTTAAATCCTGCCTTTACACGATCGTAAGTTACTAGTAACAGCAAACTTTCCGAGCGTGGGAGATGAAAAAGAATGTTTTTTTTTCCGGGTGCATTCTGAAGTTTAACCATATAAAATTAAAATTTCTAGAGATAAAAAATAAATTAAATTTTATCGTTTGAAAAAATGTATTTAACAAACCAACCCATAATTATCTATTTTATAAAACAGAAGCAAAGCTTTTTTTATTTTATTTACTGTTATTAAAAATAAATATCGGTAGTGTACAAAATATTAAAAAGACTGTAAGAAGAAAACGCGTTTCTGAATGTTCTATTCCTTGACTTTAGATGCCTATGCCTCATTTGCATTCACAGTTTTGTATATAAAATGGGCACTTTCGTGGAGAGTCGCGTCTAAACGAGGCTCTTCATTCTGAAGCTTTTATGAACTTATATGGCATCTAGTGAAACGGCCAGTGTTTTTTCTTTTTCTACACCATGGGGCGTGCAGAAAAAGGGCGTTCAAATTTCGAAGTGCACAAAAATGCAGATTGGTTAAATTCGGGTTTTACACGGTTGTAAGTTGCTAGTAACAGCAAACTTTCCGAGCATGGGAGACGAAAAATAAATTATTCGATTTCAATAGGAACATCTTTATTTGTAAATACTGTTTTCCGCGCTTTAGTAGTCCTCTTTGAATTCGACGGTAAAGGCGATGCAAGCCACGTCCTCACCCTCCTGTGACACAAGGTACAGGTCAGAATTAAACTTGCCGTAGATACCGTTCCCCGGCAGTTCTTCGTAGTTGAACACGTAATCCGAGATTACGTGGTCGCCCTGTAAGTGTAACGAATGTCGTTATGAATTTAGAAAAACTAAAAAATGTCCTCCGCATTCAGTCTACCGCGATCACGAACCCTGCAAAGGTCTCGAAACGTTGGGGAAATGACAAAGTAAATAAAATGAGTGTAAAGTCCGGTAAAATTGTGTTTAAATTTTGTATAGTGCTCGTGCAAACCTAAGACAATTTTAAAACAATGCCCATCGATCCATTCCTTCTAAAACAATGTCCCAGGCACTGCAGCGTTCAAGTCGTCACTTCGCCCATCTAGTGTGAGTGAAGGTGCCACGACGCTGCGCTGTATGATCATCTCATTACGTAATTGCAAAGGCTTTAGTTTTTATAAATTTAAAAAGTAGGTAGTTTCACGAGTTTCTACGGGGTGCTACATGGACGGGAGGTTCTATAAATATTGTCGAAAAAGATGTTTTGCTATATTGAGACATTATTAGGACCTAGACCTTAGAAACAATTTCTAATATTATGGAAAAAAAAGAAAAGGAAAGAGAAATTTAAGGTCCGTTCATTGAAAAAATTCAATGCCAAAAGATGCATCTTAAATTCTTGATGTTGTTTTTTTTTAAAATTAGCGGCGTTTGTGTGCCGTTACAATATACCCTCCAGAAATGAGACATATTTAGTATTCTCATTAGTAGGTACAGAACATTTGTACCAATAATTAATTAATTAATTCATTTATTAAACAGACAACAATGGTCCAAAACAGTTGGTATGCTTATCCTATGTTAGTACTTAAAAGTTAGATTTGTTTTTGTGGTACGCACAAAGTGGTACATTAAAGGGCACGCAAAATTATCAGCTATCGCTTTCAGGATGCTGTTGCTACTATCCCTTACTCTGCGAAGAAGTGACGCCGTTTTTTTTTACGAATAATGGCCTTAGGTCCGTCTGTGTAGGCATACATAAACATTGCTGACGCACTACAGTATCGGGGTAGCCGCAACAGCACCCTGAAAGCGTTATTATATTGGATATGCAGAGCATCGTCAGTATGACGTGCAGTATGCTTTAACGCTATTTAAAGCATACTGCACGTCACTGTACACTGGAAACCTGTAGGTCAGGTATACCCAAAAATCAGATAAATAACAAGATAAAAATAGAAGTAGGATTAGATAAAGAAAGAGAGAGAGAACACTTTATTGTACACCAGAAAAAAACTAGAACAGAAGTGTTTTACCGCCGGTATTGGACAGTCAGGTTCTAAGCCGAGGTCCGTCAATACGGATTGGAAATTATTTCCCCCATATTCATGGCACATATGGCAGAAGCTGTCGTCTGCGACCTTCTGGTATGGCTTGCAACCGCCGTCCACCCACTTGCACGTGTATATGCGAACCTGGCGGAGAGTTTGTGTTTTATTTCCAGGGTGGTAAAGGCTAGATTTTTGGTTTTGAAGCCGATTTCACGTAGGCAGAATGTGCTCCTAGCGTGTGGCAGACTGTACACACGACAGCAAGTAGAAGCTTACACGCTAGCACTCTACTCGGTTACGATACGGGTGACTTTACAACAAAAGTGTGCACTCTGACCTGCTGTACTCGGCATATGTTTTGATATCAATAGTTTTTTTCAAGCTAAACGAGTAGGTACCCATAAAGAACTTGGCCCCTTTTTTACATTTATGTTTTTGGTGGGATTATGTTTACGTCGGACTCCACTTGGTTGGTCATCTCTTGGTCGGTTGTCAAAGTAAATCAAGCTTTTCCCCGCCTTACAGCTATGCTTTCATCAATAGGGTTGGGCAATAAAAAGTGTGCATCGAAGCCATCGTGAGTGCGGTTCATTTTCTTGCGGTGGATCTCGAGTTGGTACGGATACCTCTCGGTCTCCGGGCAGGCTTCCACGTTGAGGACTGACCACAATCCTGGACCCTGGAAACAGAACAAAAGTTCATCAAGGGGCTTATAGTGATCAAACTAGCGCCACCATAAAAAATAAATCATAGCTTCTTTTATAATTTGATTGTGCGTTTTTGGAAATGTTCATCATCATCAGCCCACCTCTACCCACTGTTGGGTATAGGCCTTTTTCACCTCGCGCCACCTCTCACGGTCCCCCGCCATCCGCATCCATGGACTCTCCGCCGTAATGACGATGTCGTCCGACCATCGGGCGGCTGGTCTTCTAACTGATCGCCGTCCAGTTCTCGGCTGTCAATGCCCCTGTCCACCGGCTATCTTCCCTCCTCAACAGGTATCCTGCACATGACATTTTTTAAAGATGAGAATCTTTGTACATTTGGTACTCGTAGATTATCAGGATCTCTAGGACCAAAAACAAAAGACGAGTGTCCAAAAACGCCAAAAAGGGTTCTAGGCCTAAAAAATGCTACCACCATTGAGATTTTCATTGCTAAAAATTTCCAATTGCGAAAGTGCGTACTATGAAGGAAGCTATGATTTGTTTTGTATGGTGGCCCGTGAGCGCTTAAGGGACGCCGCTGGTGAGCCAAAAATTTAGAACGCCAGTTCGTTTCCACGGTGGTGGTCCACATTTTTGTACGCTTGTAAAATAAGAAAGAACACAACTCTTTTCTTTTAATTAACCGAGTTCAAAAATGGGGAGGTATTCAATTCGACCCGTATATTCTTTTTATGTTTGATTTTGATGATTTTTTTTCGTTTAAAAGGGTATACTTCCCATGTGGGTCCATTCAAAATGGAGAAGATCTGTTGAAGAACTTCGGAGATGGAGAACAGAACTCCTCAACAGACAGCAGCAAATCATTCGGAATCAGGGCAATAACTTAAAAACAGTGTACCTTTTCAACAGTGAAGTCAGAATATTTTTTTAATTAGTATCCTTACCACCATTACGTCCAAAGGACCTCCAATGCAAGACACTAAAACAATGAAAATAGCGAAGCAACCGCAAAAAGAATAACACTTTTCTGGCGACGCCATGACTGCATCACCACTGAGCCCAAACGAATAATACAAACAATAGATTGCTGATTGATATAAGCCTTTTATAATCCCATTCCGTGTCTAAAGTCAAATAATAGTGATTGTATCTCAGCTATGTCCGGTGATTGAATGGTACTGATTACATGTAAAACCTTGTCATGTTTACATTACACGTGTTTTCGCTCGTTGAATAATACCAACATAGTAGTATTTTCTTAGGTTTGCACGAGCACTCTTCATAATTTAAACACAATTTTTAACGGATTTAACACTCTGTTTCCCAATAAACATGTGCACTGTGTGTCTGTGTCAAATCGTGTGGACATCCTACAGTGAGGGAATAACACTTGAAAATAATGTGTTCAGTAGCGGATTTAGGGGGGGGGGCTAAGGGGTTGAACGTTTGACAAATGTCAGTGTCAAGTCAACAAGAAGGTTATTTTCTCAGTTATTTGACACTTTTGACAGTTGTTGTTGACGAACGTATTTTTTTAAATATGGGTAGGCAATGGAACTACCGCATTAGAGGCTATGATGACGTCATCGAAAGAAAAATGAAGTAAACATTTATGGCGATAAATATTAATAATCCGTTTTAATTTTACTTATTTAAACCCCTAATAGTAATCAGTATCCCTATTCCTCGAAATGGTTTTCAATTTACGACAATCGATGCCTCACTGATCAATGCCCATTTGTTGTTTAATTTTTAATTAGCTTCGTTCAGTGTTTATTCGATTTTATACAAAAATACATACGATTAGCGTCCGCCATTTTTTTGTGAAACGATAGCAACGTGGCGGGAAATTCAAAATTTTCACAGTTATTTACATTTTGTAGCTAACTGAGCTGTTATTGTTCAACGATTTTTCGTTCGCGGCAATAACATAGTATTCTTTTCATTATTGTAAACAACAAAACAACAATAACTCAGCCGATTATGTGTTCTGGGCCCTTAGCCTGTAACACAATGGTGCCAAAATGGGCTTCCGGTTGACGATTTTAATTACGATTTATTGATTATGTCAGTCCAGTGTCGGTCCTTTTAATGTTATTGTAGTATAGCAAAGAATATTAAGAGTATAATCCTAGAGGATTAGTTCGCTGGTTGTAGGAGAACAACGAAAAAATCCCGGTATTGTCCTTCTACCTAGGACGCCATTGATACGCCATTGTGATACAGGCTAAGGCCCCTGGTCTACAACGCAGTGGCACTGCCCAAAAAACTTGTTGATGACGATAACACATAATCGGCTGAATTATTTTTGTTCTGTATACACAATTTAAGTGTTGTCCGAAAAATGCAGAGGGAATGTTAAGGATTAGGTATTACTAAATAAAACAAAAAGTATGTCCGCCATTTAGATTTTTAATAATGTCACAAAATTATAAAAATGTCACTTCTATTTATTTATTTCTTATTTCAGACGAAAGGCAAGGCACACTAGGATAAAAATAACATCTTTTTGCGTTTTTTTTGCCAAAAACAGACCGTCAAGTTGTCAACCCTAGTCTTAACTTTTATCTTGTAATTTCTATTTTTATTTTATGAAATTTAGGTCGCAGGCCCTAAAAAGGTTGAGAATTTAACGATCCGTTTTAGGCAACAAAAAAAAAAAAACTATCCAAAACGTAGTTTTTTTGCATTGGCGCTAGTTTGTTTCGCCTTTGCACATAACTTAAAATTTCATTAGTCGTCCATCAATCGTCATCGTCTTCGCGGTCGTCCTGTAGCGAACAGTGGCGGATCTAGGATTTTGGTTTGGTAGGGGGGGGGCTTAAATCCTGAGCGTAGGTTTTCAAGATTAAAAAGTATACAACATTTATTTTTTTAGAGGGTCTCAGATGATTTTGGGGGGTCTCGAGCCCCTTAGCCCCCCTCCCCCCTTAATCCGCTAATGGTAGCAAAGATGCGGGCGATGACCTCTTGGTCCCGCACGAGGAACATGGTCGCGACCTAGATGCCGTACACCGCCTCAGCCTAATTGGACCAGCCGTTCGTAATCGATTGACAAAGTTAAGCAACAACGGCCGCGGTGAGTCCATGGAAAACCGATAGTGGCAATAATATCTGAGCGCTTCCGTGCTTCGTTAGGCACGTTAAACCGTTGGTCCCGGTTGTTGTTGATTAATCAGAGGCGCTTTCGGCGGCCTAACTATTCTGACACCGGGGGTGGCCAACTACCTCATACGATTACCTACCTACCACCTCCTTGGGAGGTCGTGGTCGATCACGTGAATTTAGGCGTTTTAGCAGATTGTTTTTTTTTTTGTCAAATTACTTTGTTTTTCTAGTTTTCTCGTGAGAATAACATCAATTTGAGACCCGTATTGTAGGTTCAACGATATTTCGCATAGTTACCATTTGTGGTTTATTGATGACGTCACAAAACAATGCAAACATATGCCCTTTATTTTGTCAAAAGTTTTTTTATACGTAACGATACAATTTTATAAAGATTTTTATAAGGTTAAAAAATTCGCTCGGGACAGGATTTGAACCCGCAACCTTCTTGCATTCCGTGCAGGCCGCTCTACCAACGATGCACTGTCCCGAGCGAATTTTTTAACCTTATAAAAATCTTTATAAAGTTCCCTAGCACAGGTTAGTGCTTTAGAAAATACAAAAAGTGATACAATTTTAAATTGGATTGGATTTTAATTGTCAAGTAATTTTAAAACAAAAAACATGTCTGCCATTTTGATTTTTAATGACGGCATAATAATGTTACAGTGTACCTTAATTATGTCAAAAATACTATTTATTAATCTGATTAGCCATGCAGCCATCAGTCGTCATCGTCTTCGCCGTCGTCCTTCTTAAACTCGACGGTAGCGAAGATGCAGGCGATGTCCTCTTTGTCCCGCACGAGATAGATGGTCACGCCGAAGATGCCATAAACCGCCTCCTTGGGCAGGTCATTGTAGTCGATCACGTGCTCCACTTCGTACTCTTTCTGTCAAAAAATACAACAACTCATAATAAAATTCACAAAAGCCTCGTCAAAAAATAAAAATAAAATAAACATGTCACAAAATGGGGTTGTTCCGTATTCATGCTACGAGCACCGAACTAAATCCCATAGAATCCGCATTACGTTTAAAATCACAATAAAAACTTGTCCTTACAGAAACAAAAGATATCAGCAATAGAACAATACGAAACATCATTTCGACCATACGTCTAATATTCTTATGTCAACCTTATTGCATTAGTGTACAGTTTTGCTTTAATTGCATGGACTACGAGCAAATAAGCTCCCAAAGGCAATTTGGGCATCTATTTTTCCAGACACATTTCAGAGTTCTATGTTGTATCTAGTTTTATCCTTGATCGAAGGCTACGAGTTTTAATGTCACAAAGAAAAAACCAAAAACACAATCAGAAATGCACGCACACACATACACCCTCACATACCTCAAACATACTACATACTCTTTCTGGAAAAAACACGTAGAAATCATCATGATCAACAGAATTCTCACGGTCACGACGAACTCAGCGCCGTGAGCGCAATGCATCAATGAGCGTTTTTGTCCCGCCATCGACCATTTGCTTTATTTTACTAGGTACGGTCGGCCACAGTCTAGGATACCCCGTGGTAGCTCTTACCCCGTGCGGCGTAACGGCGCCATTCGAACGAAAGGGGGTATCCCAACGTGTGGCTGACTGTACCTACATAAAGCACGATGGCGCGCGCGACAGACCAAGGCGGAGATGGTGGGACGGTGGCCTCACAACCTTTTTTTCCAGCGTGACAAGAGGTGTTGGAGGATAGAAAGGACTGGAACAATTTAGAGGCTTAATAAAAAAGGGTAAATACCGGCGGTATGGGGCAGTAGTTTCGCTTCGACACCCACGGCCTCCGGGGGTAATTCTCGGGAATCTCGTATTCAACACATCTCGAAGTAAAATCTAATTTTGCGTTAAATGTCACATCTCCTATTCTCAAGAAGTCATCCTCGTCATAAGGCACGAGATTTCTGCGAGATGTTTGCCTTTTTCGCTCGACATGGCTCGAGTGGTCAGGAGCAGTCAAGATCGAAATGACATGAGATTTTTCCTTCGAGATGTATCGATTGCGAGATTCCTGAACATTTGCCCTCAGTTCGCCCTCTAAATTATTTTTCTCTTCAAGAAAGTTATATAACAACAGGGTAAAGCGGGAAGAGAAATCGCTGGAAAGATGCGGTTGAGAGAAACCTGTGCGAGCTCCAGGTGGAGGATTGCGGAGGCGTCTTTTGGTTGCGGAGGCCAAGATCCACTTTGGGTCGCTGAGCCAGCCAGAATGAATGAATGAAAGTGGGAAGAGAGATATTACTTTGAAAACAGAGATAGCTTGGAAGATAGAGATGGGGGAGGAGAGATAAAGAGAGAGAAGCAAGAAGTACCGCCGGAATGGGGCAGTAGTTTCCGTCGACGCCCGCGGCCTCCAGAACGCCCGCGAAGTTCTTCTCGGCGTATTTGTTGATGAACTCGCAAAAGCTGTCGTCAGCCATCACCTGGTACGGTTTGCAGCCGCCGTCCGCGTGCTTGCATATCTCCAGGCGGATCTGGAATAGACGCATACGATTGTAAACGACATTCGTCTTCTTCTCCTTCATAAGTTTACTAGCTTTTCGCCCGCGACTTCGTCCGCGATGACTTAGATAAAAGGCTGAAGCTCTATTTTTCCCCCGTCAGTCAGGGAAAAAGCTAGCAATCCACAAAACAATATTTTTCCTCTACAAAGTTTGGTATCCCGTTTTACCCTCTTAGGGGTGGATTTCAAAAATTCCAGATTTGAACCCGCAACCTCTTGCATAATACATTCGTGTCTGTAAAACCATGGAAATACACATACAACCCAATCGGTCAAGCCGTTTAGTAGTTGACATACCGACAGCAGCGCCACCTACCGGGTCCAGTTGTATTTTTAAATCATCCAGAAAACCATCGAAATACCCATATACAATTTCAACCTAATCGGTTCAGCCGTTTAGAAGTTATGTGAAAAAGATGTACGGAAGGATAATTCTTACTACCCGTTGTCCTATTTCCTGTTTTTCCGTAGGATTGAAGCATTTTCCCGCGGTAAAAAGTAGCCTATGTTCATCGGGGATAATGTCGGCTTTTAATGGTAAAATAATTTTTCAAATCGGTCCAGTAGTTTCGGAGCTTATTCAATACAAACAAACAAATCTTTCCACTTTATAATATTATAGTGTAGATAGTGTAGATGATTACCCTCTGCCAGAGATAAAAAACATTTCGAGCGACTTCAGCGACTTTTCTTTCGGCTCGCTCGGAATACGTACAAATGTTTACTTGGCGCGATACCAATAAGGTGCTCTATTTTGTGGGCGATAATAAGCGAGTGCAACAGATCCGAACCGATTTTCC
The DNA here is from genome assembly GCA_949319315.1 of Zelleria hepariella. NCBI lineage: Eukaryota > Metazoa > Arthropoda > Insecta > Lepidoptera > Yponomeutidae > Zelleria > Zelleria hepariella. The sequence continues at coordinate 7,278,577 of OX439380.1, forward strand.
GAGCGAGCCGATGAAAAGATTCCGTGGCAGAGAGCAGTGGCCTGCGCAGAGGAGCGACTGCTGTCCGAGTTCTAATAAATGGGCATCGTCACGTCCTAATTTTTATTCTATAAATCGAAAATATAGACAAATATAAGAAGAAAATTTGAATATTTTTTTAATTTGTTATGTAAATATTTTTTTATTAATTATTAAAAATTTCTAAAAGTTTTGTGTATGACGTCACCACTGGCATTACTAAGTTCATTGCATTCATTCATGCTTTTAAAAAATAAAAATATGTTGACGTTTGACAAATGTCAGTGTCAAGTCAACAAGAGTTGTGTGTTTTGACAGTTGTTGTTGTTGACGAATGTATTTTTTAAATATTTGTAGGCAATGGAACTACCGCATTAGAGACTATGATGACGTCATCGAAAGAAAAATGAAGTAAACATTTTTGGCGATAAATATTAATAATCAGTTTTAATTTTACTTATTTAAACCCCTAATAGTAATCAGTATCCCTATTCCTCGAAATGGTTTTCAATTTACGGCAATCGATGCCTCACTGATCAATGCCCATTGGATGGCCTGGCGCAGGGGTGAATTGACCAACAGACCAGCCAAACCTGCGTGAGATTGAATTGCTTGAGTATGCGAGACGACCTTGACTATGCAGACACGGTACGAATTTACGTCAAACCAGGCGAAACTGAAGACAACCCTCCTCATATAGGGTAGGCTTTCAAAATTAGAATCTTACTCCATCACTTAGGGTAATATCGTCTGGTAGTGACAGGCGGAACTTGAACCCGTCACTGGTCCGGTTGATGCGGTACCGCTGCAGGTCGAAGTCCACGTTGAAGTCATCGTGGTTCTCGCAGCGCTGGACCGTGATCAGCGACCACACACCTTCGCCCTGAAACGTGCATGGTTATGATCTTCTTCTTTGCGTATGGATGGTTTTTTCCTCAAACACCCCAACTTCTAATGTGATTTCCAACAACTTTTGTTCTACGACTTTGGTGAAAGCGCATTTTTTTTTGTCGCTGAGAAACAAATATAAGCAGGAGCGGCTGGAAAGGTGGTAGAGAGTAGAGGGTCACGAAAGCGCGCCACGCAGGCAGCGCTGGAATGGTAGAAATGCACACGAAAAAAAAAAGAGTAAAAGAATAAAAAACGTTCAATAAATAAAAGTATCGAGCCTTTCGAAAAGTCGTAGAACAAAAGTTGTTGAAAATCACATTTAGAAGTTGTGTTTCAGGAAAAAATTGCCCTGTATATGGTTTTCGCCCAGAATTCAGCAACGCTTACGCGTTATCATTAACCGCTATTATGTGTTAGAGCACGCAGGACATGATGAGAGGTGCATCATCGATTGGAGGGTACCGCACATACAGCTCAAATTGCCGCCATTCGTGAATCCCCACCCGGCTATATTCTCCTTGCTTCGGCCGACCTGGGTCCTTAGGAGATTTAGAGACTGCCAGGTCGCCCATGACAACTCATGTCAAGCCAGGAGACTCTCAGAAGGCGACACAAATTGTTATTATTGCTAGGAAGATCAATAATGACTGGTCTTTAGGAGTCTTTTCCTGGCTTTAGTCCTCGTGGTTCTTGCAGCATTGGATCGTGACCCGCGGGAGACCATTCAGGTGATGCAAACTTCAGCAACATCTGCTAGACCTCGACTTACCCACACGAAATTTGTGAAGTGACTGCTCAGACGCTATAGTCTTGACAATGATGGTGTATTTTTAATATTTTTAATTTTCACTCTCCCAGAAGCGGGCCAACTTGATCGTGCTGAGGGTCGCCGCTGGGAGATTTGTTTTGTTAAAAATGGTAGACTGTTAGTTCCCGTTACTTGTGGTTTCTCGGCTACTCTACCAATATCTGCCACGTTCTTACCAACATATTCTCGTCACCAGCGCCCAACACCGAAACCAGAAACCCGGCCATAAGGCCGAATAAAGCCGCAACTTTGAACATCCCTCAAGTATTTCCACTGTGCAACTAACATATCTAAATTCCATTATGGGGTTAAATAAAAGACTACGTGGCATGTCCCGTGGCAATAAAGTTAGGTGTATTGTAGATAGACTTGTAGATAGAGATTATAAAGGTAATTATGGACTTGTTGGGCGGATGCTGTGGGTCTGACAATCTTGTCGATCTATATCAATCGGTATCGGTGTTAACACGCAAAGCTTCAATAGCTAGTGCGAAATTACTGTATTTTGCTAGTTTATAAATGACAGATAACATATTCATTATTGTTAGTAACGTATGTACGAGTATATTGGCAGTCTACATGGATGTGCTAGGTGGCGCTAGGGGTAATGCTATACCCAACAGTTTCCAAAAGTGTGTTGGTATTGATTATGTCGGTCCATTCTCCATCAGCAATCGTCGCTAAAAATAGAGCCCGTATTTTCTATCTTGCTAGTATTTGCAGACCGAAACTCTAACAGCTTTTAACTTTGCCTACAGGCTGATGAACTGCGCCTTACAATCTGCGACGGCGTTAGACGAGCACAGTATAGCGGCCGCCATGCTACCCCTGTCCACCGCCTACTGCCGAAAACTGTGCACAGGCGTCATACAGTACGCTTACATGGGAATACAGGTCAGTGGCGATTCTCCTTTACTTAGACCTAGACCTAGGATACGAGTATGTGCTGGGCAAGCCTAATCCATCTAAAAAAAAACAATGTCCCAGGCACTGCAACGTCGAATGTTCACTTACACCCATCTAGTATGAGTGAAGGTGCCACTGCACGCTGTATAAATCATCTCATTGCGTAGATGCAAAGGCCTTAGTTTTAGACCTAGACGATTTATACTGCGTTTAGTGGCACCTCCCCTTACACGAAATGGGTGAAATGAACATGAAGGCGTTTTAGTGGCTGCTCCGGCATTAAGACACCGCGAAAAATGGCGTTACCGTGTGCTATCCTTGATTTACGCTGGAAGATGGCGGTATTCGACATCGGGACAAAACCGTTCGTAGCGGTGTCGTGCCGCCGGGGCTGGAACATGTTTGAAGAGTAGGCTTGCCCAGCAGATATACCATCCTCTAGCTAGAGCCTAGTCGGCCTAGTCTACAGGGATGACGAGACTTGAGGAGCTAACTAAACCGTATATTGTTTTCATACAAGACCACCTTCCAATATAGGCAATAGAGACTCTTAAGAATGGCCCGAACCCCTACTGCCCTCTCGCTCGCCTTTCTCAACATTTTTAATTATTGTATGAGTGACAATGATTAAACTTTTGACAAATGTGACTATATACAGACATAATAATAAAACTATGGACATGGGGAATCATTCTCTTACAATAATTAAAAATTGCACAAAAGTGCGAGCAAGAAGGCTGCCGCGATTCAGGCCATTCTTAAAAGCAAATTTTACTATTCAAGCTGTTACTTTCACGTCTACTTCCAGGAGCACCAAGTGTGGTCCAGCCAGCAGTTCTGGGAGGCTGCGTTCTACCAGGACGTCCAGAAGGACATCAAGGCTCTCTACCGTTCTAGTCCGAATCACCACGCGAGAGCGCCCAGTCCGAGGTGATTGCCGAATATTTTTACTAAATTGAACCGAAATTATATCATTTGGCAAAATACCTTATTTTAAAAGACATATTTTGAAAGATATCGAGAAACTTCAGAACGTGTCGACGCAAATACGCATTTATGGTGATTGTGAATTTGACTTGTTTTTAAGGGTTTTCCAGTCACTAAATCGTTCAGTCAAAATTCTTCAATTTGTATGACATTTTGATCCATTTGTTCTAATAGCGATGTTATTCTTGTCTTAATTACTTTCAAAGAATCAGTCGCGCGGTACCTTTGAAAGCAATCGTGGTTTGACTGGTTGGTTGTGCATTTTTACCTTTTTGCTATCGATTTGAGACCTTTGAAGACTGAGGTGACAGGTGTCTTGAAGGTCATTTGCTATTGCTACCCGCGGCTCTACACATAATTTTGATATTGACTGTTGGTGTTTGTTGTTGCAGGGACGACGCCGAATACCTATCCCTGCTCAAAGCGCAAGAGCCGAGCGCGCTCGAAATCGCGGCCGAGCAAATGCGCCTCTGGCCGAACATGGACCCCGAGAAGCAGCGGGAACTAGTCGCCGGCGAAGAGTCTACGCTATACAGCCAGGCGATACACTACGCCAACTGTATGGTGTACCTATTGTTGCCGCTAGAGGGCGCTGGGAGAAGGGCCGACCCGCGGCATGACGACGCCGATAGAGCTAGTAATAGTGTCACTAACAGGTAAGAGAAACATCAGTTTTTAAAGGCTCTTGGTAAATCTTTGGCAGCCTAAAAACCTCATACAATGCCTTCAATATAAACTAAAAAGAACGAGGCGAAGAGTCGCTATACAAGTATACAGCCAGACCAAACACTGTAACAGCTGCATGCTTGTTGGCGCTAGGGAAGCTCATCGAGGTACGAATGGGTAAAAAAACTACAGAATGTATCAACTCTTGTATGATGTCATCAGATTTACAATGGCGAGGAATCGATGCTTTGCATCCAAGGCGATATACTACGCCGATGGATCCGGATTGGAGTCGATTTATCTACTCTTTTATGACGTCATCGTCAGAGTTATAGTGTAGGCAAGCCTACTACATCTAAACGTGTCCTAGGTATTCCAGCTTCCGACTGGTCACTTCAACCATCTGCCGGGATAATATATGGCATTCATAAATTTTGTGTACACTGTTATGCGATATTTATGTTTCCGTGAAACGTAGATAAAAGACGGCTGCCGTATTAGGCCTTGGTGTGAATGAAGATGCCATTGAACGCTGTGTAAATCACGTAACATAGATGTAAAGCCCTAATTATTTATTTTGTTGTTTATAGTGTTGCGGAATCGGACAGTGCGGACGCCGAGTCGGGGTTCGAAGAGGCTGACCCGGGCGAGGCGGGCAACAACGTCATCAAGATGGTCTCAAGATTTGTTGATAAGGTTGGTATCTTCATTACTTTTGACCCATTCATTTTGTTACCGCTTGTGATTTGAATCCCGAAGCATCAATCACGATTACAATAACGATATAACCCGTGTCATTAAAGAAAAATTTGGATGAACTTCAAAACACTCGCCCTCTCGCTCTAATTAATATAATCAAAGCTAGACAACGCTAGTTTTGACGACCATCCTATTTTTTTTAAAGTCACGGCTATACCTTGGAAATGGATCGTGATTGTTGTTGAAGTATGGCTCTCTTCACACTTTTCCACATGTCGTCGCGGTATGCGGCAGGGCGACTTTTAATTAACTGGAAAGAATTTGTTTACGTTGTTGCACTCGTGCCAAACTTCCGCACGACAATGCGGCAACGTGTGTGCTCTTACGCTCGGTTTCATACACTTGCTCTGATAAGACACGCACTGCCACATGCCGCAACCACATTCGGCAAAGTGTAAAGGGAGCCTAAGTAAGTAATTTTATGAAGATGCACCAATTTTGTACACCTTATAAACCAAAATATACAAATATCCACAACCCTATTTCTCTTTCCCAGGTGTGCACAGAAGGCGGAGTCACAGCGGACCACGTGCGGTGCCTACACCAGATGATCCCCGGTGTGGTTCACATGCACATGGAAACTTTAGACGCGGTCGCGCGCGAGAGTAGACGCCTGCCGCCCGTGCAGAAGGTAAGAAGCTGCCGCGCCGCTGGTGCCTTGACTTGTGTATTGGCTAGCACCGCCGATATACCCGCTTTTACTTTGAGTTTTGACGACTTTCATTACTAAGGGATCCTTCTGACAGTTACATTTCTAAGGCTTTTCTTAATAATGTTATGTTTATTATCATTATTTGTTTGCTTCCAATTTGATTTCTGTTTTTATTTTTGTATAGGTTTATTAATTAGATTGGATTGTATTTCTATCGTAATATTGGTTAAATAAGCATGGCTACTTGGATTCTCTTTAAGTGGTTTTAATAATAAATAATTAAACAATTTTGGCATAAGTTCTGTTTAACAAGATGCAATACAATGCATAACATTTTCAAGTAGTAGAGCTCTTAAAAGACCGATTTATATGGTCCCACCTAGTTACTATGAAAGTGTAATTCTTATACCCTTCTAGGACATTGTTTTAGGCACTGCAGCGCCGAGTGGTCTCTTCACCCATCTATTGTGAGTGAAGGTGCCACTGGACGCTGTATAAATCATCTCATTGCGTAGATGCAAAGGCCTTAGGTTTTATACCCTTCTATAAAATGCACAACGACGGCGTCTAACAATAGTTATTAGTTATGCAAGGATGCAAATCTATTGTTTGCAGCGAGTGTTGGTATTAAATACCGAAGGTTTCTAAATCTGAGCCACGGTTTCATAAAAAAAAACTGAGCGTAGCGACGTATTTAGAAGCACGAGATGCAAACAATATTGCATCCGTGCGAAACTCCCAACTTTTTATCTCACAGAGCGAGGAAATGTATGTTAGATACACCAAAAAACAATAGACAACTAGGATAGCGAAATGAGTTTCATTCTCTGCAAGTGACAGAAGAGTCAAAAGAGTTCCTTTATTTCTTTTTGTCGCATTCAAATTTCGAAGCGCACAAAAATGACTTTTGCCTCGTCCTACGATACCAGTTAACCAGTACAGTTGTTTTATCTCACGAAGGCGGATGAGCCACGGATGAGCCAGCTTGTAGTTCTAATGCGTATAGACGCGCACTCGAGTGAGCGTAACTCAAAAATTCGAAATTCAAAGACACACGCGCAAAGACAATGTGCCTTCGTGGGATAAAACATCTGTAACAGCGTACTTTCCGAGCCTGGGGGACGAAAACGTGTATTTTATTCCACATTCACTTCCCCGCAGCCCCGCATAGTGGCGCCAGCGCTGATCCCGGGCGAGAGCGTGGCAGGCTGCGCGCTGCGAGCGTACCTGGTGGCGGACGGACGCGAGGCGCCGCCGCTGCCGGCAGAGGGCGCTCTGTTCCTCACCAACTACCGCGTCATCTACCGCGGCGCGCCCGCCGACCCCTTTGGTACGTCACACATAACAGGCTCTATACACAAATCACCAATGGGCATCGTCAAATAATATTTTTTATTCTATAAATCGAAAATATAGACAAATATAAGAAACTAATTTGAATATTTTCTTAATTGTTCATGTAAATATTTTTTTTATTAATTATTAAAAAAAATTAAAAGTTTTGTGTATGACGTCACCACAGGCATTATGTACTAAGTTCATTCCCTTCAGCCACGTTCGTAACCAAATTTTCGTAACCAGTTACGAATGTGGACTTTTTATCGCTGTTTCGTAACCAGCTACAAGCCAGTTACGAATGTGGATTTCTTCAGCCATTGCATTCATTCATGCTTTTAAAAAATAAAAATATGTAGACGTTTGACAAATGTCAGTGTCAAGTCAACAAGAAGGTTATTTTCTCAGTTATTTGACACTTTTGACAGTTGTTGTTGACGAATGTATTTTTTTAAATACCTATTTGTAGGCGATGGAACTACCGCATTAGAGGCTATGATGACGTCATCGAAAGAAAAATGAAGTAAACATTTTTGGCGGAAATATTAATAATCCGTTTTAATTTTACTTATTTAAACCCCTAATAGTAATCAGTATGCCTATTCCTCGAAATGGTTTTCAATTTACGACAATCGATGCCTCACTGATCAATGCCCATTGCTGGGTAAATTTTGACAGTTATTTTTAATTTTTTATCTGTGGAATGTATTCAATTTGACGCGCCACAGATAAAATTTGGGTTAGAAAAGGTTACTCAGTAGTTGGAATTGGGTATCAGTAGATAATCTCATGTCAAGATTGTCAATTAGGTGCTGGTTCGAGCCAAAGTGACCTGTAAAAGGTCCATAGATGAGTTACACATTTATCTGTATCCCTGGTTACTGCGAACCTAGCTGGTGAACCCCTTTGGTACGTATTCTGCGTGTTCCATAGATAGACTACGGCACATATACAGGGTGTAGAGAGCGAGTCTTCGTGGCGCCAGCACTGATTCCGAGCGAAAGTGGCTGCGAGCCTACCTGGTGGCGGACGGACGAGTGTGGTCTGTCTCAACGTTTTATTTCCCAAAAACATATTTTCTTATTCCGAAACCCTATACATATTATTGTTACAGCATGCGAGCAGACAGTGGTCCGGTCGTTCCCCCTCTGCTCGCTGACGAGAGAGAAGCCGGTTCGAACCCACTACCTGCCGCACCTGGAGCAGTCGCTGCAAGAGGGGCTGCAGTTGAGATCTGCCACATTCCAGTTGATAAAGGTGTGTTTATTGGATCCTAGCTCCTCTTGTTATTACTTTATTACTCGCATATTGTTGTTAAGAGGATTCTGTAACAGTATAAAAATATTAATTATTGCGTTTTGGGTGAAAACTATTTGCAAATTTATACCTTTTAATTTTGATAGGAGTCGTTTCTGCAGATTATAGTCTGTCTGGATTTATTTAGTTTTGCAAATACATGAAATTTTAAACGAGAATGTTTATACCCAACTGTTATGATTTTTTGAAAACTTTTTATAATACAAATTATGTGTATTATCACTTATTATGTACGGTCGGCCTCAGACACAGATACTCCATGGCAGCTCTTACTGCGCGCGGCATAAGGGCGCCAATCGAACAAAAAGGGGTATCCTAGCGTGTGGCCGACTGTACCAGCGGAAGTGATTATCCTCCTTAGGCATACTTTAATTTGTGGATTGACCAGATTTCATCAAAATTCTACATTTATTTCAGGTGGCGCTAGATGAAGAAGTGCACGGCGAGCAAGTGGAGGCTTTCCGCAAGCAGCTGTCCCGGCTTCGACACCCGGCACACGCGTTGCTTCACTTCGCCTTCGCGGGCCGCCCCCTGCCGCCACCGCCGCACCGGGCGCAGGCCAAACACGCCACCCTCAAGTAACTATACATCTGCCGCCAGTACCGTCCCCCACAATTCACTATACACCTACCGCCCTTACCGCCCCCTCAAGTAACTATACAGACTTTTCGCTTCTCTTCGCCTTCGTGGGCCGCCGGCGCAGGCCAAACACGCCACGCCAATATTGCGTTAAAAAGACGTTCAAATGTTTGCTTGGAAAAGTTCAAATGTTTGCTTGGAATGTTGATGTAACAATAGTACTTTATGCCCCCTCTCGACCAATGACTTTACTTACACTGTTTTGTTGGGACTCCCATTCCAGTCCGTTCAATGAAAGTATATTTTTTATTTAAACTTTTATTTATACTTTATTGCACACATGAAAAAAATTATAACATAAATTACATAAAAGAAAGTGGTAGTGTACACGGCGAACTTATTTCAGTAGAAATCTCTTCCAGTCAACCCTTGGTGTGGTGAAATGGCATAAGATAGCAGGAGGGGAAACAGTGTACAATAAATAAAATACATACTAATATACATATTACGGTAAATATATAAAGATAATATATTTGAACAGTACTTATATAAGGATTATATACACTACATAATTACATAAATATGTACATATACTACATAATAATAATACTTAGCTTTTATAACGTAGAAAGGTAGTGCTCTTTTAGCTTAGTCTTGAAGGCGGAGACAGAAGAACTTTCTCTTATAGATTTTGGCAGACGGTTCCATTGGCGGGCGGCGCATACAGTGAAGGTTTATTTTGATGTCTCCAATGTTAGCTAGATATTATCCTCTTATACCCCACTTCTTTCGGACTCCCATGCTCACTAATGTATCTTTCTCAACAGAGGCTTCGCCAAGAAGACGCTACTGAAGACTGCGCGAAAGGCGGGCCTCAAGCCGAAGCCATCCAAGCGGCAAAAGTACGTTTTGCCTTCGGCTGATGCCCGTTCTCTGACGTCACCGCCTCTCATGTCTTCACTGTCAGCTGATACGCTGTCACGTAAGTAGATTGCAGTAAATTTGTAAAGTTATATGTATACTGAGTAAATAAGAACTAATTGACTTTGTAATGCTATTTATAGATCACGAACCTCATATCTCAATTGAGAAGTCACCGGCATTTTAATCGAGGGGTTGCCGATCCGGCTTTTTACTACTTTCACAGTAAAGACAAACTAAAAAAACGTAGACTAAAGCCGAGTTTAAGCTTGCCATGTTAGGGCCACCGGTGGTGGCATAGCGCAAAGACCAAGGTCCAATAAAACTCCAGAGTTCCATTGCTGAACACAAAAGTATTTGAACAGCAATAACTGGTCCTGGCAACCAGTTTCGATTAGGTGTAGGATGTATTGTGCCTTCGGATTAGGAAAAGAGGAACATTGAGCCCAGCCATCGCGGAGTTGCTTACAAGCACTGAATGACTTCACACTGACCTCAGACGCTCAGATTCCCTTATTAGCAGATGTACAGAGCACAGACGAAAAATAAATGTAATAAAACTTCAAACACATTTATTTCGCTACCAAACTTCGCGCATCTTGATTTTATAGAGAAGTCCTAAAACACGCCAACATTCAATTCACAGTGGAAGAGCTAGAGACGGCGAGCGTAGAAGTGGAAGGCGCGTGTTTATCGGACGCGCGGACGCTGGAGCGGCTAAAAGACCGCGCCTACGCGCGCGATTGGGCGCGGATGGGACTCGCCGCGCCGCCCTTCCGGTTGAGCCACTCTAACGCCATCTACACCGTCTGCAGAAGGTGAGATGTACTAAATAACGTCTCACCAGTGGCGGATCCAGGATTTTGGTTTGGGGGGGGCTTGAACCCAACGAGCGTAGGTTTTCAAGCTTAAAAAGTATACAAATTTTATTTTTATAGAGGGTCTCAGATGCTTTTGGGAGGGACTTGAGCCCCTTAGCCCCCCCTCCCCCCCTAAATCCGCTAGTGGCTCATCATCATAATCAGCACACTTTTACCCACAACATACATTTTTAAAAGTACTCAACTAGTTCCTATTGTATTTTGCATAAAGGTATTCTTCCATTCCCGAAGAAACATCATAACACAACATAAATGCGTAAGAGTGTCTGTTTGTCCTGTTCATCCCAACGGATCGACAGATTTTTTTACATTTCTCACAGTTCGACCGTTGGGAAATTCGTGAAATGCCTGTGTCATTCGTGACATGACACAGGCAGACCAAAAATTTCTCCCGGAAAATATCTCATCCCCTAAAGCAAAAGTATAGCACGTGTTCGTAAAGTGTGCATTTTTTCCCTTTCCAGTTACCCAGCACTGATGCCAGTGCCGGAGTCGATAGGAGACGAATCTTTACGGCGCATCGCGCGCTGTTACCGCCAGGGCCGCCTGCCCGTCATCACGTGGCGCCACTCGCGGAGCGGCGCCCTTTTGGCCAGGTGAGAGAGAGAGTAAAGAGCGGCGCCCTTTTGGCCAGGTAGTAGACTAGGCGATGACTCACCAAATAAAATTAAATAAACAAACCGCCCTGAGATATAGACTCGCGGAGCGGCGCCCTCTTGGCCAGGTGAGAGAGAGAGTAAAGAGCGGCGCCCTTTTGGCCAGGTAGTAGACTAGGCGATGACTCACCAAATAAAATTAAATAAACAAACCGCCCTGAGTTATAGACTCGCGGAGCGGCGCCCTTTTGGCCAGGTGAGAGAGAGAGAGAGTAAAGAGCGGCGCCCTTTTGGCCAGGTAGTAGACTAGGCGATGACTCACCAAATAAAATTAAATAAACAAACCGCCCTGAGTTATAGACTCGCGGAGCGGCGCCCTTTTGGCCAGGTGAGAGAGAGAGAGAGTAAAGAGCGGCGCCCTTTTGGCCAGGTAGTAGACTAGGCGATGACTCACCAAATAAAATTAAATAAACAAACCGCCCTGAGTTATAGACTCGCGGAGCGGCGCCCTTTTGGCCAGGTGAGAGAGAGAGAGAGTAAAGAGCGGCGCCCTTTTGGCCAGGTAGTAGACTAGGCGATGACTCACCAAATAAAATTAAATAAACAAACCGCCCTGAGTTATAGACTCGCGGAGCGGCGCCCTTTTGGCCAGGTGAGAGAGAGAGAGAGTAAAGAGCGGCGCCCTTTTGGCCAGGTAGTAGACTAGGCGATGACTCACCAAATAAAATTAAATAAACAAACCGCCCTGAGTTATAGACTCGCGGAGCGGCGCCCTCTTGGCCAGGTGAGAGAGAGAGTAAAGAGCGGCGCCCTTTTGGCCAGGTAGTAGACTAGGCGATGACTCACCAAATAAAATTAAATAAACAAACCGCCCTGAGTTATAGACTCGCGGAGCGGCGCCCTTTTGGCCAGGTGAGAGAGAGAGTAAAGAGCGGCGCCCTTTTGGCCAGGTAGGAGACTAGGCGATGCCTCACCAAATAAAATTAAATAAACAAACCGCCCTGAGATATAGACGGCCGGAAAAATCTCAAATTCCTTCTCCTTTCAACAGTTGAAACTTTTTTTCATCGGGTCGACCCTGCTGAACACGATTTTGCCCGGTGTCAACCACCGAACTAAATCCCATAGAATCCGCATTACGTATAAAATCACAATAAAAACTTGTCCCCACAGAAACAAATGATATCAGCAATAGAACAATACGAAACATCATTTCGACCATACGTCTAACATACGTCTAATATTCGAATGTCAACCTTATTGCATTAGTGTACAGTTTTAGTTTAATTGTATAGACTACGAGCAAATAAGCTCCCAAAGGCAGTTTGGACATCTATTTTTCCAGACACATTTCAGAGTTCTATGTTGTATCTAGTTTTATCCTTGATCGAAGGTGTCAACCCATTCCCACTCCTCCGTTCCAAAACCAAAAACGTGTCCCGACCTGCGGTCTGAATCAAATACGGCCATACACGTAAAATGAAACTGTGATAGCAGTTCCTTCAATATTGTTGTGTATATTTATGTTGTCAGATCGGCTGCGTCCCATCACAAGGGCGTGATGGGCATGCTAAAGTCGAGCCACCAGCCGCCGCAGGCGCAGCCCGGCGCAGAACCCACCTCCAGCCTCGAACAGGTAACTTCTTCTTTATATTCTTGAATGATGCATGTAGGTTTCTTCAATTCATGACATTCTTTTTCGTGGGGTTTTTCCATCCAGGGCCCTTAGCCTGTAACACAATGGTGCCAAAATGGGCTTCCGGTTGACGATTTTAATTACGATTTATTGATGCTGTTGGTCCAGTGTCGGTCCTTTTAATGTTATTGTAGTACAGCAAAGAATATTATGAGTCTAATCCTAGAGGATTAGTTCGCTGGTTGTAGGAGAACAATGAAAAAATCCCGGTTTTGTCCTTCTACCTAGGACGCCATTGAGACGCCATTGTGTTACAGGCTAAGGCCCCAGTTGCATACTCGGGAAAGGCATAAGTGGACGCCCGAATGTTCACATAGTCGGTAGATCTTTTCCGTGGATTCGATTTAAAAGTCATAATAATCAACATATTGTACAAATCGGTAAGCTTGGTAGAGGTCGTCAATATAGGGCATCTTGTCGGTTGCCTGCCCATATTTCTGCACCCCATTATAAGTATCCAATTAGGCAACACACTACTCATTTAATTTAGCAACGTGTGCGCCATTTTTGCAAAGTTTTTTTGTTGTTATGTTTTATGGAGTCGCAGCTTCTTAAACAATTACCATGTTTAAAGATGACAGTTTGGTCTGCTTTTGTTTTGCCACTGAATTACTGATGCAAGTTTGGAATACATAAAAAAATATTTTAAAATCAATAACGTTGGTTTTCCAGGAGCGCTTCATATCAACGCTTGTGGCGTGCACACCTGCGTCACGGGGAGAGTTAGAAGACTCGAGTTTGAGTCTAGATTCACTACTGCTGTGTTGTGACGATATGCCGCCGCCGGCGCACACGCCTCTCTTGACCAAGGCTGCTGGGACTTTAGGGTAAGTTTCACCATGGTAGCTGGGTCTTTCGAAGAGCTAGAGGACTCTAGTCTGAGACTAGACTCACTACTATACTCTTGACCAAGTCTGCTGGGACTTTAGGGTATGTCTCGCCAAGGTAGTTGGGTCTTTCGGAGAGCTAGAAGACTCGAGGTTGAGTCTAGACTCATGACCAAGGCAGCTGGAACCCTAGGATAAGACTCGGACGTACAGAGCCAGAGAACTACGGTCTAAATCAAGACTCGCTGCTTCTGTTTGGTGCGAAATCCGCATTCAACATTTACCATTCAACAATATAGATCCCATGCATCGCCAAATCTGTTTGTCACAAAATTATTCGTCAACGCCATGTCAGCAGGCCACAAGTCAGGTGGTTTGAATGACCACAAGCAATGCTTATAGTTTTGTGTTCGGTTCAAAGTACCATACATCTAGGGCGCGGGTTGCTGACACTGCATCTCGCATCGTCAATAGCTCGTGCAGCGACCGACAGTTGACAACCGATGGATGAGTCGGTGGTGGAAGGAGAAGATCTTGAGTTATTTCTTCATGGTAGTTTATTGTAGCGGTAACATGTTCTCACAGTAGCATGGTAAAATAACACATTATAATGATTAGATTTTTAGGTTAAAAAGTTTGCTCGGGACAGGATTTGAACCAGCAACCTCTTGCATTCCGTGCAGGCGTTCTACCAATTGAGCTACCGAGTCAAGTATCTTTATAAAGTTCCCTAGCACGGGTTAGTGCTTTAGAAAATACAAATAGTGAAAATAACACATTCTTTGCTCCTGCAGCGTCCTCGGCCGCAACAGCGGTGGCAAGGGCGCGCCGGTAGCGGCGGGCGCGGCCGCGGTCAGCGCGCGACACTTCGGGCGGTGGGGCTCGCTCAAGGGTCGCCAGCCCTCGCATCTCGACCTCTATGTGCCAAGGCAGCGACTTTCCACCGCCGACGTTGACTCAGGTGACTATAGGACACTTGACAGCTCGCTGAAAGACTGAACTTTCCCATTTAGGGGTCGCTCAAGGGTCACCGGCCACCGCCGACGTCGATTCAGGTAGCTTATTTACCTGATGCAGCATATGTACCCATGAAAATATCTTCCTCTATCTTTCCTCTAGCTTTTTCTATCTTTTTATCGCTGCCCCCTTAGCATGCACGCGCGAGAAAGGCGTTAGCCGACGCTAAAATGTTAGTTACTTGAGCTCCTGTTAAAGAAATCTATGTTTCAACTCCGAAAATTGCTATTTCGGTCTCTCGAGCATGCATGCTGAGAGGGCTGGTCAAGCTACAAACTTGTCACTTTGCAATTTTGATTTTATCTCAAAGAAAACATCACTGAACCGAGGAAAGTTATTCAAATATAACCAGGTGCTAGTTTCATAAAACTACAATTCATAGTTTATTATGACAATTCGATGTACATTGAGTAGCCGATTAGACATAAACGAGGTAACAAAAAAGGTTAGCTTACCATCCGACTACTCAATGTAATCGAATTGTCATAATAAACTATGAATTGTAGTTTTATGAAACTAGCACCTGATAATATTTGAATAACTTTCCTCGGTTCAGTGATGTTTTCTTTGAGATGAAATCAAAACAGCAAGGTGACATATTTATTGCTTTGCCAGCCCCCTTAGCAGGCATCCTCGAGAGACCGAAATAGCAATTTTCGGAGTTGAGACATAGATTTATTCAACAGGATCTCAAGTAACAAATATGTTTATCTTTTTAAGGGCCTGTTTCTACCTTTCCCTCAGTGTCTGGCGAAGGCGCCAGCGGCGGCGTCCGTCGCGCGGCGCTGTACGTGCTTGCAGAGAAGGGGGCCGGTGGTGGCGCCAGCGGGGCCGAGCTGGTGCCTGTGGACTACCCCGACACTAGGGCCAGCAAGCAAGCCTTCAAGAAGCTGATGCGGGCTTGCGTGCCGAGCTCGCCGCCCGCGCCAGAAGACCACGGGTTCCTCAAGTGAGTCACTACTGCCATCCTAGGGCCAGCAAGTGAGTCAGTACTACCACACTAGGGCCAGCAAGTGAGTCACTACTGCCACCCTAGGGCCAGCAAGTGAGTCAGTACTACCACACTAGGGCCAGCAAGTGAGTCACTACTGCCACCCTAGGGCCAGCAAGTGAGTCAGTACTACCACACTAGGGCCAGCAAGTGAGTCAGTACTACCACACTAGGGCCAGCAAGCCAGCCTTCAAGAAACTGATGCGGGCTTGCGTGCCGAGCTCTCTCCTCGCGCTCGGCTCGGTAAGTGGTCGTCACTAAATTATGTTCCCTAACGAGCTTCTACTTATCTTCTTCGATGGTCTCGAAGGCGTCTCAAAAGCTTGCGACCTTTGTCGCGCTTGGTGTCAACTGAAAATGATCCTGCTTATCAATATTAACAACTGTACAGGGAGCTTAAGAAATGTCTTATCAAACCCGAGCAAGGCGGTTGAACTTATCAATTCCATAAGCAAACTTAGTATGGGGCCAACCGCGTAAAAAAATCCGTAACCAATTTCAGTACCTGTGAAACCATGGCCTTGGCTTGCTGCTATCAACTAAGTTTCTATTTGATGATAACCAAAACGTTCTATGATCTTTACAGATTGGTGGAAGAATCGGGCTGGCTATGGCAACTGCGACAGTTGTTCCAGCTGTCGGGAGCTGTAGTGGACCTTTTGGACCTCCAGGGCTCTTCCGTCCTGCTCTCGCTAGAAGACGGCTGGGACGTTACCGCGCAGGTTGGTAAAATCTATGAACTATGAAGTTTAACAAGTGTAAAACGTGGAGATATGAATTTCAGCCACGTTTTTACTCCACAGACTATAAGGTGTAGCAAGTGTAAAAAATGCAGATATGAATTTGCTGTTTTGTAAAGAACTTGGTCTGCATTTCTCATACAAACTTGCGTCCGTTTTTTTCCCTTAGTAGAAGATGCTTTTCATTTCATCCCCTTAGTAGAGGATATTATCAGGGAATCCTTTGTGTACCTCTACACCCAGAAATGAGTTCCATGGCCTGTTTTTCAGTTATTAAAGCCACCTCTCCCACAGATCTCATCGCTGGCCCAGATATGTCTGGAGCCGTACTACCGCACGCTGGAAGGGTTTCGTGTCCTCGTGGAGAAGGAGTGGCTGGCGCTGGGGCACAAGTTCCAGCAGCGGTCCAACCTGGCCGCCACGCCGCAGCAAGGGTTCACGCCCACCTTCCTGATGCTTTTGGACGCTGTGCACCAGGTAAGTGATGTTGGCGGCTCTTAGTTTCTGGCTTCAGCTCGGATATGGCGGCAGAAGGAATCTTAAAACGAAGGGGCACCTAGCGAATGAAAGAAATATTTTACTTATTGCATTTTCGCCACAAACGGACCGTATGAATCTAAATTATGTGCTTAGAGGTATTTTTAAGAACTAGGTCCTATTCTGGGTCTTAGACGCAAATACATGGGAAAAAATTGTGCAATAAGTTTTGTGACAAAGTTTCCAATAAGTAGATATTATTATGCTTTTATTTTTCATTCGCGACACGATATGATATCTCTATCCTACTCTTTTGATCTACATAGAGCGGTACAGACTAGCAAGCTATACACCCCGAGAAGGAATGGCTGGCGCTGGGTCTCAAGTTCATGCCCACCTGATGCTATTGGATGCTGTGCACCAGGCAAATAATGATATCCCATCATCTCAAAAACCATTG
Source organism: Zelleria hepariella (assembly GCA_949319315.1). Classification (NCBI taxonomy): domain Eukaryota; kingdom Metazoa; phylum Arthropoda; class Insecta; order Lepidoptera; family Yponomeutidae; genus Zelleria; species Zelleria hepariella. The sequence goes on from OX439380.1 coordinate 7,296,101, forward strand.
AGTTCCATGGATCCATGATGGATCCATGGAACTCAATGGTTTTTAATGGTGCATACACCGCAGTTCCTTTTTGTTGGAGCAACATATTGCAACATGATATAACAAAAGTTAGTATGAAAGTTATCTTGTTGCAAAATGTTGTTGCACAAAAAGTTACGGCGGTGTGGTTGCACCATAAGGGGTGGGTTTCCTGCTATGTCAGTGATCTTTTATCACCCTGTTTTGTATTGTTTCGTGTAAAAAACATGTTGTTCCAGTTTAGTTGACATGTCAACAAACCTTTATTTACGTTAGTTTTACCCGCGTACACTAGATGTCGCTATGACGTTGACCCAGTTTCCTACAACGCGTATCGTACACTAGATGACGCCACGTGGTTGACCCAGTTTACTAAGTCGTGATTCTAATGCTAGATGGCGCTGTGCCGCTTTTCTGCATCGCGCAAACGAAATGTTTTCACCGATACGTATATACCCCGGTCTGAGGTTTGAAAGTCATACTTACCTGGCATAGGGGACACCGTGATCAAGTAGGCGGTTCCCCCAGGGCGAGGCCTTTCCATTGCACTGCGGTTGGGTTGACCCTTGCGATTATCCCTAATGTGGATAACTCGGATGCGTTATTTTTGGTAGTGGGGACTGCGTACGCGCCGTCCCCTTCTAATAAACTAAAGTGTCTAATTAAAAATCAAAATAAATCCGACCTATTTATTTTCAAAGACTGAAGTCATAGGTGTGGGATTGCATTACATAGGTGTGGGGTTGTATTATCCACCGATCTTTGCCGGATCCACTGAACCCGGCGAGTTGTTTCCAGCCATGTTATACCCTGCGTGCGTGTAAATTTTAGTTTTTAAATGATGTTCCATTCTTTTATTTCCTTTTTCCCCAGCTCCAAAAGCAGTTCCCGCTCGCTTTCGAGTTCAACGACTACTACCTCCGCTTCGTGGCCTACCACACCGTCTCGTGCCGCTTCCGGACCTTCCTGCTTGACAGCGAGGCGGCGCGGGCCGAGCTCGGCTGCGCGGCGGCCGACGACCGGCGGGCCGACACCATGGGCCGATTGGTCAGTACAACACAAGATAGATAGATAGAAAGAGAACACTTGATTGTACATAAGAAAAAAATATTACAAGAATTTTCTTAACCTAAAAGTACAGTATAGTATATTATTAATGGACCAGAGCACACAGTTTACAATATTAGGTTTATGCACACAGATGGCGGTCTTATCGCTAAAAGCGATTTCTTCCAGACAACCTTGTGTATACACCTGAAAAGGTAGAACCTGGCGACCTAAATATACCAATGCAATTACATCAGCTAATGTAACCCAGGTTCTAACACAATAAATTCATTTCACCTTTCGATGGACTGGATAATTAAAAATAGTGAAAGTAGTACCTAGATGAATTAATACACTCCCAACTGCCACCAGTGCAAGGATCACCTGGAGTCTTCGTGCATTAGGTTGGGTTATTATCGTATGAGGTAGTGGCTACCCCTGGTGCCAGAGTTTTTTCTGGAATCTTGGACCTATGTCCTAAAAATAGTTAAGCTTAGGGATTATCATTTGACGTTTCGATTTTAGCAAAAAACGCACCCAAAAAGAAGATATGTTTTTTTTTCCATTGGCGGCGCTAGTTGTGCCTACGTTATCAACTTAAGGGTAGACGATAGCAAGATGGCGGGAAATTCAAAATGTTCACAGTTTTCTACATTTTGTAGCTAAACTGAGCTATTTTTGTTCAGCGATTATTCGTTCGCGAGAATAAAACCGTTATCTTTTCATTATTGTAAACAACAGAACAACAATAATTCAGCCGATTATGTGTTCTGGTCTACGACAAGTTTTTTGCGAACGAAAAATCGCTGAACAAAAATAGCTCAGTTAGCTACAAAATGTAAAAAACTGTGAAAATTTTGAATTTCCCGCCATCTTGCTATCGTCTACCCTTAACGCATCTTTCCTCCACAGGGCGTAGAGACAGGTGCGGGATCGGAGGACGAGGCGATATACGGCAGTGGCGGCGGATCCCCCCGCGCGCCCGCGCTCGGCCAGTCGCTGTTCGACTATATCGACAAGATGCACCAGAAGTCGCCCGTCTTCTACAACTTTCTCTATACGCCCGATCTGGATAACCCGGTGAGTTGTTTCAACACTTTTACTGACTAAAAACTAAGGCCTTTGCATCTACGTAATGAGATGATTTATACAGCGTCCAGTGGCACCTTCACTCACACTAGATGGGTGAAGAGACCACTCGGCGCTGCAGTGCCTGGGACATTGTTTTAGATGGAGTAGGCTTGCCCAGCACCTATACCATCCTGACAGCTTAGTCGACCAAGCCCACAGGAGAGACAGGTCAATACGTGTGGAGCCAACTGAGCTGCGGGTTTCCTCACGATGTTTTCCTTCACCGTTAGCGAGTGGTATTGCTACTACAAATTCACAAATGTACGGTAGCGGTGGTGGTCTAGTGGGTAGAACAGTGGACTCTGAAGCAAGAGGTACCCGGTTCGATTCCCAGTGCGGGCATGTATCTATGACTTTTACTGACTGAACACTGTCAAATAGACATGCGCGAAACAGTGCACTTCGAAGTCATGATATATTTCATGACATTTCATACCGCGTGATATTACCTTATATCATGGCACCAAACATGACACATGACATCATGGTATTTCTTCATTGCAGACATGAAACATGACATCATGGTATTTCTTCATTGCAGACATGAAACATGACATCATGGTATTTCTTCATTGCAGAAATTAAACATGACATCATGGTATTTCTTCATTGCAGACATGAAATATGACATCATGGTATTTCTTCATTGCAGACATGAAACATGACAAAATGGTATTTCAGCACACTTTCGTTACGTAGAGTGTGCTGAAATGTCATGTGTCATGTTTCATGTCATCTAGTGTAATGAAATGCTATGTGCCATGCTTTATTCTCTCGTGTAATGTGTAATATTTCATGACACCGTTGTGTAATATTTCTTTTGTAATATTACAAGCATTACCTACACATGTGTACTGTCAAAATGTTACCTTTGAACTTTTAAAATTTAGTTTTTTTTTTGTACTTGCTTCTGCCATCGGCTTATAAGCAACTTAGGTATTCAGTAAAGGAACACCGGTTCTACCACGATTTACGTCCGGCACGTAGAAACTTGCTTTGCCGGTGCCGTAGGTCTTCCGGACGTAACTTGTGGTAGAGCCTCTGTTGCCTTTTTTTAGATTTAGCATGCATTCATTACTTGAGGGGAGGCAATTTTATTCGCAATATGAGAATCGTCAGTATAATACCGTTGGTCCAGCGAGACGGTGTGAAATTTGACGCTATAAAAACACAGCGTTATTCATTTAAGGGTGGACGATAGCAATGTGGCGGGAAATTCAAAATTTTCAGTTTTTGTAGCTAAACTGAGCTATTTTTGTTCCGCGATTTTTCGTTCGAAAATGTAAAAAACTGAAAATTTTGAATTTCCCGCCACGTTGCTATCGTCCACCCTTAATGTTATCCAATCGAACAACTTTGCTCTTACACACGAGCGTCAGTGTGTCGGCGGCAGCTCGCGACCCTAGTCCGTCGCCGACCTGTTGCGACATGTCAATTATGTCGCAGCAGGTCGGCGACTCATAAAAGATAGCCGGCTACGGTCGGCGACCAGGGTCGCTCGTGTGTAAGATCACTAAACCTTCATTACCTATAAATAAGTAGTGAAAACCTTACAGACTTGGGGTCCTTATCGCAACCATTGTCCCTCTGCCCGCAGGTGCTCCGGCCAGTCTCGTCCGTGTGTTGCCTCGAGGTGTGGGAGTACTACGTGAGCGAACAGCTGAGCTGCGGCGCCGCCTACGAGCCCGAGGCGTGGGGCGACTCCGAGGCGAGGCTTGGGGACTGCGCGCGCCGCACTGTCACTGCCGGGTAAAATCCTTTATACTTACCACCTAGTAATCACTGCACAAGCGACCGCAATATCTCTGGCTGAATTACACAAAAAAAATGTGGCAGTAGAGAAATTTTCGTGTCACTCGCATAGAATAGAATCGACCTCGCTCGTCGATCCTGAGGCAAAGCACAGGAACTCCGCGCACTGTCGCTGCCGAGTAACTTTTGCAGTTATGATTTTGCGGCCAGTCTTACTGGACGTGAACTCTTAAACCTCGAGCAATAGACGACTGTTGCCTCGAGGTGTGGGAGTACTACGTGAGCGAACAGCTGAGCTACGGGGCCGCCTACGAGCCCGAGGCGTGGGGTGACTCCGAGGCGAGGCTTGGGGACTGCGCGCGCCGCACTGTCACTGCCGGGTATTCCTTTCTTTATTCTTCTTTTTTAGCACTGCAGGAGCGACTTAAAAAGCTCTGGCACTATTATTCTATAAAAAATAGTGGCAGCGGAGAAATCTTCATGTCACTCGCACGTGTATCGAATCGACCTATTGCTCGTCGATTCTGAGGCAAAGCACAGGAACTCCGCGCACTCTCGTTGCCGAGTAACTTATGCAGTTATGATTCTGCGGCCAGCTATTCCGGACTAGGACTCCTAAACCTACAGCATTCTGTATTCTTCTTTTTAAGCACTGCGTGAAGGACTCCAATACGATTGGCATGGCACCATTAATAAAATATGGCTATAGAGTGTAGATAAATCCACGACCGACGCGAAAGCTGAGGTGACAAAACCTGACGCAGGTTAAATCTGAAACAAGGCTCACAGTCACTGTCGTGTAACTTATGCAGTTATGAATCTGCGGCCAGTCTCGTCAGTCTGGTTGCCTCGAGGTGTCGAGCCCGAGGCATGAAGTAAACATGAAGCCACTTATGAAGTTATGAAAAAGAAATGCGCGAAGATGTATAACTCTTGAAACGGTTGCATTTGGCCACTTATACACCGCTTGGTTGGAATTATCATTATCTAACCTTTCCTACCACCTTTGTAGATACAAATTATTGAGGAATCAAAAAAAGAACCCGTAGATAGATAACTCTTTATTGTACACGATACCTGTCGTTCCTAATCCCTTCTAAACGTGTCTTGCACTATTTCGTTCGCAGATACGACAGCATAAGCCGCATGATGCCGGACGCGTTTAGCGGACTCCTGGAGCGAAGTCGACAGCTGGAGTTAGAGCTGGGACACCTGCCGCAGAAGTGGCGCGTGCGCTGGGAACTGCTGGAACTGCCCAACACATTGCAGCTGCAGGTGAGTCCTGGAGACCACTTTTGGCGATAAAGAAATAGAAATAAAAAAAAATTATAAGCAAAAAAAAATTTTACATTCAAGAAAAAGTAGATTACACACTAGATAAAACACAGATTATGACAAAATGGAAGTATTTCAGCATTTTCTGTAATTGAACTTCAACTACAGCGCTGGTTCTCAAATACTCCCTTCATACTAATAATAACATTCATAATTTATGCGGGTAAAACCAATAATCAAATATTAAAATAAAATAATTTAAAATCAAATTAAATCAATCAATCAATTTAGGTAAAAAATCCAATCACCATAACATATTTAAAAAAATCTATATAATTAATTGGCGGGTCTACACTACATAGACGTCCTTCATCATTACATTATTACATTTCATTACATTCAAAACATAAAATATATATTTCATTTAAAAAATCTAGAGCTCGGAAACAACTCAATCGTAGGATAAAATTCTAAAATCAGTAGGTATTCATTCGTAGGATTTCATTCGTAGGTTCTAGGATCTGGAATCCAAACCTTAGGTCCAAAAAAATGTTAAGCCTCGCGTTATGAACTTGCTGAAGAGTTATTAGCAAAAATCGCGTCCAAAAAGATGTTTTTTTTTCATTGGCGGCGCTAGTTGGGACTACTACTGGGCCGATAATTGAAAATATTGCCTGTTTTCTGTTGTTGGCAAAGACGCCGTGCGGCGCGGGCAGGTGCAAGCCGGCATTCAAAAAAAAAACGCGTTAGCAAGCGGAAAAGTGCGTCGCAAGGGCGCACTCTCAACTGCCACTTTCAATGGGTTTTTCCGCTGACGTTGGATCTGCGTGATTATGTTGCTTACGTAACGCAAATAAACGTAATTCTTAGTGTCATACCTCGCTGGCGCGTTTTGCGCATCTATTTTCTAATAAATCCACTTGTTCGTCAACCGTCAAACCCGGTTTGTTCGCTGGGAAATAGCCCTTATTCAAATAAACAATCTTTGTTTTGACATTTAATAATGGGAATATTTACTGTGATTATTTCAGAGGGGTTTTCCGTCAAGGGTGCGCAGAATATAGGGGCTGGTGCTTGAACTCCCTTTGCAGCTGTTTTATTACATGTATTGATGATTGATTACTTGTACTCACTTCAGTCTAACCCTCCCCAGCGCAACTCGTCGATGTCGTCAGCGCTGGTCCGCCGCGCCGGCCGCGCCGCGCACAAGCGCTCAACGCTGGAGGTGCTGGTGCGCGGCAGACTGGCCGCCGCGCCGCCCGCGCTGCCGCTGCATCGCTTCCAGCCGGCCGGACACGCCGCGCCGGCGCACTGCGATCACTGCGCCTCGCTGCTCTGGGGACCCGTCAAGGTAGGAGGTCCTGCATCGCGCAAACTAAATTTCTTTCGGACTAGGTATATACGTTGGCGGGTAGACTCGGCTGAAACAGAAATCCCGTCAGCAGTGTTGACTTCGCCGGCGACTGAAGTGAAGATCGAAGACCGGGGCATACCATCAGGTGAGCACCGCTCACCCCCTAGCCCCGTCCATTTTTGTGGACGGCGTTGAAACCTCGGTAATGGGCCATTGCCCAGTTACGCCTCATCGTCTCTCATTAGGGGGACGAGAAGACATCCACGATCGTAGATGTCATTTGCGCCGCCCGCGCTGCCGCTACATCGCTTCCAGCCGGCCGCTCACGCCGCGCCGGCGCACTGCGATCACTGCGCCTCGCTGCTCTGGGGACCCGTCAAGGTAGGAGGTCCTGCATCGCGCAAACGAAATTTCTTTCGGACTAGGTATATACTGATGGCGGCTGGACCACGGCATTCCGTTTCCGCTCATATCAGGGCCCGTCGAAGTTACTAACAATGCCGCTCTGGGCCACGTTAAACGCTGGACTTGTACTTACTTCGGCGGCCGTAGTAACCGTAGTTCGGCCTCGCGAATATAACTAGGCACAGCACGGTCTTTGCCCACAGACAGAACTTGGCGTTTACCCTCGCGAGTTGGGGTGGTCAGTGGGGGCGTCTAATGCCACTCTGAGCGTCGCTCAACGCGGAACTCGGCTTTCGGCCTTCGCCGACGGCAATGAACCCGCATAAATATAAGCCGCCCCCAAAAAGCTCCTCCCCGCTTCCCCTTATGAAAAAAAAATCTGCGGGAAGTTACATAGCCCCGAAATAATCTAAACGGACGAAAGTGCTATACGTAAAACTTGCGTTTCACACACGCTGCTCCGATGTTCAAATACCAACCTTATGTCATTCCCAGACGGGCGTCCGCTGCGTGGATTGCGGCGCGGTGTGCCACGAGCGCTGCGCCGACGCGTTCGCGATGCCGTGCACCAAGTACAAGGCGCCGCCGCCGGCCGAACGGGAGCGGGACCACCACCTCGCCAATGTTAACAGCAGTAAGTGGATAAAATTGATTTTATTTATAGGAACTCTCTCTCTTTTTCTTTGAAAGAAGGCTTGTGCCCAGCTTTATCCTAGGAAAACATACGTTCACTTATGAAAGGATCGAAAATTTTGCAGACATGACTGATTCAGCGTCGACAGGGTCTTGCTTTATTTTACCGAAAACCGAATCGGTTATGCCCGCAAGCTTCCGAACCTTCCGAAAAATCACTTAATAAATATAAGATTATGCGGACTAAGATACGATATATTTTTCTTTACACTTATACGATATCTACACGTATGGAAAGATTACTGTTATGACTGCTAAGTAGTCTTATAAAAGAGATAAATCAGGGGAACAACTACCCCTGATAGTTAATGAAAACCCGATAGTGCTGCCGCAAACCGCTACTGCTAAACTACTGTTCGCCAAATATCGCTATCAAACTTCCAGCTTATTTCAATCTTCCCATCCCATCGCAAATCGCTGCCTAGAGTGAAGCCTAAAGCCAAAAGCTTCAATTTCCGCTCAGTATTGCTTTCAATGACAATGCATTCAAACTTGCGAATACCTTTCCATTGCATTGAACATTGCCATTGAAAGCCAAAATTCGCAAAACTTTTTCATTGCTCAATGTTCAATGCGCAATGCATTGAGGCGTGTAAACACGGAGATTGAACGAGGACTCATTCTGTTCTGCGCGCAACGCATCGATTTTGGAGTTTGCACTCTATTATCAAGTTATTAAGGCTCAGTAGGACGCACAACAAGCGCTGCCTATGAAAAAAAAAACATATCTTCTTTTTGGATGCGTTTTTTGCTAAAAACGAATGCAATCGTTTCTCGCCAAAAGTAACTATTTTTGGCGAGAATCGATTGCATTCTAAAGTTCTAGGATCTGGAATCCAAACCTTAGGTCCTAAAAATAGCCTCGCGTTGAGAAATCGCAGGAGCGTTGTGCGTCCTATTGCGTCTTAAGTTTGTTAAATTTATAAAATGGTTTATTAGTGGCGTGACAGTCAGATTCGGTAATTTCATTTTTTCATTTCATTTATTGCGGTATATTACAGTATTAATTTTTTACAAATGTTATGTATTATAATCGAGTACTAGTGTAATTTTACCGATGGCGGCATAGCAATTAATAATTATCATAATTATAAATTATATTAAAATTATCAAAATCATTATTTAAAAAGAATCGTTATAAAATTAGAATAAGATCAGGGTAATAGAAAGAATCATTATAAAATTAGAAGAATTCGAGTAATGTTTGGAATGGAAATTGAAGCGTGTAATATCGCCTGATTGTTTCCAGGTGTAGCGACACTGCAGTCGTCGTCGCAACAGTACTATGAGCAGTTCTCTTCCAACGTGGCGGAGAACCGCACGCACGAGGGACATCTCTACAAGCGCGGCGCACTACTCAAGGGATGGAAACAACGGTATGCAAACCCTAACTACACGAGTATCGCGCGTTTTTGTTCTGTGTTACGCGTGTCTCGAGCCTGCCTGCCTGTCGCATTGTCGAAAAATCGTAAAACTGACGCACCTATGTTATTTATGCTTAGGCGCGTCAGTTTTTATGGTTAACGGCTCTCCTCTGCTAAACGACTGCTAATCTAGACCATAGAGAGTGAAAGTTCAGGGAAATAAACCAGTCGGTACTGGACATTCCGGTAATAAGAGGTAAAGTGTCGAGCGGGACTGAACGAGCACAGAATAGGGTGTGCTACACTCGCTCTGTCGTACAGCGATGATGGACGGTGATAGAAAGATTGTTTCTTGATAATGATAATATTTAAAAAAAGAAAACAGATTAGAAAAAAGGTAAAGCTAAATGCACCTTACACTGATACTAATTTTATGACTACGGTTGTTACAGATGGTTCGTGTTGGACTCGATCAAACATCAGCTTAGATACTACGACGCGATGGAAGACTCCCATTGCAAAGGGTTTATTGGTAAGTTGTTCATTGTTAATTCCTATAAATGCCACTTTTATGCGGCATTTGTATTAAAAAAACTTTATTTTAGCTAAAAAGCAAATCCATTACAGAAAATTATAGGTAAATACAATGTTAGTAGGTAAATAACTACAGAAAGGGGGCAAGACCCGAACAGACCGATTGATGAAACATCAAATGTTATGAGGATTTTAAGTAACTTGTATAACGCAAACCTCTGCGGTCCCTTCCTAGTCTTGTCCATTGATTTATTTTTAACTTATAATAAATCTTTAAAATGGGAACATTTTATTAGGTTAGTGCTTTAGAAAAAACAAAAAGTGGTTAACTGCCGATTTCTGAATTGAGAAATTCACTGAGCAAATACGTAAGTATCGCTCTGTCTCTGCAGATTTCTCACAAAAGAGCGTGACAGAACGATACTTAAGTATTTACTTAGTTAAATTCTCGATTCAGAAACCGGGCCGAAATGTAGTGACAAAATCATAAATTCCAATGAGCATTTCGTGACTCAATTGGTAGAGCGGAGCGTCTGCACGGTATGCAAAAGGTTGCGGGTTCAAGTCCTGTCCCGAGCGATTTTTCCCACTTATAATAAAACTAGCTTTTGCCTGCGACTTTGTCCGCGTGGACGACAGAAAAAGGATATATGCTTTACTTTGCTCCTAAGTGTTAAAGCGTATGTAACTTATGTGTTATTCTGATGTCTAAGCTATATCTATTCCAAATTTCATACAAATCCGTTCAGCCGTTTCAGCGTCAAAGAGTAACAAACATCCATCCATCCATCCGTCCATCCATCCATCCGTCCATCCATACTTACAAACATTCGCGAATATAATATTAGTACGATAGGATTAAATCTTTGAAATGTTCCAAAAGCACGGGTTAGTGCTTTAGAAAGAAACAAAAAAGTAGTAACCATTGTTTTGTTAATTTCAGACTTGGCGGAAGTGATAACGGTGACGCAGGCCCCGCCGGCGCCCGGACCGCCCAAGAAGTGTGACGACAGATCCTTTTTCGATGTAAGTCTAGCATACATCAGACTGCAGTTGTTTAATAGTTTACGTGCGGTCGGCAACACGCTACGATACCCCATGGTGCTCTTACGAGAAGAAGAAGTGTTCCTTTTTTGTTCGATTGACGCAGAAGTGCGTCAATCGAACAAAAAAGGTATCCAGATTAACCGATAGAGCAACGCGCGGTTCCCGGGAACCGACAGCCGGCGCACGGCTGTGGCACAAAGTAAAAGCCACAGAGCAGTGAACATTTTTTTTTTTCACCTATATTATATTCCTGTGACACAGTCAAAGTTCACTGCTCTGTGGCTTTTACTTTTTAAATGACGAGGATTTTAATTGGTATCAGCCGTGGGCCGGCCGCAAAAATGCCAAAGTTTTTACAAGTAACGTTTCAACTTGTTTTATTTGTATTTTCAGCTGCGCACGAGTCGACGCACGTACAACTTCTGCGCGAGCGACGCCGCCGCGGCGCAGGAGTGGATCGAGAAGCTGCAGGCTTGTCTGCAGTGAACAGGCTTGACTGCAGTGAGCAGACTTGTCTGCAGTGAACAAAGACAACTGACTACCCACCTGAGGGACTTTTTAACGATTAATTATAGGCATTCGGAAGGGGTTTGGTAAGCAACCAAGACTAAGTATAGTCAGTACCAATCACCAGCTTCCGTAGCATATCGCAGTCGTGCGCCATTCTTCATTTGTCACTCGTTTTAGTAATAGAAAATTATTTATTTGCAAAAAAAAAATTACATGCAAGAAAATTATATTACACACGAGATAAAACACAGTTTATGACAAAATGGAAGTATTTCAGCATTTGCTGTAATTGAACTTCAACTACAGCGCTGGTTTTCAAATACTCCCTTCATACTAACTCTTCATACTTTTAACCCTTACTAGTGCGCGCGCTGCACCATGTCAAAGTAACTCGCGCGTGGAGCATGCGCAACAGAGCTAAACAACACCCGCGAGACTTTTTGACACGATATTTGACATTTTGACGCGCCATTTATATCAATATCTCCCGAGGCCAACTCGCACAGCAATTTGCGATTTTTCTTATTATATTATTCCTATATCAAGAGCTATGGGGATTTGCTATGGGGAGCCTGGGGATTTTCTGGCCGCGGACCATATCAAACGCCCAACTCTGGAGGCTGACCAAGCAGAAGGCGGTTAACGAAGAAATCCTCCTTAGAAAGTGGGGTTGGCTCGGACACACACTGAGGAGACACGACACCTACCCAACCAAGCAGGTGCTAACCTGGCTGCCCGAGGGCAAACGTCGAGTGGGTCGCCCCAAATCCACGTGGCGCCGATCGGTCACCAGCGAGGCGCGGAAGGTCGGTCTGGACTGGAACGACCTTGAACCAACTGCGCAAGATCGTCCAAAGTGTCCCTCCTGAGGGATAGCAGGATTTAAGTAAGTCAAGTATATCAAGAGCTATAGAAGTCACTGTATTGAAATTAAGCTATAATGGCAAGGATTTGTGTGCTCATGCTAGCATTTGAATTTTTTAATGGCGCGCGCGACTGGGATGTCGACAGGGGCAGGTAACGAGTAACGTTTGACAATTATTTTACATTTTTAATCTATAGGTCTGAAATTTGACGCGCCACCGATAAAAAACATGCTGTACACCTAAACCTCAAAAAAAAAGGAAGTCAAAAACTAGGTATAGTGCGTGCGGGATGAAAATGGGATGGAACCTTGTCAAACTCAATCGAAAACATACTGTATTTTACTTTGACAAGGTTGCATCGACGTGAGTTTGCTTACTGCGCGCGTCTCAGTTCCAAAAGGTCGCAACCCATTCTCATTCCGCGCGGATTATATTGGAGTATAGGCTCTACCCTACGGCGGTCAGGTGTTAGGGACGATGAATCCATGACCCATGTCTGCTTGGAAACAGTTAAAGAGTTAAATTCAGAGCCGGCTAGTAGGTACTAAATGGTCTAGTGTTGCTAGTCCGACTCTGCAACACTTGTTTTTTCCGACTAAATGGCAACATAGAAAGATGTAGTACTGATTTATAAATGTTTGGTTTTTAACTCCACATATTTTTGTATGGACCGGTGTAGATGGGCTTAGATCGGCAGTTTTACCACATAAGCCTAATTTTACCTCAATAATAGATACGACTAGAGTGCAATTTAGCGCAGACTTTTGTGACAGAAGTAGTGTCCTGTAATTTGTTTATTTGATGGAAACACTCACTTGGGAACTAAATCCTTTCCGATACAACTAATACTTTGTAAATACTATTATTAAATAAACCTTAAGTCAATAGTATAATAAAATAAAATTTACTCAATGTCCGTTAGGCAAAATATTTAGCTAGATGAAACGTAGGCAAATATTGATGTAACAAAACTATATTATATTCTGTCTTTGTCTATTGCCGCATGTACGACTGTAAGTTCTTGTATATCGAGCAGTCAATAATATTTTTTTAAAGTTAAATGATTGGTTTGAAGTTGGCATAGTTTCGGATCTCAGTTTTAGCGCTCGTCAACAAAATGCATTGATCGGTATATTTCTATCAACACTTACGCATTCCTACATATTTTGTTTTTACAATAATGTGTAGAATAAATACTAGTATTTGTAGGTATCTGTTAGGTTTAAATTGTACGTTGTTGAGTTGAATATCTGTACATAGTTTATATTGTTGAATTGTGTTCTGATACATGTATGTTAGTTGGTTCAATTGTCTACAGAGACCGATTTCCATAAAATTTTAATGGATTTCTGGTCTTTTTTATTCTGCCGTTTTGCAGTTACGTTTTAGAATGTCTGATGGAAAACTATATATCATAGTTCTATAACCACGGAATGTAGCCAAGTCCATCGGAATCGCCACCTACTTCCTTCACAAATCAAAGATATTATTATTCTTAACGTGGGAATCTCGTTAGTCCTTAATTACTGTTAACTCAAATAATTTTGTATGATTTGTAAATATTTAAGTTAAAAAAGTATATTTTTTAATTTTGCGTTGACATATCAATGTGTGTGACCGCCGCGATCCTATTTTGAACAGACAATATACTTTTATTGTAATTATTTAGGTCTATGATACTTGCAGTTAAAAAAAACGATATGTAAATAGTTATTTTTTGCATTTACCGATCGTGGCGGCGAGAGTGGGTTATGTTTGAGCGCTGTTGATGTTTGTGCGTATGTTGCGTCTGTATGTATGTCTATATACTGTGAGGTATGAGAGGCGTTGTACTCAACTATTCATTCAGTTAGAGATTATTCGTGCCAAATCCGCACCGGGCCCGGATGGAGCTCGGTGGGTCGTTTTATGCATTTTTATAAAGGACTTAATTTATAAAATTCTTCCCAGTATGAGATAGAAATATTTACTTCGTCTGCTGTTTTAATTGGTTTACAGCTTCTTCCTTAACTTTAGCTTCTCCATTTCGATGTGATGGCAGTTGCTGCATTTGTAAGCATTATATTTAAAAATATTGCTTGTCAGCAACTAGCCAAATATAAAGTACCATAATGTAACAATACTGCACTACATATACCATCAAATAAACAGAATAATCATTATAAATATTGTTGTTTTAATGCTTAGATATACGGCCCATAAAATCATGCGACCCTAATAGGGATGTTGACAGGTTAGTTAATATTTTGTATGTGTGACGTCACAAGCTAAAAATCTACTTTAAATGTTTCATTGATTCAGAATTATTAAAGGTTAAAAAATTCCCTCGGGACTTGAACCCACAACCTCATGCATACCGTGCAGGCGCTCTTTAAAATGTTCCCTAGCACGGGTTAGTGCTTTAAAAAAAAGTTATTAGTTACCTATTTGTAGAAACTTGATGTGTTTGGATATAGCATTTTTTGTTTATTGCTGATACAGTCAACATCCATATTGAAGATGGTCTACATTGGGACTGGTCCAAGGTCTAAATAATGAGATTAGAAAATAAAATGCAGTGTTCATATTGTAACAATTTTTATTTTACCAATATTAATAATATATTAACATACGTGGTCCTCAACCACCCGGCTCTGATAATATAATACAAAGAATTTGCACAGAGGTCTCTGAAACCATAACAAATAAAACAATTATAGAGCTAACACTATAAATATGAACTGCCACGGGTCAATACGATAAAACACCCGACTACTAGTGACTTCAACTATCATTTAAACAAGCAAGACGAGAGGTAAGAATGGAAAGGAAAAGTTAAATAAACACTTGAAATATATTAATTGATAATTATTATTTAGAAACTAAAACAACGAGGGGGCGCCAGCGTTCCATCTAACTAATATTGCTTTTAGAAATGATACAAGTCAGATTAAGTTAGCACCTCTCACAATTTATGTGAAACAATCGTCTAACAGAAGAATGTTAAGTCTTCACAGGCTTGCTGTAGTCAGCATCGCCGATTTGTACATTATTTAGTACCTTTTCACAACAACCACAATAGAACATTACAAGATCTAAGAGATGCTGACGGCAAGCCACGGTGCCACTGGACGCCCTCCCTCGTTATACATTATACTTGCATTTCTTCACCCTATAATTATACATTATATACAATGGGAAATAAATATTGTTACGTGAACAATGCATCGTGTATGTACACAGAACCACCTCGGCCGTACTCTTTCAGTTACACTACCACCTACTATGTATATCACAAAATATGAATCCCATTGCCACCTACACAGATTTGGTTTATTGGCCTACTATTTTTTGGCTTACCTACGTGCTTTTCGACAACAATTTTCTGTCGCACAACACCTCTATGTAAATGCCACTAAAGTAATACACACATAAACGTTTTTGGGTTTTCATACAAACATAAGTGTTTCAAAAATATTGACTTGCCTTTCAAAAATACCAAATTCCTAGATATCCACTTATCGCTATACAAATACAGTTCGATACTTCATGCGTTTGTGTAATTTCGTAAAATAGTCCAAATAATTCAATCCAAAAATTCAAAAGTATACAATAGGATGCGCTCTTCATATGAACGTAAACTCCCTTTGCTTTAAAAGTAGTCAAAAAGTTGAGCTAATATTACGTTACACTTTCGATGCATGAATTTGAAACATCAAAAGAGATATTAAAGCTTATTGCCGGTAAAAACTCTTAAGAAATGTAGTAGATGGATTTAAATACACTTTTACAAAAAGTTACATGTAATATAATGCCACAAAACTATTGTAAGTTAGGCATATCGTTATAATCGTATGAAAGGCCATATTCGACAATCGAACCAAGGGATACGGGTGTATTTATTTTAATTTACTTAAAACATCACCAGTAAATGACAAATGTATAAACAAAAACAATCAATGACTATAATACAACAATCTTTTCAAATCGCCTCTAGTAAAAAAAAATTTTTTTTGATAAAACATAATTTCATTTTCCCATGTTTCTTCTGACATGCGATTGGATAAAATACTATAAGTTGTAAGAAACTTATTCAGTTTTAAACCAAAATATGTTGGTTTAATGCAACAAATAAGTTCGATAACGCGTATTCTACCAGAGTTACTGACAACACCTTTATAAATACTTTCTCATTACCCTTGAAATGTCTCTCTCAGGCTCTTTAGGCTCGAATACTCGGAAGCTTCCTGCAGTTTCCTAAAAACTATCTTGATAATAGTGATTTGACAAAATGATTGTCACAGATGTTCTGTGAAATCCCCATAATAATACCCATATCAAAGAAATTAAGGAATCAAGATGATTATAAATATTGTTGCAATCTGCTGTTTTATGGAGCTCCCAAGTATCCTACACAAATCACAAATCAAACCAAACCAGTGCGGTGTACGTTACCATTCCTACGAGTATAGAAGCGTTAGTCAGCGTAGGCATAAACTAGGGTTTTTTTAAGTTTTTGGCCCGTCTTAAATAAAAAAATATATGACCCCACGAGTAGTTCTTATCGTATGAGGTAGTGGTCACCCCTGCTCGGGGACTACAATGTCACGATAAAAGTTTTATCCCATTATCGGCTATCGCTATCTTGCTTTATTTCGCCGCGTGAAGCGAGATGCCGCTACTTACCCGATAGCGGGATAAAACTTTTATCTTGAAGTAGTGCTTCCCTACCAGGTATCAGAGTTTCTAAGTCGCCCAAAGGGCCATGATAAAAGTTGTTCTTTTTGACGAGTATAAGACGTGTACAACTACCCTCTATTGTTCTACAGGACCTGGATCTCATCAAAACCAATCCTATTCTACGCCTACGCTAGTCAGTAACTCCGCAGCTTCAATACCTACCTTCCAATTAGAAGCAAGAGTGATTTCCACGCGAAAATTATGAGAACCGATTTCGTATACGGGCTGACTTTTTAGTCACCGACAACTTTGAAAGGTCCAATCATCAATACAAGTTACTTTTACTATGGGCCCAAA
Organism: Zelleria hepariella; assembly: GCA_949319315.1. Classification (NCBI taxonomy): domain Eukaryota; kingdom Metazoa; phylum Arthropoda; class Insecta; order Lepidoptera; family Yponomeutidae; genus Zelleria; species Zelleria hepariella. The sequence continues at coordinate 7,313,113 of OX439380.1, forward strand.
CAAATCGAGGCAAAAAATAAATCAGCTGTTCTACATATACATAAGGTACTGCACCAAATGTATGAAACAGCCGATTCGATTTTGCCCCGATTTGTTTGGCCCCTTTAAAAATTGTTGGTATTGATTAGGCTGGACCCTTCCTAGTTTAGCTGGTGACTACGGTCAGCCCGTAAGTTTCAGCTTCTTCCCTAATACGAAACCGCTGTCAAACGGCTCTTGCTTCTGATTGCAAGACAGTTGTTGAGCCGGTAGGGTCAGGGCGCCGCTAGTGGCCCACCGGCTCCACGTAGTTGGCGGGGTAGAGGCCGACGCGGCCGTCCTTGCGTCCCTTGCACCAGCCCTGTTCGTCCTCGTCTTCCAGCTTCTCGAACAAGTCGCCTGAAAAGAGAAGGGGAAACTTGATTTTTGTGAAAAGATAAAAAGAATACAGTTTGGAACGGATAAGGATCGAAGAGTCGTCGGTGGAGTGTTGCCTACTGGTCTAATCTGAACAGAGTTACAAACAGCAGTATTAATCACGCCGGCGACGGAAACTTCGAAGGTTCCAAGAGCCGATAAGATCTAAAACTCTTCCGATTTTGTGGGCGGCGATGGCACTATGTGATTTGCTCGAACTTCTAGTTTTTTGGGCAGTACCACTGGTTTGCCGACCAGAAAAAACCATTCAGCTTAATTATTGTTGTTCTGCTGTTTAGAATAATGAAATGAATACCATTTTATTATCATGAAACAAAAATCGCTAAAAAAAATATCAGTTTAGCAAAAAGATTCAAATTTGGACTTTCCCGCCACGCTACCTTTGTTGAACCGATGATTTGAGCCATCCAAGTCAGCTAAGGCTTCTGCTTGGCCATTTCAGTGACGCAAGGTAGCGCTGTAATGAAAACTACCAATCAGAAGCCTTAGCTTACTTCTTCATAGTGTACAGACCGTGAAAACGCTGCTAAATATCCGGGGCTACTTTGGCCGCTCCTTTTAGTCTTGTAGCCTGTACAATTGTACATGTCCCACTAGCTGGGCAGAGGCCTTCTCTCAGAGAGAGAGTTCGAGCTTAATCACCAAGCGTTCTCAATGCGGTTTGGTGATTTTTGCGTTGAGGGTATAATGCCTCATACGCTCAGGTTTCCTCACGATGTTTTCCTTCACAGTCAACGAGTGGTATTGCTAATACAAATTCACAAATATACGTAACTTTGAAATAAATTCAAGTCATAGGTACATGCCCGCACCGGGATTCGAACCTGGGTCTCTCGCTTCCGAGTCCATTGTTCTACCCACTAGGCCACCACCGCTCCTTTTCGTCCTGTACGGGCAGAATGGTAAGCCCGAGATAGGCCCTTCTCTATGCAAAACTGTCAACTTGTCGTTCGGGCTCGAGTTGGCTCTACGCCAACATGGCGATGGAGACAAAAATACAATTTTTTTATTAAAATGGAAATAACTACTTTTTGCTCGACATAACCCTAATCTATTGCCATGTCGAGTCCCGCCTGCCATTCTCGCACAATAGACATGACAAGTCTGTCACTCGAGTTCGAGAGAGTGTCAAAACAACCATGCTAAGCATAGGTACTGATATTATGTAATTCTTCTCACCTTGTCGGAAACTGAGCTCATCGCTTTCGGCCCCGGTATAGTCATAGAGCGCCCTCACAGGAACGCCGGGTTCCCCCGTATCTTGCAACGCTCCTCCGTCTTCTTCGTCCCACTCGTCCTCATCGAAGGGGTTCTCAGCCTGCTGCCGGTTGTTGCCGGCCTCCTTGGCGGGCGAAGACTTGTTCGACTTGCTGTTGGGCGCGGGCGCCGTGCCGTTCCTGCTGGAAACGGTTTTGGGTCAATTTCGTGTAGAGAAAACAAAATTATAGTCGTCGGAGCTGGGACGCCAAAAAAAAACATTGTCGATTGCGGTCACCCACAATCACATGCTACAAACCTCCTGAACAATGTGGATCTGACTAACCCAGTTTATCTTGAGCTTAAAGAAAGAAAGAAAGAAAAAGGTTTATTGCAATACTCTTAAAAATTTTACAACAATATAGTAGGCAATATTCTAATGTAATAGGAAGAGTAAGGCAATGGGTTGTGGCTCAGCTTTTGCTGACTAAGGTTCTGCACAGAGAACCCTAGGAACAGCGCTGGTTTTCAGCCACAACCCATAGTGGTAGCGAGCGGCTAGTGTAGATCGTAATCAAGACAGGAGACATTTCTGACTGGGTGCTACACAAAGGTTATCGCGAACGCGGCAGATCTTTACAAATATGGTGAGACTCAAAACATTCTTCTCATTATGGACTGGTGATAGACTATAGAACTATTCTACAATGATATCATGGAATGGAAGGTAGTATGCTAAAATCTTCAAGTTTTATTAATAAGTTATTAGACTCGCGTTACATGCAGCTCACGAAATCAATTATTTGTCATTCTTCTTGATCAAACTCCAATTCTACGTCCTCCATAATATACAACTTTCTAACTACGTCTCTCCAAAACCTCTACAAAACCGAACGTCTCACTAACAGGGCGTCTAAGGCAGTGTCAATGATGACGTCAGTCATCTCGGTGATGGTGTACCGTCCCGCTTCGCCGTGCCTGACTGCGAGGTGAAGGTGGTGCGGGGCGGGGGCGGGGGCGGGGGCGCGGGTGCGGCCGCGCGGCGCTCCGCACGCGTAGATTTCTAGCCGCTCTATGCTAGGGGTTGGTTTGTTGCGTGGACGTTGGAAGGATGGTTAGCTGGGTTGATGAATGTATTGTTTTTTTTTGTGTATGCAAGTGATAGCTGTTTAGTTAGTGGCATTTTCACCGTTACGAGATCCCGATCAAACGCGGATTACGCAAACGTTTGACACGCGAGACCCGGGGGCATTTAATTGCCGATTTCGATGCGGTGAAATTCCCTTGGGTTAGGAAGTCTTACAAAAGTTGTCGATTGGTCAATTAGTGGGAAAGTTGGTTGGTTTGTTGGCTGGCTGCGCGCAGACAATTCATATTTCTTCATATAATTTAAACAAATATATCCTGATCTATTGGCCGCGCGCAGCTTAATCAGAACAAACATAAAAACGAATTCGACGACGTGAAAGGGTCACAAAATTAGTAAGTGTAAGAAAAATGCATGTTTGATAGGGGAGAGTTGTGGCATTCAGTTAGGTATAGCCATGAAAATAAACGGAAAGGAGATGAATCGTGGGGGATCGTGACAAGGATGGTTAGCTTAATTAATCAATGGGGTCAAAAACCATGCTCCACATAGTTTGGTACTTACGTGACGGCGATGGGCGCGCTGATGGTCTTCTTATCGATGGTGTTGGTGCTGTTTGTGTTGTTTGTGTTGTTGCTGTTGTTACTATTGTTGGTGTTGTTGTGTGTGGTCGCGTTGCCTGTTGTTGTCGTCTCTGCCGTGTGGTTGTTAGGCGCCTTGGTTGACTTGTTGTTTGATATCGGTGGGAGTTCCTGTACGGAAGTGAAGAGATTAATTAGTATACCTTCGCCCTGCCGCTGCTAATAAAAGTTGAATAAATGTTATATCGAGACATGCTTTAAATACTAAAATATGTCACTTCAACGTCATAAGATTTATTCCAAGTTTACTAGTAGCTCGCTTTATGATTAAGTATCTCTATTTCAATGTGGAAGTCTCGAAAATTATTTCATTATGATTTACAAGTAAAAAGGGATAGTGAGAGTTTCTGTTTGTAATAAGTACAACGAAGTTACTTTGATTAATTGGACGTACATTTAACTTATTTTCCAGGTTACTGTTTCATAGATAAATCGAATAAACTATTATTTACGTAAATACTGTGTTTTAAAATACTAGATAAAATATAATACTTACAATACTCATAAAGTTAGGTATTAATTTATGATGTTATTTTTTTAAACATGCTTTCGAACGCGCACACTTAGTGAAGCTACCATACATTCATGCAGATAACATCAATAATATAATTAAAATAATGTAAATTAAGACTACAATACAGGCTGATTAAAACGAGAACGAACCTTATACCTGAAAAAATACATACGCCAAAAGATAAAATTGCATTAACCATGCATGAATATAAATATAGTATTTAATAAATCATTCTCATTTTAATCATTATCCAGGGCCTACTCACAGTTTAAAACGTGTCAAAATTTTTACTAAACGAAGATAACTTTAAATACATAGTAACTTTACATACGATATCGTTGAATTGAAGGTAAAAGCCAATACGTCCACTGCAGTTACGCCCCTCATGTCGTAGATTGGGTTGTGATTCTGAACCTAATTAACGGTGACATAAGGTGTGATTCACAATGTTCTTCTGTGCTTCTATGAGGTGAGTTGTACTCTGAAGCCAAAACCAATAACAATTTATTAACTAAAAATCATGGTCCAAGAATTCACTCATACACGTTTCATTTCCTTACCTACTTTGCATTATTTGCTAAAACCAAGATCATTGTGAAACCACCTTTAGTGCAATTAATATTTAAGGCGATGTACATAGTGAATAGCCCGCGCGCCAAGAAAAATGCACAAAATCGAGTCCTGTATCAAATACACTAAAAAAATCGAAAATTTTCACATATCAAACCCTAGAATTAGGTGAGACCTATCTAAAACAGCCAGTTTCGTGTTGACATTCATAAACGTTTTGAAGATATTTTTGATGAAAAAAAATAGGCGGCGCACTTTTTTTCAAACAAAATATCTTGCAATTTGTTATGGGTATCATCACAAAATGGGCTGTTTTAGATAGCTCTCACCTAATTCTAGGGTTTGATATGTGAACATTTTCGATTTTTTTGATGTATTTGATACAGGAATCGTTTTTGTGCATTTTTTTTTGCGCGCGGGCTAATTCACTATGCCCAGCGCCTTAACGGCCGCCTACTATAAACAAACTATCCACAGATTGAAAATAGTAAAATTATCGATATACTTTTGTCACGTCGATATCGATAATGATTTAGCAAAAAAAAAGCGACACAGAGATATCGGTAATATTTGAATGAGTTTTATTTAGGCAAAAACATTCAAATTAATGGCAAACACGAGGCCAGTTTTAGTTTAAGATTTTTTTTTAAATCAAAAGCCAGTCACTTTTGGTACGTTTTTTATGCTGGATTTACACTGTTTTACTGAAAAATCTGCCTCTTCGCAGCTTGTTTGTAATACACTTGTATGGCAAACGTGTAAAGCTATTAAACTTAATTTTTAATATCGATTCGTCAACGGATCAAAATAAAAAATATCGCTCGAAAATATCCTTTTTCAAATCGTGGTACGTTCAACAGGTAAATAAATTACCTTAATTATCCCGACCTGTTAAACCTACCGCGATTCGAGACGTTTCTAACCAAAATTATGTGTGAGTATCGCGAATCATTAAAAGTTACTATCCTTTTTCAATCCCATGTCATGGTAAGCTGGTGGATAGTTTGTTTGTCAGAGGCATCCCGGGGTGTGTGTTAGACGTACGTCCTCGCTGACAGGCCGCTGGTTCAGCAGCGTGATGGGCCCGGTGGGGAGGCTCTCCTTGGACTTGCCCTTGGCGATGTCGCGGAACTCCTCCGTGTACTCCTACGAGCCGCAAGCAAACAAACAAACAAACACACCGAGTCACGAGGCGCACATCGACGGGTCGGCGCTGCGGTCGCAAGCGCGTGCAAACTTTTGGGGCCACATTGTTTAGCAATTGTACTTCGTTTAGTTGAGTTTTTTTTTTCTTTTTCTTTATATTGGTGTACAATAAAAAATATTTTATCTCAATGTTTGGGCGAGTGAGAATTTGAGTCTTTTTCAGTGGCTGATTCTGCTGTATTGTAAACATCTTCCGTTCTAGAAAGAACCTTTCCCCAATTTTTCGTACAGTAATCGACTGTTTACGGTTGTCAGTTGCTTTTTTATGCCTTTTTGACCACTGATATCTGTTTACAGTAGATTAGTAGCCCTTTTTTAGTGTACCAGAAATCGGGGAGAAATCAATTGATTGAATTCCGCAGCCACTGAGTACAGGTATTGTTAAGGTTTGTTCTTTTACAATGGAATGGATAGAGGAAGTAACAAAGTCCCAAAAGTTTGCATACTTTGCGGTGGCGAAATAAAAATGGGGAAAGAAATCATAAGTAATCATTCAAAGCTGAGTGATGTCTCATTAGATATTAGGTTTGCTTGTTTAGTAAGTGGAATATCATCTCGTGAATTGTTGAGGTAATTCGTAACAAATCAAACCATGCGGTTATAGATTTTGGGCTGTATTTACAGTATTTTTGAGTTGCCTAATTGCGAATAAAAATTAATGTATTGGGGTTGCCTCAACCTATTATCCCTCCCTAGAACCTATGGAAATCATCGACCTTGAATGAGGAGCTGAGAGTGACTGTGGATACCATAAACCATGGGCTCAATGCAGACAAAATACACTTTCAGTGTGTCCAAAATGCACCTACTTTATTTATCCAAATGATCTGTATCGGAACATTAATGTCTGCAAGAGACAGACGTAGATAGGTAGTGCAAAATTGCACATTTTAGACAAACTTTGAACGTAATATTGTGACTACAGTAGCCCCGCCGTGCGCGTGTCATCTAAAATCTTGCCGCTACTGCAATCTACGTCCTCTTCCCTTGAGTTTGGGGTGAACATCACACAATTTGTGACACCGTTTCAATACCCTTATGTGCTACCGGTGTTTTTATTGGACCAACAAATTGCGTTTAACATAGCTTGCCGCTTTTAGCTGTGGTATTCTTTCAACTGTAGAAAATAGCAGCGGAAACCACGTCGAACGCAACAACAGAGCAGTGCAGTGCTGTGACAACAACCTCAACTATAGGCATAGCGCATGACTCAGACGGTGGCCGCGGTGGTGGAGCGGTGCGGTGTGTTTACATTGATGCGTGACTTCAGTCAGACTTCAGCATCGCTGTTACTTGTTTTGGTAAGAAGTCACATTTCACCCCTCCCGAACCACTCCCCTACCGCAGGCACTTTCCTCAGTTAAGCGCTATGCCTATACCACGAAAGGGTTCCCGTAGAACTGGCTGCCGTAGACTTCGCTAGACGTCAGGGAAGGGGCGACTCTATGGCTGCGGAACGCGGAGTCACTCTCAGCTCCGAAGCAGACGGAGGGGAGGGCCCGCCGGAGCCTGCGGCCGGCCCTGGCCAACATCTGCGGCCCTGACTGAGGCCTCAGCTTGACCCGCCGCGCGGTAGCCACGACTCGAGAGACGAAGGCCGACGCAGCGACGGGCAGGTAAGTGTATTGGACGGGAGGTTCGGTCTCCTCACGTGGTTCGTCCTTCCGTTCGCAATTTGAGGGAAAGAAGAGGTTAGAATCATTTGGGTTGGGATGGGAGGCTTTGAAAGCCGAGTGCAAAAGGATGACGTCTGGATACAACAGGGCAATCCTTGTATTATGGAATTGCAAAGTTTGAGTCCACTATTTCATAGAAAGGTCGTGACCTAAATAAGCTTGAAGATATTTTTCAAGAAACCCAATAAAGGAGTGCTCGCGTCGCAATATTTAACGACTAGAGGTTAAACAAAGACTTAGCAATCACCGAATCGCAGCTGCCTGATCAAACACGGCGGAGCAAATATTGTATCTGGCATTAAGAGCCTTGGGACTTGCGGTGACTCATGTTTGACTTAAAACTTCCGAACACTCCGCAAGCTACAGCATGAAGCAAGACTATGTTAATAGGCCTTGAAATTCAACTACTAAGTTTAGGATACCAATACAACAACTAGTTCTCTAGAGAAGAAAGAAAAATATACTTGTACTTAGTTATAAGCATGCTAAAGTATTTAAATAATTACTTCTAACATGGCATTCCAAATAGGTATTCAAACTACGTTTATGCAACTCCTATAAAAGGCTAGATTGGACCGCGATACAGCGAAATAAAGGGTAATATTAATAATCACGTCAACTATTTTAAGCATTCAAGTAATGTTATATCGGTTTCGTACATAGAAATACGTAATGCATAGGTAGCGAAGTGGGTGGGTTTCGTAGACAAACGTCTGAATCACAAAATAAGCAATGAAGTACTTCCTAATCGGACTTCACACATCTTGTTCGAGTGAAGGGCCGAGAGATGATTTTTGCTCGACCAAATACATACGTTATTGGACATTTCGCGAACTTTTTTTTAGAACTAGGTGTTTGTCGAAGTACCTTTTTGCAATTAAGGCATTTGCCTACGAAACCGGGGAAGGGTGGTGGTCTGCATAGACAGCGTATGAACGAAACGATAAATACCTCGAACTGCGGCCACGCCATCGCCATATTGACGCCGTGATTGTTCGCCCACCATTTCAAGTCTTTTTGGTGATCAGAGTTGTTTATCGTATGATGGAATTCTTCGTAGATTTGTGGTAGCCTGGAAACAGTGAAATAAGCCCACGTTAAGACACTGCAGAACCATGTTTTTGGAAAATAATCCGCATTTGAACATTAAAAATCCTAGTATTTTAGATACCCCAAATTGGGCTCTAAATTAATTTGGTGTCATGACTAGGGCGCCATCATACCCTAAGCTACGGCATTGGCACCGAAGTAACGAATTCTGCCACCACGTTGAGGGCCACAAATCTCGCTTATCCCTGGTTGGGCACCAAAAAATATGCCTGCCCCACGTTGGGCGCCAAAAAGATTGCTTGTCCCACGCTGGGCGCCAAAAATCTTGTCTGTCCCTGGTTGGGCGCCAAATTAAAACTAGTTCAAAATCTACTTACGTGGGATCCTGACTAATGTTGAGGCTCTTGTGCACTGAAAACAGTGCGTCCTTGAAGAACCTGAGCCTCTGCTCTTCCATTTGCTGGCAGCGCTCAAAGACGGTCGTCATGTCTTCTATATACCGCGGGTTCGCCGCCGTGATCTCCGTTAGGGCTGCCTGGTACTTCTCGCGGCTTTTCGACACCTCCTCGCGACACTTCGACACTCGTTCCGCCATTTTCTTGATCTAGAAAGAAGGATATTTTGTGGGATTAGTTGTGGCAGAAGTCTTGGTGGATTTGAATACAGGGATATTGTGTGGTGTATTTGGCAGTCGAGTCAAAAAGTAAAACATATAAATGACTGACAAAATAAATGTACTTCAAAGATAAGTAGTAATATTGTGATGCTTTTCCTTTATTGGAGCTTTTAAATTATCATGGATTGACGAGCTTAGGATAAGGAGACTTGGTTTAAAGTACACTTCTAAGGACAGGAATTATAGCATCTCAGATAGCAAAACAAATAGCCCAGGGTATCTCTAAAGACCAACTATCACGTACTCGTAATAACATGCATGAGGCGCTGGTATATTTCGCACAGGAGCGATTATCCCAGTGCGCAGACTCGGCCGAGGCGCGAGGTAAAGTTACCGCAAATTGCCGCATCCTGCGGCGCCGTCACTAATTGGACACCGGTTAGGGTCCCTGTGCACTGGCGGTTATTGTGGCTCATGTGGAAATGTACCAAATAAACTTAGCATAGTTTAAAAACGCTACGGCTTCGTTTTAAAAGTTTCATATTTGACAGAATGAGAATCTTTTAGAGATCCCAGCAGTGCGCAGAGTTATTTGTGCAGGTGGGCAAACAACCGCAGACCGGGACCATGGGACCAGTTGGAACATAAGGGTAAGGGCCGACATCACTTTTCGTTGCTTTCACGGTACAAGTGTGGAGCGGGCACAACAGTAAACTCATCCCGCAGCGAAAACGATTCTCATACGAGCGCCGAGCGGGGTGTGTTTTGTAATTAATTTCTAACACGAGTTACCACGAGTTAGCTGCTAGTTAATAGCCCAACGTGCTCCAGACACGTTTAGCACTTGTACTTCGCGCGAAAATTACAATAATTGCTAGGGAGATCGTAAATCATGCACAACATTAGCTTGTCATACCATAAATACGTATATTTAGCGCTATAGATAACGGCAGAGTGACTAGCGAAACAACAAGTTGAAATTCTTACCGTTAGCACCCTCTGCGTAAAAAGAAAACGGAACTTATGAAATAGAAAATGAAGAAAATCTGCGACAAAGAAACGATGTACACTCAACATTAGGCTCTCCCTTGAAAAGTTCTTAAAAATAGAATAAACAGCGGAAAAACAGAACTCTTTATGCTGCATATAGTGATAGCGTGTGCCAGCCAACGATAAACAATTTGCGAAGGGAATACATCGCTTATAAAAAATCCCTAAGGCTCATCATATCAACCGTGACATAAAACGGATATACTTAAGTTTGCATTACAAAATCTACTCCACCACAAATCGAATTTTTGTTTTATTATACGTGGTATACTTTACCCCATATTTATACAATAAAAAAGAAAAAGCGTTTATTTCCCAACAAACAACAACATGACATATTATACAATATAATATAATAAATATTTAAGCTAGACTATAATTTTAGTCTGCGTCCAACAGTACAAGTCTAAAATGAGGTACAAAGCAAAGCCTCCCCTCGCACACACTCAAACGCTGGGCGCACCGTCCGCTGAAGCGTCATCCATCAAACCGCTGACGCACGGGGGTAGAACATAAAACGACACAATTCAATATACGAGTAGTAGGGGGGGATTGAGCTTAGAGAGGTTCTTGAGAGGGCTTAGAAAATAAAGGGCCTCTTAATCTGTCTTGGATAGAGAGGTTTTAAGAGCGTGTAGCAGTACAGACAAGTCTGTTGAAAAATCTGTTGCTGACTCGCGTGAGCAAATACTGAGCGAAAGGGACGACCTGAAGAAAATTAATAAAATCGAAGTTTCATATTCCCACATTTGCCTCTCTCAAAACTGGTCCGTTTTTGCCTTGTATATCACAAGAAATTACTTGATGTCGGACTGTTTAGTTTAAAGTTGTTAAATAGGTTTACCAGAAGTCTTTTGCAGCCGCTTTTAAATACTCATTTTTTTGATTCTCTGTAGAGCCTAGCTCCTGCTAACAATAATGTATCGAAAAATTCTAAGAAACAAGAATAAAATCCAGTAAAATTGTGTTTAATTATGCATAAGGACAGAAGCAGCAGAAGTAGTAGGACAGAAACAGCAACAAAAAAAAATCAAAGCCCCAGTATTTTTTCTACACGGCGAATGAATCTAAAAGGCTTCTATTTGAACACGTCGTACGAGTCGAGTCGACAGCAAAGCATCAAAACATAGGACACACAACAAGCGACAATATTGACACGCGTGATGTCACATTAAATGAAAATGCTGGGCTTTTCTTCCTGTGTGTGCTTTCTATTTTCTTCCATCCGCGCGTTCTATATTGTATCTAACAATGCTGCTACGGGTTTAGTTTAGAAATACATAATCCTACTAATTACTAGTGAGTAAAACCGTGATTTAATAGAAAAAAAATACATAATCCTATATTGTGGACGAGCTATTTTAAAGAAAATACTTTGCTCTGCGTATGGAATATGTGCAATCTTTATATTATTTATCCAAAGGATGGTGAAAACCCCTGCCTCGAGTTACAAACGAATAAACAGACGTTTCATTTTACAGATGTAGAGATGTTATTTAATGGCGTCTTTCTATTTTGCGTAACCCTCCAATTGGTTAGTTTTTCTTTCACAATTCTGTGATGGAAATTGCCTGCGTGGGCTGATCATTTAGACTATTAGAGGATAATTTATTGACCATGTCTTGACCGCACGTTATGCCATCAGATTGCCTCATAAGCCGTAGGTTCGTTGGTCATAATTTCTCTAATGCCATCCGTAGGTTTGTTTACCACATTTTCGTCACGCTTTTCCCTAATGTTTATCATGTGGGCGTCATGAAGAAAATCCGCTCTTTGATTCTCTATCTTGTATAACATAGGACAATTATTTTACATTTCGCGCGAAGTACAAGTGCTAAACGTGTCTGGAGCACGTTGTACTATTAACTAGCAGCTAACTTCAGATTGTCTGTAGGCCGCACGTAGCTGTGAACTTCCCGTCTTGCACATTGCTAGTTTTAGCAGCTAAAAAATGCATTCGGGTTATCTATAATACGCAACCTAAGCCTTGCTAATAATCGTGGATTTCTGATGTCATTGGGTTTAGGTTTAGTGTAGACTATGGCATCATTGTTACGTTGGTGTAGTACTGTGCACTACACATGCAGCTACCCATTTTTTTCCATTTTTAATTACACAAAATAGGTGCGTAGTTTACTACGTAGTTTTATTTTTTAGGTCGATAGTCTTACATTTGTAAAAGCCACCACCGCGAGTGTAGGCTTATTTCATTGCATTAACCAAAAATTTTAGAATCTGCGAGCGGGAAGGCTGTGTTAATAATGTGCGAGACTTGTGGCCGTATGAAAAGCGCGATTATCGAAGTCAAATCTTAAAACTGCGGTGCACCGTTCACTTGTCTTTCTATTTTCTCCGGTGGGTTCGCCAACATTCCCGGTCGGCCGGCGTCTGTCTGTCTGTTTGTGTGTCACCGGGGCCGGCTGACAGTCGATTTCCCGCTCCCGTCGGTGGAAGGAGGACGAGTAGGTCACCGTCGTAACGTCTTATTGTTCGACGCGATGTCATCGCAGACAATGGGTGATATTTTTGTTTTATTGTATTGTAATTAATTGCCTATCTTTGTTTGTTGAGAGGTGCCGATGCCGACTGGTTATTTTGATGCTAGTTACGTTGGTACGTTAAACTGAGTGTTGATAGAGTTGGAAAATGGGAAGGAAAATATATAAAGTCACTGATTAAACAGGTGCTAGATTAATGGTCAATCTTGAGATATTCTGGTCCCAGATGACCTAACCAGTAAACGATTAATTGTATGAAGCAGAAAAAAATACCTTATTGGCACAAGACTCAACCACGGATCGAATCCAAACCACAGTGACTATTGATAGTACATAAAAATCATATCATATTTAAGGAGTCGCTCTACAAGCTACTTTTTCTATGGGGACAAGACTTAAAATACTACCAGATCTTTTTACATATCCATTTTAGTCCCATTGTAAAAGTAAATTGTATATCAATACAATTATCCTTTACAATGGGTCTAACTTGGACTAACATTATGACACCCTAAAGTCTGTTAGGACCATTATGTAAGAAGCCGTATCAATCATAAATCATAATCTATCAAGCCAAAGATAGGCTGTAACGATTGCCAACTCGCGAAGTTATCTGTTAATGTGATTAAATAACCCTCTAGATTAAAGTGAAAACCTCCCGCCAGCACCTTCCGAGCAAAGGTATCCGGTTTACGCGAGAACCGATTGATTAATTACTCTACCTTTAGATGCTTACAAGGGGGTATTGGCTTTCCCACTAATCATGTAGGTTTCTCTTTAATGCATTCATAATGTAGGTAGTACCTAACACATTTTTTATCATCAGATTAGTCCTGTTTATTTTTTATGTTGTAACATGGAGGTTTGCCTCAAATCACCCGTTGTGCAGAGGGTTGGTGATTGCAAGGTTAACTTGCATCAGAACAAGAATTGCAATTTTGATCAAGCTGAAGAAAATCAGAGCGCGGAGAATCAAGGTTTATTTTTCAGAAAGCTCACCACAGATAAAAATAATTGCCCCCACTGAAAAAAAACCCTTATTTTTGTTATCCGCGAATCTCTAAACTATGATAATGTATGACAGTCCGTGCACGAGAAAAACAAATGTTTGTGCGGAAAAACATCGTTCGGAATTTTCACCGTAGTGCACGGTCCGCCTTAAAGATTGCGACCTTAAGGTTGAGAACCGATGAAACAGAGTAATTTCTAGCACTATGTTGATCACGCTACAATAATCGATTAATTACCGTACGAGGTAAGCCTCTTCGTGTATTTTGCGCTTTCCCCCTAATAGGTCTCTCCACGGCTCGGGGCGCTTCACAATTTGGGATGGACCTTTCGACCTCGAATACCGAGTACTAATGATAGGACAGGCTTGACTCCTTTGACTTCTAATTGAATGTTCTCTCGAGATAAACCGATGTTCTACACGGTGCATTTTCATGGCAAAAACTGTGAGATTTTTACCACACTTTGACCCCGAAGGATCGAAACCCGAAATGCAATTTTCCCCATTGATTCAGGGAAAAAAACTGAGTTTTACTTAGACACGACAAATCGTGACTATTCGTGCGTGAGCGTGACAGATTAGATTTCTACTAGATTTAAGTATTAAATTATCATATCATTATTAGGGTGCGTCACTAGAGTCAAACATGCAATCAAAAGTGCACGATTTCAGAATGTCACACCAGAAAAGAAGTTCCATCTCAAAATCTGTATCACCAACATTGTAGGTACTTAATTTGTACACCAGCTTAATCAAAGTAAAATAAAACGAAATCGCAGCTTCAAACTTCCAGGAGTGTAAATCCCAGCCAGCTGGCTGTCAAAGGCGTAGGACACAAATAACCTGACAGCTAGAGTCCCACTGTCGCAGATACGTCGCCGTCAACAGCCGGGAATGAATGGGAGGCTGCGGATTCAATTTATGTACAGCCACGAGGCGTGAGGCTTCTCGCGCCACGAGCGGTAGACTAGGAAGGTACAGAAGAGGGCTTGGCTTTCGTGTGTTGTTTAATTTTCAGCAGCGCGCAAGGAAAAATACAGGGCCCCCGAAGACCAGGCCTCAAGTTTGTAAAGCATTTGTGTTTCGATGTGGTCTCGAAGGTTCAGTGTCGTATGAGAGGCCTTCGTTCAAAACTTCAAACAACTGTGAACCTATCTGTGCCCTATCGAAAAACAAGAAAGACTTGAGGCCCTACCCGTCCAAAAACGTCATGGCTCCAAAATCTCCCAAAATGGATCACGAGCCACACAAAACTCTTCCGAGCAGCAACGGCACGAAACGATAGCAGACGGAAAGGAGACGAAAAGCTTGTTATTCCTCCGTCCGTGGAGTATGGAACAAATACAATATGTGTCACGAAACTTGAAAACCGCGAAAAGGTAAGGCGAAAAGGGCGAAACTGAAGAAAAGGTCGACGTAGAGTTTCGATATTATATGCATGATGTTGGTTTATGCGAAACGTGTTGTTTGCACGTTACTTATTTATTGACTCAAGGGATGCCTGAGTGAGGCTTTCACACCTTTCCATTTTGTTTCTCGACTCTGCGCTTCATAGTAATAAGGAGTAATAAATTGTGTTAGTGGAGACTGCTCCGCGGATTTCAGGAATTGCGATGTTGCTAATCTTGTTTCTACGTGGAGGCTGTAACTACTTAAAATAAAGACTGTAACTTCTAGGAAAAACAAGTTCTGCTTCGTGGTCGATCTTCTAATTGAAAAGGTTTGTGATCTCATATTATATGGATTAGCTCCCGAAACCAATAGTACAGGGTGTGTGAGTGAGTATGCCTTCAGCTTCAGTGATATACGAAATCTAGTCTAGACAGAGATTATAGTATTAGAAGTACGGCGAGTGGGAGGGTATGCGACCAATAAAGGGGCAAACAGAGGCACTAAGTGGATTACGGGTACATGGTCCCAATATCGTTGATAATATAAACTCATGTCCACCGAACTAAATCCCATAGAATCCGCATTACATATAAAATCACAATAAAAACGTGACCCCACAGAAACAAAAGATATCAGCAATAGAACAAAACGAAACATAATAATTTCGACCATACGTCTAATATTCGAATGTCAACCTTATTGCATTAGTGTACAGTTTTACTTTAATTGCATGGACTACGAGCAAATAAGCTCCCAAAGGCAATTTGGGCATCTATTTTTCCAGCCACATTTCAGAGTTCTACGTTGTATCTAGTTTTATCCTTGATCGAAGCTCATGTCACATTGGAAACATCTGAACAGAAGTGATATGACATGGCTCTATTTTAATCAACCCTCTGTGAAAATGTAATCAAAGAAAGACCTACACGTAGCACTGACGCCGCTGCCCGGCACGCCCCAGGCAATCGTTCACCTATAGATGTCGATATATCGCTAGGAATTATTGGATTAGCCGCTTTTTCCTCAATACCTACATGTGAAAATCTCACGACGAGACTGCAAAAGCGTCGCTACGCGATTGCTTACATGTAGCAACTATACTATACACGATTACACGTAAAATTATATCAGATTCAATGGCCGTGGATTTTGTTTTATTGGGGATTCAATATCATTCATATGTAACATAGCACTTGGTTCCCTAAAAATGCGCGACTGCCCCAAGTTTGTGATATTTGTCTGATGTATACCTATGCGTACGTACGTTTTTTTCACTACGCACTTTAAGATCGATTGATCAATGAAATTCCACTGTTATTGATTTGATCGATAAAAATCTAAAGTGGGTGCAATAAAACAATTTTTTTTTACAACCTTGATCCTATCCAAAAACAGATTCTTGAGGCCCATCGGCCATATGCGATTACAGCCATAGTGCAATCCCATGTATGGAAGTTTGAGAACATTGTCATTGTGCTACCGATTGTATGAAAATAATAAAAAGTAACCAAGTGCTGAAACTTCTTTGAAGTGGGCAGGACACCTGGCTAGACGTACCGATGGCAGATAGACAAAGTTCATTGCGGAATGGCATCCCTGAGAGGGGAAGATATCGGTTGGCAGACCACCAGCCAGACGACAAGGTCCGACGACATAGCCCAAGTAGCCGGAAAACAGTGGTTGCGCCTGGCACTGGATCGTAAGAGGTGGCGTGAACACGAAGAGGCCTTTACTCAGAAGTGGGTGTTAGTTAACAGGCTGATGAAGATGAAGGGCAATTAGGCATCCCGCTTCAAATTTGTTAAAGAAACCTCCTTCTGTAAAACCACCACTGAAATCTCTCGGAGTGCCCATTCGTATCGTAGTAAGAAAAAAGTAAGATGTAGCCTGTACAATTGTAAATGTCCCACTAGCTGGGCAAAGGCCTTCTCTCAGAGAGAGAGTTCGAGCTTAATCACCACGCGTGCTCAATGCGGATTGGCGATTTTTACGTTGAGGGTATAAAGCCTCATACGCTCAGGTTTCCTCACGATGTTTTCCTTTACGGTCATATCGTCGAGAAATGCTTCATATTTCTCTCGCCGGCAATATCGTCAGGCACGGATTACCGTTCGATTGTGCCAATAGCACAGTTTTCTCGCGGGCCCGCCTCACTCAGTCACCGCATCGTTTTAGAATCTCTCGCAGAATGTCGATGATGGGTTGGTTATCGCTTGCGGTTGCGCCATTACCGTGGCCCGTATTCTTTGAGTGGAAACTTACACCTCCCATTGACTTTTCCATCGAGCTCATATAACGTCTTATTACAGAAAAGTCCTGTCAACTTTTACTATCCATGTGCGTATTCTTTAAAAAAAAAACGCACAGTTGCTAGTCCTCAAAACCGGTTTATTTGCGGAAAAACATTTACACAATAAACCATATTTTTTTCGACAAATAATGGGTATTATTTGTCGGAAAAAATATTTCTATTTATACATATTTTCCTGCATATTTAAACCGGTTATGAGGACTAGCACCACAATACGTACAGACTAGCACTGTGCATTGTTATAAGCACACTGGCCTATTTTGAAATCTTTCCCATCATTTATTATTATTTTACTTATTTTATTTAGGATAGAGTCCGGTGGCAACTTTGGTCACACTATTATGGGTGAATTGACCACTCGGACGCTGCCGTGCCTGGGACCTGTTTATATGGCGTAAACTCATCTATATACCACATTATTTGCATAATTTAATATTTTCCAATAGTGAAATGCAATTTAATGAATCCGCAATATAATAGTTAATTCAGAATATAGAGGGGCGACGTCCTTGGTAATACTTATTAATATTTTCTTTTAAAAACCTCATTAACATAAATAATGCATTAACCCAAATACCTACATTGATAGCGCGTTTGATCGACTGATCGATGTGTTAATCAATTCTTGATAAATACATATATTTCAACTTATCAAATGCGAAGAATGTAAGCTTGTTGAAGTAATAAAGCGATCCGTTTTTTCTGACTTCATTTAGCGCCGTTTCTGAATTGGCTACCTATGGTCAAGACCGTAACAAGTATGTTTTATGTATTATTTATATCGAATTCAGTAGATCGGGTCGATCGGTGAAGTTATATAACATTATGTGTTAGATAAATAACTAATATATGGTACCACGACCACTCTTATCATACCTATTTGAAAAGGCGCTGCATGTACATACAGGTAAAGTCGATAGCTACAGCTATATTTCGAATAAACTTACCCGTAAGAGTGAATTTAACATTGGGTCCGTGACATAGTTTCATTTTAACATACATAATGTCATACGCGATTAAAATTATGATCATTAATTTCTGTGTAACCGCTAATCGTGCATTTTATGGTCTATTAGTTGTTGGCCAAGTTATTAAGACGTAACATTACATTATTGTGTCAATGCCAATGACATAATGTAAATGAAGTGTGCAAAATGTAAGAACTCGTCCACTATCCGTCACGATGTTTTCCTTCGAAAACACACAAACGTACTTATATATAACTTTAAAAAGTTATCTGTACATGCCACGATAACTTTCAACGTAAGAAAGTATAAGAGGCCGTTATTTATTTCAAATTATTTACCGTTGCGTTTGGAAATGACAAACATTCAGTCGCTGTCTGTCAGTCAAAGCACAGTGATACATAATCAATTACAGAGTTGAAATTAAAACGCCATCAACACTATCGTGATTTCCACGGGCATTTCGGTGGCTTAAATTGAAAATCTTGCCTCTTATTACAAGGTGTTACGGATCATAATAGTAAGTTTGCTTAACGGTGATGCCTCAGTGAATTCTTCCGCACTTTCGACACTATATTATTACATTTTGATGATGCGTACAGAATTTAATGACGAAATAAATACATAAGACATTAAAGTGATGAATTGTCCAATTAAAAGACTAAACGCAAGTATTTTAATAATTCTTTAGTAACTCTACAAAGTAAATAAACAGCTGAAGATAAGGTGCCCCTATAATATATTCCCTGAAAGAAAATACTTGAGAGAACAACACATTCCCTCCATGCATGATGTAAGTTCATGAAAGTAACATTTTCATTCAGTTTTCATACGTATTCCCAACCAGATAAGGCCTACATTTGTTACAGTACGTGGTAGCGTATGAGATATAGCTGTATCATTTCATCCGACTTTGCGAAGAAAAATACGTGGAAAAATATCATAAGGTTGTGTCAAGAGAGGAAGTTTTATCGGTCTGATAGCAGATACTGCTGTATTTGTGTCGCGGCGACAAGTCTAGATAACAAACAAGTAACAATCAGATGTGTTGCTGACGCTTTGGCTATGGAACTCACGATTTAGTAAGTGATTTGATTCATTGCTTCAGTCTTCAGAGACAAATCTGCCTCTATTCCGCTATACATTTATTTGTGATCTTGACAGCCAAAGTGTATACAAATCCGAGGTATCAACGCAAACTAAATAACTAAGCAGACGCTACAACATGCAAAGTAGCAATACTGTACAATATAGGAACATAGAATACTAACAACGTTTAATACTGTATACGTGGTAGCTAACTTGGAAAGCCTCGGGAAGTATAAGACACTGAAGTGGCGCTCGGAAAATATATAATTCTATATAAAATGCTGAAGAACAAAAAACACTTGATCAAAGCACTTACATTTTTATTGTGAGTGAAATAGAGTTTAATTCAATTTGCAACTATACAGGTAGTTCCTTTGTGTGCAAACTTTTAAGACGTGTTCCATTTTCTATTTGGATATACCGCTCCACGTGTATATTTGAGCAGCTCGTAATACTCTCGACAAGAAGGTGAAATTTGAATACAAAGTCTTACTCTCAGATGGGGCAGACAGTCGCACAGAAGTGGACAAGTGAAATGATAATAATAATATCAAATAGAGCATAATTTCTCGGCGCTGTATGATTACCGAAATCACGCAACGGCTCAGAACGGTCGGGCGGACCACACGCGATCTTAAAATTGTAGCACCGTTGGCGCAGGTTGCAAAAGTTTTCTACGCTATTGTGGTGTTTGAAATACTGTGCATCATAAATTCATAATATGCATATTCACCAAGATTAAGAAGTGTAAGAGGGCTCGTTATCATAAATCGTCCGAAGGATCACGTATTGGCATTTGGAAGACGCGGGCGCAGCGTAAGTCGCGTTTGTCCCACAGTTGAATTGGTTGAAAAGTATGAGTATATTTTTGATAGTTCAAAAGACCCCAGCAGTTATTGGTTATAAAATAAGTTAAAAGTACACAAACCACATAATAACGTCCTTGACGCAAAAATCGACAATCCACAGTGAACACGCGTGATAATAATTACTCGTAAACCCGAAGTCTCTCTTTGAGAGAAGGCCCAGCTAGTGAGAGATGAAAGTAAGTACACTTGCCAGGCTACATCTTACTTTTTTCTTGCACAAACCACAACTTAATGACTACATCTTGTACCCGTTAAATCCTGATCGGCAGTGTCTAAATTCTAACTTCTCAGACTAGAATCTGAAGCATTCGGCCGCAGCTACAATTTTCCCCATTAGCAACGCCAGTAACTCAACACCATCCATAAATAAGGAATCAATTGACGCATCCGCCGCTTTGAGATTACCGAAAGCCGAGGTATCGAAAGCTATCGGCATTCCTCACGCTCGGAACTGTCCGGTTCGAATTAGCTTCCTCTAATGAGGAGGTGAGGAATGAATCGATAGCTTGGGCAAGGAACGTATAGCACGCACTGGTCACTAACTAAATAGGTTGCTTCGATCGGAAGCCGCGCTTTTCACTGAAGAATTATAATTGAAGAACTGAAGAAAAGTTATATTTCTCATATACTCGGATATAAACCTAGAAAATACTTTATTGAAGATCGACCAAATCTCGACCAACGACAACTATCATTGCATTCGGGTAATAAAAATGCCTCGCTTTACGAGATTACGAGAAAATTGCCTTTTTCGTACAACATTCGTGCTCCTGAGAAGAACGATGCACTGTATTAAACTACACTTATAACGGATTTAAACAACATTCTGACACCAGGGGTCGTCACTACCTCATACGATTACCTACCTACGGATTTATCACTACGCTTAAAAAGTTTTTAAAATTTTGCCAACGTTTCGTGATCTTTTCAGAATGACCATCGTGACGTGCTAGCTCGTGGTCGCGGTAGACTGAGGTGACACTTGACTTGAATGTTGAACGCCTCATCTACTCTTGAGAACACACTAGAGAAGAAAAAGGGTAGACTGCAAGTGAGACATTTGGTCTTCCTAGGTATTGCCCTTTACTCATGTGTAGAACTGAGGGTCCGTTTTATCATCATCCGTTTTCACGAAGCTAGTCCTCTGTTGTTGTTACTCCGTGACCACAGCACATGTTAAACGCACCGGGTCTACAGTGTGTATCAGTGTCGGTGTTCAATTTGAATTCCTCAATACGTGATTGACGAGTTTGTTGGATTAGTGCGCAGTGGGCACGCCTGACTAAAGAGCTATTTATACATATCTGATTATCAGCGATTGCCGTATCGTATTTGATGTATGAAGTAGTAGATGTAGATGGAGATAAAGCGAGGAATTTCAAGTAAAAGTGTTTTACGTAAGATGGATTCGATGTTGGAAGAATTTTTATTGCGTTTTGAAGTCGCCGTACGAGAGGAATTCCAGTAACGAAGAAATTGCTCCGAGGAAGAAATAATTTCTTCGCAGGTTTATTTTCTTGTACGGAAAAGTTACTAATACTGTGTCATTTATTAGAGACTTCTCAAGATTTTCCCGGGGCCTCTATCCCTAAAGATCAACTACCATCAAGATCAACTGATCAGCCATGTTTTTTTTTTGCTCGAAAATAGCTCTTAAAGCGACAAACGTCTTTTGACAGTAGTTGATAGAGGGTGGATCTACTCATTGGATATTTAGCAAATGCACGAGCTGGCAAATATTGGTCTCAATGTGAGAAATAGCAAGCCTGGAACCGAAATATTGCGTAGATACGAGTACTTTGAGACAGTTTTCACCAACAGCTCAAATAGTCTGGTCAAACCTGTACTCGACCTATTCACTTAATAGAAAAGAAAGAGACAGACAGTCAATTGTAGGACCTTCACACGTCCTACAATTCATTATCAGTAGCCCGTTCAATGTAATTCATGGTGTATTAAGATTTAATTAAAAAAACAACAAAGCGAAAACGACATCAGAGATCGCATTGAAATTATAAGTGCCATCTACTCTCTTCAAATCAAGAGTCATATAGCACCCTTACTGCATAAGAAATAGAGCTCCAAATATGATACAATAAAGTTGTAATAGAGTTAAGAAGCCAAGGCCTATTGCAGCGAGGTCCTCTTAAACAGAGAATAATAAGCACATCAATGGTAATTATTTTCCATTTGTGTCGTGGTAATTGATTTCGTAAGACTTTGAAAGCGAGAGGTATTTTAGACTTAAGGCTACTGTAATATCACGCAAAGGAAAACGTCCAGCAGGCCTAGCACAAGGACCTCAGATCCTAAAACCTATAAATAAAATTTTCACAACTCAAAAGTTGCCGTTTTTTTTCTTGTCCAGGATTTATTCGTAGGTTTGACGATTCGTTTTTATCAAAAAACGCATCCAAAAAGAAATGTATTTTTTTCATTGGTCGCACGCTAGTGTGCGTTCCGCCTTAACTGCAATCACTTTAGCATGCCACTGCGAGTTAAATCGTGCCCGCATCCAAACCAGTCGTTTATTGACCAAGATCATTAAAGCAAGCGAGTTCTTCTTTATGTGCATAAAAGTGAATTAAACCAAGAGCATCATGTCATGTCATCATGTCGGTTAATGTCATCGGATGAACGGCGGCCGTGACATCAGCTGACTCTAATGATCCATGACACTAGGACTGTATTTGCATACTTTGTAGAGTTAGCGAGAAAAGCGCTTTGAAAACTGTTGCACTGAAAAATCATGGGGTAGTAAACGTTATACCGTTACGTTGTTTATGTATTTTCTTCGTGAAGATAAGTATTATAGGATGGTAAAAAAGTAGTAAAATAATTAATGATAGTCTTCAACTAGATGGATGCTCTTCACTGTAAACTACATAAAAAAGCTATAAAGTAAAAAAAATATATTCCGCAAACTAGCAGCTTTTTAGGGTTCCATACCCGAAGGGTGCCAATACAACAATCGTGTTTTTATACTTTTTGCTCCATCGCAAAAACGGTAATAAACTTCGTATGATTGCAGAACTTACTTTAAAGTATTAAAATAAAGTCGGACTCAAGCACCGAGAGGGTCCGTACAACCAGATTTATTATAATTGTATGGCGGTACGGAACCCTCAGAGCACGAGTCCGACTAGCATGTGGCCGGTTTTTTGTTTCTTAGTTTATCTTATCAATTGTTTAGGACGGACGTTTCGTCTGTCTTTCTAGGGTTTGCCAAATGGCTGCCAAGGTAACAATATATGGCGGAACAATGGCTGAAGAGAGACAGGTCTGGCATTGCTCGGGCAAACCTTTCCTTTTCATCCCTTGCCAATAATAATAAGAATATTTCTGTGCTTGTCTGTACGAACATCATAATGCGCTTGCAACACAATGGCGATCGGTTGCGAGTTGCGTGGCACGGGAGTCGAACCCGGCCCACCGGACAACCGTGACATCAAGACACTACTCGGCCGGAGTAGAGGGCTACTACTCTGGTTCGATACTCGCGTAAAATGAAATAAATGAGTTGACAACAAACATAATAATATGCATTGAATTTGTGCGAAACTTTTGTGGTCTTCTGATACCTGTACCTTCACAACAAAATGACGGTTATTTTTTAAATTTCGTACACAACAGTTCGATTTTTGTCTTGAAAGGGATAAATGGCGAAAAGAGTTCGTAAGTAATTTGTAAAAACTAAAAAGCATGAAAAATTATCATCATCGAGATACACGTCATTTATTTGCTTCATCATCAATATCACCATCATCATCATTATCTCCTGTCCTGTCTTTTTTAAATAGCATGAAAAATAAATACAAAAATATGATGACGTAAAAAAACGTTCTAACGCTCAATTTTAGGAACACTTTTACTTTTTGAAATACCTGAAGTGGCCCCAGAGTAGAAGCCGAGACCTTTCGATAGCACGCGATGCCAATCTGGACTTACTACGTGCCGAATCAGGCTTATCTGCCCGTCTATCTGGCAGATATGACTGTGATAGCCGCCGAGCTATGCAAGTGTTTTAATCAGCCGAAGGCGAGATGGGCATTTTGTAGATGTAGACCTTGAATACCTAATATTCGCAATAAGACTGCTGGTTGAAAATTGGACGACTCGGAAAGCATAATATGCCTAGCCTATCATCAGGTGCGTACGTCAGTATTCCAACTCAGCGAGTGCAATGTGGCAGACTGGCAGTAAACCACATTTAAATTAAATACTCTTATTTGTAGCCACATTAAGTAATTTGTCTTTCCTGTGGGCTAGTCCGATAAGCTGTCAGGATGGTATAGGTGTTGGGCAAGCCTACACCATCTACAACAATATACCAGGCACTGCAGCTACGAGTGGTCTCTTCACCCATCTAGTGTGTGTGAGTGAAGGTGCCACTGGACGCTGTATAAATCATCTCATTACGTAGATGCAAAGGCTTTAGTAGTTTTTAGTCATACGTCGGACTGAGCGTCCAGCTGAGTTTTGGAAGCCGGAAATGACGGAAATCCAGGATATGTGATGTGAAGGCTGGCTCTACCAGAATTACGCAAAGTTCTTTCTCAGAATGTGAAAATCTCAAAGCATGAAAGGAGATCGAAGTGCGTGCGTTGCGTTCATTACGTGCACTGAATAAACATTAACATTTTAACACGTACTTACTAAAAACTTAAATGCAAATACTTGCTCGTTTAAGTTTTGCCTCTAAAGTGTTATTCAACACAAACTATAAGGAAGCGGACACAAGAAGAGGTGGATGAAGGAACGTAAGATCAAAGCGTTCGCTTGGAGCGCAGCCATGTGCGTAACTTTTGTGAGCCAACCGAGCGAAAGCGATGGGGAAGTGAGTGCGGGCCTTTATAGTCTTCGAGGTAAGGCAGGGATATAAATATGCGACTTCAGAAAAACACGCATGGCTAAAGTAGGCTACGTCAGAAATACTAAATTTTACCGAAAGTAATGCTTATTTCAGTAATTCGCAATTCGTATTTAATATTTTGAAAATCCAAACGATGGCACGAGGGGATAACATTAATTTCTATGCTCAGAAGAAGAAAGATGTGTTCAATTTGTTCAGTAGTCTGACATCGTTGCAATGTTCCTTTTAAACGGATTCCAAAAAATTTTAAAAATCCAAGATATTGGAAATGATTAGCATAAGCACCACTCCATCAATCACGAACGTGTGAACATGGCTCTAACAACCTGTTACCTGCAGCCATGCACCACTTATTCTTAGGTTCTGTTGACACAGCAATTTATCTTGGTATTTTGAAAGCGCGCAATTTACTGTTAAATATTAACATCTCTCTTAACTACTTTACTTCGAATAGCGGCCAATTGAAATAACAGAGCAGAAGACGCAAGCATTCGCACACCCCGACTACAGTCCAACAAAGTATAACGACCTCTACAATATGGCCGACCGAGAGATTTTTTTTTTGTGTTTTCCGTGAGTTTATCTTGGACCTATCAAGCAGATGATACCAAGAGAGCTAGACACTAATGCGAAAACAGTAACATCAAATGTACTTGTTCATAGTATCACGTTGGTATTCTCGTATTATAAGGCAGCGGCGGCGACGGCGGTCGGCATGAGCAGAGCTCTGCCCATCTAACATGAATAAGGTCTCGGAATGAGAACCGAAACTGGAGGCCTATAATGCGATATCAATAAAAAAAAATAAGTTGAAGCGTATTATAACAACAATATTTGATCTAAGTAACGTAAATCCAGTGGAGTGCGAAAGTCACGCCCATTTTTCTAGCGCTGCGATTTTCTAAACTGCCCCTCTACCCTTGACGCATTTTTCCAATACGGCCGCAATATGGCGCAATTTACAAAATTTTATATTTTACAAATTAAGACGCATTTTGTGTTTTTATTGAATAAAACAGCCTTACCTTTGAATAAACATTACAAAGTATTTAAAATCAAAGCATTACTATGCGAATTCAAAAAGAAATTAATTTAAAAAAAAAAACAATTTGATCGCAATAGCGTCAAGAGTAACCCCCCTGCCCTCCCCACACCGCATTTTTGCACATAGCAGTGTATGTGATAAGAGCATCAGCGCGCGCAGTTTTAGTTTAGATCAGCTCTACCTGGGATTTATAGTACTTCTGTTTGTGTCAGATGAACATTTTGTGACTTCACTTGAAGTAACTGTTATAAGTTAAAGCATTTCAGTTGAAAAAGTATGCGTAGGTAGGCACGCACACTGAAATAAATTCGTCGTGTCTCAAAGGCGTAAATAACCCGTAAAGTTAAACATTCATCGACTATTAAACTGTCGTTTGAGGTCCCAAGATTAAAGGGAAATAGTCGATGAAACGAATAGTTTACTTAACCCGACACGAATGTGAACGAAACTTGAGAGTCTAAGGATTTCTTCCCAATGTTCAAATATTTGTCAGTGACGTGTTGTGGACTGAGGTGGTGATAGATATGTTTTTACGAAGCCCGTGCCATGCAATGGGATATGTGAGAGATATTCTCTTACATTTGCGACGGTATACATTTATCCAAGGTGCAACCTTCAGTACTTTGTGGATTTCCAGTAACAAGTAAATAAAATACATACTTTGTTGAGAAGGTTTTCACGGAAAAATATTCTTGCACGTGTCTAGTAATAGTAGAGCTCAAAAGGCGGCATCACATTATTTCCTCTTGTGCGACTCTGACTTTGACTCCATTAGTGTATTGTTCTTTAACAAACAAAAATATGAAGGCTAAACACTCGAGTACAATCTGAACCTCATCTTAAACTAGTTTCCTAAAGCACGTGCTTTTTAAACTCTTTTATTAGATCACGTGAAACGATGCGTGGCATACTTACATGTCCAATGTCCATGTCCCCAAAAGGAGCAACAGTTAGTTTCAAATTAGGTTTCAAAGGGTATTCCAACATGAAGAAGTGCAAAGGCTACCGGAAATCATGTATTTCCCAAAGAGGAGCATGATTTCAACCTAAGAATTTTAGTCGATATTTTCGGAATTTTTCATCCTCCTATGTTTAATTAATTCTTAAATGATACCTCAACGTGGGTCTCCATTAATACCAATATTACTGCGTCTAATTTCAGGCCGTATCATCATAATTCTATTTAGTAGAGAACCAAAGAACCCATAGTTGTAACTCAATCAGCCCACATCCACCCACTAAGGCGGACTTGCGTCACTCAGGGTTAGCAAACTAACTCCGAGTTAACTTGACATTTCCATACAAATTTTGACGTTAACTCAGAGTTAACTCGCTAACTCTGGGTGACGCAAGTGGACCTAAGCCGGCTACCGTTTAATATGAAAATTAGGGGTTAACAGCCTAACCCTTGCGTAATACTAAAACCACCCACGTTTTAGCGAGAAGACTTGGCAGATGTCTAATATACATAGCCGTGTAGACACTTAGACATATAATGGATGCGACAGAGGTTTTATTAAATAAAGGCAAATGTAAGTTATCTGTATTGATGAGAAGAATTCGTTTCCGCGCGGGCGCCAAGTTTTTGAGGCTAATATTGACGGACGGCGCGAGCTTCGTCTCTCCTCCATGACTAAGAGCGAGGTCTCATAAGATTATGTAAGTTAAACCGTTAATCAATATAAAAAGAGAACAATCTTATCAACTAAATGACCTTCCTCACCATCCAGTACAGTCAAAGCTGATCGTGAAGATCATGTATCAGTTATTTGCAGGTACTTTTGCGGTAGCTCTCAGTTCATCTAGCTAGCTGGTGGTCTGCCTTAGGCCCTCTTGCTCTGCTATGTTCCCGCCCTCACTTGTTTTTCTACGTTATCTGCATATTCATCATAATATTCTATTTTACCGTAACAGTTTACGTTATATTAAATCATCGATGTGGGTAGCCGTCTGTATGTGATATCGATCGCTGGACACTTGGGTTCTTTGAACCAGACTGACCGGTACCATCCATCATTTGGCACTCAATTATTTACCGGACAAGAATTCACCGACCGCTGAGGACGACATACGAAATTGTTTCGTCGATATTGTTTGAGTCTGGTGGTTTTTTGGGTTATTAGGTTAGTTTAAAGGGGGCTGCTTTTGATGATACTATATTATTGCGATCAACAACCCGCCGACCCTGAGTGATGGTGGGTAAAAATACTAAAAATGCATGTCGTACGAGGCATACCCATTCCTCTCTCTCCTTCGCTGTTTTATCTGTAATCTTTCTAACTTCAATTCTCTCTATCAAATGGTCTCTCTCTATCAATGGATGACCAAGTAGGGGCGGGACCAATCTGGTCTGGGCTGAAGCGGTGGTCATAAATTATAAACTGGTCATCTCAAAAAATAGTTTTACATTTAAGTATACTAATTTAATATTTTTTTAGATTTCAGTAGGAAAGGTGAAAATCTCGGGAAGGTCGTGACAATGATAGTCTTATCTTCATGTCAATAAAGCTAATATTAGTGAGAGACAGATAGAGAAAAATTGGGCGTGTGATAGTTGGGTGGTATCTAACTGTAAATGATTAAAAACTTTACTGCTTTACTAGTCGACAGGTGCTTTGAATCAAACCGTGCCACGGACTTTTACAGTGGTTCATTATTCTTTTAACACTATCGATTTACTTATAAGTTTCATCAGATCGTCCATCTTTTGACAGTAGAAACGGGTGGGTCCAGACAGTGCATTTTTAATGAATACAGGAGCTATAGATCTTTTATATAGGTTTTAAACCTTTCTGTCTTTCCTGTGGGCTGGGCCGACTCCATCTAAAACAATGTCCCAGGCACTGCAGCGTCCGAGTGATCTCTTCATCCATCTAGTGTGAGAGAAGGTGACACTGGAAGCTAAATCTAAATCATCTCGTTATTTTACGTAGATGCAAAGGCCTAAAGAGTGGATATCTTAGCGAATATAGGAGCTAGACCTTTTATACTTCTAGCGATTGTTCAGTTAGCAACATTCCAAGCCAAGATTGTAGAGCTTAGCCAAGTCTTAGTTTATCGTCCAATATCGCAGAGTAGCCGCAGAGTTGCGTCATATCGGCGGAATTCAGAGATAAACCCTCGAGAATACTGATAAGATGTCTTCATCTGATACGACTGAGAACACTTTGAAACCTTGATGATACACCTACAAATTGTTGTAGAGATATTTTCCGTAGATCGAGTGCCTATTCTTAATCCTCGTATGCGAGATCAGTGGATACAAGCTCTTATGATGTAATGACGATGATTCGCTTGTTTACAAGAAAAATCATATATATCACTCAATCCGTCATGACGGCTGGACATATATGGATGAAACATTGTTACAAAGAGAATAATGCAATGTTTAATTTAAGCAAAGGCGTAAATGCTTCCAAAAGTTTCAGTTCACAAATATGTTTTTAAAATCCCCATCGAAAGCAAGGTTATAATAATATTGGGTCCAGAAATAGCGATACCGGTACGTATTCGCTTTATCGGAAACAGAAAAGTATGTCTGTTATTTTCGTTTCGCTACGAGCGCCTCTCGCTACTGTAATAGAAAATAAACTCATTTAAAGTTAAGGAGAGCGAGCGACCGCACAAACCAACAACAACCAGAACTATTGTGATTTCGAGGCTATTTATTTTTCTTTTTCATAGTGTGTTTCCTTTACTTCCGTCATCTCTCCACCCATGAATGACGCCCACAGTTGGGCATAGGCCTCTTCCCTGTCACGCCAACCTCCACGGTCCTTTCCTATTATTCTACTGTTTCCCACACTCTTCTTTATTTCTTGCCAAGCGAAACAGGTCTTGAACGCTGATTTCCAGATGTTTCTGAGCCACGAATTCTTTCTGCAATCACGCCTCTTCTCCTCAATCTTATATATTTTGTATCATCATCAATATTCATTTCACTGTTGGTCTTATGCCCGTTTTCACCAACGACCCCTAATTTTAAAAGGCCTTTTAACGAAAGTTATTTGCACCTCTGCAAGTCTATGGGGCATGGATGAAGGATCATACACACTCAACTTGTGAGTGGAATTCGTATGGTCCTTCATCCATGACCCCTAGACTTGCAGAGGCGCAGATAATTTTTGTTAAAAGGTCTTTTAAAATTAGGGGTGGTTGGTGAAAACGGGCATTAGACTCTTAGTCCTCTGTCACAACACGCCATATTGTCTTTGGCCATTGGCATCCAGCCCCTAACAGCAAGCTTCCAAAACTGTTCCTTTACTTTTCATTGTATCACCCCATCTTGAAGTTCTTTGATATCATCCTTTCGGATGTATCGCAATATGTTCGGCTATGTCTTACTTCTTGACTTAGTATGACTCAGTTCTTCTGCTTGCTTTATATTGTAACTTTGGGAAGTTTCTCAATTTGTCTTGTTACGCTCTTCACGACAAAATAGGAACGAGAATAAATGGAAATGGGTTCATAAGTTGCTTAAAGGATTTTATTTTGGGCTTTTAATAAATTAAAATGATTCCGCTTTAGTTACATTACAAGGGAGAAAGTAACAATTTCTTGGCTCAGGTGAATTTTTATTATAACTACATATAAGTAAGTAGTTCTTGCAAAAAACATACCTTATTTAATAAAAAATCCGGCCATCAAAATATTGATACGCTTTCGAGAATTCGAGTAGTGAGTATCATCATCGTAAGCAATAAAATTATCGAAATGTGGCAAAACTGTAATGGTTTTTAATTGTAAAAACTGCCGATAAAACGAGAGTTTTATACCCCGTGACAGACGGATTTTGTTGTTGAATACTCGCACGTATGTCGCGCTAGGTAAGAACTACCTCTAAGTAAGAGTCAAGTTCAGTACAGTAAATTAGGATAACGTCGGGGCTTTTTAATGAAAAGCGAAGTGGATCTGCTTGCAAAAGAAGCCTAGAATGTTTCGGAATGGATATTTGATGTATTTAAGAAATTGACTACCATTTGAGAATTTCAGTTTTGTGGCGACCATGTTCTGCTATATTTAACCATCTATACAGGGTGTTTCAGAAAGGTCCTGGGACACTGAAAGGGGTCGCTTAATTCATCGATACAAGCAACTTTTACTATGGAGCCAAGATCGAAATCTCAAAAATTATATCAGCTGCTCCATTCATGTAGGTGTCGAATTTTAGTATGGAACAGCTGATATTTCTTTCGAGATTTCCCACTTGGTCCCATAGTAAATATTGCTTATTGATGAGTGAAGCGACCCTTTATAGTGTCACAGGACCATTCTGTAACACCCTGTATTTTATCAATGCAAATGTGTCTTGTTTATTTTATTAAAGTAAACGTAATAAAACAAAAAAAGACCACTTTTTTGTTTTATTAATGCAATTCGGAAGGCAAAGTTTTTTGTTCGAAAGTCCGTTATTGGCTTAAACTTATCTTTAGACAATATTGAGAAACTAATTTAAATATGATTTATTTTGGTCCAGTAGTTTTGTTTTTATGCGCTAAAATGTTTTGTTCCTATGACCGCCAACAGTATGCAGACCGTCGCGTGAAGGTCATAAAATCGTATCTTTGAAACGTTGTAAAATCCAAACTACTGAACCAAAATAAAAAATATTGAAATTAGTTTCTCAATATTGTCTAAAGATAAGATTAAGCCAATACCGGACTTTCGAATAAAAAACTTTGCGTACCGAATTCCATTTGGAGTTTGGGAGATATGGGGAATTCGGTACGCAAAGTTTTTTGTTCGAAAGTCCGTTATTGGCTTAATCTTATCTTTAGACAATATTGAGAAACTAATTTCAATATTTTTTATTTTGGTTCAGTAGTTTGGATTTTACAACGTTTCAAACATACGGTTTTATGACCTTCACGCGACGGTCTGCATACTGTTGGCGGTCATAGGAACAAAACATTTTAGCGCATAAAAACAAAACTACTGGACCAAAATAAAAAATATTTAAATTAGTTTCTTAATATTGTCTAAAGATAAGTTTAGGCCAATACCCAATTGTGTCTTGTCGGTTTTCCCTTGATGAAGACACTGATCGTTGCCTACTGCCGATCATGGGTAAAAAGAACGTCTTCCATCACCCCAAAACCTCCATTTCAACGAGGCTTTGATCAATATTCCCGGACCAATCGAATAAGAGCAACATTATTGATTATAATATTAGTCTTTGTCTCACTTCGTTCTCTACCTAGAGAGGCAACGATGACGTATCGCCCTTGAGCTCCACAATATTGATCCTACGTACGAGCTCAAGCACAAGACAAACCGTTGTTTTTTACATGTAAACGATTCACACCATTCACGTTTCATACTAACTTGGGCCCAAAACTCAAAGTGCTGGCCGGCGAAAAATAACATTTCCAAACTGTTACGCATATCGTCAGAATATTTTGTCTGCACACAGAGCGCAAGAATTAAGGGGTGGAAGAAACTGCTGGAAGTACATTAGTAAAAAGGCTAGAGGGAGTCGGTACTGACCTGGTCGGGACTGAGGGAACTATCACCTCCAGCGTTTCTCTCCTGGTTCTGCGCAGTCCGCTCCTGCTTGCAAGCCATGTGGTAGTCTTGCCTGGTGCGCTCCACCTTCTGAAGGACTTTCGCCCACGGCTTCTGTGCCTTCTTGAATGCCTCGTCCATCTCCTTACGCTCCTTCAGCTGGTTTATCATTGACTGTAACAAGAGAGAAAGGTCTTTTGAAGGGGTGTCAGTAAAAAGGTCAATAGACCACGTGCGAGTGGCCGTTTATATGACGACGGAAGAAATTGGAAAAGTGGTATGATATTGTGATTTTCCTTTCAGTTTGGCCGAACGTTACATATAGGATTTCCCTTAAGTTTCTGGGACTACTGCCTAGATAGATAGGATGGAGATGATTAGGAAGGATGCTTTTGATCTGTGTTAGACTCAATAATGTATTTCAAATATGGATCTATGGGGTTAATCATCAACCTGTTGACACCCACTGCTGAGTAAAGGCCTCTTCATGCTCACGCCACCTCTTACAATCCCGTGCCAGACGCAACCACTGCTTCCCGGCTACTTGGGGTAAAGTGGTGTAGAAACTAAATGTATCAAAATGGACACAAAAAGGGATCTTGACAGTAATTTGATTTTTTCATGGAAGATTAAAATGCTCTGTCAATGTGTGTGATACTTCTTACGCGATATTGGAACATAACCAATCCTATTAGCTAGTATGACTTAATAGTAACGCAAACTCGTGAAATAATTCTCAGACCCTTAGCACTAACATAATCTAAACAAATAAAATCTATCACACACTATAGCATGTTTTCTCCTAGTTACAGCGGTCGTAAACGATGCTATAAATATTTACTAAAATTCAACAATTACATGTGTAAGTATTGTAAAATACATCATCAATCGGAATAAATTAGATCGCTGAGCTGGCTTCCAATATAGAAAGCAGCGAACACCGACTTCGACTGCAAACTTAGTCGTTTCCATCTATTTGTTAGTAGATTAGATGATTTATTGAAAGCTTTTTTTTAATAGCTTTATTCTTGAAACACGTCAAATTCTAAATGTGTTTTCCTTAATTTTTTCTTCTTTTTCATGTGTGCAATCTTAATATTATATCAAACAAAGTCGTGTTAGTTACACCATTTATAACTCGAGAACGGGTGGACCGATTTTTTTATGATTATTGATTTGTTGGATTTCTCTCCGCCCCGAATAGCAGAATAACCATTAAAACAACGGAAAACTAACGAAAAAAAAAGTCTGCGCGGACGAAGTCGCGGGCAAAAGCTAGTAAAGTATAAAGTAAAGTTTAAAGAAAATCGAATTGAAAAGTGATGTATTGTATTGTAAACGAATCTTCTACGTCTATGTGTTCTATTTAGTGATCGGCCCAGTTAGGCACGAACGACATTTTTTGCGTATCGGTATCGCTGTGCAATTAATAATGAATGTTAATTAACTATGCTGTGAGTCAACTATTGCGTTGCACCGCGGTGGTATCTAGAAATACTCGTACACACGACAGCACGTCGACCCTTACACGCTAGCACTCTACTCGGTTACGTTACGGGCGATTTTACAACAAAAGTGTACGTGCTGTCGTGTGTACTTATGCTTGATAGATAACGAAAGAGTGGACGGACGGTATAAGTGCTCGGCAAGCCTACTCCATCCAAAATACATATCCCAGGCACCAGGCTGAGTAGGGGTGCCACTGGACGTTGCAGTTAATTATCTACTATTATAGAGTCGTTTTAGATGCAAGTTTTTTTTACACCCAATCTCGTACTGACGAAGAAGAAATGCTGATGAGAAATCGAATAAAGTGAAGCTGGAATTCTACGCGACTGGCACGTACTCAATCAATACAAGTCGTGATGGAAAAACTTGGGTGATGAGGTCAGTGTCAGAGCATAATGCAGAAGGTGGCGATGAGAGAATAACGGAATTTTCCTATTCAGTCAGTAAACAATCAAGATACAAATAGAGGGGTGTTATAAGTTTGACCGCTATGTGTGTGTGTGTGTGTGTGTCTGTCTCTGGCACCGTAGTTCTTAAACGGGTGAACCGATTTTTTATTTGAAAGTATGTTTTCTAGCGAGTGTTCATAGATATGTTTCATCAAAATCGGTTCATCCGTTTATGAGGTATGCTGATTTGAAGCTTAAATGTTGAAGGCATTTTAAATATTGAATTTAGTAGTTTTAGTAAGCCTTACCTACTCATCTAGGAATTCGGCGTTGCTTGATATCTGCTTTTCCCTTTTCAGGTTAGTTACGGTATGTCATGTGTTACCCTCCTATAAATCAAAATATTCACTCAAGTATGTACACTGTGGTAGGTACTGATGTATACTTTTACATCGATTATCTACGTCCTAGAACCAGACAATACATTGCACAATGCAGCCTACACAGAGTGGTCACCGCGTCGCTGACAGATGCAAAGGCCACCCACAAACCACAAGTGCCTAGATCTCAGCAGTGCTGATAAATGGATGAGCCTACAGGCCACGGTGGCTCCCCTAGCATGACGTACGGCTCACAATCAGTGAGGCGACACGAGAGAGGCGTGCCCTTGCATCTGACAATCAATATTGCTGGAGTTACCCTCTTGTACATTTGCGCAAAATGGGTACACTGCACATAGAAGTACTTACATACGTTTGGTAAAATTTTGCCGAAAGTAAATACTTCTGCCCCCATATCACAACCGGGTATATCAATAAACTTGCTGTTCACCGTATAAAAAATACATGTCCCATACTCCTATCTAGAAGACATAAAATTTTTCAGATGTAAATTTTATTGTGCAGGTCCTGACGAGGAGATGCCACATAAAAACACCCAGATGAAAACCTATTTCGAAACGAGTCGAATCACGGTTATTTTTATTGGCAAAGCATTCGCTAATCACGAATCAGTTGCTATACGGGAAGATGGCCGGTGGACAAGAGCAGCATCAGAGTGTGGCGTCCGATTGCAGTCGGACCACATCATTGTGTCGGCGGGGGGTCCATGGATGTGGATGACGAGGGACGGTGATGAGCACGAGGGAGAAAGGCAGGGAGGAGGTGGGCTGATGATGATATTACTACCCAGATGAAACGATCCAAGCAAAATTTAAAGAGATCTAACAATAACTGTGCACTGCAATCGGAATTTGTATCCTACGAGACTGTTTCTGAAGCGGTTCTTCTGACAAATATCACAGTTATGACAATATGAATTTGCAAGTGAATATACATTGAAGGTATTTTAGGCCTAGTGACGAGTCAGGATTGTCAGTTTCATAATTGAATCTGTCAGCTGCCTCGAACGTTGCAGTATTCTGCCGATTCAGGTATAGGTCAGCAGTTTATTTGTCCAGCGTTGGATTCTACATAGCACGCGTGTTTCATTTTATGGTTTAACACGTGCCCATCTTAGCAATAGGTGTTATCTATGTTATTATTATACGATATGGAGTTAATGTTAACGATAAGATGTACTTTACGGTGTACAGTGACTGAAACGTGCATTAGGAAAACTTCCATTTAAAAATTCGCAATCTTGAATAGAATTTTGATTGATTTTCAGTAAGCAAAAAGGGGTGAACGGACGACTTATGAATGCCAAAGTGCTGAGTAAAGATTCATGTAAACTTCATCAGGATAAATTGTTTGGGAACCTCTAAATCTAGTAGCTAGTATTTTCAGAGGTAATTCCGCATAATATGACTGCAATTCACCTTGTAACACTGTCAGTTTCTAACAATAAACTAAATGGGTAAGCAAAGCAATAGGATAGGAGTAACTTAGCCATAATTCATTCATTAGGTGAAAAACAATGGGTAAATAACGATGAGCATAAATCAGAAGGCAATAACTAAACATGGACGCCGAAGGTTGTTGTTTGTATGTATAAAAACAACACACTTGCTCATTGAGTTACGTAATCTCATGCTGTTTGCATCCTACATCCTACCAGCGGCCACAATGGCTGACACGCTGTGGTGCATCTCTATGAGATTCACATAAGAGCTAAACTTAGAAAATAGCTTTGCAGGTGTCTTCAATCTTAGCTGGCGGTTCCATGCACAAAATTAACTCTCGCCGTATTTGGAATATACAGCGTCGAGCTGTATCTTTACGCACGTCAGACTAAAACTAGTGTGTTGGTTTTTCGATAGGTTGTAAGTTGTAGGAGAAAATGTAGGAGTTTGTTCTAACAACTTTGAACCTATAGATAAACTACTATGCATGGTCTTAGGCCCAGACGGGTAAAATGACGAACGAGATTAGTTTGTATACTCCATATAAGTATACGAACTAAGGTTTTATACTTAGCACTTTGTGGAATTTTGATTTAGTCTGGCTTTATTGCCAACGCAAGTTGCTCATCTGCCTTTTTTGTATGCAGCCAACCTTACTACATAATGTATGTAAATAGGAACCTCACTATGTCGGGAGCGTCCGCTGCGCTCGCGCCGTTTATTAATGTCCCGCCCCGTCACTTATTTATGCGATCGGGTGCTAACAGACTGACCAAGCATCATCATCAGAGCGGTCGTCTGCCAGTAGGTGCGAGTTCTGAGTTTCTTTCTTGTCCCGTACATCTTCCATTGAGGTGGATCCTTTTTTTGGCCAGACGTAGTTAGGAGCGATGTGTAGGAGTTGTCAACGCAGTGCAACATACAATTAAATACAGCGCGACCGTCTGAGCGAGCAGTCCGCCGAGGCTGTGGCGCGAGGTAAATAAAATCGGTCAGTTCAGAAAGGCGGCTCGCCCAGTCAGTACCAAGCTATTGAAAGAGCATTTGCCTCGCGCACCGAACGCCTCGGCGAAGCTGCATAGGAGAGGATCAGGCAGTCAAGAGGACGTAACGTGGAGTACAAACACGGCCCGGTGCAGACGATGTCCCTAATACCGCTGGAGGGATGAAGTTGGAAAAGACCTGCACAACCTACCTACAGGCAGGCGACTGGAAGAAGACCGCGCAGGACTGAGACCAGTGGCGACTTCATGTGTTTTCAGCTGAGTAAGTAAGTACATAATGCTCGGTCTGCCGCTCGGTCAGTCTGTATACGCCTATTGGCTCGTAAACACAACGCTTATGCAACTTTATGCGGGCAGTTAACTTCTTTGCACGTTGGCGCTAAAAATGGCATTGAATTGGGAAGGCAAAGTTTTTTGTTCGAAAGTCCGTTATTGGCTTAATCTTATCTTTAAACAATATTGAGAAACTAATTTCAATATTTTTTATTTTGGTTCAGTAGTTTGGATTTTACAACGTTTCAAAGATACGGTTTTATGACCTTCACGCGACGGTCTGCATACGTTTGGCGGTCATAGGAACAAAACATTTTAGCGCATAAAAACAAAACTACTGGATCAAAATAAAAAATATTTAAATTAGTTTCTCAATATTGTCTAAAGATAAGTTTAAACCAATAACGGACTTTCGAACAAAAAACTTTGCGTACCGAATTGCAAGGAATGACTGACTGAAGGACGTTTAAGGTGACCGAAATAATGATTTGGAAACTTAGAACATTGTTGATTAAAACTTTTTTTTTTATTGCTAATTGTAGATTCTCTAATCGTTGTAAAAACGGTAGATGATAGATCAATTTTGCTGCTACACCAGAAAGTATATCTTCAATGTTTCCAATAATTTCCACTAATTATTCAGCGAAGTTACGATACGCATCAACATCATTAATTATGCCTCGAAAAACGTCTGCAGAAATGGCTACCCTATGTTCTTCCTCTTCCATCTCTTCCATAACTTCGGACCTAAATCAGCAATCTCTATGCCTATTTATTGAACAAAGTAGCAATGCCACCAGCCATGTACTCGCTGAGACCAGTTTTCTCTGAGCGTGTGTGACAGCAGCGCCGATGAACGCATAATTGCATAACGCTGCGCAAGAGTCGATGTGGAGGCAATGAATGCGAGACGCAATAATAATAGTAGAGCCTAACGTACGGGGCTGTGCATTTGCGTGTGGGGAATGGTGACGGTGCGTGTCGCCCCAATTCAAAATAAATATTACATGTAGTACAGGGGCCTTAGCCTGTAACACAATGGCGTATCAATGGCGTCCCAGGTAGAAGGACAAAACCGGGATTTTTTCGTTGTTCTCCTATAACCAGCCAACTAATCCTCTAGAATTAGACTCTTAATATTCTTTGCTGTACTACAAAAACATTAAAAGGACCGACACTGGACCGACAGCATTAATAAATCGTAATTGAAACCGTCAACCGGGAGCCCATTTTGGCACCATTGCGTTACAGGCTAAGGGCCCAGACCGATTGACACTTCATGGCGGCTGAGAAGATAGGCATAAGTAGAGTTCCAATATTTTGAGTATCAGACCCTCAACTCGCACCAGACAAATCTGTCTCTCTCCCTCTTCGGCTACGAAAACTCTCGCAGCTCACTTCAAATCTGATAAATTATTTATTCGTATTGTAGAAAGGCTTGATCCATTATCATTTTTTCGACAAAATAATACGTATGATTTGTGGGGAAAAAGATAGTTTATTCCGATCAATAAACTGGTTTTGATGACCGCAAATGTGCGTTTTTTTTTACAGAATAATGACATCTTGATTCAATTTGGTTTGTGGTCCAAGTTCCACGCGCATAATAGTTGCCTTCGTGTCGCATCGCGGCGAAACACACCGGATTAACAGATAGCAATAGAAGAGATAATTGGATAGATTGCAGAGTGTTCTAGTTGATTTGTTTGTTCTTAGCATTAATTATTGCTTTTATACTGCTGCGGGCGTCAGCCAGCATCTTCAGCGCCAATGTGAAATCCAACGCAACTTCTGTAGGTGGAGTTGTGTCAAAATGTGATAAATAATTACTGTGTGTAAAGACTTAGGATGTAATAGGCGCTACGCTAGTGGTCACTTCACCAACTCAGCCACCTCCACTACCTAGGCGCTGAATAAATCACCTACAATGTAATCGTACACGTACATATGTACTTAAGTGGTATCAGAAGGTATTTCAGAAACGTTATGAGCTAAGCTGGAAGATATCCTTTTTGGTAAGTCATGATGTGTCTGAGAAAATTATATTATGTAAGATAATACAAATTATTCACCAAGAAAATTCATTTCATTAAAGGTAATATTTAATAAGTGACCCATAAATAATATCGACATTGTTTGGTTACCTACCACTATTTAATATTATCTAATCTAATCACGGGGATTATATTGTTAATAGTAGTGGACGCACTAACGAATGGATAAATATAATTACAGCACTTTACGATGGAAATAACAAAGATATAAAGGTTGTGTTTAAGTCAGAAATACGGCCGATAGGACGTCTCAGTAACACCCTGTGAATGGAGCATGTTGATAAGTTTATCAGTTAGGTAGGTACTACTGGAATCATTATATCTAAGGAACTTGTGAATACCCACCCTCTCAATGAAGAGGTATAAAACATTATCAGCTAAAATGATAATGCAGGATTAACGATGCCTAAGTACCCGGTAAATTATAAATTTAGATTTGGTCCGTCCGATAGATATTTGTAAAAAAATATTTCTATTATCAGCAGGAAGACCTTCAACGTTAAATTTGAAGCAACAGTCAATGCAGGAGGAGACCCATGATATCATTGGCTTGAGAACTTACGCCATTGGTTTCAACAATCCACGAGCTCCTTGTTTCATGTTGGCAGCCTCAAAGGGAGAAGTAGCCAAACAGATTGCCAACCTCCGATAGAAGACGGCTATACAAGAAGAATACATTAAAACCGATAAGCAAAATGTTGCCTTCGTTATTTTTCTATCCGTGTCTAACAATTCTATTAGAGAGCTCTTGAACTTGGTCCCAAGCTCAATGTATCTGCAGAAACATTGTTAAACCGCAAACTGAGGTTCAGCAATTTATGAACACCTCTACGGGCGTAAGGCTGTGATTACGGTAAGTACAAACAAAGTGCCATTATTCTAATAATTGAACGGTATGGCCGACAGTTATGGAGGTTTTTAGTCGGGCATGTGATAGAAACGGTTGCTCTAGCAAGTAAACGCGTGAGTCTTCTCCGGGTGGCTTATCCTAGACCGGAAGAATATAAGTTCCTCAACCTCGGTGACGTTCTAAAGCTTATGACCTCGGTCTTTGCAAGTCCTGAGCAGGAATAAGGACGGGGGTGACACAAAAGATCCCACTGGGTCGAATTGTTCCGGGCTCTCAGCCTGGCCCCATACTAATAAGATAAAAAGATAAGATAAGATAGAAACGGTAGATCACATCGCTTCTCTTCGGTCCATCCCTACATCATAATAATATCTAAGTAATTTAAAATTTGAGAGATTATATCTTTTCTGCTGACAGTTTTTATATTGATTTAGATTGAGACTGGAGAACTGAATACCGAAACTACTGCATGGCTCTTATTTCTTTGAAATACGGACTATACAAAATGTGTAAACTGAGATCAAAACTTGTCCACCTCGGTTCTATTAAAAAAGGTAAGTGTCCTCACAAAGACGAATCCACATTTACACAGCCACAATGTCATTGACTTCGAATATGAGGATCACAAATTGCTGCACCATAAGCTGCGATGACGAATCAAGAAATGACAATCACGACAACTTGCAAATGCAATGCCCACACTCGAACTAACGACATGGCGATGACTGTGACTAAACCTTTCAAAGAGACCTCTGTATGGAGGTACCTTTACAATCGCCTGCTGTCTAATGAAATAACCGCAAAGGGCGCGTCAAAACTTGGTACTTTCAACCACAGAGAGCCGAATAAACATCAATGCCAATATAGTCTCTATTAACCAGTAAGAATCGGGAGTTTAGCAGTTCTTGAAGTAGATGTAGAACCTATTCTAGATAACTTAAAGACATATGCATAAAAGAAGCTTAAAATAACCACCAAGCATTGTGTTGCATCTTTAGTAGATGCAAGAACATAAACTTAGGCATTTGGTAGATAGATAAGGAATCCAGTGGCACACAATTGATTTATTTAAAAAAGTTCTAATTAAAAGAAGTTTTTAACACACACACACACACACACACACACACATAATGTCAATCAAAAGAACAATAGCAATAAAGAGAATAAAATCGGCTAAGAGCATGTAGGGCCATGCTTAGCATTGACTTCCGTAGGCGTTATGGGACATCCGCGTATTCAGTTTTAGTATCAGTCAACGTGACAGTTCCATTGAAGCCTGAAAAACGGGACTAGACTTTCTCTATTTTTCAAACTTTAGCACAGTATCCGTCTTGCTTTTAGGTGGAAGTCGCATTCAGCTTTTTCGCGAAAACGCTTGCCGGCGGTGGCGAGACGCCTGTTTTCTTTTGTGCTACGGGACAAGTTTTGAAGAGTCGCGCGATAAATAAGGAGCTTGAAGCGAGACCCGTGACATTGACTAGAAAGGCCAAGAATATCCAATCAGTGGAGAACTTGGAAATTGATCGACAATCAAAATATTCTGAGTTCAATTCAACACCATCTAAACAATGTCCCAGGCACTGGAGCGTCCGAGTTGTCCGCTTCACCCATCAGTGAAGGTGCCACTGATCTCTGTATACATAATTTTATGAAGTAAACTCAAGAGGTCTCAGAATAAACTCAGTCAGTATACAACCTAGAAACGAGAAATGATCCAGCTGATCTACTCATACTCGTAGAACTTGTTTTTTCAGCAGAATTCAGAATTTGAAGACCAACTTAACTAATAAATCGTTATCCATCAAACCATACCATCACTCTTCTTTGTCTCTCTGCCGCTGACGGTGCAGATTCTGTCTCTTTTTGTTTTGTGGCCGTGCTTCTAAAGAGGCGTTTAACGATATCCGTCAGCCTGAGGTCTGAGGGTAGAAGTTTAAATTACCGCGTAGGCTCTGGGGACAGCCTTTAAATACAGTTGAAGATACAGAGACTTTTTAGATACAGTTGAAATACCTACATAGAATAGTCACTGCGATGAAGGTCCAGAAATCGGTATCCTAATGTCTTCTTGCCAAATTCGGTGTTTTAAGGACAGCTTCGTCGGCCTAGCCCAAAGGAAACTATAAGCCACGATGATGGTATAGGTGGTGGGCAAACCTAATCCATCTAAAACAATATCCCAGGAACTGCAGCGTCCGAGTTGCCCCTTCACCCTCTCTAGTGTGAGTGAAGGTGATGCAAAGGCCATAGTATCAAGGAAAAGAAAATCTCTAGTCTCTCTCAATCATGATTGGAGATCGAAGCTCGAGCCAGTTTATGAATGAGTGTCATCATCAGCTGTTTGTTACCAAGGGACGACGACGATTCAATTAACGTGTGAGTAATCTCATTGTCAACTGGATATATACACTTGACTCATGAAGACAGAAATAAAACTGGGGCTTTCAGGACATCGACCTTTGCGGACAATACCTACCTGACATTGTGAAGTATTCCACTTTTGGCAACAATACATTTCGGTAGCCTTTTGCAAAAAATCCCAACACTAAAACAATTAGATTGTTAGCATTCGTTTAGGTATAGAAAACGCCTGGACAACAAACTAATGAAAGAAGTGACGAAAAACTCGAATGAAATTTGATACTTCTTCTTTGTTCCCATTATTCCTCCGTAAAATCTTGGGCCGAACTATGCCGATACTATGTTACTGATAGCTGATACTAAATTGTATGCACTAGTTTAAAGTTAAGTTAGTGCCTGTGCTTATACTTTCAGAGATATGAGCGTGACGGTAAGTAATGTCAACTTTGATTGTTGAAAGGGCACTTTTACAAGCTTGTTAGGGTATTTAAGACCCTGTTAATTGGGCTCATAGGAGATTAGCTATTAAAGGCTAGCCAGGCAACTTCAAGGGTTTCGCGAAGATTGCGTGCGTAAATTGTTTAGCACAAAGTTGTTTTAGGGATTTGACCTTTTGTAACAGCTTCTGTACAAATCCCAAATGCTATTTAAGTAAGTTACACA
Organism: Zelleria hepariella; assembly: GCA_949319315.1. Classification (NCBI taxonomy): domain Eukaryota; kingdom Metazoa; phylum Arthropoda; class Insecta; order Lepidoptera; family Yponomeutidae; genus Zelleria; species Zelleria hepariella. Next base: position 7,356,638 of record OX439380.1, read on the forward strand.
GCAAGTAAGGTCCTTAATAAATTGAAAGGTGAACAAAATATGCTAATATTGTTCCTTAGGAATGATAGTAACATTAGGCCAGAAGTGGCGCACTCTGCACTTTAGGTATAAAGCCGGCGGACCGACAGGTCGGAAAAATTCCCTAGCCTCCGAAAAATACCGAAGAACTCCGCATCAGAAACAGAAGTATTTTATTCTTCCATATAAAGGCCTAAGCGTGGGAAAATTGCAAAATGTTGGCTCCGCCGTATCGCGTTTGGCGAAGCTCCAGTGCATATCAAAAGGCGATTATTGACACGTACCGTGTATCGAATTTGATATAGAATGTCACATTATGCGACAATGGAGACTTATGATGCTGAATGAAATAACTACTATAACCCGTGTCATTAAAGAAAACATTTAGGATGAACTTCAAAACACTCTCCCTCTCGCTCTAATTAATATAGTCAAAGCGAGACAACGCCAGGTTTTTAACTCCGTCCTAAATGTTTTCTTTAATGACACGGGTTATACAATCGTTACTTTCTGCTCAAGTTATGTTCGTGTCTTCAAGTCAAAAATCTTTGTGAATTTGGATTAACTTAGCTGCTTAAAAATGGCAGTTCTATTGTCTTCTGAAATCTAAGATATGACGTAGATCTACTTCGATGTGCATGTTTTGCTTTGACAGCAGGCATGCATAGAGAATCAGTGAATACGAGACTTACAATCACTGTTTATCGTGAAACAAACGCATTCGATCCGGAATGACTGCATCAAGCATGCTGCATTATGCATTTGATGTACCTGCTGTGACATTACTACATGAGACTAAAATTCATCTAGCAGATTTTGGCTCAAGATAAATGTACAGAAAAACAAATATTAACAAAATTGTGGATAGCTAACTTAAGCTCGAAGCGGGACCACAGTTTATTAGGGAAGAAATAAAAATCAGTAAAGTTTTGATTGAGGTATTTGCGTGGAAATCTCAGTCAAAATTGCTATTGCTTCTAGTTGCATATGTGACAAAACATGTGAGTAAATCACTCTTCCCAAATACCTTTGCAAGGTCGAAACCTAGGCTAGCTAGACCGAAGACAGAACTTGGATGTATGTAGGTTGTAGCCCTTCAGTTCTAATACATTACGTCTGTTCTGTACAGCTTAAGTTAAGTTAGTAGAACCACCGGCCAGATCATTAAGTAAAGTCACTCAACGTAATTTACAGCGTCCCGCAACATTTACTACGCTCACCGCTACATAAACTTCGTAAGAAAGTCTGCGGCAGAAGTCAGAAGCAATTCCGCGCCCAAACTTGGGCATTTGGACATTGACATTGGCATTGAGTCGTCTCGGTGAACTGGCAGTCACTTTACGAGGCGATAGAAAAATGTCGCTGTACTGTAAGCGAAAACTTGAGTTTCATTTAATTAATGTTCGATTTACTTTAGAGTAGGTGCAGAACTGTAATGCAGCAGTCTGTTGTCGTCGACATGATGCATTTTACTTTCTAGTTAGTCCAGCGGTAGCTTTCTTAGTAACTTCAGGTACCATTTTGATTGGAGCGATTTCAGCAGTCACACTACAGGGTGCACTCTAAGTCGATAGCAGAACTTTACGTAGGCTGTCTACTGATCACTACAAACAACTTGTACTAGGCGGCAAAAAAAATGGAGCGAAAAAAATATCAGCTGTTTCATACATTTGGTGCAGGTACTGAGTCGACCTTTAGTATGGAACAGCTGATATTTTTTTCGCTCCATTTTATTCGCCACCTGGTACAAGTTATTTGTAGTGATCAGTAGACAGCCTACTTAAATTTCCGCTATCGACTTAGAGTGCACCCTGTAGTAGATGGGTTGGGTACAGGTCTTCTATCACAGGGATGTGCATTGTGCAACCTTACAACGCCTGCCCACATCACAAAACATCGTAAGGAAACCTGAGCGTTTGGGGCATAGGAGCGAAAATCGCAAACAAATCAACTTCCTCAAAAGTGGAAAGAGAGGAATCTTAATAAGCGCAACTTTGAGAAATGAGAATAACGAAAAAGAAGACAAAGGCTTTGCAAGCGGAGTACGAACGCACTTTTCAGTGTCCAATTCTCACTGTATCCAAGTGTACCAGGCCATTCACGTCTCAGGCCACGTCTCGGCCGTTCTAGCGCCAAACATGTCCAGCTCATGAATAAGTCAGTGCGGAAGGCAGTCCTTTAGCGTCAGGGAGCCCCGCTCTGTCCGTGACAGAGGAAACGCACGTCAGGGCCAATGCGTGGTATGAAATCATTGCTTAGATTACTTTGGGTCATTTGTTTGGAAAAGGATAGGCTTTATGAAAATACGCAAAACTCCAAAACTCGCCAAAACTCGAGGCAAGCCAACTTTGGTCTGTCTCGGGTTTTGGAGTCTGTAAGTTACTTTACTAGGTATAAATCATCCTGAACGGTCAGCGACACGCAATGATACTTTGACCTTTTTGTTAAATTGACGCATCATACGATAACAGCTACCAAGTGGTATCCTAGTCTCAAGTTCACTTACACGAGAAGGCTGAAGTGACCGGACCGCACAAGTGTCGTAGTGCCACAGATGCACAGATTGCACCTTTATAACAGGCATATCATTTTGGCCGAAAAATGTTACCTAGACATTAAAGAAAGAAAACATACACGATGCAAGCGTCAAGAACTTCGAATGAATGAAGAAGAAGGTGGTCCTTGGCAGTAAAGGGGAGGCAATAAATAGTGAAGCAACCAGTTGCTAAAAACTAGACATATTTTAATTGGCAAACGGGTAAGAGGACTACCTCATAAATAGCATGGGGATATATACGAGTATTATGCAGGGTACAAGAGTTATGGCGTAGTTCATGCAATGCAGTCATGAGAATGCTAATCATCATTGCCTTTAATTGCAATTTATTATAACCCGATTTGCATACCCTCACCACCTTTGCTGAAGTAGTAAGCAATGGCATCAAACTACTTTATGGGATTACGAAAGTCGATTATAATTTCTTGTTTTTTTTTCATTATCCGTTTTCCGAACAGTAAAGATTAGATGCTAATCATTACACGTAATTGCAATTCATTATGGAAACCATTAAAATAGTAGGTGTCAGAAATCTTGAAACTCTACCTACGCGTTTTAGTGTGTGCGGGGAATTGGATTTAAATTCATCATCATGGTTTCCATACACATGTGTATTAGTGTAGTACACAACACAATACATAATGAATTTCGTCAAATTGTATGGTGAACTAAGGGTGTTTGCGCACCCTTACAAAAAGCTTTTTGTAAGGGTGCGCAAACACCCTGCTGTTTCGAATCACCCGTAGTCAGCAATTTTCAGAATTTCAAGATTTTTAACAGGCAAAAATACAATTAACATGGATATCTTCAGGAATAAAACAGACTACTTCTGTGTTCTTAAGGCACACTTAAGGTACCTACAATTAAAGTAGCTTGGCCGGAAATGCACAATTTTTACAGTATATTTTTTTATAAACTCAGTTTTTTTTTATTCACGACAAAAAAGAACAAATCAACTTAATTATTGTTAAAATAATATTTTCTTAGGTTTGCACGAGCACTACATATACATAAAACACTATACTAATAATTATTGTTGTTTTTAATAATGAAAATAATACTATTTATTGTTGTGAAACAATAATTGCGGAATAAAAATACCTGTTTTGCAAAAAAAAAAACTGTAAAAAATCAGGCTATTCCGCCACGTTACTTTCGTTGAAACTTGGCAAAAGATTTACTGCGTGACCAACGGGGTCAAGAACTCGTGGCATTTTATTTAATAGAGCTTTAATTAATTCACGTGTATTTATCTTCCAATGCAAGACAATAGAAATGCTTTAACCCAATTGAAAGCCGCCATGGTGTGACTGCACCTTAAACGATGATTCATTCGAAACGCTATTGTTTGGGAAACAATCGCTTATCAAACAAGTTAGTGTTGATGAATTCAATTACATTCCATCACAATTATCAATTGGTATGCACTTGAAGTTATGTTTCGTGATATACATAGGATAAACCAGCACATCAAGTGCTAGGACCTTGGTTGCTATTATGGTATTCCGCGCTAGCTGTACAGTATTGAATGCATCTTTTTTACAGACTTAAAAAAGGAGTTATTTTTAAGTTTGTTACCTCAGAACTTTTTTCTACGTGAACCGATTTTGATCATTCTTTTATGTTTGAAACTTTCCATGTGGTCCATGTAGTCCCATAAAAAAAATCAGATCTGATGAAGAACTTCGGAGATAGAGAACGGAAGTCCTTAACGGACAGCAGCAAATCTCTCTGAATCAGTGTGTATTAAAAATATGTTAATTCTGTGTTATGTCACGACGTATTCCATCACAGTTTTGCGCGCAATTAACCATTTCTTCTATTCAGTGATACCTAAGTTAGTTTAATTTAAATTAGTATACATATAGCAGCATAATTATTATAACAAACAACCTCAAAACATCAACCACCTTTGCAAGTTTAACTCAAACAATTTGCCAAGTCACTTTGGCCTAATCCTTATAAAGGCGGGTCACCGTCATTGTTTACAGCTATTTCCGGAGTCGAGGATTAAAGTAAACCGCGTGCTATCATCCCGCCTACGCTTCTTACCGTATTAAATAATGCTCTATGAACGTGAGATCAGCACTTGTGACGTCAGAATATTCTTCTGAAGCTTATTCTTTTCATTTTCACAGACTAAGGTACAAAAAGGCAATGGGGCGAGTCGACGTGATCTCGACCGTGCCGGTGGAAACTCGCTTGTGGGCCAGACATTGATAGGGGCGAGTCGCCACCTGAGCCCATTTGCAGATGAAGCACTAAGATCAACAGCAAAATTCAATGACATTACCAATTGACCATTAGTAACAAATAAATTATGTTTGCTTAGTTTACTTTAGTTTTTTAGAATGTTGTTCGGTTCCAGAAAAATAAATGCCTTCAAAAACATAACTTGTAAAAAAAACCAAGCCTCGCTGCTCAGTTCTTCTACTGGACTGAAATTGCAAAATATTTTAGTTTTTCCTTGATTTATACACTAAATACTAATTGTATTCTAAATTTGAAGCTTCTATGTATGCTAGAAGTGCCTTAGAGTTTTGATAATCAGTCAGTGAGTGACAAAATACGAAACTTTGACTAGTTATAATTCTTAAACTACTGGTTCAAATTGAATGAAATTTGAAATATTCCGTGTTTATACAATGCTTTCTTGGTTACAGAAAATTCAGGCTTCTAGTTTTATCCGAAACGAAGTTATAGGGGGGTCGAGAATGGCCTGAATTGCTTCGAGAAAAGTATGGTACGCCCGTGCCGCTTTTTAGCTCGACTTGGTGTGGGCACTGCCGTGCCCCCAGATGCTCAATAGTTTACTACATACCTAGGTAGACATTGAGAAGATGCACTTTACAGTCACGACAAAAATGCCACAGAGACGGTGCCAGTAATAGACGAATCAGTAATAGACGTAAAGGCCCTGGATGAATGAGAAGACGATATTAGGACTTGATGGATGTGGATTTTAGTCAGTTCTTTTCCGCCTCCCTATATTTTGTTCCATACATTTTGTGCAAAGCCTACTGATGAGTACACAGACCCTCGGCCCTGTATTTAGAGTATAGTCCACTGACCTTGTGATATGTATCCTTCTGCCAGTTCTTGATCTGCGTGATGACGTCATTGACGAGGCTGTCGCGCACGCGCAAGTGCAGCTCGCAGAGCCGGTCTGCCTCGACCAGGGCGCCCTTCCACGCTGCCTCCATCGTGCCGTATTCAGGTCCTGGAGAAAAAGATTGAGAATGGTTATGGAACCAAAGTCTTCCTAGAACTTTATCTTATCTTGTGAGTTCAGGGCCAGGCTTAGAGCCCGGGACACTTCGACCCAGTGGGATCTTGTATCACCCCTATCCTTATTCCTGCTCAGGGCTTGCTAAGACCGAGGTCATAAGCTTTAGTACGCCACCGAGGTTGAGGAACTTATATTCTTCCGGAATAGGGTATGCTATCCTGGGATACTTGGGATTTCCTAGTGATACTTGTGACGTATGAGTTATGTATGACCGGCCGACGCTTAACGGGACGTACCTACCCCATAATAATATGCTCTTTGGAGTTAGACTCTCTTCCATCAATGACTCGCGATATTCACACTTTATTGTATTCGAACGGGTCGAATCGCGGTTGGTTTTAGGCAACGCATCGGGATAAATAAAGTAATTTGCTGCTTTGCAAATTTTTTTTATTTTTATATTTGCTTAATTTTTACTTAAAACCAACTGCGATTCGACCCGTTCGAGTACCATAAAGACTCTTTTCCATTCTCTCGACGTTGCCGAGTCAGTGGAGTTCCACGATTTTTTCCTGTACTTATTCACGGAATGCGAATAAGTACAGGAATTCGTGGAAGATTGTGAAACTAAAATAAACGTTGATATAGTACGTTTGGCGATTGCTTTGATGCTTAGGATATAAGCGAATAGCAAAGAGAAATGCAAAGCCCCAGGATTTGCAAAGAATGTACTCGTAGTAGACGAAAGAGTATATGTAATTTATATATTGATATCTTGTAGATCATGATTAGGTACTTGTTTTATTTTTATTGTTTATGTAGTATATTATGTGCACATTATGCACGCCCGCTTTTCACAACTATTTCGATCCCTCAAGGTTTGCTGGAAGAAATCTCTTACAGGGATAAGCTAGCCTTTGTACATGTGTTTTCTTACTGTTTTGTCCTCTAATCTGTTTGTGTGTACAATAAAGTAATAATAATAATAATAATAAAGAGTATGATGAAGTTTCTTGCAGGGATTACTTATCCTAGACACGGCCTAATTGTTAACTTATTAAATCTGTCAATAATTCAGCAACCAAATACCAGTTACTGTTGTGCAATCGTCTCGCGCTCGACCCCCCGTGGACTAAAACAGAGCTCCATTAGTGGAACGATCTCCCAAAAGAAGGTCTTTACACCGGTACTTTTCCCAAGCCATGGGTGCCGCTGCGTAATGCCTTGTGGTTATCACAAATGTATGACACATTGAACCATTCTTGGCTTGATTGGCCATCACACGCACTCGCTTAGCGGAGAAAGTGCCACAATCTCTTGGCCAGTTTTGTGGACACTCTTGTGGGCTTGTTGTGGAAGTTTGATAAAAAAAAAGTTTGGTGATAGTGTGCATGAGACCCAGCTAGGGGTTCATGATTCGACTTTTGGAATTTATTACTTGGCCCCAATCCATACCTCTCCGAAACGCTTCTAGACAATGGGAAAATAGAAAGAGGTATATTTTCGATTTAAATTTATATAAATTTCTCATCTCGTTGAAACACCATCTCCGCTTATACATAGATAGTTGACAAAAATACGACTTTAGATGCCTAATAGAGGTCTGCGAGTAAGTAATTTCTGTAAAAAAAGACAGCAGAGATATGAATAGATGTGTTTTTTACACGTCGCCGTCAGAGTGGTTATTAAGCCTAATGCTGATTACTGCTATTTAAGTCACCGACAACATAATATGTGTGAAGGTTGTGTAATATGTGAAACTAGCATTAAACGCAAACAGATTAGAGCTCAGATTGGCGTGGACCGTGAAGGCGGCGGAAGGTTCGAAGTAATTACCGCAAGGGCAAACCCCTTGCTCCTGCCGCCAATTTGTAAACTACACAGATTTTCACTAGTTAGACTAGCTGGGTAAGGGCTTCCCTTTTATCTCTACTCCTCTCTATCCTGGGCCACCTCTAGCTAACCTGGCATAAAGGTAGTGGGGTCATCGTGCCATCTCCATTTCCACCCTCCCATCTGGATTCTGGGTGGGCCCAAAAAACATACGCGACCACTGACCGACCACCCAAGGTCCACTTCAGCCTAGCTGTTGTAGCTCCATCATCTACGAATTTCGTTTGAAGTAAGTGGAATGTATGGCATGAAATAAGATACGCCATGCGCCATAGATTAAAAAAAACGCTATCAAAATAGTATTCGTGTGTATTGTAAGCTTGGCTCACGCAACATTGAAAAAAAAAATGGTTACTCTAACCAAAGCAGACCCTTTAATTTTAACTTATTATTAACTAGTGGTTCGCCCCGAACTACGAACTCGCGACCCCATATCTCAGCAACCCCTCGACCGATTTGGCTCATCTTCGAACTTAAAAATTCTCTTTGCCTGATTTACCCGCCTACCAAATTTCGTAATGATCCGACTAAGTTTACTCAAGTTATCGTCGAACGAACATTCATACATACAAACATACAAACATACATACATACATACATACATACATACATACAAACGCCGGATTGTTCCAGTAGACTCGGAGAACTTCGCTCGCTTCGCTCGCTTGTTCAAAAAGTGAAAGTGAAAATGTTTATTTATATTTTTTTCATTAAAAACATAAACATTGAAAATATAACACAACAAGCAAGCGTTGCACATTTTAATGCTCTTGTAGTCGAGAACGGCTTTCTCATATTATAGGTTTCGAAAACATTATTCAATGCCCTCTTTTGAGCAATCAAACTATTACTTGTAAGATATTACAAGTAATAGTGTAAATCGAAACGCAATTTCATCGAAATTCAAATCACGAAATACGTTGCGAAACCGGGCAAGTGCGCAAAAACTGGTTATCACAGCACTTTAATAAAATAATAATAAAAAATGTATGTGACACAATCGACTGATGACTGATTGTTTGACATCGCAATGACTGGTAGTCAAATACAGGTCTTATCTGCAGAATTCAGTGTAGATGTAATTATACTGATGGAAGGAGTGACCATACAACTTGGCATATCAGACTTCAATAGGTTAAGCTCACCAAGAAGGATGGCAAATAAACAATGAAAATTTGTAGGTACACCTGTACGAGGCAAGGAATCAATATCGTGCCAGCCATTCCCTTTAGGGAAGTTTTACAGTTCCAATTATCAATATAAAGTTATGTTACTTTGGACCTAGCCATGTACTTACGCCGCCGGCAGGAGTCGAGAGACGTACAGTGGACAGCAAGTAGATCCTTACACGCGTGCACTCTATTCAGTTACGTTACGGACGACTTTGCAACGAAAGTGTAAGAGTCTACGTGCTGTTGACTGTACTAAAAAACTACACAGGATTTCTCTTTTCTCATCTCTGTTTCACTTTATAATGTTGTAATTTGAATAGAGTTGTAGATTAGCTATTGATACTGGTTGCACGCTCGGCCTCAAATTTCTTCGCCTGTCTGTCTAAAGCTGGGAACGGACCTCCTCCAAGCAACATCATTGGACCACGAAGTCGTGGGTTAGGGCCCATTCACATTATCCCATTTATCTTACGAACTCTACCTACCACGAACTCTACCTAATTTATCTTTCAATAATTAAAAGATTCCATAACCTAAAACATTGCTCACGCTCAACGCTGGCATACGCCTATACTATACTCTCTATTTCATCTCTGAGAGAAGGTATATGTACTACGGCTTCATCCTTTACATGAAAAGGTTAAAATTCTCCGCACCTTTAAACTGTAGAGTAAGTCCTAAAATTCTTCTTTCACCGGCCATTCCTACCAGCCGTTATCTAACCCTGAGCTTAAGAGTCTGTCATACCTCAGCGCAAATTCGAATTTCACCCCCACTCCCCCGCGTCAGCCTTTCCCGCATTCGTCCGGCCGGCCGGCGGCCCGCACACTTTTGCGTTCGATGCGATTAGGGTGAAATGATTGTCGGCAGTCCCTATAAAATCTCCTTACGGACCGGAGGGAAAAGTACAAGTATTTCTTTATCAAGCATTTATTATTATTTTTACATGTTTAATATTGAAGGTAGTATAATGCCAAGCAGGTTCAAAGATCAGTCAATGTGTAACTCAGAAAAAAGCAGAAAAAACTCTTACAGAGAAGTAGGTAGATATTTAGGTAAAAACAAGATATGTCGAGCTAGGTACACATAATGAAAACCACTAAATTACATGTATTTATAACTCGTTTTAATTGTTTTATTTTTCAACATTTCAAGATTTTTACTCAGAAAAAGGGTTGTTCGGTATTCATGACACGACTTTTCATGCTATTCTAGGTATATTTTTCCGGATTCATGGTACGAGTTATTATTATTCCTACACATAATTTTTTTTTAATTTAATTTTCCATTTTCATTTTACATGTGTTCCGTATTCATGCTACCAATAAAATACCATTGAATATTGGCACGTTAGTATCGTCAGCATAACAATTTCAATTCTAAGATTGGTAAGTCGGACTAGGTACCTACCTCAGTCTCTCCACTAAGAAACCAAATCATAACACTAAGACGCTAAATCTGCACGCGCACGAACGCGCAAACCCGCAGGCACTTTTGGTTATTGAAATTAGAAAAACCGTGGGACTCGCGCACCGAGGATTCCGTTCGACCATTCTATGCATTTATTTGGAAGAAAAATAAAAACTAGGTAGGCTGCATACAGCGCCGTCTAAAGTTAAGATTTGAAACTAACATAGAGGGCGCTAGGCTGCATACAGCGCCATCTAGAGTTGGTCACCGAGGTTTGGAACTAATATAGAGATATAGAGGGCGCTAGTTTCTATGTCGTGTTACAACCTTCACCAGCATCATCAGGTATTTTATTTTTTTGTTCATCTAGCATTAGTTCCTCAACTCAGCCAACAGATGGCACTCCACAGTCCTACATCGTGGATGGCGGTATGGCTTGGACTTTCGACTAATGTATCTTAGTAGACTTCGTATGAAACTCTTCCTATTACACTGTACGGAACCCTCTCAACGCGAGTTAAACTCGCACTTGTCCGGTTTTTAGGGTTCCGTTACCCTCAAACGGTAAAAGGACTCTGTTACTAAGACTCCGCTGTCCGTTTGTCTATCTGTCTGCGCGTCTGTCACCCGGCTGTATCTCATGAGCTGTGAATGGCCGTGATAGTTAGACGGTTGAAATTTTCTGTTGTGTATAATGTATTTCTGTTGCCGCTATAATAAAAAATAAAAAAACAGAATAAAATAAATATTTGAAGGAGCTCCCATACGACAAACATTTTTTTTTTTACCATTTTTATAGATAATGGTTCAAAACCCTTCGTGTGCGAGTCCGACTCACACTTGGCCGCATTTTACACTTAGTTACTTCTTAAATTTACAAATGAAACCAAACAAAAACTCACAACGTGTCAAAGAGCTATAAAAACAAGCATATTAAAAATAAAATTAACAGATAAAATAAACCACAACAACATAAAGAAAAAAGACGAAGATTATAGATGTTATAGAACACACACACAAATTGAAATGGCAATGGGCAGGTCATATTGCTAGGATGCACGAAGACAAATGGACTAAGATAGCAACTCCTTGGAAAGGCCCAACAGGCAAAATAAGAAAAGGAAGACCTACCGCTCGTTGGGTGGACGACATAGAAGAGGTGACCAAGAACTGGGTAAAAACTGCACAAGATAGAGACAACTGGAAGAAACTGGAGGAGGCCTATTATACCCTTACGGGGTCCTAATCTCATTATTTTGTTTTTTTAATTTTTTTAATTTTAAACATTTATAATAAGTTGAAAAAATTCACTCGGGACAGGACTTGAACCCGCAACCTCTCGCATACCGTGCAGGCGCTCTACCAATTGAGCTACTATTTTTTAATTTTACTTTAAAATTTTAACGATGTTAGGAATACTAATCATCATTATCATCAGCCCACTGCTGGGTATAGGCCTTTTTCCCCTCGCGCCACTTCTCACGGTCCCTAGCCATCCGCATCCATGGACCCTCCGCTGCAATGACGATGTCGTCCGACCATCGGGCTGCTGGTCTTCCAACTGATCGCCGTCAAGTTCTCGGCCTCCACTCTGTCACTGCCCTTGTCCACCGGCCATCTTCCCTCCTCGCCAGGTGTCCCGCCCATTTCCACTTGAGACCCGAGACTCGATCACCAATATCGTCAACCTTCGTTCGCCGTCGGATGACGACATTTGGTACTCGATCCATGAGTCTGAGGCCTAGCATGGCTCGCTCCATAGCCCTTTGTGCTACTTTTATACGGTACCTGTTCTTCTTTGTGAGCGTCCATGTTTCAGCCCCGTATGTGAGAATGGGCAGGACACACTGGTCAAAAGTCTTGGTCTTTAGACTTTGTGGAATCTTTGATTTAAAAACATCAGCCAGCTTACTAAAGGCAGCCCATCCCAGCCCAATATACTAAAGTACCCAGGAATACTAAAGGCTTTTTTATTTTTATTTTATTTTTTACTTCTTAAAGGATGGAATATAGGTGCTGGACAAAACTACTCCATCTAGAACAATGTGCCAGTCACTGCAGCGTCGAGCGGTCTCTTCACTCATCTAGTGTAAGTGGAGGTGCCACTGGACGCTGTATAAATCATCTCATTACCTAGATGCAAAGGCCTTCGTTTTTTAGTTACTTCATAAATAATACTTAAAAATTAGGTGGCAAAGACTATTTTAATGAAAAATAATTATGAGTAGGTACACTTAAGAGGGGGCTATAGCACCATTTTCCCATACAAACGTAGTTCCGGTTTAATTTCTAAACTACAGGTTGGCTTTTGCTGAAACTTGGTTTATATTAGTAGATGACCAATACGGAGGTTTGCAAATAGTTTTTATAACAAAAAAATAAATGCCTGAAAGAAATTAGAGCGATGCGTTTTTCGCGCCGTAAAAGGGGTTACTTTCAGCTGTTATTTACTTACATTATTACACTGTCTATTGGAGTCTAACTACCTTGGGAAGATCAATAATGTATTGAACTTGACAGATAAAAGAAAGATTTTTAAAATAGCTAATATAATGTAGAAATGGCAGCTGAACTACGAAAAAAATTGGGAAAATCGATCTATTACATTACAACTACAATGAAATACTCGCGAAAGGATACAATTAAATACCCTTGGAGCTCTGCAGCCCTCTCGCTCGCTTTTTTCAACATTTTAATAATAAAAATAATATCACGGAACTTCGTTTAAAAGTAGTAGTTCAAGTAAATATGAAATTAAAAGTTAGTCCACATGTCGATACCTTAATTATCTGTGTCTGCAACTATATTTCATCGTCCAAAGTTAAATCATTCCCTTACAATAAATTAAAATGTTGAAAAGTGTGAGCGAGAGGGCTGCAGAGCTCTAGGAGATTCTTAAGTTTCTCTGCCTATTATTTATTTCTTCCAATATTTTAGATTTTTTGCTGGCCGTACTTAAAAGCAAAGTATTTTTATTCTAATGCATAGTAGCATGAACCCGGAAAGGCTCGCAAGACGAAATGTAAAAATTAATAAAACAATTTCCATAGCCTGAATACGAAAGTCATGTAAAATGAATCCGGAAAAAATATTCGTGACATGAAAATTCGTGTCATGAATACGGAACAACCCAGAAAAAAACAGCAAAATAATGTAAGTAAAAAAGCTTACAGATGAGTAGGTAAATATTTAGGTAAATATATTTGAACGAGCGAGCGAAGCGAGGAAAGTTCTCAGAGTCTACTTGAACAATCCAGCGTTTGTAAGTTTGTATGTATGTATGTTTGTTTGTTTGTATGTATGTATGCATGTATGTAAGTATGAATGTTCGATCGACAATAACTTGAGTAAATTTAGTCGGATCTTCATGAAATTTAGTAGGCAGGTATTTATTTTGTATTTAGGTATTTGAAATGAGGCAAAGATAATTTTTAAGTTTGAACATGAGCCAAATCGGTCGAGGGGTTGCTGAGATATGGGGTCGCGAGTTCATAGTTCGGGTCGAACCACTAGTAGGGCGATGCACATAATTAAAACAACTAAATTACGTACATAGATTTATAACTAAATTTTATTGTTATTTCAATAACAATTACAAAAATATATATATTACAATGGCTTATCTCTGAGTGGTATATTTTGAATGCATTTCCCATTGTAGTTACTCATAAAACCACTGCTATAAAGAGTTATCTTCTTATCTATCAAGTTTATTATCCGCCGACTTACGAAATTAAATTGTAAGTATGCTGAGCGCATGCGACACGGGTTCCCCGCTCGAAAGCCGGAGCGAGACTGAGGCGGGGGCCGGGAAGCAGAGCGGATCAAATCTATAGCGGTCGCCACGAGCGATATGTTACGTATTATTTTTTTACAGCAAAAATAATAGTTATTTTAAAAAAGTGGTAGATGTTTGCCCTCCGTTTTGTTCAGATCTATCATTTTGCAAATTTTCATCGTCTAAATCACAGAGAATAATTAATTAGATTTGTTAAACGGTTTTTTTAAAGTACAGTTTGGAGGCAACTTTGCGATTTTATTCTATCGAGAAAATTTAACGGAATCGCGTTTTCACCAAATGTTTGCCCTCGGATCAATCCTCAACTTTACGATATATTTATTACAGAGTGATTGCTGCAGTATTGTTGATCTAGGAGTTGTTTAAGCGAGGACATTTTATGCTTTTTCACGACTCACAGACTCTTAACAAATAACTCTTTGAACGTAAATGTAGCCAGACAATTTCATAACAGTGGAGAACACGTCTTAAATACACTTGCAACGATGAGGTAAGCGGTACGGTGCAACCGTCGATGATCGATTCGCGCATTCCATTCTAAATGAGTAGGTACCCGATTCGGCGACACTTTCGATTTTCAAGCTGTAAAGGTTCTGTCACACTGGGTCGGTTGCAGGTAGAAAAAGATAAAATCAGAAACGAACCTTTATAAGTTCAAGAAAAGAAAAATAACTCTACTTATGATGAGATTAATAAATCTTCTCGCATGGCGTCATATATGCCTTGCTTTTATGTATGTACATTGTACAGTAAAAACTTGCCCCTTTTTTCCCCCTCTTATTTTCAGGAAATACTTTTTTCTGTCTTCTGTCACAAATGACACGTTTATATCTTCAATGGTTTCGGCTGTGCATTTTCTGTCAGTATGGCTATCAACGTCTTGTCACTAGTTGTGACTACGGATCTAATCGTTCATAACAATTCGTCGGTCCAAGCTCAAACAATCTATCAAAACTTTTAAAAGCAACCACGATTTCAGCCGTCATCGTCGTCGATCGGCGATCCCGATCGGTCGCGAAGTTCGTTCGCCGTGAACTGAATACCTAAAGGCCACCTTGGACGCGATCCGCGGATGCACTTTCCATTTCATTACGATACGATACATGTTTTATTATAATTCGCGGGATTCGCAACGAGTGTCCCAATCACTTGGCTGGATATATTTTTCTGCCCTGCTGCTAGCTATCATTTAACAATTTACTACTGATTGACAGTCCATTGAGCTGTTATTTTTTTCTACGTAAGGCGTTCTCTATCCTAATTCACACTTTTATAGACTTTCTGAAGTATGTTACAAAACGTTTACGAAGTCTCTTAAGGAGACTTCGGGAAAATTTGGATATAATGTCCAATCGAGAACTTATTTTTCTTATAAGTTGTCGTTCCTTCATCTTATTCCTCTACTCTTGAGATCCGACTAAACCAAAACAAGATAACAGAATCGATTGGTTCTACTTTTACTCGTTTCGATACGAGAGTAGTCATTTCGTCTACACTCACTACGAAGCATGTACTTTTAGTACTAGTGATAGTAGTAGTAGTAGTGTATTAATAACACGTTACATAATAACTGTGTCAGTCAGGTGTGAGTGAACAATTAGGTTATCGCGCGATAGTGACGGGCAAGCATTAGTTTTGATGTGAAGTGCAATTATTCGTGTCCCTCCATTAACTGTCCAAAACTTATCTGATGTCATAACAACAAAGAACGGCAACAGGAAAAAAACTGGCCTATCATTGCCTTACATCTTGCTATCAGCTATATGAACGGTCAACTTGCATTGCAATATTTGCAATGCATCCGTAGGATCTCATGTCACAAAACCTTGATCTTTAGGTTAGCCAATGAATAGAATCTCTATATCCCTCTATCTTTACGTTAGCCTTACAACAATGCAACAATGTACTGGAGTTGGCACGTCAACAATAAAGTTGCAATCCAATAAATGGGATGGGAAAGCAATATAGTATAGATGTTGTAAATATTAAATGCTTTTCGAAAGGTACGTGTTATCATCTCAAGAAGAAAGGGGGCAATTGCATAACAAACAAACACCTATTGAAAACATCGTCGAACGTAACCGCTGAGCACTAACTCGTTGTTATTCGGAGCAATCACTTCCATATTCTTCAAACTTTGCGGAGAGCATTTAAAATTGTAAGACATTCTCGCTGCTTTCTTCAAAAGCACTAAAGATTTTAGCATCTAGAAAGGGTGGTAGGTAATTGTATGAGGTAGTGACCACCCCCGGAGTTTTTTGGCCGCCCAAAGGGTCTCCAACATGGCTTAACGATAGCTAGAAAACAATAAGGCAGGTTGTATTCTCATATTAAGCCTTGTTTTATAGCTGCACTTTGACACAGCCATGAATGAACGATCCAAGCAAATCGTGAATGGCTCGATAACTACCAGCTACATCATCGTAACGTAACAGCAGAGTGGATAACTTGTAAAAGAAAATTATTACAAACTGTTTTTTTTTAAATACAATAACCAAGCGCTATAACATGCCATGAAACATGACGTGTTTTGGTATAGGGATCATATCCAGCAAATAATAAATAAGGGTGACAACGATGATGCCCGACGTGACGGCATCAAAATAATTATTATATTGGTGAGCTTTTAGCCATTTCCGCATTGCTCATACCAAACAAAACTAACAAACACTCACCTTTCTCAATAAGATCGTTCCATTTCTTCGCCCAGCCCCTTAGGCTTTTCGCGTAGGTCTTCTCTATGTCGGCGCGCTCTTGCACGAGCGCCTGCAGCTCCCCGCATAGTCTGTGGCCGTCGTCCACCCGCCTGGAGGTCCGTTTGTAGTTCCCAGGCTCCCAGAAGGAGTCGGAGGTGACCGAGAGCATGGCCCCGTCGTCACTGTGGTGCGACATGGCGGTGCGGCACTCACACACCGCCCCTCTGTAACAAAATAATGGAGATGGTAAGTATGGTTTGAGAGTCTAATGTATCTTGAAGAGCCGCCGCCTATCGCAAGTTGGCCATCAGGGTGCGTTGGGGACATTGCAACAAAGAGCGTTATTCGACGCCTGGATGGATAAATCGAAAGTTAAAAATATAAGCGCTTGGACTTACATGCGTGGCATGCCTACCGTTTGGCAATTTCAAGAGATGAGGTACTATAATCCTTAGACAGTGGAAATACCTGAACCGCTTCCGTGGGGGTGTTGTCCGCACGAGGGATAATATGAGAAAGTGGGGAGTGCCACAAGATTCAGATTTTTTGCGCCGGGTGAAGCCGCATATACAACGTGGCTGCTTCACGCCTGCCTGATGCTTAAATTGTACCTGGCAGGATCTCCTCGAGGCCAACTGCAGTGCGATCAAGGTGGCACGCTTCTAGCGGTACATATTGTGACGCATGTGATACCGCTTTTCTACAAATTACAAATAACTTCAATCGGTCTGAAGTCTGAACCTTTAAAAAAACTCTGTAGATAAATAGTTGACCTGCACTTCTTTCGTCTCAAGTTAGCAGACTATTATTTTACTCAAACAAGAAAAGTAGCGACAAGTAAAGTCTTGTTTCTTGAAGATAGACTATTAACAAGCGCAGTAATGTTTATGTATGGTGATGATGGCGATTAAGGCATCGTGAAGTAATCAATTTCCATACATCGCGTCACGGATGCGGCGGAGGACGCAGAACGCTCAATTAAACGAACATCTCATGAATAATTTACTCATCTCGGACTTTACTATGCACGTATGTTGTAGTCAAAGGCCGTAGTTGATGTACGCTTAGGTTTTTTTAGACCCCGGCCAGGCTAGACACACTACTAAGACTTTACCAGAAAATGTACCGCCCTAATTTTAGTCTCACCTGGGATAGATAGGTTAAAAACTGAACAGATTATTTTAGTTTGAAAGTTGATACAACTACATAAACGCATCAGCCAAAGGACGTAGCACAGGATTTTTTTCAAGACATGTTATCAAAGATATCCACCGAATACATTAAATCAAATCTTTATCTACACTGTAAGTCAAGCGTAAACGAAAGTCAAGTCAACGGTTACCATAATATTGTCAAGCTTACTGATTAGGCAAATCAAAGAACGCACAAGGCTTGGCCTATGAACACAACACACAAATACGTCGGCTGGCGAGCAGGGCATTTTGCATCGCACACTAATTAGCTTTAAGTAAGATGCTCGGAATAATTCTGACTCGAATACCGCAAGGTCTAGCGGATGACTTAATGTTTCCACATAACTCCTCTGGACATTCATAGAATTCCACCGGCAGCATAACGCGGTAAAGGTCAAGTTCAATGCCAAGAGGCTACCTAAAATCTAAGTACGAGTATATTCCATACTACATATGTTTATGTTTACTTTGCTATGTGAGTGCCACAAGCATTGCACCAGATGTGAAGATTACGCAAAAGGTGCCATCCAGATGTTGCTAAAAACAAGCCCAATTATCATACCAAAAAAGTAAAGGTGATTCGATCAGTTTCGAACCAAATAATGAGTGATTATCGCGAATCATCAAAAGTTACTATTAAAAAACATCTGCAAAAGATGTAAAGCACGTCTTATTCACCAAACACACTCAATATTTGATATCAAACTTCCTTTCAGATTCCGTATAGACGCGGTAACCATAAACCTGGAGAACACTAACAGATCTCAGACTGCCATAAAAAATACAATTACCGAAAATACTTCATCATGTGTTGAACTCTACCACATTTCACTGGTTTCTTGTCCATCGGCACAAGTACTGGGCGAAATTTATTAATGTTCACTTCTAGTTTAGTTTCGAACTTCGCGGAAAAGACCACCTCATACTGTGATAGGGAGACTGAATCAGAACTGCGCTAGACCGTCCTCCCACGCCTTGACACAACGTCATCGCGATGACAACATTAGATTAGCAAACTGACGCTTATCACTACAAGAATAGACCGTAACACTGTGAAGCTACGTTTCACGTTTAAATTATTTCCTTATTCGCTGAAAGATAGAGTGTATTATGCGAGGTGCTTCCACCGTTGTCTAGACCGCACTGGTGCACACATCAATTCCGAGGCGCTAGCGGCTGACCTTGAAGTTTATTCGGCTGTTGATTCATACAAATTACTTCACTAATATATTGGCCATTTTGCACAATTGTATAGCCTCCATTGTATTGAGGCAGCAATGAGCAGGGAAACAATGGCGTATGTTCTTCCGGATGTGGATATCTAGCGGAATACGTTATCTAAGAAACAGATTTTTAAGAATTGCTTTTAGGAAACTCCGTGTTGCAACACGATGAATTCTTACTTGGTTGAGTTAGTAAACCTACGTGTATCTACTACTTCATTAGCGAATAAGTGCTCTTTATTGCGGTTGACTTTCTCATCTTGACGCCAGACTCTCGTCTGAGTGAGAACCAGTGGCGATTTCTGGACAGAAAGTCTAAAAACAATATCCATCAGAAGGGATTCTTGAATAAATGGATGTTTATTCCAGAAATCCCCATCAGCCTTTCATTCGATGGCAAGTATGGCAACGCTTCATTTCTGAACATGAAAAAGGTTATCTTGTGGCGATCGCCACCACGATGGTCTTGGAAGAAATCTACTGTACTTGCGTGTTTGTTTTATTTGGCGCCACGTGCTTCCAGCATTAAATTCTCATTCCCACGTTTTAATGAGTCCCTTGTAAAAGTCCGGTTATGTCATTGAGATTCCACTGATGGGACGATACGAATGGTCATACAAAGGGTGCTGAGAGCGTAATTACAGACAACGCGGTGTCATACATAATTTGATGATCCCGCTTGGTAAGAGGGTCCCATCAAGTCTGTTGCATATTGATAATATCAAAACTGTAAGCAAAAAGTACAGCCTTAAAAATAGAAGTATTCAATTAATTCTCGAAGGCACTGATTGAATGCAAAAACGCGAAATCTCAAAAAGTTACGCGCATGTATCAGTAGGAGAACCTTTATTCGAATAGGCATATTTCAGAGTAAATTTCTTTGTTGTTGGGAACACAACGAACACCTTCTTCCGGGACATGGTTTGATAGAAGTAGAGAATCCCAAGAATATCAGTAATTCGACTGGGATAAGTGAAAGTAGATTTGTTTGTTCTTCGGAAGAGTCTGATTTTGGCTTATTTTGGGCACCATTAAGCCAACAAACTAACGAGCTCGGTACTCACGGGTTGGGGTTCAGCGGTGTCGATGCAGTTAGAGATCGTGACGGTCACGGGCGTGCGGGCGCGCTAATACCGCGCGATTTCCCGCCAAGAAAGAAAAGAGAACGATCGCCCGCCGGAAGACCGGAAGTGCGTATTATGTCGGCCATGCGTGGGGCTTCGGTGGTTTGTTGTAATCAGAAAATAGTTCATTCACACTGCTTCTTCTTCATCGTAGGAGGTTGGCAGGACTAAAAAATGAGCTAAAAATACTACAGTGCCATGGTCTGACCATCAAAAAAATTAAACACGGCTTGATTACGTATCTTCTAATTCTTTTGCATATTGCATAGTGAGGACTTTTAGAGTTGGACATAAATCGAAGAAGTATGTAATGCAAATTCTGCTGCCTAATTATGCGCACCAAATCCAGCTAACGATTCTACTATTTCCTTTCTTTCATTCCTGCAGCTGATCATGAAATAAATGTACCGCGCCAATCAAGACGACGTATTGTGTAATAAATATTGCATGCCTGGGGATCGTAGGTAATCAGGAGGCCGATATCATGAACCGCTCAGCTCAGCACCATAGGCTCGATGACGCAATCGCGATGTCGCAAACGGAATGCGCCCGCGGAACCTGCCGCATGCCGCTGTTGCCGCTTGCCCGCGGCGAGGATTACGCGCCGATCGCGGCACGCGGCCTGACCCGACGCGATTAATCACTGCGATATAGACAGACATCCTGGACTTGCGGCTGGATATTGCTATGCAATTAAAAATATACAGACTATACAGACGTTGCACTTTTGCCGCGCGAGAGCTACTATGGGGTCGTGCAGCTGGCTGGATATTGCTATGCAATAAAAAAATATGCCGGATGATTTATATTCGTTGCAAAGCGAGAAGTTAGTCTACTGGTGGTTCTATATACTACTGTTGTTCTGTAAGATTTGAAAATGCGAAAAACCAAACTTTGATTTACCATACTAACCAACGGTCACGGCGACTAAACAGTTCATACCATTTGTATGAAAAACCAATTTGTTGACAACTAGGTTTATTTGTTATTTGAGACTAGCTGTTTAGCAGTCTTCGTCTTCTTTGTCTACTAACTATCAAATAATTGACTAACCATCAATGGTTTCTTTCACAGTGACGCTGACGCATGGTATTGCTAATACAAATTCACAAATTACCGAGCCTATAATCTATTTAGCTCGGAAATAAGGATCAAATTATACATAAATAGCAACGACATCAAGTAAGTATAACTGGTATCAAACATCTCTAAACTAACCGATTCTGATCAGTTTGGTCTGCGCGGTTTTTTCCAAAGGTGTTCCAGTTACAATCAATGCATTGTTATGACGCGTGCTCTTTCTCCCGTGGTTTGGTATCCTATTGTTTGGCCTATCGCTTACTACTAGTCGCTGTCTGCTCTGCAACCGGTGGTTAACTTAAACGAGATTAATAGTTGCTTCGGAAATAGAAACTTTTGCTGTGAATCAGTTTTTTTTTAGTCGCGTTAGTAAGACTGATACGTACGTATCGTACGCGTTATTACGCGTGGTATGAAGTAAAATTCCAAAACTCTTGATATCGATTTGCTTTTTCGGCACAGTCAAATTTTTTATCTGAATTGTATTGAACATTAAATTTGTCTATTCCAAAATAATATTAATTTAATCGTAGATTCGTAGCGAACACAATGAAAGCTACAAGAATGGCCAGTTTCGAGCTAAGGACCCGCACGCCCCGATAAACAAACTGAAAACAAAACATACTTACTCAATTCAATTTAGATTTCGTCGCTTTATTTCACGGTTGGTTGCGTCGTCATCAGTGAGTGTGATCTGTTTACCATTTTATCAGTGGCTAATAATACTAGAGATCGAATTGAATGTTCTCTTTTTTAAACACGATATAACTAGAGGTTCGCCCCGATCTATGAACTCGCGACCCCATAATATCTCAGCAACCCCTCGACCGATTTGGCTCATGTTTGATCTTAAAAATTCGCATAGGCTCATTTACCCGTCTACCAAATTTCATAACGATCCGACCAAATTTAATCAAGTTATCGTTGAACGAACATTCATACATACAAACTACAAAGGTTTATCCCATCAAAAACATAAATGTACAAAAACCAAGTCTCGCTTCCACCGTAAAAAGTTGTGAGATATCCATGTAAAGCCAAGTCAGTTATTTTACTTAGTACTGAAGCCCGTATTCTTTTCAGTTAGTGTGAAAACACCTGTTCAACAACTTTGTCATACATTGTTTCCTAATTAGTTACCTACCAACATTTACTGACTGTATTAATATTAAACATATTTATTTCTAAAATATAAATAGTGACTTGGCAATAGCACAGCAATAAGTATAATAATAATTAATTCATCTACCAAATTATAATTATCACAGATTTGTGCTGTTGCCAAGTCACTATTTATATTTTAGAAATAAATATGTTTAATATTGATACAGTCAGTAAATGTTGGTAGGTAACTAATTAGGAAACAATGTATGACAAAGTTGTTGAACAGGTGTTTTCACACTAACTGAAAAGAATACGGGCTTCAGTACTAAGTAAAATAACTGACTTGGCTTTACATGGATATCTCACAACTTTTTACGGTGGAAGCGAGACTTGGTTTTTGTACATTTATGTTTTTGATGGGATTTCACTTATTTTTGGTAGGTAGTCCTCCGTTTTTTCTTCTCGGGTGATATTTCTTGCACATTAGCTACAGATTTTCTTGAAGCCCAATCCCTATCTCTCTTAGTTTTTCTCAAGTGCCTCTAAGTCGGATACAAAGCGGCGGCCGTCATAAGTTCGGATAAGGAACCGTAGGTTGTAGTTTTCACCATTGCCGTCGAGTATAATAGGTCAGCATTTATGTAAGTGATTCCTGCATGGATGGAACCATCCATATCCATTGCAATATTCATTGTTTTACGGTGAGTGATGTGGTTTTTTTTTTGCCAACGTAGTGACACTGTGAAATAGTGAACAAATTTTATTTTTTAATTTCAAAAGAAATTCTGGGAAAAAAATCCTGAGACATTTATATGCGTGGTGTAAACATAACCATACTGCGATGTAGGAACTTAGTGGCGCCATCTAGTTGGAAGTGGCAATATTAATACTTTTATTATTTACCGATCGGAAATAAGTTCTGTGGGGTTACTCTAGACGCTATTGCGTTCATATTGACAAAGTCTTCTAATTTATTTATTTTTTAATTCAGACAGTCATTTAGTCTTAAGTTAATTTTATATACTTCGTAATGTTTATTCAAAGGTTAGGCTATTTTGAAAAATAATAATGTAAAATGCGTCTTAATTCGTGAAGTATTGAATTTTATAAATTGCGCCATATTGAAACAATTGCGTCAAGGGTTGAGGGCCTGTAAATTTTTTTATTGCATTAATTTAAACATTTTATAATAACAGCACGCTAACTTTACAACTTGTAGCGCCATCTAGTGGTGAAAAGCGATATTAATATATTTTTATCAATTTTGTAATGCAGTATAATTTTATTATTTACCAATCGGAAATAGTCATGAACATTTTTTATTGCATTAATTAAATAAATACTTTATGCTGACAGCAGGCAAAATTTCAAGTAGTAGCGTCATGAAGTAGGAATATTTTTTGTTATCGTCTTATATGGGTATTCGAAGGAAGAGATAGCCAAATTGATCGCCAACCTCCGATAGGAGACGGCACGCAAAGAAGAAGATGGGTTATAAGTTTTAGCTCACATTTGTCTTTTTAATCTCTAGTGAATTTAATCTGTTGTGTAAATATATTGTTATTTTGATGTCAAGACACAACCCTAGATGGCGCTAGTTGTTGCATAGAGTGCATAAAATATTTTTTAAACCATTTTATACATTATCATTTACTGATCGAGAATATGTTCATAGTGCATAATTCACTCAATAATAACCGCATGCAAAATTTCAACTCCGTAGGCCTACTAGAAGTACTTTAAAAATCATGACGGTGATGAGTATGTCACCCACGTTTTGACCGAACTTTGACTTCCTATATTTCATTATTCAATATAGGTACAAACTTGTAATTTGGAGGTCAAGGTAGGTTCCGTGAAAACTCTTAGTAACCGAAATTTCAGCCTTCTAGCTTTACTCACAACGAAGATACAGGGGGGTCAAAAGTGCCGCGAGTTGCTTCGAGAAAAGTATGGTACGGGGTGCCTCTGCATAGCTCGACTTGGCGGCGGCACTCCGTGCCGCCAGATACAAACATACAATCGCCGGATTGTTCCAGTAGACTCGGAGAACTTCTCTCGCTTCGCTCGCTCGTTCAAAAATCTAAGGAGTTTCCTGTTTGTTTAATTTAATTTGTGACCAGTAGCTTCGTTTGACGTCGCCACCCCATTGTTTGGCTGAATGGTCGCCCGTCGAAGGTGTTGAGAATGAGCTGTTTGTTAACCTGGCCACGGCTGTTGGGGACAATATCAATTTGCCATTGTCCGATTTGTACGGCCCATTGGCGAAGTCAAGGGCTTGGCAGCCGAAACTTATTGTTCTATTTGAAAAGGCCAGACCTCGTTACCATGAATTTGTTTTAAAGCATCACCGATTATTGTGAATTGTGATGTTGTTTTTTTGGTAGGTAACTCCCTCCGGAAGGAAATAAACTTCCCTCGAGATCTTTCCTTGTTTATCGTATCCTCGATAGCATTTTATTCACATATCTGGAGGCTTCGACAACATATGAGAGCTGAAGAAGATACAATGTCTTCGCAAACTGAGAGGATTTTTTAGCCTGTTTTGCAATGTCCCTCTGGAACTACTGGAAGACAAAGGCCTCACCCTATCAACCTAGATTATTCGGTCCTGAGCCACTTCCGACCACTCAAATAATTTATACTTGTCGTCCCGCCATCTTCTCGGCCGGCCTCGTCTGAGTGGAGACTGAGAGTATAAGAGAAATTATTTTATCTTTGAATGCATCACATGAGAAGGGATGAAGGAGTCCATTCACCTTTTCTAGAAAGTATTTCACCCATCTAACCAACCCGGGCATCTTCAGTACAACAGATACAATGCCACAGTTACGTTGTTTATTAGTTGCACACGGTAGGTTATTATTGAAAGAGAATATCTATATAATCATATAACCCTAAACTGATGGTTAGTACTCTGGTCGAAGGCAGTTTGACGTACTAATCATTACATTGAATAGGTATTGTTCGCCTCCAAGCTTCTTGTCAGTTGTCAGTTTTAACTACAGGTGTTGTGAGTCGTATTGAAGACGTTGTAAAAGAAATTGTACAACTTTAAATATTTTGCGATATCTCGGTTGGAAGAGAGACTGTCGGTTGACTGAGACACTGTGCAGAATCAAATATTTCAATATCAGGTATATGTTAGGATGGGTAGGTACGGGTACGAGTCCTTAGGTGAAACCAAATTGAAGCATACATAATGAAAGCTATAAGGATGGCCAGTTTCGGGCTTAGGTAGGACCCTTATTGAACAACATAATAAATTCCATTTAGATATCTTCGCTTCACTTCACTGTTTTAACTTCTACACCGTGGAATTTTAGTGGTTTTAAAGCCGAATGTATTTACTTGCACTCGTGAATCTGAGCCAAATTCCAAAATTTTACTTCAAAACAAGCGAAAAAAAAAAAACACTTCCCAATACAAACGGCTATCGCCAATCGACACCATTTGTATGGAGAAGTGAATTTTTTTTTCGCGCCTTTTACAATGAAATTTTGTAATTTGGCTCAGAATCACCAGTGCAACAAAATACCTTCGGCTTTAAAACCACTAAAATTGCACGGAGTATAGTAAGGAAGGATACCGGAATCCCATTGAGCGTAAGTTGTGGACGGCATCGGTGCAACGGTTATGGACCTGCCAGATACGGTGTTTGTGTAACGGTAAAGCGACGGCAGATCCGCGACCGTCATCCACGGGAAGCGCTCAACTCGACGGTTTCTTCGATGGCGATCAGGGCCCCTTAGCCTGTAACACAATGGTGCCAAAATGGGCTTCCGGTTGACGGTTTTAATTACGATTTATAATGCTGTCGGTCCAGTGTCGGTCCTTTTAATGTTATTGTAGTACAGCAAAGAATATTATGAGTCTAATTCTAGAGGATTAGTTCGCTGGTTGTAGGAGAACAACGAAAAAATCCCGGTTTTGTCCTTCTACTTATGACGCCATTGATACGCCATTGTGTTACAGGCTAAGGCCCCAGTTGATTAAAAGTGGATAATAGCTCAGCTCAGAAGCAGTTGTATGTTGGCACTTAGTCGGCCTTGCTCACAGGAAGAGGTACAAGCAAGACATGTACAATACGAGGCTTATTTGTGGATAGGTACCTACCTATGTAACCAAATGTTGTGTCCAAATTTCAATCTCAGTTTCTAGACGTCAAGCCATGTCTAGCTCCATACCGTGATACGATGATCTGTCACACTGCTGATCTACCTAGAGCGGAATAGTAAACGGCAACATCGGGCTATCAAATGTTCTAGAAGTGCTGCACCATTACTTCAATATAATGGGCTAATTGTAGCTGCTTAGCTTAGGCTGTTGATTTAATAGTGATGTTATGTCTTTATTTTTAGGTCGAATTATGTCATCACAAGAAATTCGTGTTAATGTCATCGCTAAATCCAGTTTGCACATACCTACCTATGCAGCGTAAATAAATTCCATCCCAGATATTGCTGATTGCCAGTACTCCTGACTATGCGATAACGAAAGGTTTGTACCACATTTTGCGCCGATACTCCACATTTTATAAGGCAATAATAATAATTTATAAGCAGAGCAATTGACAGAAATAGTTTCTGTAAAAGCATTCACGGATAAGAATGTGTCGAGTTCGGAATGCGCCTGGGAGGCTCGGCGGGGCTGCGTCCGAGAACCGATTCGATATCGGAATCGGACCAGTCGGGAATTTGCGGTGTTTCCTCTAAGACACTACTAGCGGGCCTACCTCGCCTACTAATAGCTTTAATAAAGATAGAAAATGTTTTATTCATTGACCAGCTTCATTTATTTGAAGAAAAAGATCCTTGGACCATCTTCTTACACTAAATATAACAACTTACAAGTAGGTGTTTCTTCCGCGAGTACCTATCCTGTTTCACCGCCAGGGGATGATTTTCAGGAAATCCCTTCTTAGGTATTTATTGCACCTTCGCATGTACAAATTTAAATTGTCTATCACATTTAACATTTTTCTGTGGGTATCTGTCTGTTTACTTCAAGTACATTTCCTCATCTATTGCTATGTCAACATTACATTGTAGCTTTATTTTTGTGTATGGCTCGTTTTGGAACGGTCTACCGGAACCTGTTGTTTTGTAAAACTAATTTGTATGCGTCATTGGCCCATTATTTATGCATGCAGTGAAGCATCGCACATATTTTGTAAATTTAGAATCGGGGCAATATTACTCAGATATCGTATCATTCAGTGATGACGAGGGTTCTCTTGTGTTATGAAATAGCAGTGAAAATAAAACACTGCAATATGTCACGGTCACTGTAGTGAAACTAGTAAAAGTAACATTAATATTTTATAGTTAGGTACACAATTCACGCCAGAATGCATAGGAAATAAAAAGAAAAAAAAACAATACTAAAGATAAGAGGGCGTTTATCGTAGACGTAGTACTTATTTTATGCCGTACGTAGGACGTAGTACTTATTTTATGCCGTAATCATTGGCGTGACGTTAAGATTTTTTTCTTTCTGTCCACTACCCATTTTTATGAGAGTCTAGCCAGACTAATTTTTATAGGCGCCTCAGACATTACGATAGGCGATAGAAAATGTTTCCAAAATATAACGAAACTCTGGATATGTCCTCAAACAAATACCTTTATGAATAATGAAATGACTTCAACAGAGCTACTTAGCTACGAGGCCTAAAAAATGTTTTATTGACAAAAACTTAGGTCCTAGGAGTCGTGGTGAAATCGAGGGTACGTCAATCATCCATAACGGTCGACAGTGCAGAATGCAGATACTTTTCTGGTAACTTTTCGTAAGAAAGAGATTATCTTCTTTACAAGCACTAAACTTATTCAACCAACTCAACTTACTTAAAATCACCAATAAAGCGCCACGGTTGGATAACAAAAGCGTTGGCAAGATCATACATAACAAAAACATTAGACCTAATGAGAGTTTTACGACGAGTGTAAAACGCTAAACTTTCCTCTTCGGCAATAACTGAGTAATCAACATTATGGCACAAAATGAGATGAAGGGACAAACAGAATGTCAGTGGCCAAAAGGTACACACGACAGCACGTTGAACCTTACACGCTATACGTTACGGGCGACTTTACAACAAAAGTGTACACTCTGACGTGCTGTAGTGTGTACTAATTGAAATGTAACATAACGCGATTTTGGCCACATAATGCGTAACAAAAAGAAGATAAAACGCGTAAAAGATAAAACGTGATTTCATGAAAACGATAGATGGCATATCAATATAAAAACAAATAAACGTTTGACTATTGAGCTAATGGCTGTTGATATAACCAACGAAATGGCTGATGAATATGATATTGACGATTAAGAAGCAGACAGATCTTCTACATCTCCCCTTTCGTAAATAGAAGCCATCAACTGAACGTGTAAGTATCCGATCTGATACGTTACGTTCACAATGCATCATATAACATCCCGCGTGACTTCGACGTGACATACAAAACAATATTACAATACCATTGGAAACGAGTAAGAAAGTACAGTCATTGAACCTTAATTCACTTTAAGCCTAAAAACCGAAAAGGAAGCTTCATAATATTATTGCAAAGATTTAAGTTATTCTTATCTACTATGCTGACATTTTAGAAACTATCTGATGGCATCTAGAGGGGTCAAAGAATCCCTAGAATTCTAAAAGCAAACTAAGAAAATATATAGAGTTTTCTCTATAATTTCCCATATAAATAACAGTAGAGTTATGCCCGTTTCCACCAACCACCCCTAATTTTAAAAGACCTTTTAACGAAAATTATCTGCACCTCTGCAAATCTAGTGGTCATGGATGAAGGACCATACGAACTCAACTCACAAGCGTTGTGAGGGTGTGTGCCCTAAGTATCACAGGCGCGGGAGACTATCCGATGGCTGGCACCCAGCCTAGAAAGCTTAGAGAGAACCCAAAAATTATTGATGAATGTAAGAATACAATTATTATCATCAACATTTCCCTACAATGTAGCATCAACTTCCTCACCTCCTTCAGTACAACTACTGCCCTACCTAACAGGCGCGGCAGGCGTGCGCGCGAGTGTTCGCGCAACCGCGCATGCGTAACAAGCGCCAATAGGCCGCGCGTGTGATAATGAGCCGTCGCGTGAGGAGACAATTAAACACCGCGTAACCTGTGTTGGCAGTTCTAATATGCGTATCGTAAACGTTGTTGGGCTTAGGGGATTCCGAGAATGTGAACGTAAATTGTATGGTCACGACGTTGAGGTATTTGTGAGCTGGTTCTAAGAGGATTAGGACATATTATTGAGTGATGGTTTTGACGTTAAACCGTGGGCCACAGGAACGCTCTCAATGCGATTAATGATCTTAATTCAACTTGCAACGTATATCAGACTCATACAACTGTGGAGTTTTAGGAAGATAGTAAACGGGTCATGTAAAGACCAGTCAAACTCATTATTAAGCTAAAGCAATAGATTATTACAGAGGGCGTACATGCTTATCTCCAAGACCCAGAAGGTCCGTAACATCAAACACAGTGCTGCAGGAATGAGGAAGAAAGGAGAGATCCTGAAGACCATCGAAAAGAGAAGGCGAGTACAACAAGTACAGCCCCCTTCAATCAACTTATTATACATGGCCACATACCAGGCAGATGGTGACCTGGAAGACCCAAGATATCCTGGCTAAAAAACCTGCACGAATGGTTCCAGCAAACGTTTGGCAACTTCTAAGGACTGTGACAAATAAATATTGCATCAACTACACAGATTGCGCAATCAAAATCAAGTCAAGTCCAGGACTAATTGAAAAATAACGAGCGGAAACAATCGTTTCCACAACTGTTAATTAATTAATCGTGATTCGTGACCATTACGCGCTGTGTTACCGAAATACAAATTAAAACAGTCCATCCTGCGGTTGACCTGACCATAACCTGTCACGGCATTAAACGACCGCAATGATAAGGACAATCTTGCAAACAATTTAGGCCTTTTCGTCGTTGTGATGAGATTATTTTATACAGCGTCCAGTGGCACCTTCATTCATACTAAGCGGATGAAGAGAATATTACTAGGAAGCTGCAGTTCTTTAGTGTTTTATCAAAAAATCACAAGCTGCCCATCACCTATCAATACCGTCTTATCTGCTTAGTCGGCCTAGCCCACAGGAAAGACAATGTCAATATGTGCGGAGCCAACTAGGCCGCGGATTTATTGATGATGTTTTCCTTCACCGTTAGCGAGTGATATTGCCTGCAAATTCATAAATGTACGTAACTTTGAAATACATTTAAAGTCAAGTTCGAACCTGGAACCTCACGCTTGTGTGTCTAAAGTTCTACCAGTTGGGCTTCCACCGCATTGAAATCGTTCAGCAATGTGAATAAAGCAAGAGGCTGGGAAGGGCTTGGTTGGTGGAAAGTGGGAATAGTTTGACTAAGCACACAGCAAGGAGTGGGTCGTTGTGCTAGAAAGCAGTCTTAAGATTCTTAGCAGGTATCTCGGAAACGACAAATTCATTTAACGAGTGAAATGTAGGTATCAATTAAAGTAAGAACAGATAAACATTAAACGACTATAAAGTCGACCTAAGTAGAGCATTATCAAATGACTAAGCACAGTATAACGAAGCGTCTATTTCACCGCTTCAAGATCGGCGATTAAAAGCCTAAGATCCTGAAGCTCTCTCACTAGTTACGTCTGGCAGACCTACGGCACCGGCAATACACTTGCTTGTACGTAACTCGTGGTAGAGCCTCTGATCTCACTCGTCAAACATAATTTGAGACTGATTATTGTGTAGTTTGTGTAGTATCGTAAATCCACAACTAAGTGGCCGAAATAGAATTGAGACTAAAACTTAGGCCTTTGCTTCTACAATGAGTGAATAATAATTTATAGAGCAGCGTCTACTAAGGCCACTGCCACTCACACCATAATGTGACAATGACACACGACATCAACAGCCATGGGAATATGGCACCAAAGATGACCGATTCAATTCCAATTAGGTTCACAAAACGTGGTGCCTTATACGGATTAATAGATCATCCTCATAAGCTGGTGTTATTAGAGACAGTTTAGTCGCTATACTCTGAATTACCATAACGGAATTGCTAAGACACCAAACCAGAAGGCGCGCATGACTAGAGACGGCCTAGAATTTAAAGATAGGCTTTATGCTCTCAAAAGAGATGACGAGCTGGGCCTCAACTCTGTAAAGCAGATGTCTCGATAGAAAGCTGATTCTATACTAGTTGTAGGAGAAAAACGAGAAAATCCGATTTAGTCCTAACATTGCGTTGTGTTGTGAACCTACCGAACTAGGATTGCGTTACAGACTTGTGGCCCTGAGCTGTAGCAGAAAGCACCGATGAACTTTTTTTTCACCGCTATTGACTAGCGCGCCATCATGTTGATTTATTTAACTACGTAAGTAAACCTAAACCCTACACCTGCACAGTTACAATGACGTCGGACACTATTGCTCTGAATGTGACCAGCCACATCAGAGCACACGCTAGGAAGCAGTAAAGGTCGCTGTCGTCGAATACGATGAGGATGGCCATCATCATCATCATCATCAAGTAAAGCAAGATGACACTACTTGTGCTTAGCTCAGACTTCAACACGAAAGAAATCTCTGCTAGTCCAGCCAGATGCTGTGTTGTATAAATAAAGCACAACTGCAACTCTTTATTTGAGCTGTGGGGAATTTCTACCAATCAAACCTTCGAAGGATCAGACCTTCTATTCCATCCGTTAATCGTCGAGTTATCCCGTCAACAATGCACGAAGACATGCACGATTATGCGACGTCGTGCGCCTCGCCGTTTTATGGCGGGCGCATGAGGCGACAGCCGGTGAATTCGCCGTGACGCGCCAACAGGTTGATGAGGGAAACCTGATGTTTTGCAGTTTGTAGGCTAGATTTAGGACTCCGAGTTTATGGAAAATAACCCCAGTAAATGGAGTAAATATTTTAGTGTTTGCAATGTGGGATTTTCCGCATTATCAATATTTTCGGGTTTATCGTTCTTCTTCATGTAGTGCAGTCTCCTATCAGATTGGCTATTTCGCTCTTTGAAGCTGTCAAACGAAACAAGGATCTCGTGGTATGTTGAAACCACTGGCTTAAGTTATCAAGCCATGATATTTTGGGTCTTCCAGGTTTAAGGTTTCTAAAATGTATCAAAAGTTCAACTTTGGCGGTCGTTGCGGGTTGCAGCTAAGAGCTAGCTAAGACTAGGCGACAAATGCACATAGGCTTCTGCTCGACTCGATACCAATGCCGAAATGGATGTCGCCTTAGCAGTCCAATCATTTAATAAAGTCAGGTCGTCGTGCCTCTCAGAGCTCGGGACATTATTGTCGACTAGGCTTCTGTGCCTCATTTGTACTGTTAACTAGTGCAAGGTCACTGCACTTCGACATTTAACCTCTAGACCACACTTGTTCAGTCCACGGCGAGGGTTCATACGACATTAGCGAGCAGGGCATATATGCAGTGTTCTGCACTGGTATAATGTTATTCGGTAATCTAATCTAATCACCATGTCCAGTCTATATCCTTTACCAGAAATGTCGTTTTCTTTGCGAATTTGTATGGGTCCTAGTTATCCTAGTTCAGCCCCACCACGTGTCGCTGATCGATGCCGACGCTAAATATTTGAGTAAGGGATGGTTATCTATCTGTTTATGTCCGTTATGAATGTATAATAAATTGTAATGGGCTTTCGCTTTCCAGGCGGGTGAGTTATGAAAACGTATCTAAAGCGAGTGCAAATGAGGCATGAAACACTCTTTGCGTGCTTGTCGGCTGGGCGAGGCCCGCCAGTTGTGTGTCTGTCTGTCTGCCCGAAGTCAAACGCTGGTCATGGACGAATGGAGTTTGCATTCATCGGCGGAAATGGATGTCCGACGACGCAACTAGCACTGCCTGTTGGGCGGAATTAATGTGTCTAGGTATTGTACAATAGGTCGGAGGTAAAGGATGCAGCCGTGCGTTGGTCGCTTACACATATTCGCTGCAACACTTTTTCATTACTCAACGTGAACAGTTTTTTCCGGTCTGATGGTTTAGTTTTCGAGAATATTTTTTGGACAGAACTAAACAAAAACGTAGTCTCTGGCAGTCGATTTTGTGGTTTCTAAAAGAACTTAAAAACGGCTATCTGGGTCCTGAGTCTGTAACGCAATGGTGCCTCGATAGGCTCCCAGGTGTAGGCTTCAATTAGGTACGATTTATTAATGTTGTCTGTCCTTTTAATGTTTTCTAGTACAGGAAAAAATATCCTGATCCTAGAGGATTATTTCGCTGGTTGTGGGAGAAAAACGAGCAAATCCCGTTTGTTTTTTTCTTCTACTGGGAACATATCGACACGCCAGTGCATTACAGACTTATGCCCGTTTTCACCAACCACCCCTAATTTTAAAAGACCTTTTAACGAAAATTATCTGCGCCTCTGCAAGTCTAGGGGTCATGGATGAAGGACCATACGAATTCCACTCACAAGCGTTATATGTTGAGTGTGTAAGATCCTTCATCAATGCCCCATAGACTTGCAGAGGTGCAAATAACTTTCGTTAAAAGGCCTTTTAAAATTAGGGGTCGTTGGTGAAAACGGCCATTAATCCCCTGATTTAACGATTATGTGGTGATATCGAAACGATGCAGAACTAAAGTGAATAGCCAATACCCATAAAGCTTATCTATGGCGTAATCTTGGCACTGGATTTTGGGATACTGTGTAGCATTGAATCTTAGCCAGAATCCAAAAGTAGGTCAGCCGTAAGTTACCTAAGTATTACCTCGGAGTTCACGGAACTTTGTAGGAAGTTAACTAGGCATAAAATAGACAGAAGCATTGTTAGTGGCGACAATACATGGAAACCTGGTGACTGGGCAAAAACTTCTAAGGGCAATATCATCATCATCATGATCATTAGTTCCTGTTATCCCTAATCAGGGACTAGAAATTCACAAATGCACGTTACTTTGAAGATAAACAAAGTCATTAGGTACATGTCCGCACCGGGAATCGAATCTAGTGTGAGTGAAGGTGCCACTGAAAGCTGTATAAATCATCTCATTACGTAGATGCAAAGGCCTTAGTTTAGTTTAATCAGGAACATAGGGCTCTCAAAACAGTTTAAGCAGTTTGCTTCTAAGGGCAATATGGCTAGAATTTAATACGCCTTGAAAGCATGAAGGTTCTCCGTCGCTAGAGCCTCGTCTCTGCGCGATGGTCTGATAAGAGCATCAAGGCCACAGCAGGCTCAACCTGGATTACAATAGTCACAGACTGATAGGGATAGAGAAATAATAAGGAGGCATAAGTCAAGCAGTAGACAAATAAATGGCGAAGAAGAAGAAGTCATTACGTTTCTTGAAGCAACCTTCTTCCGTCTCTTGACTTCGCTGTATTTATGTGCTGTAAGTACTTTCATCTAAAAAACATGCAGTGTCCGAGTGGTTACTTTACCATCTAGTGTAAGTGTAAATGCTACTTCAGTATCATCTATACAGATACCAAGGCCTAAGCTTTGTACTTCGGTTGTACTCATGTCGTTTGTACCTTCCAAAGTGTTTCAGTTAACAGTTTCCTTGTGCAAACCAATACGAACGGAATGCGCTCGAGACTCGGAGAGCATTTCACTGCATTTCCTGAAATATCTCTTCATCGTTAGGGAGGTCAACGTTTCGTACCAATTGGCACATTGCCATTTACTTTTCACTGATATTATTTGGGAGAAACTTTGTTATGTTCACACAAAAGCTTTTATTTCCTCGGCTTTCGTAGTAATGTTTTGGATAACCGAAGCTAAGCTCACGATGAACAAGAAGCTTAAAAATGTTATTCCAATATTAATAAAAACGCATGCAACAGAACTTGCCCCAGGCATTATAATAATATGTAAAGTGGACATTTCACCCATCAAGCGTGAATAATCAGTGCTGGATTTACCAATAGGCTGAGTAGGCTTAAGCCTATGGCGGCAGATTTTAGAGGGTCGGCAGATTTGGGGCATCTTTTAAGATCTTACATACGTAACATAAAAATCTGCATATTAAGTATAGCTAAATAAGGTCCACACAAAAAAAATTCAACAATAATAATTATCTATTATTATTAAACCCTATATTTTCTTCTCTACAATTTGCGTAGTCGCGTTTGTTTGCGGCGTGCAATGCAGGCATCGAGGCAATGCAGGCAGAATCGAGCGAGCTAGGGCCGAGCCTATGGTTGAGCAAGGTGTGCAGTCGCGCTAGGTGCCGGGTAGCATAAGGAGTTTGGCGCCCCCTGTCATTTTTCGGCGCCCCTTGCCACGTTTTGGTCCCTTTGAGGTGTTTGTACTAAAACGCGCGCTCAATTTTTCCTCATGTCGATAAACATGCAGGGCCCTTAGCCTGTAACGCAATGGCGGGTTAATGGCGTCCCGGCAGAAGGACAAAATAGGGCTCTCCTCGTTTTTCTCGTACAACCAGAGAACTAATCCTCTAGAATTAGAATCAAAATATTCTTTGCTGTACTACAAAAACATTAAAAGGACAGACAGCTTTAGCAAATCGTAATTGAAGTTGTCACCTGACAGTCCATTTTGGCACCATTGTGTTACAGGCTAAGGGCCCTTGTCTTACATCTTACAACTATAAAGCTGTACATACCTACTCGTATTTATGTGTGGTTAAATTTCGGGGCTCAGTTGATTAACCAATTCTTAGTCAATTCAAGTGTTATTTCAACTAACATTTTTGGGCCCGCACTGATCTTTCTCTGATTTTGCATCTTTTTCGCTGCATTTTTGCGATCCTATTTAAGAGCATGGTCATTATGGTCAAGAGCTTATTAGTGAATGTTAGACGGAAAAAAATGCGCTCATGTTTACGTTACAATAGACGTGCTTTGATCATGTATGAAAAGGTGGTAAATTGAGTAAGAGCCCAATCGTGAAATATATATTTTTTGTTTTTTCGTAATTATTTTGTCTCTTAGTCCAGCGAACTGGTTTAGTTAGAAGAACAAGCCTTACAAAAAGAGTGAACGATAGAAGCGTGGCAGGAAAATAAATTTTTGTTTTTGTTGTTTGCAATAATGAAAAGAATACAATTTTATTGCCGTGAACGCAAAATCGCTGAAAAAAATTGCTTAATTTAGCTTCAAAATTTAAAAAACGGTGAAAAAATGCATTTTCAGCATTCAAAGTCAGTAATCCTTGAAGCTCGAAGAGGTGACGAGAGTGAAAAGGTTAAGAACTGGGCCCTTAGCCTGTAACACAATGGTGCCAAAATGGGCTGTCAGGTGACGACGATTTGCTAACGCTGTCTGTCCTTTTAATGATTTTGTAGTACAGCAAAGAATATTTTGATCCTAATTCTAGAGGATTAGTTCTCTGGTTGTAGGAGAAAAACGAGGAGAGCCCGGTTTTGTCCTTCTGCCGGGACGCCATTGACCCGCCATTGCGTTACAGGCTAAGGGCCCTGGTCGAATTGGTCGGTCGGTAGGGGCGGCAAAATTTTAAAAGCTTACGGGCGGCAAATTTGTAAATCCGGCACTGTGAATAATATTTGAATAGATGAAAAGTTCTAACTAAGGAAGTTTTTTTGTAAAACGCCGTTACAGACTAGAGATGATAAGCTACTGAACGTTAGAGTTAAAATGGTGGTTGAAAAGCAGAGTGTTGTTAGGTATGAGCGAGAGTTCTGCTAATGCTAGTAATGCTACGACTAGATCCGTCCGCTAGGTAGTACGTAGAACAAAAGCAGAAGTTTTTTAATCAACCCCAGTGTATCTCTAGCCAGTAGGAGCAAGTTTTTTTTCAAACATCGTTCTAATTTTAAACTTCTATGGCATTGTATTTGTTATTGTGTGCCAGCAGCACAATAGAAGTTTATCTTATTGGAAGTAAAACTGTCACATTTGTTGCACGTAGGGCGCCAAATGTTTGTTACAAATTGACTGTCAATATCCTAAAACCATACATATTGTTGTTAAGTTGCTATTTAATAAGTTTATTAGTAAAACATGGGGCGCTGTGCAGCCGTTGCAAAGGAAAAAATAGGAAAAGGCGTTCAAGACGAGTATATCCAGTAAACCTTAAAAAAATACCTATTTTGAGACCACATAATATTATCTCTAAGACAGGTAACATACACACAGAGCCTTCTACAAAAAATAGCGTAATCTTCCACGTTGTGTGGTTCGTATAGCTGTAGACATTATAGACCGTAGCACGCAAAACCGGCTTACCGAATAAAACGGAGCAAGTAGTAGAGACTTAAAGGTACATTAGTGACGCTTTCTTCGTAAATCAAAGCTTGTAATATTAGAATGAATGAGTTACATTTCGAGTGGTAACAACAAATATTCCATTCAGTCGTTCCCTCAATGCTGAGGATCGTGACCATCATTGAAGTTGGCAGAGAGTAGAGTTCTCCATTGCGCTCTATCACTCGCGATGTGGATCAGTTTGTGCAGGTGTTTTTGCGTGGCTTTGGTTATAATATCTGTCCATCTAGCGGTTGGTCAGCCTCGAGCTTTCTTTCCCTCCACCTTTCCCGTCATAATTTGTTTTTCCAGGCTATCAGGTCCTCTGCGGGCGTTGTGACCGAAGAACGTTGCGATACGTCGTTGAAATATGATTGAGAGTGGAGTGCGTGTTTTCAGCTCTTCGCGTATAGACTCATTTGTTCTCATCGCTGTCCACGGAATCCGTAGCAGTCGCCGCCAACACCACATTTCGAATGCATAATACGTCTCAACATATTTTTGTTTATGGTCCAAGTCTCGCTGGCATACATAGCTATTGAGAACACCAAAGATCTAACAAGTCTCACTTTGGTCTCACACTCACAACAACAAATATTAACCTTACCTTAATTTTAAGTCGCCAGTGCCCTACTATTATACATGTTTTGCATTTGATATTGGTTCTAAAAACGTGAATTATTTTTTGCTTTCAGGGCGTTTCTTTCAAAACGTAATCATCAAAGCTTAGTCAGCCTATTCCACTGTAAAAGCAAAATAAACAAAGTCAATACCAAAGTCCAAAGTCAATCCAAGCATCTGGCCTGTTGAAAACATCACTCTATGAAGCATATACTTTTAAGACTTGGTGGTGTGGAAAAACACACATAAAACCAAGTGACTCGGTAAACGTTGTTGAACGCGGATGCCCAATGTGGATGCAATAGAAGAAGATACTGGCAACAAATCAAATAAAAATCTATGATAATGTGGGGACACCAAATGTGTTGATGAGGTCGAATCGCTTTGTAGAGCGGCAGTCGGCAACGGGTAGCGCTAAGAATGTTACAAACGCAGAGACGAATTGAGACGTTTATTGGTCTCTTTTACGGTGTGAATGTGGTTCGAGTGTGGGAAGGGACCGGGAGCCATCTTATTATTCATCACTTATTGAGTGCTTTGAATATTAAACTCGATTAGCCTATTTCAT
The DNA here is from genome assembly GCA_949319315.1 of Zelleria hepariella. Lineage (NCBI taxonomy): Eukaryota > Metazoa > Arthropoda > Insecta > Lepidoptera > Yponomeutidae > Zelleria > Zelleria hepariella. Next base: position 7,395,575 of record OX439380.1, read on the forward strand.
GCGTGAATCATTGAAGAGTCAAAAAGTATGAATATCGCTTACGTTTAGTTAGAGCAGCGTGGCGCGGCCCCCCCACGAGAGAGTGCGAGCCTAGCGGCGTCTCATCTATGCAACTCCGGCGCACTGACAAGCACGGCACTGCGGACAAACAAAAACATGGTTAGTGAGGAATTTAAGATACTTACAACCAAAGGCGGTGGTGGTCTAGTGGGTAGAACAGTGGACTCTGAAGCGAAAGGTCCTAGGTTCGATTCCCGGTGCGGGCATTTATCTATGACTTTGTTTAATTTAAAAAGTTACGTACATTTGTAAAGTAGTAGCAATAACACTCGCTGACGGTGAAGGAAAACATCGTAAGGAAACCTGAGCGTATGAGGCATTATACCCTCAACGCAAAAATCGCCAACCCGCATTGAGCACGCGTGGTGATTAAGCTCGAACTCTCTCTGAGAGAAGGCCTTTGCCCAGCTAGTGAGACATGTACAATTGTACAGGCTACATCTTACTTTTACAACCAAAGGGAGGTTGGCTATCACCAAGTGTGTGACATACGTTTCACAGCGCAAACAGCAAGATCTTAATGTGTCTTGTGGTTTGATGTTAACCCCTAGCATGATGGGCACAGCTGTTGTCTATGCTTGCTGGAAAGATTATTGGGAGTCTGCGGCTGCCATTACTGGCAGGGCTTCAAGTTTGTGCCTGTGAAAACGGTTGTTTAGCGATATGATCAAAGAATACAATCCGTTTCCATTCCACACGTCGAAAGCAATTTGCAATGTCACAATGAAACATCCCTTTTAAACGGTGTGACCACTAGTCCGCAAGGTTTTCATGCACCTTTCATTTTATCTCTAAAAACAATTCAAACCTCACAGACTTGAGTACCAGCTTGACGTCTGATTTACCGCGAGGCGACTAGACTCATGACATTTTAATAACCCAGTCATAAAGAAACGTCTCAATTAATCGATGAACAAAACGATCAAATGCTCCCTGCGCTCATTGCAGCAATCATCGGAACGTATTGAGCAAACTATGTACCGAAATGCTTTAACCAGCTTCCATTCGGATTCCATTCTAAATAAGAGCATAATGATGCCGTACAAAAGGAGGCGTGGAGTAGGCTTGAATGAATAGTCCGATCTGTCGGGAGATAGTGAAGTGGTTAGGCAGAACAGGGGGGTTACCCTTGACGCTATTGCGATCGAATTGAAAAAGTTTTTAAATTAATTTCTCTTTGAATTCGCATAGTAATGCTTTGATTTTAAATACTTTGTAATGTTTATTCAAAGGTAAGGCTATTTTATTCAATAAAAACACAAAATGCCTCTTAATTAGCAAAATAAAAATATGTAAATTGCGCCATATTGCGACCTTATTGTAAAAATGCGTCAAGGGTAGAGGGCTGTTTAAATAGCTTGAGGAAACCTTAAAGTAGGTTTTAGAAAGGTAGGTAGATCGCGTATCTCTAGCGTATTAATGTAGCACAGCAAATAATGCTATAATACACAAATACCATGACAAAACTTAACTTCTTCAATTAAAGAAATACAAATGCAAATTCGTTTGAAGCTCGACTCAACAATTGAATGAAAACATTGTTTGGGCTCCGCTTTGGTGGAATATGGCCCTAACACTCACAATGTTATCTCCGCAGACACTTGAACAATTTGCGAAATCGCCTCTTGAGCATAAGATTTTAAAATAGACCTCGACGAAACAGAATCAACAGTTCAGAAATAGTTTTAAAAGTGGGTTGCCTGCAGCGGCGAGTTTTTTTCTTCTGACGTCTTTCAAGGTTTTTTATAACATCAAAAACTTGTTACAAGTGCAGAAAAAATACTAGCTAGGTGACTCCTCAGACCTCACGTAGCGGACTATCTATCTCCGAAGAGATGCCAGGCCAAACTATTGGATTGAACATTGAATTTTGTCGGAAATGGAGTTCAAGAGTACTCAAGACGAGGTAAAACGTGTTCAATAACTTTAACTCTACAACGGCCGCCCTCTTAGTTACTACAACGGCCGTACTCCTTAGCCAAGCTTTCGAGTCTTAACTGCTTCACGGATTATTTTACGGTCATATTTACACGCTAAATAAACTGAACAATTAATGGACGATGTAGATAGATGTTATCGGTCATTTCGCAAAATATTCGATGTTATGTCGAGTACACACACAATGAGCTAGTAGAAACCCCGATGACCATGGCCACCGTATGAACGCTCACATTTGGTATTTTTTCACAGAATCACCGTAAGCAATCCAAAAACGTGGGATAGCACTATGAATAAAATTAGATTCGCTGATCAGCGGCTGACGGCTGATGATCCAGCCAAGCTTATTTTCAGCAGTAAGTTTGCTTCCCGCTCGCTGGCGCCTTTTACTTATCTTAGTTCGACTTTCGGCACCACCAAAATTATATTTTTTGGGTCTAATCCAATCCATATGTTCTGAGACAATGGAGTTGTAGGTCCGTAACAAAATTTAATATGTTCTACTAATGAAACCAAACCATACCAGCCATCGTTCCTTCGTTTGTTAGCGTTGCGCTTGCTTTCGCTCGTGGCGTGTGTACCAGCCATAAACGATCGTGCTATCTGTAGCTGTAGGTAGGAGATGGTGCTCTGCGCTCGAGAGGGCTCGACAATGGTCGTCCTTGGCCGACCCTCGGCCGTGCCACTACTGGTTTTTTCGCATTATCTCCAGCCCAACCATTACGCACAGCGGTGCAGGAGAAAACGTGCCCTGTAGCCTGAGGTTTAAGGTGCATTTGGTGGCGCAGTCGGTTGCACTTAATCGGTAAGTACTCGTAACAACTTTGTTGCGAGCTTCAGCCGTTCATTGTGAATCGTCTGAATGCAATACATATTTCAATACCTTTGGTATCTTTGGGAAAGGTGAGAAAGACAGGAGTCATAAAATTCGTTCATCTACAGCGCTTTACTGACACTGAGGTCGTGGATTAGATTCCGGTAGGCGCAGGTTTTTAATATTTTGTGGATTGTATTTGTTGTAGTGAACTAATGTCCTGCCGGTTACCATGCAGGCTTGGATATACTAGTTTAGTTATAACAATTTATTATTGTAAGTCTTGTCTGTATTGAATATCTGCAAGCCTATCTAAGTTTATCGAAAACGGCCGTAAAACTACAGTGCAGAGGCGATTGGCTACGCCCGCCTATCTCGCAAATAGATTAGCAAGAGCAAGAGACAATTCCGCAGCGTAATTGAACGATTAAATTAAATTAAATCATGCCCTGCGGAGGCGAATTTGCATCGGGAGCGCTGGTTCGAGCTATCAAGCGAGCCGATAGTGGATAGTGATTAAATACCACCTGACTCGGCCTTGGATCTTCATCCAGTCACTCCCACGCTAGTCGGTGTCTACGAACTCGCCAACGCATGTCTACAACTACAACGAGAAGATGTACTAAACAGCTTTATGACTTTCTAAAGCTATCGGATAGATTTTTTGTGAGTTAACATTGTGCCTGTCTAGCGAGTGTCCAACCCCATGGTGTCATTGGAACTGATAATAATACTAAACCTCTTTCAACACATTAACTCCGTGTTACGATAAGGGTGACTTTACAACAAAACTGTAGTCTTACGGGCTGTCGACTTTACCTACCTGCCTATAATAGACTTTGTTTTCTGCGGTACGCTCTCAGTCCACAGCAAAGCTTCTTGTACTACTGACTGTAGGCCCGTACAGAGAATAGGAGCACCCACCGACACAGGCACTTATCGGTAATCTCTCTTCGACCGCAATTCTCTAATTGTCTTTACCTCAGGGTTCACCCTACACAGCTAACTAGACCTAATTAATTGGTTTTATCGGACTGTTTGGTTTCCGCCGTGATTCGCCGACGTAAACATAGGAAGTGGACAAGGTGGCCTGTAGATTGGTCGACTTTTTCTCTACCGACAAAGCGCCCTAGTTTCTTTTTTCGATCGATGAAATTAAGCGTATTGATGCTGATAAATGAAATGGGGCCGTTTCAGACTCAACTATAAATACTGCGAATAATGTTACCGCTGAAAGAAGGAATACAGGCATCAGCAGTAACGAATAACAGCTAGATTTTGTACGGGCAACTGGGCGTAAATGTTGCATCTCGTTTTAGGCACAGAATACATTTACATTTAGGTACAGGTTTTAGGCCTGAGAAAATTTACGGAAGATCAAAATGATGAGTTGAGCACTAGATCAGAGTTCCGTCTTCCGAGGTCGAGAATATCTGCAATACTGATCTTTCTCCGACCGTAGACGCGAAATACGGATTATATTCGGTTCGGACGTTGCGTAAACTCGTTTAGTGTAGAATTGACGATCGTTGTCGCTATAGTTTTACCATTGGAGTACCACCATATCCTACGTTTAGGTACTTTTACGTTCCTAGGACCGCACTTTTTTTTAGCAAGCATTTTCTACCGACGAATTCTGGCAATTTGTCAGTGGCAGCAACTCTCGGATACGTAATTGCTATCTGCCCATTAAATTCCAAGTAGAATAGATACCTTATAACATGTCGCTTACTAATTCTCTCTTTCAAATTACCACGCAATGCCGGGGCACAGCGGGCGCCCAATAGTCTTGACCCCCATAAAAAGGGCAATTGGGATTTTAATTCAATAATAACGCACGTGCCCTACCTATTGCATTGTTTAGATACGATACAAAAGTTATCAACTTTTCATTGTACAAATCTACTTAGTATTGTATCTCTATATTTGTATCTCATTAACCTTAGGTTTGGAATGTAGAAAGGAGCTGTAACAACTGGAATGTCGGATAGTACTTTAGAAAACAGCATTATTCACTCTGCAAGTCTCGAGTGCTTTGCATAGTATCCCCACTGAGAATACAAGGAGGAATGCTATCCAGAAACAGGCTCTGTCTATACGAGACTGCGTATTCACACGAGCGTAACATCATGCTCTTCTTATTGTTCCTTTCAACTACCAGATGGCAAGATTCGCAAGACGAATAATTATATACTATACCTATAGGGTGGCTTTTAATTCTTTAGTCAAACGTTGATAGCTATTTCTACTCCTCAATACTGAATCTGGCAGTAGCTTGAACCTAATAGGTATATGGCCAAAATGACATCAAAATGGCGGCTGAATGGAATGCAGTGGACAAGACTACCAAGGAACCTCACTCAGCGAGTCTCAGTCATGGGCTGCATAAATCATAGATGCACAGGAAATAGGTCTAAAAAAATGTAACCTCATTATCTCGGAAACCATTGATTTCCAAGGCATACTTGGTTCCTTGGGCAACAATGTTCGTTATGATGAGGACAATACGTGGTTTCCCGATTTGTTGGCGGTCTTTTAACACCCTGTATAGGGCCTAAAAGTCGCAAAGGGAAAGGGCAAAACTTCAATGGCTGAAATTATCAATATGCCATGGGTTAGCTTTCTCTCGCTGTGAATCGCATTGAGACATCAACTCTAGGTAACAAGGTAACAAAACATTTCTCATGAATGAACAAAACGAATCCACAAACTAGGCATGTGTTAGGTGTACCACAAAATAAATGGGTAAAAGAACCCACCCATTTAGAACAAAATGAGTCGCTGATACTTCTGGGCCTCAAGTCTCTGTCATGCTGTTGCGATAGGATGTAATGAGGCTCAGTGTTGTAGAAGAAAAATTGGTAGAGAGTAAGGGTCCTGAACCTTAAAATTTTATAGTTTTGCTCCTAGTTGTCGAGGCGGTCTTTCCGTTACATTTAAATCGCGCTATCACTGTCTTAGCGCCAGTTATAAGCGGTTTTTGATGGCGGCCACGTCTGTGACCTCACGCATATTTACAAAATGGTCATTGCTCCGAGACACGCCATCTGAGTTGACCGAGACCCGTTTCCATCTTACTTAGCGGTGTTATTAGGGATAGTTCATTACTGAGTGGATAGTTGGTTTAATGCTAAGGCCCGCAGAGATAAACTCAAGCGCTAAACTGTTGGGAATCTCAACTAATTGTAGATCCTAATGTAGCGACGCCGTAGCACTATTTGTATGAGACACATAGTACACACGACAGCACGTCGACCCTTACACGCTAGCACACGACTCGGTTACGTTACGGGTGACTACAACAAAAGTGTACACTCTGATGTGCTGTCGTGTGTACTACGGCTTCGCACCGACAGACACCTCTCGGATCGGACGCAGTGCGTGAACGCTCTAACAGAGGACGCCAAAATTGCGTAGTTTGTGGTCGCTAATCTGTCGAACTGTGAGAAAGTAACCGCGGGTCACAATATCGTCAGTACGACGTGTACCGCTAGGTTCCGTGAACTTGCGAGGCACGGGCTCTCTCGGTAAATAACATGTTTGCTCTGGGCCCGCACCGACTTGGAACACACAGAAAGTGTACTTCATTTCATACTTGATCCGTACAAATTGTGCTTAGTTAGGCGGAAGTAAAAAAAAAATAGTAATTATTTTACTTTATGCTCTGCTCCATGGGAGAACACCCAGCTTCTAGTGGTAACTTCTATGAAAACGTTGTATTGGATGTTTAGATGGGTAAGCTTTACCAGCACAGCACGTATGAGTTGTATGACGTATGATGTACACACGACAGCACGTAGACGCTTACACGCTAGCACGCTACTCGGTTACGTTTCGGGCGACTTTACAACAAAAGTGTACGTAACTCTGACGTGCTGTGTCGTGTGCACAACAAAATCTTAGCTTTAGTGATAGTCGGTTCAATCCAGAGCATCATACGTGTGGACGAAAGTTAATCACAAGATTCTTCGTAATTTTTTCGTAAGTTTTTGGCGAGTGTTACCTATAATAATATCATGATTGTGTAGGTGAATCTGGCATGACTACGAACAGTTTAGACACTGGCTGGCGGTGGCGACCCATACGAATTGGCGGGATCCTGATTACGTGAGATCTTCTTTGCCTTTTTATATTTTCGTCGTGGTACCACTTGCGCACTTTTTTAGGATATCGCATACCTAAAAGCGCGTTTAGAAGTCGTCATATAACTACGGCGGCGGCTCCAAAGTCAACCTTCGGTACAATACAATTCTGTGGGCAGGGCTATTAAAATACCACCGGCCGGCCTACGCCTCGCCGAATCTAGTAGTCGAACAACCGGAAATGGAAATTATAACCACCGGGGTAAGTAAGAGTCCGTTGTTAACAGTTACGGCTATCTAATAGGCTTTTATCGTAGTTTCAAGGTAATATCTTCAGGGTATTTATTGAAGCCCTCGATTTCACCTTTTAACCTTCTTTAGCTTTTAGCTATAAGGCCGCCATTTGTACTAAATTTTGTTGTAAAAGTGATCTATTGTGTCTTTCTGTTGTGCAATAAAGAGTTCTCTATCTATCTATCTAAGGACTCCTCAATTTCACCTTAGATGGAAAACAACTACAGAGCTGAAACTAAAGAATAGAAGTGAATTTGGCGCATATGAAGCAACTTTGGTGAACTAGGTGAATTTCTCATAGTAAGCATTACCTAATTAGTAAGTTTCGCGATTTGACTACCACGTAAGGTCCTGACAATATTGATCATTAATCAAAATTCATAGAAAATATTTCAAATCAATGGATAAACATAACAGATAGTGCTCTCAGAGTGTTGGCACAAGCCGGCCTGTAACCTACCTAGGTCCAGATGCGAACGAATACCTACAGATTCCGGATTGAATCAAGACACCTACGGAAAGTAAAAGAATTTTCCGCGAAGAAACAAGGAAGCTCTAACTACACTCGTAAAACCGGAGCCTCCGGCTTCCAAGAATGTATAGCAGTATTGCAAAATGAGTTCGAGAGGCTCAAATTGCACTAATCGACTCGTTCGCGAATGCAGACCAACAAGGATCGAAATGAATGCGAGTGACAGACAGCTTTGTCTTATTGCGACGCAGCTAGAGTGATATTTGAATAAAATCTTCGTTTTCCACGTTCAGTTAGATCCTGGTCGGTCTGTAAGGGCGCCTCATCGGCAGATATCAATCGTTTCGTCATGCATCCCTCAACAATACTCGGTTGGAGCACTTAGCTTCCCGGGGGCATAATAGCTTGATGGTACGGTCTGGGACATACCCCTTCTTGTTTGATTGAGACGCACTTATCACCGCCTATTAAGAGCTACTGGGATAGCAGTAGCCGTCGAGGACTTTACCTTGTTAGATCATCTTACGATGACGTGCCTCAGATCTTTGGTCCGGCGACTCGACTATGTATCTTACAGCGAATGCGCCACCACCAGGGGGCTGATTCTTATCGTATCTATCATTTAATGTTTTTCTAGTACTTTCAGCAAAAAAGAGACCAAGAATAAATAGAGTATTATCTTTCGATGGTTGTAGGAGAAAAACGAGGAAAACCTTGATTTGTCATTCTACTGGGAACCTATCGACACGCCATAGCTTTACAGACTTAAGCCCCTGTCCTCACAAAGCGGACCTTATCGAGCTTTGACAGATCGTTACACCTATATCTGTTGAGAGAGAGCACTGTATCATTATGGGTCTTCATACAAGACGTTTATTTTAGGGTTATGTTACTTAAACAGCATAATGTTATCGTATGTGTTTAACGAGCCGTGCATTATGAAGTTTATTAGCTATCATGAGCATCAATGAAAGATGCTCTTGAAGGCCGGAAAGGACGTAAGAGTAGGTACCTAAATAACCCAAGAGCAAGCGATTGAAGACTGCAAAATAAAATAATTGTATAGTGGGCAGCAATCAGCAGCAGATAGCAACTCTATCTGAATTGTAGAGATCCGAGAAGCATAAAATTACTTGTGTTCGTGTATTCCTTTTCACACCAACCCCATTTTTCCCCGCTTTTTTCAGAATATCGTCAATCCAAAGAGCTTTTGGTCTACTCACCGACCGTTCATTCTGGGGCGCACTCCGTGGCCTGTGGCTGCCCAAAACTGTGACGACACTCGGGCAAACTTAATACACGTAGGCCCGATTCAGTGAGTCAACAATGCAACTAAGGCCTAACAAGTGCAATTATTAATTAACGACCCACATTGCCAAACTTCGCGTTGTTTTGGGTGCGTTGCATTGACTGACCGAGCAGCTCGCCGAGGCTGCCGCATGGGGCAAGTGCTTGTTCAATAGCCGGGCCCACACTTACCGAGTAGCCTACGAGGCAAGCGGTTGTCTGGCGTTTAGTGACAGGACCCTCCACCAACCCATGGTCATACCCACATCATGTCATGATGACCGATTCTGTGGGCCAGCAAATTGATAGGTAAATATTTCAACCTAGTCAATATTGACCCTACACATATATTTTTTAAGAATGTCCCTGTAAGTTTCATAATTTGCACTCTCCCCATCTGGGGCTCGACGTCACACGCACGGGCGTTTAGTGACAATCGCGACAAATCGCGACAGTCGCGATGGTAGATCTGTTTACTCTAGACGAGCATTTCTCTCGTGCGGCAGCCTTGGCGAGCTGGGCCTCAAGATTCGCAGTTCGCAATCGTGTGTCGCAGTTGTTATGACTTACCCGTTTTTCTCCTACAACCTTTTGAGACACAACTGCGTTAGATTTGAGGCCCTGCTCGGTCAGCCTGTACACACCTATACATTTGTGAAAATTCAAATTCCCCAGCGAAATTGCGCCATTTCCTAAACAAACGCTGCTGATGCCTGGGTTCCGGCGATCCACAAAACGGCTAATGATCGTGGAAGCACGCTTCGGCGCCCGCCATGTTGCAACGGAGCCCGGCTATTTCCGGAAGCTGGTGGAAATTGGGCCATGTCAGGTGCTCATCCATCCGCGTTGCCTCTAACCAAGGTTTTGAGATAAAAAAACAATATCAATCGCAGGGTAAAAAATCGAGCCAGCGATAGGCTTTTTTTGCCCTCGTAAAACGCTGCACTGCAGCCAGAGTCAAAGTTCACCCATCTAGTGGAGATGCCACTGGACGTGGACGCTGTATAAATCATTAGTCCTAAAAATAAAGTAGTTTTTTTTTAAACCACTGATCTTACTCGTGGGGCCAGCCATAGGTCCTGCGTAGTGATTAAATGCTGTTGTCCCAAATGCGAGTACATACTGAGTACAAAGTGGTGACCTAGAAGTTCGATGACTAGGTGGTCGCACAACTAAGCTCGAGCAGCTGCATTGCAGTGGATGAGGATGGCACCCGTGTATGGATAAAGAAGCCTTTACTCAGAGTGGGTTTTATGATCGAATGGCCACCAGAGCTTGGAAGATTTCTATTACGGGATAACGATTGTAGGATGAGGGGAATAGGTCAGAGTTTTTAATTATGTTGAGGCGCAAATTTAATTAATCCGCAGTTGTTTGAATGTATGTAATGTTGTGGTGTACAAATTCCCAAATCCGGCGCCGTTTGGCAAGACAATTAAGTTAAAATTCGGAGTACGTTTAAGTGGCTCTTATAGCCTTCTGCCTTTTTATTAGACTAAAAGGCTGTTACATTAGCATGCCTCATAAACCTGAAATGGGATTGCAGCGTACCGAGTACCGACATTTACTACATTGAATACTACTTCAATTATTAATGACCAGTTTACGAAGGGATGAGTCTATACTACTGACTATCAGTATGATAATAAATCAATAGTTTTGATTGGTTTCAGATTATTACCGTACATACCTAACCATACCAAGGCGTGAGTAGGAAATTTCTCCGATATCGACAAAATATTATACCCACTATCTAGCTATAGAAGTAGTTTGTCAAATGTTGAGCCCTGCACTTGATTCCTTGGTGCTACAGCGACGGTATCAACGAAATCGTCATCCAGCCTCAAGGTATTGAACTACGTCATATCTTTCATCTATTGTAACATTGGTTGTACTGATTTACTTTTTGTATTGTGTTGTGGCTTTTGAATAAAATACATATCATATATCTATTGCCTATCCTTATCTAGGGCAGGACAAGGGTAGTTGAGGCCGAGAACTGGATGGCGATCAGTGGGAAGACCAGCAGCCCGATGGTCGGACGCCATCGTCATTGCGGCGGAGGGTCCATGGATGCGGACGGCGGGGGACCGTGAGAGGTGGCGCGAGGGGAAAAGGCCTATACCGAAACAGTGGGCAGACGTGGGCTAATGATGATGACGATGATGATGTAGGGATTAGCGGTCAGTCGGAAGAACCGCAGCTAGATGGCCGTACGCCATCTTTGAGGGTCCATTGATGTGGAATTGCGGGTGGTCCGAGTAGGAAAAAAACTTTTGCATTTATTATTTTAATTTTCATATTTATTTCCATTGCTATGGTTAGGAAAATAAGAGTATCCCACCCAAAACATTTAAAATGTGAAAATTTTGGAGCCAAGTTCATTGCGTGGTTATTGATTTCACCGACAAAATAATTGAGATCTAAATGGGTGCCAAGTTCTTTAGCTAATCCTGAAATTGACTTGTTAAATTTCAACAGTCGAATTATTTACACAAACCAGAAAATTTAGAATAAATAGAACCTCAAGAAATGACGCGGCTAGTTTAAAAACATGTATTTTTTAAATGTATTTGCCTGTAAAAACTAGCCGCGTCATATATTGAGGTTCTATTTATTCAAAATTTTCTGGTTTGTGTAAATAATTCGACTGTTGAAATTTAACAAGTCAATTTCAGGATTAGCTAAAGAACTTGGCACCCATTTAGATCTCAATTATTTTGTCGGTGAAATCAATAACCACGCAATGAACTTGGCTCCAAAATTTTCACATTTTAAATTGCTATGGTTAGGAAAATAAGAGTATCATACGAATCGGTAGTAAGTAGGTCTTGTGCAATTATGCTTAGTGAGTAAAATGCATTGGAGAACCTTGTAACTCTTGGAATTTACGTAATCAACAATGACCGGGTATGAATTTTTATACTTTTACGACGTGATTGTTTTGCGATGCCCTTATAATGCAAGCGAAGGTTGCAGTTGATGCAGCAGCGTAAAGCCTACCATTATTATAATGCAATTAATAAAATACCTTCAAGGTAATTAATTTTAAGTTTCCTGAGGTTATAATGTATGTGTACTGTCAAAAGTATTTTTAATTCCGGGATCGAAAACTGTACGTCGCTTTGTGGTCGGTAGATCAATGATACGATGGACTTTTGGTGAAGATAAGATTAGAAGTCTTGTATTAAATTTAGCCTCATCTCTATTCCACGCTACAATAGCGTTTATCGCTTGGCAATAGTCTTTGGAAATATTCTAAAGCACAAGATGCTCTAATCTAAATGCTTGAGTGTAGTCCTATAATACGGGCTTTAGGGAACAGTAAATTCTCACATAAACCTCCCAACTAGACTGTTTGTACAGGTCAAAGCACCATTACAACAAACCGAACATTTAGTCCATTCTGTTGGTCTTGATACAGTTTAAATAATGTAGGTAGTTAAGCAAGTGACAGGGCCTCTACTCCGTTAGCAAAATTAACACGGATTTCACTCACGTGTACAGGAAGCGTCACGAGTTATGAGCGCTCGACGAAACTGGTGGGGATGTCTGCGCAAGTGTGTACAATCGCGCGCAAAATGTCTAATATCCACGCGGGATCTAAGACTAACGCTGAGCTGAACTATAGTTGAGTGAGATACTATAAAAATCGGAGAAACTGACTAAACTTAAAGATTGAAAGTATTATTTGCGGATTTTGCACTCGTTATATTTTTAATGGTTTTCTATACAATTATTTTAACGGACATTACGATAAAACGGGTGTACAATCAATGAAAAATAATCTCAATCTAATATTGTATTGTTCTCAATAACTTTTTTGAGTCTTACTGAACTGTATTTTTAAAACATTTTGTTTCGGCATTCTTTCTGCGACGAAACTAAAAAACGATGTGCGCGACTGTACCCAGAGGCTAGACCGACCGATCTACCAATCACGCGCCCGCGCTCTCCGGCGATCGCGCCTCTCCGTCGCCCCCCGCGTACCCCGCCAAACAGACCCAAAAAATGAGTTCTGCGCATTCAAGGTCAGCGCTTATAACTCGTGACGCTACCTGTATTGTTCAACAATATCCAATAATCATCAGCCCATTATCAGTAACTTCTGAGTAAAGATCCTGCGTCAGACGTAGTCGCATCCACTGCTTTCTAGCTACGCTGGCTAAGTCGGCGGACCATCTGGCTGGTAGTCTCCCCTCCCTACTAATCTCTTCGCCACTCCATAATTGACTTCGTCCATCTGTCATCATCATCAGTGCCAGTGCGCCTAGCAAGAAGGCCTGCCCATTTGCACTTTAAGGTGGGATGATAGCGACGTGGCGGGAAATTTAAAATTTTCACAGTTTTTCAGTTTAACTACAAAATGTGAAAAACTGTGAAAAATTTCATTTTCCCGCCACGCTGCTATCTTCCAGCCTTAAAGCCCTTGTAAATAAGCATCATCAATGAAAATTCGTCCACTAGGTCATGTCCAAATTGCACGAACAATCAGCGCTGGTTCTGGGGCGATTTGATGATCAAACGAACAGGTGTGCGCCGATAATCGCGTTAAATTTGGACGTCTAACTGGATGTTATAGCAGTTCGATACGTCACTCTGTCTATGAACTTGAATGTTTAATCATGCTACCCAGACGCATTGAATCCAATGGGTCTGTTCCAAACCAACTTCGAAAAAAAAAGGCTCAGTTTAGCTCGTATGTTGTATGTTTGTATAGTATATTTCTTAATGGACCAGAGCACACAGTTTACAATATTAGGTTTATGTACACAGTTGAGAAACTTACTTACTACATATTTGCTACCCATCACCTTAATTTACTAACAAAGCTGCGTGCCATGGCCAATAAATGGGTTCTGGCTCAGCATATGCTATGGAACAGATATAATCCCATTCCCATAGCGCTGGAGTATCCCGAGTAGGAGCCCCGTCCACTAGTTCCCTTCGCGCGGCCTTGCTCGCTATCGCCGCGGCCTGTCCCGTGGCATTTGCCAAATTCCTCTAAGCCAGGTAAAGACCGAGATTAGGCCGCTATTGTGGGCTTTATTTGGCCTAGATACAGGTCCTATGCGGAAAGGTGGGCCTAGCGAAGGCGGACCTAAGGCTGCCGCAAACAGTCTGACACAAAACTCTTAAACGCGCCTGAGAGTGTTGGCTTACCGTACGTAGCCACCGAGAACAAGATAATTTCGGATTATTTTATATGGTGTGATGGGCGTAGGGTGGACAAACAGCCGAGTAAATGTACGTACTTATCGCTACTTCGGCGCCGTCATATCGTCCTTGGTGACGTGACGGAGACGGCTGCGGTGGACATACGCCCTATCGCTAAAATCCGAAATCCTTTAGAAGTGGAGTGAATGGTTTAAAACGCGCGACACATATAATTCATCCAAATCTTTTGAAAATTTGATACTTTTAGATGTTTATGAAAAAGTTGCACTTTTAGGCGAAATAGCCTATCGAATCCGGGGACTCGCAAAGCCAGCTGGCTCATTTTCCTAAGTCGATGTCGCAGGCGGAATCTAGTTTGTAGATAATTATAATGCTTAGTCCGTTGTTTGCGAATTAAGACGCTATCTTATAATTTAGGTTGAATGCTAAATCCAGTGTCATAATGACTTGGTGTCTCTGTATTTCTCTATAATTAGGGGATAATACCGTTATAGGTAGTGATGAAAGGACTCGAGTCTTGTAAGCCTTTTAAGAGAGACTCGCCTCAAGCAAGACTAAAGCGAGCCTTTTAGCTCTAAAGCCCTGTGCCTTTAGGCGGGTTTTAGAGTCACGCTGACGCTCGGCGCTGAGAGAACAATATGTATGGTGACTATACAATTAATTGTATGGAATTGGTCTCTCAGCGCCGAGCGTCAGCGTGATCCTAAAACCCGCCTTAGTCTTTTAAGGAGGCTTTTGTCTTTTAAGCCTTTTAAGGAGGGCAAAAGACTAAGGACTAAAGGCTTAAAAGGCTCTGTAACAGACTAAAAGCCTTATGCATAAGGTGCGTAGCATAAGGTGGTGATGGTAAGTTTCACCTAAATTGTTTGTCACTGTTGAACCAGTGTTTCTGACCTAAACCTTTCTGTAGTCCAATCCAATGCAGTCATTGGTCCAATCCAATGATATATTGCATATAGTCCAAACGAGACAAGACAGAAGGCAAAATTATTGATGAGATCCACCGTTATTAATTCAACAAGTCCAAAGTTTCATTACCCAGGAAGAAGCCTTTTAGCAAAAACCTTCGAAAAACAATGATAATAATAATTCCTGAAATACCTCAAATATTAAGTAACTACAGACAAGTGACCTTGGACAGTAACCAGGTGTTTGTAACGTCACATCTCTGCCATTGATTACGATCATAAGCAAACAAAAAGAACAGGTTTCTGTGATGAGAAGCCTCAGTGAATAATTTAATAATAAAAATAGCTATCTGAGAGAACACAGTTATTTGGTCCAAAGTGCTTATTTCGTTTCCTTATTGGTTTGCATAGTTTTTGTGTCAATGTTAGTTATTTTTGTACAAGAATGGAAGGAATATTAAGTACTTTTAATTTACCTTACCTACATCGCCATGTATCCAACTGCCCTTTGCATTATGTCCGCAAACACCTTGCATTTTTAATGGCAGTGAATTTGATGATTTGTATGTTGTTCAGTGAAGATTTTTCAGTGATTAGTCTTTTTGTTTAAGTCATACAACCCCATCCAAACATGTCCACCAGGCAGTCAAGTGTCTGAGTGGTCCCTTCAGCAATCTGATGTGCCTGATTTTGCTGGTATAAATCGTAAATTATTTATATCTACAATGCGTTTCAGTGACAGTATCAATTTATGTGTGTGTGAAAGAGAAAAATAATTATGAACACTGAAAAATGTATTATATTTTAATAACAAGTAAGAAAATTTAAAATCTTATGTCAAGAAATAAAAAAGGCTTATATTAAGGGTCATTTTCATTTTAAAATTTTGAGTGAGCCATAGTGAAAACAGACATCTTTAGACTGAATTTCATTATTACAACTAGTATAACGGCTAGATTAGTATTTTTATAGTACCGGAAAGCACTTTTCATGCCTTTAAATAGCAATTTAAAAAAACTATGCGTCATTGAAACCCTAAAATGTCACAGTTCGTGGCTGTTCCTTTTCCAGTTTTCATTATTATTTTATTTTCGATAGTCTTATTTTTGCCGGTAGACCTGATATGTAACCCACGTTTGTACTTAATATGGCTTTACGAATACAGTTTTGAATCATTTTATGGCTTTGTTTTTGAAGTCCTAGCTTACGGATAGTCTTGTTCCTTTTTTTTTTGTCACAGATGTGGTCCTTAGCATTTCGCACACTATCTCGGTATATTATGAATTTTAAGCTCTGGAAACACTGGCGACAAGAAAAGCGAACATCAGCCATTTTGCTTTTTGCGGCAGCGGAACACACAGGAGTACTGATCCAAGTTGAGAACATGTTTTGTTTTGAATTCTGGAAAACGACAAGCATAACTCGTATTAGATGTGGCCATCAGCATTTATCAGGTGGCTGAGCGATCTTCACGACTTTTATAATTTGATAAGGTTTTGGTGTGTAAATGCCGTCAAATCAGTTTCGCGTTGTTAGTGTAGTTTTTAGGTTAGTTTATAATGGCCATGATGCAAAAATGTCACAGGTGTGGTTTTAAAAAGTTGTCACAGACGTGGTTTTATTCAAATTATGTACACACAATTATAATGAAACTAAGTAAAATCGTAAAAAAATAAACTTTATTTGATCTGAAATAATATCTTAAGTTGATAAATATTGATAATATTTGTTTTGACTTTAATAGAAGGACGAATCTAACACTTTTTTTATTTGCGAATAATATCCCAAAAGCTATGACGTTCATAAAAATTACAATGCTAAGTAGTTGTAGGTGTGTTTTAAGTGCATTTCTAAAGACAAACGTCACAAAACTCACAAACGTGGTCGTGAAATGTACTGAATTTCTGTAGATAAGTCACAGACGTGGTCAATATGTCACAGACGTGGCCAGATTTTTTTTTCAAAATTTATTTAAAAAAAAATTAAAGGTCATTAAGCTCTGCCAGATATACTGGTTAACTTTTGTGAAGGTTGTCCATCGAATTCGGTAAAAAAAACACACATCTGTAAGATAACATGCCAGAACACAACTTTTGATAATGACCCTTAAAATAAGATAATGCAAAGGCCTAAGTTTTTAGGCAAACACACACAAGACTCTGTTAATTATTACGTCCCAAGTCATTGAAGAAAACATTGAGGATGAACTTCAAACATGCATCAAAGGGAAACAACGCTAGTTTTGAAGTTAATCCTAAATGTTTTCTTTAATGACACGGCTTAGAAGGTACTTAATTATATCAAGAAACTAGTTTTATAACTGTTGGCCTAATAATTATCTTGGTTTACTTGCATGCAAATCTGGGGGCACGGCAGTGCCCCCGCCAGGTCGAGCGCGAAGCAAACACTGCCGTACCATCCTTTACTGGAACCATTTCGCCGCATTTTCAGGCCCCTATTTGAGAACCTCTGGATAAGACTAGAATGCAGAAATTTTCGTCATCTCGTAAGCTATAATCACATACCTAAAATCCAAAATTTCAAGTCTGTAAGTCATTTAGTTCCGAAGTTAAGCGAAAGCAAAGTTTCGCATTTATGACACACACTCACTCACTCACTCACTCATGATCATCATAATAGAACTAGTACTTCCCATAAACTCAGAGAGCTGAAATTTGGTACAGAGTTAGGGTTTAATGGCCACATAAAGGGAAAACTATAAAAACTAAGATAATCGAAGATCTGGAGTACCTGGTGACCCGGATTAGAAAACACAAGAGCCCTAATAGAACTAGTACTTCCCATAAACTCAGAGAGCTGAAATTTGGTACAGAGTTAGGGTTTAATGGCCACATAAAGGGAAAACTATAAAAACTAGGATAATCGAAGATCTGGAGTACCTGGTGACCCTGATTAGAAAACACAAGAGCCCTAATAGAACTAGTACTTCCCATAAACTCAGAGAGCTGAAATTTGGTACAGAGTTAGGGTTTAATGGCCACATAAAGGGAAAACTATAAAAACTAGGATAATCGAAGATCTGGAGTACCTGGTGACCCTGATTAGAAAACACAAGAGCCCAACCAAACTATTATAGATCGACATATACCGCCCTTATAAAAAATTTTGATGTCAAAAATCGAAGGTCTGAAGTATCTGATGAAGAACCCTCAGCTGGTCTCAGCTGTATAAGAGATAATGGTAATAATGCCCCCTTCTACTATTGTTACATAAAAATATCGACTGTCATTGCAGAAATCCAGCGTAGTGGGACACATCTTCTAATTTAATCTAGCCTATAGCGTCCTACTGCTGGGCGAATGCCTCCCCTTCTGCTTTTAATACGCATATAAATAAAATTAAAGGAAATCTCTGGATAAGACTAGACTGGCTTTTATACTTATACTTACAATTTAACAAGAAGAAATAGTCTAACGATTAACTTTATTCTACTCGAACATTACACAAATTAAAAAACTGTTTCCAATAAGAAAATCTAATGAAATAAATCAATATGCCCACGTTTCTACAAAAAGAAGTGAAATCCCACCAAAAACATTCTGTAAAAAACTAGCCAGGTCTCGATGGAGCTGCTTGTTTATCTCTAAAAAGTAATGAAATCTAGACAAAGTCGTGCCAAGTCTATGGTTCCTTACTGCGATTTCTTTAGTATTACAGTTAATGTTGTGTGACTTGGCCGTTGAAGGGTATACAAGGGTACAAAACCAGGTGCTCCGTGACACCATTGCACCAATCTGAAGCCAGAACCGCTTGTGTGCCCTTCAACGGCCAAGTCACACAACATTAACTGTAATACTAAAGAAATCGCAGTAAGGAACCATAGACTTGGCACGACTTTGTCTAGATTTCATTACTTTTTAGAGATAAACAAGCAGCTCCATCGAGACCTGGCTAGTTTTTTACAGAATGTTTTTGGTGGGATCACTTATACGTAATAGAATGAATCATGATCTATTTATTGATATTGAGTTTAGGATTTAATTTTATATTATTTATGTATATATGTTGTCTGGAGGCCACCATTGAAATAAATGAATAATAAAAAGTATTTAAAGTGACTTGGTTTGAAGACAAAAATTTAAGGATTTTAGAAAATAAAACTTATTGTTCGAGAACCTAACATAATTACTGATTCAAGCTATAACAGGAGTAGAGTAAACACAGCTTTTGCTTTTTTGGCCATTGCTTTGAAATAGGGGCTATGAAACGAAACCTTCAAGAGATCCCCGCTCCATCCAAACCACAACCTTGCCCCAGAATACACTAGATTTTCTTCATTACTAAATGTGTCTCCATGGTACACCATATTCAAGTTCAAGCGAAGGAGGGTAATTTTTTCCATTCATACAGGTTTTTCCTCAGACCACCAGCAAGTTGGTGATTGCACCTAGCATGGTTTACGCAGTAATTGAAATAAATATGGGTGTTGATCACTTTTAAGTTTAGCCACCTGGCACAGATGCCGTGATGAATACAATGTGAAACACTCATAATTGCCAAAAGCACCATAACAGTGTTTCATTGCAACTATCAATTAAAACGTCTTCCACTGGGAAATAGACCATAAAACGTCGAAAATTTCACACGGACTCCACGCAGAATACTTTTACGATGCATCATTCTGTAGGAGCGCGACTTTTTCGAGCGGAATGTCGCCGTTTCAGTAGTGAGATGTTATCAGAATCTGCGCGCAATCAACTAATCCGCCGTTATCTACAGGTCCGGTTGAAACGGCGGCGGTGCCCGCCTGCTGTTGCATCGAAGCCCTATCGCAAATATTCGTGTCGTGGCATCAAAACCAGTAACCACCGCACCGCACGGGGACTAATTAGGACGAATCACCCTCTCGACTCACCTGCACTCCTCAACAAGTAGATAAACACCGTAACAGTGCAAGGTAATCCAATATTGTATTGACCACTGATCCTATTACGAAGAGGACACAAGAACATTCAGGGCACACTTATAATTTTGCAAACACCAAACCGACACTAGATTACACGGCGCTTCGGTCAATAAATTACACAGTTTTGAACACAATTTTGAGGAGAATCCCGATTATTCCAACACAAGAATTCGGCATCGGTCACTCGCACAACGACTCGTTGAAAGATCGGCCATCACTGAAAGTGTTGCCAGTGAAAAAGTCACATTAGTCGTCAACTTCATTCATTCTTTAGGCGGCGTGCACATTGTGGACTTTAGGTGAGGAGCAACTTGATACGTTTTACGTTACAACATTCGATATGGTTTGACTACGTTGATTTTGATAATGGTTGATATGCCAGCTATTGAGTATTTATCGACTACGTATATGCCGAGGTCAAGGAAGGTAGTACCTACATTATCCAGCAAGCGTAGCATAAGGCTGGGTTTGAGTGTATCTATGGGTTTATAATATGTATATGTATCTCACTCTTTCTTTTGACTTAGAGCGGGATAAACAGAGTTATAAACCCATAGATACGCTCTAACCCAGCCTTATGTATGCTACGCTTGCTGGCCACATTTTTTGGTGATTGACCATCAGTCTGTGGAGATTGTCAAGGCACGCAGGGTCGCAGACTGATCTGATGCCATTGAAAGTCGCTCGGCCATTTTCCAGAGAAAGATCATGATATAAAGTCGGCGAGAGTCACTATTGTGAAAAGAGCTTTATAATTTGTTTTTTAATACTTGCAACACAGATCTTTTCATTCTTTCATTTTTTTTGTGGCATGGATTCCAAACAGTATCCCAACAAGAAAATCCACTTGTCAAATAACGTTGCAACTATTGCAGATTTCATGAGCAACAGGGCAGACAATGCAGCTAATACTCAACTAGGTAGGTCAGACCAGTCCGGAGGGCATCAGACAGACTAGGTCGGTCTCAGACACTGGTACTCATCGCTAGAATACATTTGTTGAGGTTTCCGTGGAACCTACTCGGGCTTTGTTATGTAGCTCCATACATTGCCACTCCTTTATTACCTACTGTAGCAGTATGCTACTGAGCCGCATTTAACTGATTTCTAGCTCAGAAACAAATGCTGGGGTAAATAAAGAAAATACATTAGTAAGGAATATAAAATTTATTAGTAACAATTTCCCATGTGGCTAAACAGATCTGTAACAGTTCAAATACAATGCTGAAAGATATCAATTTCATTTATAGCCAAAATACTTCAATTCCTTCAAATTGGATGTAAAAGTCAAAAACTTAAAACGAGGGATGAGGGGGGAGTTGATAAAAAATACACTTGAAACGAATTAAAAATTATAACACTGAAGCGAAGTTGTACATGGTGGGACGACAAATATAATACAAATAGCCTTATTTTAGAACATATTATATAATTATAGGCACAAGTTTTTTTATGTAACAGATAGAAAAGAAAAATAATAAATATAAGTCTACATGCACAAAAGTAAATAAGTACTTATAAAGTAATAATACAAATTGTGAATTGATAACAAGTGTTTTTTTTTCTTTTTTATATACTTATGATAAAATGGACTCTTCTACAAAACTAATACAACACAATAGAAGTCATTGCTACATTGCTTACACCCTTTTAAATTAACAAAGTAATTCAAATAAAAAAACTATGTTCAGTACGAAAATAAAATTGCTAATCAACATTTCTTTACAACTCCATGAATGTACATTTACTTATATTAATATATGTTAAATATTATGTTAAAATATAACACAGTCTGCACATAGATACTTGGCACAAAATTATATAAACATTGATAATAAAGCGACATAATAACAAGTTTCACATGCATAAGGACCTAACAGTATATTATCTTTGCTATGCAGTGGATTTCGTGAGCAAAATATATTTCAGTAGAACAAATAAATAGAATGCATTATCACATGGAAAGCTTGTCAGATACGACAGACGCTAAAAGTATTTGTTGAATATATTTTTTCCTCTTTCTAGCTAGTATAGTGTAATAATGGAACCATATTTTATAATTTATACATTATTATTAGCAGTCATTTAAAGGATTAATATTCTTGTTCATTTGAACCTTAATTCTTTGGTTAATCTAATTCAATTTAATAAATATCTATGGCCTCCTCGTAGGATTGGTGGCTTTAAAATATTTTGAAGTTCTGTTGATAATTACATTTCGACAAAATACTTTGAATGCTAAATGATAGAAACCATATAGGTCTCATCTGGTTTACGAAAAAGGAAAGCTTTGGTCTGTAGTAAATGCATGATAAGTACATTCGCAACACACAACTCTCAGGATCAAACACAACACACAAACCTTACTTTCTATCAGTAAAATTTCACTTTTTTGTCTCAAAAGGCTTTCTGATTATGCATTTCCTAGTTATTCTTTATAACAACACTCAATATAATTTAAAAAAAAAACCCCTATATTTGTAAATACAAATGATGAAATATATCATACAATAGATCTGAATATAAAAGAAGGAATTTCAATGTTATGCATTTACAAAATACTATAAACAACTTCTATCTATCTATCTACGATTTGAACATCTAGTTATTTGTAATATAAGTATAATATTCAAAATTTCAATAACTGCATCATATCTACATTTAAAATCTTCACGCCATCTCAATATTCTTTCAGTTTACATTGCCACTGACTGAATATTTACAATACAATACATTCAAGCTCTTTTCTTAACTCGATACCAGTTTGTTTTCCATGCAAAGTGACTAGCTCTGCGACTAAAATCTCCACAATGAAAAGCAATAAATTTAAAAAGCTTCACAGAATAATGCTTCCTTTGATTTAGAAGGAAGCCCCTTTCAATCTGTAACATGATACATTGCTCAAATGATGAGTCTCGATGAAAAACATGCGCAGGCCCACTTTGATGTATTATTTTGTTATTAACCCTTTTTGGAAAAAAAAAAAAATTCAAAATTATTGTTATTAAGGGTCCGTATAAGGCTAACTAGCGCCACCAATGTTGAAAAAATCATATCTCGCTTCAGAAGAAGTTTCTGACAAAATCCTAAGATGAGCTCATGCGCCATGCTTTTCTAGATTTTTAAGTGTGGGTACCCAACTCAATTTCTAGTCTTAAGCTAAAAAATTTTCGATAACCGCCAAAAACGGCCGTTTTTGGCGGTTATCGAAAATTTTTTAGCTTAAAAGTAAATTTCGAAGAGGGTATCTACACTTAAAAATCTAGAAAAGCATGGCGCATAGGCTCATCTTATGATTTTTCCAGAAACTTCTTCTAAAGGAAGATATGATTTTTTCAACATTGGTGGCGCTAGTTAGCCTTATACGGACCCTTAATATTAATATACCATCTTTCCCGAAAAACCCCGTTTTTAAGTTGTAATCCTGCACATAGCCTAAGTCAGGGGTCACCAATTAGTTTCGCTCGGGGTCCGTTTAAGAAATGAAATGACCATCGCGGTCCGCACAATTTATAGAAAAAAATATTTATTAAAAAAATGTAACTACGGAAATAACAAATGTATTTTTTACATATCAATGAGAAAAGTGTTTTTTTTTGCTGCCGACTATCTGTCTGAAGTTTGGAGTAAAATTGGTGCATGGTGATGTTAATCAGTAGGTTGAGATCGAAATTTATCTCGCTTGTTAGCTCGTTACTTCGCCCGGCCGTTTTTGAACTGACGTCAATAAAGATAAAATGCGGGGGATACATTTTTATTATATTACGTACTCTACGTGCAAGTTGCTGTGTTCTCGCGGTCCACACAAAATGCGTCGGCGGTCCGGATGCGGACCGCGGTCCGCCATTTGGTGACCCCTGGCCTAAGTGATGATGCATTGCAGCAACGTCGTCAGGAATTAGGACCAAATCTTTTTTCTATTAAAGTCTTTATTTCTAAATCTTTATTCTATTTTTTTTTTTTTTTAATTTGTCGGTGTAGCCGACTAGTTTCGGTTCTCATTCGGAGACCTTCTTCATGTAGAACGAGACGGCCCTCGCGACGCCACGGCTAATCTCGAACTGCGTTTGAGTAGCCGCCGGTGCGGGGGGTGGTGGGGGTTCACGAAAGTTTATGTTTAAAAATAGGACCAAATCTTCATCAAAATCATACAGCGACTTTGCACGACTGTTCGCGCACAAACATCCAACGTCAATAGGGCTTTAGGTTGCGGCATGTTGACTGCGCCACTCCGTTTGATTGATCGAGCACATTTTTTCTAAGGGGACCGCTGGCGTCGCGTGGCCACTAGCTTAATCATAGTAGGCTACTTTGCGCTGGGCCTGAGAATATGCACAATTTTTCTGTGCTATCTTTTATTCAAGCTTGTGGATGGGGCTCGCTGCTAGTGCCCGTATAGTTGCCAACACAAAATGAACCTTACTGTCCAGAACCGATGAACATTTTTAGCTCCTACACTGGTTAAAAGTACCTAGTCTCACAGTAGCACGCAGGCGGTGCGTAGACGCAGGCCTGCGCGGGCTGTGAAGGGCCCCGAAGGACCGGTTAATGTAAAATGTTTTGAGAATCAATCTCTCACATTGATTCTCAAAACATTTTTGTCGGGTACAGTACCTAACAGTGAGCAGTGATATAATAAGCCAACGACATCGTTAAAGACAGGAAACGTGGATTTAAAAAATATGCAGTTTCTCTTTTCGCCACAAGAATTTGGGGCTCTTTTCCGAAAGGGCCCAAAATTATGGTGTGCCCGAGGTCCCCAGCATAGTTTGTGACGGTCTTGCTCACAGTAGTGCGCAGACGCAGGCCCGCGCGGGCTGTGAATCACGCGGTGTAGTCGCCGCAGCACGCGGTGCAGTCGAGGCAGCGGTGGCCCAACACAAGATGAACCTTACTGTCCATAACCGTAGTCTCACAGTAGCACGCAGGCGGTGCGCAGACGCAGGCCCGCGCGGGCTGTGAATCACGCGCGGTGGTCGCCGCAGCACGCGGTGCAGTCGAGGCAGCGGTGGCCCAACACAAGATGAACCTTACTGTCCATAACCGTAGTCTCACAGTAGCACGCAGGCGGTGCACAGACGCAGGCCCGCGCGGGCTGTGAATCACGCGCGGTGGTCGCCGCAGCACGCGGTGCAGTCGAGGCAGCGGTGGCCCAACACAAGATGAACCTTACTGTCCATAACCGTAGTCTCACAGTAGCACGCAGGCGGTGCGCAGACGCAGGCCCGCGCGGGCTGTGAATCACGCGCGGTGGTCGCCGCAGCACGCGGTGCAGTCGAGGCAGCGGTGGCCCAACACAAGATGAACCTTACTGTCCATAACCGTAGTCTCACAGTAGCACGCAGGCGGTGCGCAGACGCAGGCCCGCGCGGGCTGTGAATCACGCGCGGTGGTCGCCGCAGCACGCGGTGCAGTCGAGGCAGCGGTGGCCCAACACAAGATGAACCTTACTGTCCATAACCGTAGTCTCACAGTAGCACGCAGGCGGTGCGCAGACGCAGGCCCGCGCGGGCTGTGAATCACGCGCGGTGGTCGCCGCAGCACGCGGTGCAGTCGAGGCAGCGGTGGCCCAACACAAGATGAACCTTACTGTCCATAACCGTAGTCTCACAGTAGCACGCAGGCGGTGCGCAGACGCAGGCCCGCGCGGGCTGTGAATCACGCGCGGTGGTCGCCGCAGCACGCGGTGCAGTCGAGGCAGCGGTGGCCCAACACAAGATGAACCTTACTGTCCATAACCGTAGTCTCACAGTAGCACGCAGGCGGTGCGCAGACGCAGGCCCGCGCGGGCTGTGAATCACGCGCGGTGGTCGCCGCAGCACGCGGTGCAGTCGAGGCAGCGGTGGCCCAACACAAGATGAACCTTACTGTCCATAACCGTAGTCTCACAGTAGCACGCAGGCGGTGCGCAGACGCAGGCCCGCGCGGGCTGTGAATCACGCGCGGTGGTCGCCGCAGCACGCGGTGCAGTCGAGGCAGCGGTGGCCCAACACAAGATGAACCTTACTGTCCATAACCGTAGTCTCACAGTAGCACGCAGGCGGTGCACAGACGCAGGCCCGCGCGGGCTGTGAATCACGCGCGGTGGTCGCCGCAGCACGCGGTGCAGTCGAGGCAGCGGTGGCCCAACACAAGATGAACCTTACTGTCCATAACCGTAGTCTCACAGTAGCACGCAGGCGGTGCGCAGACGCAGGCCCGCGCGGGCTGTGAATCACGCGCGGTGGTCGCCGCAGCACGCGGTGCAGTCGAGGCAGCGGTGGCCCAACACAAGATGAACCTTACTGTCCATAACCGTAGTCTCACAGTAGCACGCAGGCGGTGCGCAGACGCAGGCCCGCGCGGGCTGTGAATCACGCGCGGTGGTCGCCGCAGCACGCGGTGCAGTCGAGGCAGCGGTGGCCCAACACAAGATGAACCTTACTGTCCATAACCGTAGTCTCACAGTAGCACGCAGGCGGTGCGCAGACGCAGGCCCGCGCGGGCTGTGAATCACGCGCGGTGGTCGCCGCAGCACGCGGTGCAGTCGAGGCAGCGGTGGCCCAACACAAGATGAACCTTACTGTCCATAACCGTAGTCTCACAGTAGCACGCAGGCGGTGCGCAGACGCAGGCCCGCGCGGGCTGTGAATCACGCGCGGTGGTCGCCGCAGCACGCGGTGCAGTCGAGGCAGCGGTGGCCCAACACAAGATGAACCTTACTGTCCATAACCGTAGTCTCACAGTAGCACGCAGGCGGTGCGCAGACGCAGGCCCGCGCGGGCTGTGAATCACGCGCGGTGGTCGCCGCAGCACGCGGTGCAGTCGAGGCAGCGGTGGCCCAACACAAGATGAACCTTACTGTCCATAACCGTAGTCTCACAGTAGCACGCAGGCGGTGCGCAGACGCAGGCCCGCGCGGGCTGTGAATCACGCGCGGTGGTCGCCGCAGCACGCGGTGCAGTCGAGGCAGCGGTGGCCCCCGCTGCGCGAGCGCTATCTCTTGCCGCGGAGGCCTAACTGCTCCTGGAAATGACAAGCGGTAAAATTTGAGTTCCTGTCATATTAAAAAAGAACACTCCGCTTGTATAACGTACCGAAGTTTTTTATGTATTATCTTTTATCGGTGTGTTTTTCCACATTTAATTTTGTTGCGCACTACCCAACTCATCTTTTCTACATCTACATCAATGCTATTTAGCATCAGTAGCGGATTTAGGGGGGAGGGGGGGCAGAGATCGTCTATGAAACTGAATTGTTTATGCTTTTATCTTGAAAATCTACGCTTATTGGGTTTAAAATCCTGGATCCGCCAGTGTCTAGCATTAAGTCCTAACCGATCCGTCGTCACACCAAATTGCCGCACTAAAATGCAATAAAGAATTGAATACAACGTAGACAACTTAGGCCTTGTTGTGAGATGATTTATACAACATGTATACAGCAAGGATTATCGCATTATCGCATCTTTCCCACTTGGTGTCTAAGAAACGGAAGAGAAGAAGAGTAACACACCTGCAGGACTCGCACAGCGTCCAAAAGCTCCTGTTTGTCGGCGAGCAGACTCGCCGCCTCTTGTTGCGCGGCGTGTACGCATTGTTTTAGCACCGACGCCTCTTCCACTTTACTGAAATGTGTGTAAAGATATTAGGATATTAGGCTGAAAGGCCACGAGTATGACTTGATGGTGGTATATTTTTATGGGGCTCGAAGAAGGAATCTCCATTTTCCGAGTATTGAGTTAATTATTCTACACAGGTTAAACCCGTTTATCTTGCAGGCCGTGTACGGGACATTAGGTTGAAAAGCAACGAGTATAGAGTCCATTATTCTACACAGGTTAACGCCGCACAGTGGTCGATTTGTACGATTTAGGCGGCCAAAACTATTTTATGCTTTATTTCAGTAATAAATACGACAACAAATGCTAATCTGGTATTTTAGAGTGAATATATATGTTCATTGAAAGCGTATTTTTCTATACAAAAAAACATTTCTGTGAAAATATTTTTGTAAATAGCGCCAATGTTTTTAAATTTTCTTTAAATCTCCCTTTGGTGTAAAATATATATTTTGAGTTCATTTGAATTATCGAAATCGGCTTAGTAGTTTTTGATATTTGGGTTAAGAATTATCACAATTTGTTAAGTAAAAGACGGCCGTACATAAAAAAAAATGTTTATTCTCTACAGTCTGCATGCCTATTTAAATTGAAAATAAAATATGGATGACAAAAAAATACAGTATACACTAAAATTAAATGGTCAACAGTTATTACCACATT
The DNA here is from genome assembly GCA_949319315.1 of Zelleria hepariella. Taxonomy (NCBI): domain Eukaryota; kingdom Metazoa; phylum Arthropoda; class Insecta; order Lepidoptera; family Yponomeutidae; genus Zelleria; species Zelleria hepariella. The sequence goes on from OX439380.1 coordinate 7,423,798, forward strand.
ATTATACTAAATGTTACTTACATAAACAATAAGACAATATTTTATGAAAGTTTAACATACAAATTGTTATGTTACTCTTTAAAAGACAATTCTTCCTCACCGTCACTTTCCATGCATTTATCACAAGTGCCTTTTGTATTTGGCTCTGCAGGAAGCAAAAGCTCCAAATTTTCCTGCAAAAATGGTTTTGATCGGATCTTCTTTTTTTTTCTCATTGAACTGATGAGTGGATCTGATGTCAAGAGTAACCTGTGATAAATATCAAGGTTACAGTCTTCGCGTGAAAACTTTCGAGCAAAGTTTAGACGGTATGAGCGAAAGTGCTTATTACGAGCTTCTGCAGCTTCCTCCGAAAGTTGACCAATAGGCACTAGAGAATTTTCTATAACTTTTCCACCATGTACCAAAATTGTATGCATGGTAGGAGTCATAGAATGCCAACCATATAACTCTACATACAGTTTTGCTGTCTCCATGGCGTATTCATCAAATTTCGGGACATCTATTTTGTGACCGCTTGATATGGCTTCCAAAATAACTTTAATTCTATAAATAAAATTAAAGTCTATTCCCGTTATTTCAGCAGCCAGATGTGGGTTTTCAAAAAATCTTCTACTAGTATTGCCGTCATTTGTGTTACCAAAATTACATTTTGGCATATCTACCAAGATACCTACTTCTTCTCTGAATCTTTGCTGAATCTCTTTTTTTTTTGTTGTTCTAGCATCTTTTCTGCTTTGGTTCTTTTTTCACGGTATTTCCCAACGGGCAATTTATAAGCTAAATGTAAAATACTCTCGAATAATCGAATTCTGGCACGTAAAGTTGATAGGCCAAATTCAAGCGATTCTGGGTGAATTTCGTTTTTTTTACTTAAGTCATTAAAGTTTTTTGAAGTGGCTCCGCATATGTAGCATCTACTCGTTGATTTGGTGTCAGTCGCCGCATTGCAAACTTTGCCGTCCACCATGGTCATTTTAAGACTGTGGCTAACCGAGAATTTTTGCCCATTCAGTTCCAATTCCGTGGCTTTTAGGGACTTCACACTGTCCCGAACGTAATTTATTTCATCTTTTGTAATGTCTGTAGACTCTTTTATAAATCTGAATCGTATCGGGCGGCAATATCGTGGTGAAGAAGGAGTCGGGTTTTGCCAAACCATTTTTGTTTTGTCGTCGCCGCAAACAATTTGTAGAGGCACGAATGAGCTCAAAAATATATTTGCATCCGAGTCGGCGTCATTCATTAACTTTTGTTTGTATTGAGCTTGTTGTGAACCATCACAACCCCATTTGCAGATAATCTGCAAGGAATTTCTCTCAGTTTCTGTAAGAGTCATTAGTACTTCTTCGAGGAAAATTTATAATCGCGTGACGGTGTGATCTAACAAAGATTGTAGATCACTTTCAGCACAGGAAGCGGTCACTCGTAGCGTCTCTTTGGGTGGGTAACATTCCTGTTTAGCCTTCAACACTAATTCGTAGCACGGGTAAAAGCTTCTGTTGGTTGCTCGCACAATTTCATATTGACTTCGTGTCAAATCAGCGTCCACGCACATTCGCAGTGCCTCCCGAGGCGTAAGGGGATCTTGTGCCTTTGATTTGGAATGTCTTTTTTTACATTCGTTTGCGGCTGCAGGCGAATTTGTAATATCTTTTAGGACTTGCGAGGCGTTTCTTTTTCCTTCTTTTTGTAAAATTACTTGCGCTGCGTGAACTATCACTTCTTTGCCCACAGAGGAGCGAACTTCTTCTGTTTTCCTCCTTTTAGTTCTTTCACTACATTCACTGAATGTTTTGCTAGGTCGTCCTGACTTATTATGCGTTTTTATGGGCATCTCGAACGTTCCTGCTAACCATGCATCATTGCTTATAAGAAATTTTTCTAGCGTGTTGCGTGCTTTGGACCATCTCTTTTTTATTTCTGTTTTAAAATATGAAAATTTATGATTTATATACTTTTTGTCTTCGTCGGAGTCCCCGTAAGACACTAACAAATAATTTTGTAAGTATTCCAATTTGTCGTTTATTGATGGAGAGTTTTCCTCAATCATCTTATCAAAAAGATATCTGCGAGTTACTACCTCCATGCCCGAGTAACTTGATGAACCTAGAACAACGAAAAGGAATTTTAACGCAAAAGAAACAAAAAAGGAATTTTTCTCACTTTCTGCCTAAGTTAATGAATTATTATTTTTCTCGCGAAGTGGTCAAAGGTGGTGGCTATTTTTTTTGTGGTTATCTGCTCAAAGAGCTATACTATTAGAAACCATAAGGAATTTAACTCGGACGGTCTCGGAAGTACAACATTTTTACTATTGAAAATAAAAAAATGATAATATTTTCTATGAAAAAGGGCGATCTTTGATACGTTGTAACTGCACTAAATATTGATATTCCTTATCTTAATTTAAATTATATTTGAAGGAGCTTACCTGAATTTTCGACTTCCATCACTTTCACTTGTAACTGAATAATATCCAATGAAATATTCACTTTAGAATATCGGTTGCGCTAAGAGTGTCGAGAACGAACGCGTACAGCTTGCGCGACGATCAAGTTCCGACTACCTGTGGGGGCGCGCACGCAGTTCTAGGAACTGGGGAGGGGTGGGGTTTGGGCAGTCGGGGTGTCTATTTTTCCGGGAATCAATTAGTTTTGTTATAAGTTAACTTTGAGAAATGGACTTTTGGCCGCCTAAATCGTACAAATCGACCACTGTGCGCCGCGAATCTGTTGCGCTGCGTGCACGCATTGCTTTAGCACCGACGCCTCTTCCACTTTACTGAAACGTGTATTGGCCATTTTGAGGATTGGGTAATCGGCCATTTGGAACATTGGTGATTCTGTGATTCCCTTACAATCGCAAGATCGTCCCAAGTGGATAAAACTTCTTCGAGCCCTATGTCCCTCCTGCGGGATAACATGATTTAAGTAAAGTCTTACAATAACTACTGACTGTTAATCGACTATAGACGGTTGTCAATTTGGCTTTTGTCCTGACAATAATAAAAATATAGCTGACAACCGTTAACAGCTTGTTATTGTGCGGGAAACGGGGGGGTTAGCTTTTTTAAGAATTTACCATTTTGTGAATCGACCATTTTAAACTCTGTTCTCACTTCGCGATTGCCAATTTATTGACTAAACCATTATTGCGTTCTGTCGGCGATATTCGGGCATAAATAAAGTGAACTTTCGGCAAAACATAACTCAATGAGTTGTCAGCTAGCTGCTCATTATACCTGCTAGATAACATAATTGATATTTCAAATCGACAAAAGTACAATAAACTTACGCTCGCAAATCCCGATTGTCCTCGGCTATCCGCGCTAAGGTCACTAGTCTCTTCTTCAACTCTTCATTCTCTCTATTCAGTCTATCAATCTTCTCTTTGGCTTCTTCTAGTTCGGGCTGGGGCTGCGGCGTCGCGGGCGAACCTGAAAAACAGCAATCATCAATCTCACCAGGGAGAAGTAAAGGGATAGTTTCGATGACAACCCTAGTGTGGAGGGCGTGTTGTCGGGCGGGCCGAGCCGCAGAATGCCGGTGGTGTCAAGTGTCACACCGTATGACACGTGACACCACCGGCATTCTGCGGCTCTGTAGTACCGCCGTAGTTTCCTGTGCGATTGCCAGGGGTCGCTGTTGTAATGGTAGTGCTTCGAAAGCTTTAATAGTGTCAGTCTCAGACGAGAGGGAGAAAAAGAGAGAAAGAAAGAGAGCGAGAGAGAGAGAGAGAGATATAGAGAGAGAGAGAGAGAGAGAGAGAGAGAGAGAGAGAGAGAGAGAGAGAGAGAGAGAGAGAGAGAGAGAGAGAGAGAGAGAGAGAGAGAGAACCAACCTAGTGTGGAGGGCGTGCTGTCAGGCGGGCCGAGCCGCAGAATGCCGGTGGTGTCACGTGTCACACGCAGGTGTGTCAGGTCTACGTCGAGCGGCTGCGGCGGCGGCGACGATATCGACCGCGTGGGCCGGTCCTCGCGTAGATGGAGCTTCACGTTCTCTATTAGTACCTGGAATGTATGGGTTAGGCCCGTAATAATCACAAAAAAACATCCAAGTTTAATCCAAAAAGGCTCGTTTAAACCCTATCTCACAACCTTTTTGCCGGGGTGGCAAGAGGCAACCGAGGATAGAGAGGAGTGGAAGAAAAAAGGGGAGGACTTGGCCCAGCAGTGGAACACTATAGAGGCTACATAAAAATAAAAAACATGTGCGAGGTTTAATCTATGGTCTGAGTTTAAACTGTGATCGATATTACGGCTAAGGCCGTCAGTACTTTATTTCGGTCATATAATGCGCAACATGTATCGACAACTCATCATCCAAGAAACTATACGGAAAGGAGCCATACAAGTTACTTTTACGTTTTAAATTTTAGAAAATTTTATAAGCATTCATTCTGTAGAAGACCACTTTTCTCTGCGATGCACAGTTTTGGATATAATAACGAAAAATCAAAAAAAATTTATTGAACGAGCGACCGAAGCGAGCGAAGTTCTCCGAGTCTATTGGAACAATCCGGCGTTTGTTTGTTTGTATGTATGTATGTATGTATGTTTGTATGTATGTATGTATGTTTGTAGGTATGAATGTTCGTTCGACGATAACTTGAGTAAATTTAGTCGGATCATCATGAAATTTGGTAGGCGGGTAAATGATGCAAAGAGAATTTTTAAGTTCGAACATGAGCCAAATCGGTCGAGGGATTGCCGAGATATGGGGTCGCGAGATCGTAGTTCGGGGCGAACCACTAGTATTCAACCCCCCCACTCACGCTTAACTCCTAGAGGAGGGGACTTTTAGTATTTTCACACCCCAAGCACCGTTAACAGGTTTCTGAAGAAATCGCTTAAATTCTCGCCCGCGCTCTCTACACCCTCATATGAGCCACTATTTTGCTTGGACTATTTTGCTTATACAAGGTGTTAACAAAGTACCTAACTCTTTTTACAGGGTGTAACATACTGGTCAACAGGATGTCAAATCTGTAAAAAAATTTGAAAAAACAATTTTTATTTTATAACCTCAAAATTGAAAAAAAAATCATAACCTTTTTGTTTTTAGCTCAATTTTTTTAATATGTTTGTGTGTGTAGGTGCATTTACATAGCTTTGAGTTGTTAAAACATTGTGAAAGTCAATCAAAACAATATTTAAAAAATACTTGTCTCCCACGACAGCGTTCACATTTTATTAATTTAAATTAAAAAAAACAACGAAACGTCATAGAGCAAAAAATATATTTAGGTTGTGATCCCTATCACTGGGTGCTATTACCCTGTAAAAAGAGTTAGGTACTTTTGTAACACCTTGTATTGAGCGCTGTGTTCAAGTCAAAGAGATATTACCTCTAGCGGCATCGGCGGAGCGACGATCTCGTCCTCTATAAACTCAGCGAGCGCGAGCCCCGTGCTCATATTGAGCGCTATACTCAGGTCTCGCACTCTGGCTTCCAGTAGCTCGTCATATGGCGCTAGGGTCGCTGGCTCGCCCTGTCAAAAAGATATACCGTTTCAAGACATGCCCCTGTATTCCCTAAAATATCCACCTTAAAAATACCGTTTTTATGTAAAAAAGATTGTTAATTTCAATAAGGGCCATTTCCGAGTGCTTTGACGCTCGATGGTTGAAAAATTTTAGATATAGAACAGATGTAAACAAACGATCTTCCATCCTGACCATTCTTTGACGTTAGTCATCCAATACTTTCTTTGAAGGCTTTGGCCACACCGTTATCAATAAGCCTTTTATCAGAAGTGAATGCACTGAATTACCTCCGTTATCTGAGTAGTACTCTAATCACTGTCAGAATTTTGTTTGTGGCCAATTTCAAATGTTTCACAGATAAAAATGTGAAATAACTATCAAACGTTACAAATTCAAATCAGTTCATGGGTGGCGCTTACAGGCGTGAGGCAAACAGGGCTCTTAGCCTGTAACGCAATGGTGCCATAATGGGCTCCTGGTTGACGGTTTCAATTACGATTTATTTATGCTGTCGGTCCAGTGTCGGTCCTTTTAATGTTTTTGTAGTACAGCAAAGAATATTAAGAGTCTAATTCTAGAGGATTAGTTCGCTGAGTGTAGGAGAACAACGAAAAAATCCCGGTTTTCTCCTTCGACCTGGGACGCCATTGATACGCCATTGTGTTACAGGCTAAGGCCCCAGATAAAGCCTTTGTAGCAACTGTCATTCCGTGGACTCGGTTTTTAAACTACAGGTGCACTCTAAGTCGATAGCGGAATTTTAAGTAGGTTGTCAGCTGATCAATACAAACAACTTGTACTAGGTGGGGGAAAAAATGGAGCGAAAAAAATATCAGCTGTTTCATACATTTGGCGCAGTACTGAGTCGACCTTTTGTATGGAACGGCAGAAAAATTTTTTGCTCCATTTTTTTAGCCACCTAGTACAAGTTGTTTGTATTGATCAGTAGACAGTATACTTAAAGTTCCGCTATCGAATTAGAGTGCACCCTGTAGAGTACTGTAGAAGATATTTACCGGTTCCCGCGGACTCCTCGGCAGTTCGGCGCGCACCAGTCTCGCGGCCACTCGCGGCGCCTCGCGCGGCTTGAACTCATCTCCTTCCTCAAACACCGGCTCGCTCCACGCGCGCGCGCGCAACGAGAACTTGTTCTGTTTGGGTCATAACGGAGGTCTGGGTTAGAGGGGCGTTTTGGCGGACTCTGGTACGGACAAGCGGTGAAACTTTCGGGGTGGACGGCGAGTGTGTTCTGAGGGCCGGAATCCACCAAAGCGGAGGGGGCTAAGTCTCGGAAATCTCGCATTCGACACGTCTCGAAGGAAAAATCTCGATCTCGACTGCTCCCGACCACTCGAGTCACGTCGAGCGAAAAGGGCAAACATCTCGCAGAAATCTCGTGCCTTATGTCGAGGATGACTTCGTGAGAATAAGAGATGTGTGAGACATTTGCCGCAAAATTCTACTTTTCTTCGAGATTCCCGAGAATTAGGCCCCTGATGTGTTTCATACGTTTGCTACGCTTATCAGAGTTGAACGAGGTCGAGCAACACTGCAAATGTATGAAAACACATTTCCTTCCCGCCCATCTTCACTTTGAAGGGTTATGAGCCTTATCCCTATGGTTACATTCAGCTCTATTCTCGATTCAGGAGTCTATTTGCAAGTTGATTGCAAATGGACGTTGGACGGAATCGGAAACCATCACCCCTGAATTGAATATAACCAAGGTAGGTCAAAATCGTTGGATTACAAGAAAACAGGGGAACTTTGTGTCGGGCATATTGTGTGTAAATCTGCCTCTCCGCAATTTTAAGGCTTCCTTGAGGAGGCTGAAACTAGTCGGTAATACTGACTTTTAGAATATCTAAGGGTGAGGTTGAGAATCAGAGGAGGAAGAAAAATGCACATTTGTAGTATATTTTAACAAATTGGTTGCTACAAATTCTTTTTATTTGTGCGAAGTGTTTAGGTTTTTTGTTGGGCAGTTTACGACATCGATTTAAATTGCAGAACTCGTCGTTCATGCATTGTAGTAGTCCAAGACTTTGGGTAACTTTCGTGAACTAAAAGGACCACTGTTTTGCTTGGAATGTCAGTCAACAGTTAAAAACACACACGCAATACCTAGTCGACATGCGTTTTACGACCTAAATCCAAGAAACACATGCTAATACTAACACTTTATTTTTAGCACGATTTTCACCAACGACGTGAATAATATTCATAGTCCATTGAAACAGATTTTGGTTCATAACATTCTGTTTGAATGAGTTTAAGCATTATTTTCGTCAGGGGGGTAAATCGGTCGAAATCTAACCAAACCGGGGGATTCTAAACTAACTGTTTCAATGTATCTATCACAAATGATATAACAAGTTACACGGTGAAGATTTAGTACAGGAATGCATAGGATAAGTATAGTATAGTACAGGTTTAGTATCAAGTGGTGAGCGGTTCATGCAAGCAGTGACATACAATACCTCGTAACATCAGACTGCAGAAATGTGAGAAGCTGAGAGTGTGGGACAATTTCGGTTAGACAAGTCAAAACACACAAACATAGCTAGGAAGTAAAAGATTGTGGCAACATTTCAAAAACTTCAAAGCCATAGAAGTAATTTATCTTTAGTGTACACAAGACAGCAGGTCGACCCTTACACGCTAGCACTCTACTCGGTTACATTAAGGGCAACTTTACAACGAAAGTGTACACTCTGACTTGCTATCGTGTGTACAATAAAGAGTTATCTATTATCTATCTATCTACATGAGGAGATTTGCCTTCTATTTTGCCTGAATTGGCATAAATCCGTACAGTGTATGGATGCTACGGTGACTGAATAAATTCAATCAAATCGGCCGAAAGGACTGACGCAAGTTTGACTGTTCATTTCTAGCCCGATCAAGGAGGACTTCAGTTCACAATATCGTTTTTCAGAAATATTACCACAACAGAAAAGCGACATCCATGGAAACACACAGACAGACCAACACACACACGTATAACCCCCTTGGCTACGACACAAGACCTCTACAAATCTAAAAAGTCGGCACGGAACAAAATTGGCAGAGCCACAACCTTTTCTATTATCTTACACGCTTTGCTCGAGGTTTAACAACATCAACATTTCTAGGGATCATGAAGTGCCCAAATTTTGACTTTGATTGGGGCTAAAGGCCTGTGCAGACGAGGGACGTCCGGCGTACTACTAAAATGGTTCACTTGCAACTGCAACGAATTTCTAAAATAACGCAGAAAACACTAATAAAATCTCGGCGGATTTTTGAGTCCCTATTGTGCCATAAAACCAAATTGTTAAACCTCAAGGCCTCTACATACTCACGGCGCACACATATGCGAAAAGCGTTTACATATCGCCCCTTGCGTAAAATTTTACAAAACTGACCACACAAGCGTGAGCGCCGTAAGTGTGTAGAGGCCATCACAGCAAAACTTGTGAATAGATAAGGCTTTGTCTCTACGTATCTAAAGAATCGGCACGGAACAAAACTCGCAAAGACCCACTAATTGGTGTCGTTAAGGTTAAAAGTAAAATGAAAGATGTCGGCTGGAGCCGCAAATACCTTGAGTCGGTTCTAGTCGGACGAAGCCGAGCGGGCGGGCAATGCCAGAGAGAGAACACACATACACATAAATAATTAGAGAGAAAAATATACGTTGCATTCCACTTATTAGGTATAACAGGTGTCAATATGGAAACGATGTGGAAATGGCATCCCACCGCGCGCTATCTCCGTTTAATTGGATTGGAGCAAGATGGCGCGCGTTGGCCGCCATTTTTTCTTTATTGGCACAGGCTATAAAGGCACAGTCGTTTCTTTATTGGCACAGGCTATTAAGGCCTATTTGCATTGTGCTATAAATAGCGCCCTCACTTTCATCTAATTTCTATAACTTTACTGAGACTCAAAAATCCCTTTTCTTCCGCTACCCTGCCTCCTCGAAAACTACCATTCGGTTAGTTTTTGAGGATATTCGGTACAAATCTAGGATTTTCTAAAGTTTTCATAGAAATTGGATAAAAAATATGGAGTTCATACGCTAATTATGGCATAGTATTGAAAATAGCCTTGAAGCGGTGACACGCAGGATACTTTAGTTTAGATTGATGATTATAGAACCGAATTAATTTATTAAGGCGCTGTACATAGTGAATAGCCCGCGTGCCAAGAAAAATGCACAAAATCGAGTCCTGTATCAAATACACTAAAAAAATCGAAATTTTTCACATATCAAACCCTAGAATTAGGTGAGACCTATCTAAAACAGCCAGTTTCGTGTTGACATTCATAAACGTTTTGAAGATATTTTTGATGAAAAAAAATAGGCGGCGCACTTTTTTTCAAACAAAATATCTTGCAATCTGTTATGGGTATCAACACAAAACTGGCTGTTTTAGATAGCTCTCACCTAATTCTAGGGTTTGATATGTGAACATTTTCGATTTTTTTTGTGTATTTGATACAGGAATCGTTATTGTGCATTTTTTTTGCGCGCGGGCTAATTCACTATGCCCAGCGCCTTAATAGGTTCCAACAGGTCTCTTATTGCCAAAGCTTTAGAGAACAATACAATTCTAGTTTTAGTTGAAGATACCCTGTGTGCCAAAATATTCGAAACATTATAATTACTTAATAAAATAAACAATAATGGAGACAAAAATATGACAAATGGAACAGCGAAATCTCGTACGGGGTTTACCAGAGGATCGGTGAAATGGGACAATCAAAATGGTCACATAACGCTTCATGCAGACCGAATGAAATGTTGCATGAAGGGAGGGAGTTAGACTATTATACTGGGTGTTAAAAGACCGCCAACAAAGCGGAAAACCACGTATTGTCCTCATCATAAGGAACATTTTTGCCCAAGGAACTATGCCTGGGAAATCAACGGTTTCCGAGATAATGAGGTTCAAAGTCGGACTTTTCAAAACTTTTTTTTTGCAGAAATGTATTCAGTGCCTAGTTCTTAACATACCTCCCCAAGAGGCCATATCAAAATTATGAATATTTCTTTGAAAAAACGACGTTAAAATTGCAACCCGCAATGTATTCTAAACATCGGCACTTTAAGCTTAAGTAACATAAACTTATACATACGCTTGCGCAATATGGCTTCTGTGCGGTACACGTCCATCGCGTGATAAAATATTTTTCAAAATTATAACCTAAAAAACCAAAATCATTTCCCAGCAATAATTTATCGAAAAAGTACTTTGTTTTGGTGTCTAGTATACGTGGCTTTCGGGTCTGTTGGCGGTCTTTTAACACCCTGTATAGGGTGCACACTACACGCGCTATCACGCGGGAATGACTTCATTCCTTACACAAACTTCCTGAGATAGGAAGAGATAGCGCGTGTGTTATGTAACCCGCGAATTCAGATGTAATGGAAAAGAAATACAAATCTGTGTGAATGTAAGACATGCTTGGTTCTTACAAATACATTCAATAAGAGTTCAGTAAAATCTGTTGAATATCTCGTGTTTGAAAATTGTAGTTTACTTTCGATTTGGGAAATTGGTGAGTTGTGAATACAAACCTTTATTATTTGTACAATGTTTGGGGCAAGGTTGTATAATCTTAGAATTGATATTGAGACATGTAATGATTAGTAATGAAAGTCGAAGTGTGAGACATTTAGTTGTTTGTTCAGCTGTAAGATTTAGAATCAAACGTAAAACATATTTCAAAGTAAGTATTTAAACCAATTCAAATCTTAGATCTGAACAATGCCGGTCAAAGCTAGTATAGTATTACGAGTTGACACTGTTTGCCCTAAACATAAAAGGACAAGAGTAAGTCCTTCCTTTCTTTTCAACATATTTTTTTTTTTTTTTACTAATCGGTACAGTACTTAACAGAAATAATTTGGAATTCCCATCTCCGTAACCAGTGGTTAGGGTAACAGTAACAACTCGAAACATCAAAACACTTCCACGTATAATATGTAAGTTTTTGCCGTTTTTCAACACGACTTCGACGTTGTAGGACGCTCCGGGCATTTTAGTGATGGCATGTGTACTATTATTTTTGTAGAATTTGAAGCCAAATCATTTACAGTTAATTCCATTGCGTTTCTAGAGCAGCTGCTAACATTTCCCAGAAGTTGAAGTTTAGAATTGAACGATTCTCATGCACATAATCATCACTTAAACACGCAGAGTAAGCGTTGCGTCAAAATCGTGCTAACCCGGCCTTTGGGCTATTATAACAATGGGATTGAAAACTCCATTTATAAATCAATAAAGTATTTTTTTTTATTCTATCCAGCCTATGAATAGAACCCACTGCTGGGCACAGGCCTCTTCCTTTTCACGCGTGTTTAGTAAGTTTTATTGATTCGCGATATTTTGTCATAAATTGGTTCGAATATGTCAATTTGTAAAGTACTACAGTTAAGTTTCTTAATCAATAATCTAGCCTCAAAGTTAGGTTATCTTATTAGAAGCTGTACGTCCAAGACCGGGAAAAATGGAGGTCCTTTCTTCGAGCCCTATGTCCCTGATAAGGGATAAAAGGTGTCATAATCCTCACCACACTGAAAATCACAATCACTATACTTTATTGATTACAGGAGTTTCCAATATCATTCTTAGAAGGGCCGGACTATAGAGTATATTTTGGACCCTGGCTGGATTCGTACCTGGAACTCGTCCCAAGGTATGGAGGCGCACTCGTCCGTGGTCAAGTCGTCCGCAACGAGCCGCAGTGCGGTTTTCCCGCTCAGACTCTGGTGTACTAGGTGTATGTTGTTGAGACGCCATGTGCACGTCGAGATCTGGGACGAAGAACAGTGTATGTCAAACAGGTGCAATACAGTTTATATGCGCTTTGCATACACCGTGGAATTTTAGTGGTTTTAAAGCCGAAGGTATTTAGTTGCACTCGTAATTCTGAGCCAAATTCCAAAATTTTACTTCAAAACGAGCGAAAAAAAAAAACACTTCCCAATATAAACGGCTATCGCCAATCGACACCATTTGTATGGAGCAGTGAATTTTTTTTTTCGCGCGTATTTGTGAATGAATATTTGTTATTTGGCTCAGAATCACCAGTGCAACAAAATACCTTCGGCTTTAAAACCACTAAAATTGCACGGAGTATAAACTGTACAAGCCAATATCTCGGTAACCCCTCGACCGATTAAAAATGTTTGAGCTTAAAAATTGTTTTAATTTTATTCTTCTTATTCGTGTGAGAGTGTCAAAAACCTTAGTATAAGGCATGCAGCCAGTGCTTCACGACTGCTATGGCTATTGATTTCATTATTCGCCTACCAAATTTCTCGACGATCCGACTAGGTATATTTACTCAAGTTATCGTCAAACGAACATTCTTACAAACATACAAGCGCCGGATTGTTCCAGTAGACTCTGAGAACTTCTCTTGCTTCGCTAGCTCCTTCAATTATGGTAGTCTTACCACATCCCGACGTCTACAGGAGCTGGCTGCGGAGTGTTCGCTGGGTGACGAAGAACGTTCCACCACTTCAGCTGCCACCTCGACGCCGCTCGCCGCGCGCCCGTGCTCGAAGTCTCTGTTGGGAACACAACCAAGTGATGAGTAAGAAATGTGAAAGTGAAAAAAGTTTATTTATCATTTTAAAGAGAAAGTTCGCCGCGACGCGCTAACAGGTTGATGGGGGAAATGCTGACGTGGTGCAGTTTGTAGGTTAGATTTAGGACTCCAAGTTTATGGAAAATTAACCCCAGTAAATCGAGTACATATTATTTTAGAATTCGCAATGTGGGATTTTTCGTACATGTCCCACCAGCTGGGCAAAGTCCGTCTCTCAGAGAGAGAGAGTTCGAGCTTTATCACCACGCGTTCTCAATGCGGATTGGCGATTTTCGCGTTTTAGGGTATATGCCCCAGAACGCTCAGGTTTCCTTGGTTCATGTTTTGTAACGTCCTGGGCAGTCGATGTTTTGTAAAATGTCACCCACACACTAGGATACAACTTTCTGTCCAATTGGCGCCCTTATGCCGCGCGCGGTAAGAGCTACCATGAGGTACCAAGACTGTGGCCGACCGTACAATAATGATAGTACCTGTTGGGGATAAGGCGACTCACTTGACACTCCTTTGGCTCTCTCGTGGTAGGTAGCGCGGGGTGCAATATCAGCTGTATCGTCCAACTGCAAGGTCCATAGGGGTGGGTCTGATCACACCCTCCAGTGGGTGAAAGGGGAAAGTTCAGTCTAGTGGTAAAACGTACACACACAACACGAAAGGCACGGGACACACGAAACACAGTGGTCGACCGGCGCACACGCGGATAGGTAAAGATCGCACACGTCTAACCGCGGCTATGTCTCTTAGGCGATTGTTTGGGTCACCCGCAAGGGCAACTCGTGACGCGGCACGCGAGTTGTGCCGCCGAAAATTAAAAGATCGTCGCTTTCCCATTAGAAATAAAAACTACTCGAAAACATGAAAAACATACATTCAAACCTGCGTTGTCTTGTAGGAAAATAAAGAAATCTAATAATATGGGGCGCGACGGAACAGTACCTAAAGGCGGCGGCGGCATCGTCCGGCGACTCGGCCGCTAGCCCGACTAGCACGTAGCGATCGCTGTCCGAGCTCGCTGTGCTAGCGGCGTCACTCCGTGAGTCGTCGCGCGTCAGCGCAACGTCGATCGAAGTCACTAGAGACGTCAGACCGCGTCGCATTGAGGAGAAACCTGTTGAGATAAAGATGTATAAGTTAGTCCCTCTATTTCCTAAAAATCCACTCACTGGAAAATAGCCCCTATTGAAATTAACAATCTTTTTTTAAACGGTTTTATTTAGCTCACCCCGTTTGTTTTATTATTTATTATTCTTGGGTCAAATTTAGTAATTCAAATTTCACCCTCTTCCTGTCAACCGATTAATCTGAAATTTTGTATACACTTTTTTTACTTTTTAAACAGGGATTATTTATGGTGGATATTTTAGAGAATACGGGGGCAGGGCATGTTTTAGAAGGATCGATTTAAATACCAAAGCATCGATTGTATTTAAATCGATGTTTAGTCTTCAAAGAGGCTTTGATGATAGGTCGTGGACACTGGCTTCGGAAGAAACCAATTATGGTTTTACGCAGCGTGTATGATGCGTACTAAAAATCGAATGGTGGTTTAGCCAAGTGATTGAAGGCTTTTGTAGAGATCTAAAAATGCAACCAAAATACAAATCTACGCGTGCCATCTTAGCCTAGCATGTGCCAACGAAAAGGGCCTACCTACTTTAGTAGGGTGACTAAGTTTGGTTGAACAAAGTAATTGTCGACGATTACTATTTAAAAAAGAGGTTATTTGGGAAAGATGGTTTGTATTCGATACTAAGGTCCACTTGCATCAAGCAGGGTTAGCCAATTAACTCTGAGTTAACGTGAATAATTGTATGGAAATGTAAAATTAACCCAGAGTAGGTTGCTTGACCCAAGTCCACTTAAGAGGTGAACTGACTTAACAATAAAAAATAAAAAAATACAATAACAAGAATTTTGAACATAAAAAGAGTTCCAAAAGGGGTAAGTAACAGTTATATTTAATATCATGTGGTCTTCGACAGATTGAGAAGGGTAGCCATCTTAAACAGACCTTGCCGTGCTGCCACTAAGGCCCGGTTTCTGAATTGAGAATTTCACTAATCAAATATTTAAGTATCGTTCTGTCACATTATTTTGTGTGACATCTGCAGAGACAGAACGATACTTAAGCATTTGGCTAGTGAAATTCTCAATTCAGAAACCGGGCCTAAGGCGCACTTACCAGTGAAGTTCAGCGCAGAGACAGGACTCGGCGGCGCGGGCATTTCCTCAACGATCTCTTCGATAGGCAGCGAAGGGTACGCCTCTAAGGATGTATGGTTTGGTAACAGCCCATTGTCCCGGTCTGTGTTTATCGGCGCCAATGTCACCATAGTTGCGTCGGAACCTGCTGGAATCATCGTAAGCCTTAGACGGGGGAATTGATGTCTAACTTCAATGTCTATCGCGATCCCTTTCAAAGATATGGGGGCTTATTCACAGCAATCTCGAATGTGACTTAGGGTTTTCTTCGTAGAATCTCGAATGCGACATACCCGAAAATTCGCCTCATGGAGATTATGATAGAAAAAATAATGGAAGTTATAAAGAGCAGTCGCTGACAGAACGAATGAACGCCACACAAATTGAAGTCTATTTTATTTAGCACGATACCAAAAACCTTCAGCCAGGTTCGAAGTGATAGCTCCTATTTCCTAAGGAGATTTATTATACTGCCCTCTTTACCGAATCTTTACCAAAGAGCCTCTGACATGACTTTACGATTATTATTATTAATCATCACCAACCATGTTAGACATCAATGCTCAGGTATTTTTGGCCCTAGCGATCACCCATCCATAGACTGACCACGCCCAATGTATCTTAACTTTGCCAATCAATTAGAAATGAATAATTTTGATTGAATAATTTCGTCGACATGTGTATCCTGCCTGTCCTCACCTATGGCTCCCAGACTTGGTCATTGACCGAAAAACAAAAGGACAAGCTCAAGGTTTGCCAGAAGGCAATGGAGCGGAGCATACTTGGCGTCAAAAGGATCGACAGGGTCCGCAACACCACACTGCGATCAAAAACTCGTATTGCCGAGGTGGGCCTTCAGACCGCCAAATTGAAGTGGAACTGGGCTGGCCATGTTAGCCGCATGGACCCGGATAGGTGGGCGAGACTCGCCACCGAGTGGGTGCCAAGCGGCGGACACCGCAGACGAGGCCGGCCAAGACGAAGATGGCGAGATGATCTAAAGTAAACAAATACTTGCCGGAGTGGTCGGAGGTGGCTCAAGACAGTAAAATCTGGGCTGAGAGGGGGGAGGCCTCTGCCCTACAGTGGGACACTAACAGGCTACATAAAAAATAAAAATAAAAAAATTGATTCGAAGCGGGTCGAATCGCGGTTAGTATAACCCGTGTCATTAAAGAAAACATTTAGGACGGAGTTAAAAACCTAGCGTTGTGACGCTTTGACTGTATTAATTAGAGCGAGAGGGCGAGTGTTTTGAAGTTCATCCTAAATGTTTTCTTTAATGACACGGGTTATAGGTAAATGAATGAAGAAAAAATAAGAAAAAGAACGAATAGTTCAACTAGGATCTGAGCGCTTCACTATTGACCTGGAGGTTTATGATTACTCACCTAATTTCAAGTCCTGTAAGCTGGAGGAATCCAGGGGTACACTGTCCAGGTCCCGGGAGGACTCCAGGCCGGGACAGCTGGACGGAAGCACGAGGGTCAACTCCACCGCAGGAACCACCACGCCGACCACTATGCACCTGGTGAAAAAAAAATACATTTAGATAAAGGTACCATATTTTAGTGGTAATGACAATGAGTTCCCACTGAATATTTACGCGTTATTTTTGGGCTTCAATCCTCCGATAGGAGACGGCAAGCAAACAAGAGGAAAGTCCCAAATGTACGGGTCCGAAATGTGGACGCTCGTCGCTCACCAAGAAGAGAATTCATCATAGGCCTCAGACTAGTGGATTGATAAACCAAATATCGTCATCGGACGCTGTGTAAGAGAAGGCGTGAAGCTCGAAGCGCCAAGAAGTATAAAAACGCGCCTTATTACTGCGCATGTAAGCTCAAACCACCGGCCTAAATCCCATAGAATCCGCATTACGTATAAAATCACAATAAAAACTTGTCCTCACAGAAATAAATGGTAGCAGCAATAGAACAATACGAAACATAATTTCGACCACACGTCCAATATTCGAATGTCAACCTTATTGCTTTAGTGTACAGTTTTACTACAAGCAAGTAAGTGCCCAGAGAGAATTTGGGCACTTAATGTTCCAGATAAGTTTTGAGAGTTGGCGCCTTGTTTTATCCTTTATCGAAGGCTCAAACTCACTCGCTGGTGTTGGCGGGCTGTTGCAGCTGCGCGGTGTGCGCGAGCCAGCCAGCTGCCTCCGATAGCTTCTCCAGCTGCCGCAGCAGGAACAGCAGCTGGTAGTGGTTCAGCTGCAGCCCCGCCAGCCCGCCCGTGCGCGCCGCCACCCAGATACGTGACAACTCTTCCTCGAAACAGATCTGTGACAAATAAATCAGAGTCAATTTAATTAGAGAAATTATTACCTAATTTTGGTGGCACTTTTTAGCTGTCGGTTTTCAGATAAATGTATGTTCTAACTGCAGTACATTTACGTGTTTATTTACTGCACTACATAACTGCACACAGTAAGAACATCAACTTAGCTAAAAACCATAAATAAAAAGTGCCACCAAAATTAGGTAATAATTTCTCTGGCGAAGGCTGAATTGTCTAACTTTTTAATCTATCACGATCAATTTCAATGGTATCGGGATAATTATTGTGATTGCGACTATAGAATAGAATTGTGTTTTAAATCACAATCGCTAACAGAACGAATGAGTCAAACCGCCATATCAATTGAACAATATTGCTCTAACCAACTAACCTGTCGGCCAAGTACAAGTCGAATAGATCTGTAATTACTAGACTGAAATGGAACAGAACCATGAAATTTTAAAAAGTTCTGTTATTACAATTATTTTGCAAGTTTACAATATTCTACCCAAGCTATCAAGAGCGAGCGTTGAGTTTCGTATCTCACTCGGAACATTATTCACGAGAAGCGTAGCTCACGCCCGCCACTTTTTTGCAAGTACACAAAACTGGTCCTACAAATATTACAAGTGTAAACAACGACGACATGAATTTGCGATCCATTTGTATTTTTAATACGGTTACTTTATTGCCTAGTACTCCATCTAAAACAATGTCCCAGGCACTGCAGCGCCGAGTGGTCTCTTCACCCATTTAGTGTGAGTGAAGGTGCCACTGGACGCTGTATAAATCATCTCATTACGTAGATGCAAAGGCCTTAGTTACTTTATTGATGTCGGGATAGCCGACCAGTTTCGAGCCTCATTCGATTATTCATGGCGGAGAGACGAAGTTCGCGCTACTGCTGCCTGTCTCACGTTTGCAAGTATAAATACAATCAATAACAAGTGTAAACAATATCGCCATGAATCTTCAACGTACCGAAGCGGTCGAAAACGTGTGTCCGAATACCTTATTAACGTCGCAGAGACGGAGTTCGCGCTTCAACCTACCCATGCGGTCAAGGGCGTGGCGTCCAACAGCGGCGCGGGCTTGTAGTTGGTTGCGCGCGCGCCGCAGAAGTCGATCCAGAGCGGCTCGACTCGCGCGCAGAATATCGACCGGTTCTCCCGCCACAGCATCTCCGCTGTCACCGCCGTGCCGCGGTCTATGTCGTCTAGGCCTGGGGAGTTTAGACAAAGATAAGATAAAATGTATTTATTTCTAATAAAAAATATATGAAACACTAGAATAAGCTGTCATTATAACTCACATTATGTATTCGTCCGAAATAAAAAAGTGTGAATTTTAATTTAGCTTATTCACATTCACACAATTTTATTCAAAGGCAAAAACAGCCAAGATGATGGCCAACTTCTGAGGAGGCGGCAATACATTAAGAAGAAAAACGAAGGGCGTCTATTTGACGAAAATCCAATATGGCGGCCGTGACATGGCGTTAAACGATGGACCCAAAAATATAATGCTTAAATACCATCGGTGATGGGTTGTTTGTACTGCGTGAAAGTTAGCAAGTAAACATAACACTGAAAACAAGACTTACTGTCAGCATGCAGCACAAATTGCTCAGCGATCGGCGTCATGTCGTCTTCAGAACACGGGAACTGTCCGTTAGGTGGCGCTGAGCGTCTCAGCGCTGATAGTATTGACGCCAAGTCTGCTCGAGTGCCTGCCGTGTCTGAAAACACAGTAATATACAGTAGCGAGCGAAGTTCTCCGAGTCTACTGGAACAATCCGGCGTTTGTATGTTTGTATGAATGTTCGTTCGACGATAACTTGAGTGAATTTAGTCGGATCGTCATAAAATTTGGTAGGCGGGTAAATGAGGCAAAGGTAATTTTTAAGTTTGAACATGAGCCAAATCGGTGGAGGAGTTGCTGAGATATGGGGTTGCGAGTTCATAGTTCGAGGCGAACCACTAGAATTAGATAGAGTCTGAGTGGTCACTTGATCTATTTATTTGATTCAAGTGCATTAGTCAGCATCAGGCTCTAATCGGCATTGCCGTTAGTTGTCTTGATTAAACTACAGGGTGCACTCTAAGTCGATAGCGGAACTTTAAGTAGGCTATCTACTGATCAATACAAACAACTTGTACTAGGTGGCGAAAAAAATTGAGTGAAAAAAATTGCAGCTGTTCTATACAAAAAGTCGACTCAGTACTGCGCCAAATGTATGAAGCAGCAGATATTTTTTTCGCTCCATTTTTGTCGTCACCTAGCACAAGTTGTTTGTATTGATCAGTAGATAGCCTACTTAAAGTTCCGCTATCGACTTAGAGTGCACCCTGTAGTAGCTAACTTCACAGACTAAGTTTGGATCGGACTGTACCAAAGGAATATAGTCAAAATTAAATCTAAGTGTACTTACTGGCCCGCGCTGATTCCCTAATGTTGGTGATGTTGGCCCTGGCAGTGCATATGTGTAGCTCTTTTGGCCTGTCGCGCTGCTGCGACACGTGTTCAGGACCCGCCTCCAGCACAATCTGTGGAATAGAGGAATAAATAAAGGCCTTTGCTTCTACGAATGAGATGATTTACACTGCGTCCAGTGGTACATTCACTCACACGATGGGTGAAGAGGCATTGTTTTAGATGGAGTAGGCTTGCTCAGCACCTATACCATGCTGACAGCCGTCAGGAAAAAGGAATAGTGTCATAAATTAATGAGGGTTACCGTATTAGTGCTCACTAGTTGGCGCCACTGTCGAGTAAGGTCCTGAAGTATAGCTCCTAAAGTTAGTTATTTCGGACGTAAAAAAAGTTCACGACATACAAAAACAACATACACAAAAATAACAAATAAAATACTTCTTAGTAAAAGAGAATATGAATTCTGCATACTGTACCCATAGCATGACACACGGCATTTCAGTTCATTATAGTACAGTGCAATACAGTAAGTGTGCTGAAATGCCATGTGTCATGCTTTATTCTTGTAATGCGTAATATTTCATGACACCGTTGTGTGATATGTCTTTTGTAAAATTAAGAAAATTACCTGAAAGAAACTTGCTGGCGCGACGCAGGATTCCTTTACCTTAGGCATGATCGCTTCGGCCCGCAGGTCGACATAGGGCGGTCGCGGCGGCTGCGGCGTCTCGCGACACACGTGGGGCAGGAACGCTCCGATCCACACGAGCGTTTGTACGCGACACAGGATCCTTTACCTTAGGCATGATCGCTTCGGCCCGCAGGTCGACATAGGGCGGTCGCGGCGGCTGCGGCGTCTCGCGACACACGTGGGGCAGGAACGCTCCGATCCACACGAGCGTTTGTACGCGACACAGGATCCTTTACCTTAGGCATGATCGCTTCGGCCCGCAGGTCGACATAGGGCGGTCGCGACGGCTGCGGCGTCTGGCCCGCGACACACGTGCGGAAGGAACGCTCCGATCCACACGAGCGTTTGTACGCGACACAGCATCCTTTACCTTAGGCATGATCGCTTCGGCCCGCAGGTCGACATAGGGCGGTCGCGACGGCTGCGGCGTCTGGCCCGCGACACACGTGCGGAAGGAACGCTCCGATCCACACGAGCGTTTGTACGCGACACAGCATCCTTTACCTTAGGCATGATCGCTTCGGCCCGCAGGTCGACATAGGGCGGTCGCGGCGGCTGCGGCAAAAACGCTCCGATCCATACGAGCGTTCGTACGCGACGCAGGATCCTTTACCTTAGGCATGATCGCTTCGGCCCGCAGGTCGATATAGGGCGGTCGCGGCGGCTGCAGCGTCTGGTCCGCGACAAATGTGCGGCAGAAACGCGCCGATACACATGAGCGTTTGTACGCGACGCAGGATCCTTTACCTTAGGCATGATCGCTTCGGCCCGCAGGTCGATATAGGGCGGTCGCGGCGGCTGCGGCGTCTGGCCCGCCGACAGTGCACGGCACACGTGCGGCAGGAACGCACCGATCCACACGAGCGTTTGTACGTCGGCGCACGCGCGGACTGGGCTCAGCTGAACGTATAGCTGCGGCGGCGGTACTGATGGGGGGAAACATATGTGTAAGTTTACAATCTCAAAAATACCTATTTTAAAAAAACCGGCCAAGTGCGAGTCAAACTCGCGCACGAAGGGAAAAAAAACACGCCGTAAGGAGCCCCCTTAAATATAAATTTTATTCTGTTTTTTAGTATTTGTTGTTACGGACGCACAGTGGTCGATTTGTACGATTTAGGCGGCCAAAACTATTTTATGCTTTATTTCAGTAATAAATACGACAACAAATGCTAATCTGGTATTTTAGAGTGAATATATATGTTTATCCCTATTCGTTTCATTGAAAGCGTATTTTTCTATACAAAAAAACATTTCTGTGAAAATATTTTTGTAAATAGCGCCAATGTTTTTAAATTTTCTTTAAATCTCCCTTTGGTGTAAAATATATATTTTGAGTTCATTTGAATTATCGAAATCGGCTTAGTAGTTTTTGATATTTGGGTTAAGAATTATCACAATTTGTTAAGTAAAAGACGGCCGTACATAAAAAAAAATGTTTATTCTCTACAGTCTGCATGCCTATTTAAATTGAAAATAAAATATGGATGACAAAAAAATACAGTATACACTAAAATTAAATGGTCAACAGTTATTACCACATTATTATACTAAATGTTACTTACAATGTTAGGTACCGAATCATAAACAATAAGACAATATTTTATGAAAGTTTAACATACAAATTGTTATGTTACTCTTTAAAAGACAATTCTTCCTCACCGTCACTTTCCATGCATTTATCACAAGTGCCTTTTGTATTTGGCTCTGCAGGAAGCAAAAGCTCCAAAGTTTCCTGCAAAAATGGTTTTGATCGGATCTTCTTTTTTTTTCTCATTGAACTGATGAGTGGATCTGATGTCAAGAGTAACCTGTGATAAATATCAAGGTTACAGTCTTCGCGTGAAAACTTTCGAGCAAAGTTTAGACGGTATGAGCGAAAGTGCTTATTACGAGCTTCTGCAGCTTCCTCCGAAAGTTGACCAATAGGCACTAGAGAATTTTCTATAGAAAAAGTTACAACTTTTCCACCATGTACCAAAATTTTATGCATGGTAGGAGTCATAGAATGCCAACCATATAACTCTACATACAGTTTTGCTGTCTCCATGGCGTATTCATCAAATTTCGGGACATCTATTTTGTGACCGCTTGATATGGCTTCCAAAATAACTTTAATTCTATAAATAAAATTAAAGTCTATTCCCGTTATTTCAGCAGCCAGATGTGGGTTTTAAAAAAATCTTCTACTAGTATTGCCGTCATTTGTGTTACCAAAATTACATTTTGGCATATCTACCAAGATACCTACTTCTTCTCTGAATCTTTGCTGAATCTCTTTTTTTTTTTTGTTGTTCTAGCATCTTTTCTGCTTTGGTTCTTTTTTCACGGTATTTCCCAACGGGCAATTTATAAGCTCAATGTAAAATACTCTCGAATAATCGAATTCTGGCATGTAAAGTTGATAGGCCAAATTCAAGCGATTCTGGGTGAATTTCGTTTTTTTTACTTAAGTCATTAAAGTTTTTTGAAGTGGCTCCGCATATGTAGCATCTACTCGTTGATTTGGTGTCAGTCGCCGCATTGCAAACTTTGCCGTCCACCATGGTCATTTTAAGACTGTGGCTAACCGAGAATTTTTGCCCATTCAGTTCCAATTCCGTGGCTTTTAGGGACTTCACACTGTCCCGAACGTAATTTATTTCATCTTTTGTAATGTCTGTAGACTCTTTTATAAATCTGAATCGTATCGGGCGGCAATATCGTGGTGAAGAAGGAGTCGGGTTTTGCCAAACCATTTTTGTTTTGTCTTCGCCGCAAACAATTTGTAGAGGCACGAATGAGCTCAAAAATATATTTGCATCCGAGTCGGCGTCATTCATTAACTTTTGTTTGTATTGAGCTTGTTGCGAACCATCACAACCCCATTTGCAGATAATCTGCAAGGAATTTCTCTCAGTTTCTGTAAGAGTCATTAGTACTTCTTCGAGGAAAATTGATAATCGCGTGACGGTGTGATCTAACAAAGATTGTAGATCACTTTCAGCACAGGAAGCGGTCACTCGTAGCGTCTCTTTGGGTGGGTAACATTCCTGTTTAGCCTTCAACACTAATTCGTAGCACGGGTAAAAGCTTCTGTTGGTTGCTCGCACAATTTCATATTGACTTCGTGTCAAATCAGCGTCCACGCACATTCGCAGTGCCTCCCGAGGCGTAAGGGGATCTTGTGCCTTTGATTTGGAATGTCTTTTTTTACATTCGTTTGCGGCTGCAGGCGAATTTGTAATATCTTTTAGGACTTGCGAGGCGTTTCTTTTTCCTTCTTTTTGTAAAATTACTTGCGCTGCGTGAACTATCACTTCTTTGCCTACAGAGGAGCGAACTTCTTCTGTTTTCCTCCTTTTAGTTCTTTCACTACATTCACTGAATGTTTTGCTAGGTCGTCCTGACTTATTATGCGTTTTTATGGGCATCTCGAACGTTCCTGCTAACCATGCATCATTGCTTATAAGAAATGTTTCTAGCGTGTTGCGTGCTTTGGACCATCTCTTTTTTATTTCTGTTTTAAAATATGAAAATTTATGATTTATATACTTTTTGTCTTCGTCGGAGTCCCCGTAAGACACTAACAAATAATTTTGTAAGTATTCCAATTTGTCGTTTATTGATGGAGAGTTTTCCTCAATCATCTTATCAAAAAGATATTTGCGAGTTACTACCTCCATGCCCGAGTAACTTGATGAACCTAGAACAACGAAAAGGAATTTTAACGCAAAAGAAACAAAAAAGGAATTTTTCTCACTTTCTGCCTAAGTTAATGAATTATTATTTTTCTCGCGAAGTGGTCAAAGGTGGTGGCTATTTTTTTTGTGGTTATCTGCTCAAAGAGCTATACTATTAGAAACCATAAGGAATTTAACTCGGACGGTCTCGGAAGTACAACATTTTTACTATTGAAAATAAAAAAATGATAATATTTTCTATGAAAAAGGGCGATCTTTGATACGTTGTAACTGCACTAAATATTGATATTTCTTATCTTAATTTAAATTATATTTGAAGGAGCTTACCTGAATTTTCGACTTCCATCACTTTCACTTGTAACTGAATAATATCCAATGAAATATTCACTTTAGAATATCGGTTGCGCTAAGAGTGTCGAGAACGAACGCGTACAGCTTGCGCGACGATCAAGTTCCGACTACCTGTGGGGGCGCGCACGCAGTTCTAGGAACTGGGGAGGGGTGGGGATTGGGCAGTCGGGGTGTCTATTTTTCCGGGAATCAATTAGTTTTGTTATAAGTTAACTTTGAGAAATGGACTTTTGGCCGCCTAAATCGTACAAATCGACCACTGTGGGACGGACAGACAGACAGACGGACGGACTGCGGAGTCTTAGTAATAGGGTCCTTTACCCTTTGGGTACGGAATCCTAAAAATAAGTTGTGAGCCGTTCTTTTATAGCTTTGAGTTTGATGTGGTGGATTTTTTCTTTTGAAGCTGCCAAACGGAACAAGAAGCTCGTGGATCTTGCGTGGAGTTTTATCTTGCGTGCAATAAAATATCTATCAAGCAAAGAGTGAGTTTTTTTGTTTGTGTAAAATAAAACATTCTGCTTTTCCTTAATACTTGGCTTGATGATGCCTTTATTCTAGTTCGGTATCCTCGGTGTGCAATTCTCGAAGTTAGATATGAAAATTAATATGCGCGAGGCAAAAATGGCCTTTACTCAACAATGGGCAGAGGCTCATTGACTTACCAGGGAAGCACACGTCGCCAGGGTAGTAAAAGTAACTCACCAGGGAAGCACACGTCGCCAGGGTAGTAAAAGTAACTCACCAGGGAAGCACACGTCGCCAGGGTAGTAAAAGTAACTCACCAGGGAAGCACACGTCGCCAGGGTAGTAAAAGTAACTCACCAGGGAAGCACACGTCGCCAGGGTAGTAAAAGTAACTCACCAGGGAAGCACACGTCGCCAGGGTAGTAAAAGTGACTCACCAGGGAAGCACACGTCGCCAGGGTAGTAAAAGTAACTTACCAGGGAAGCATACGTTGCCAGCGTAGTAAATGTAACTCACCAGGGAAGCACACGTCGCCAGGGTAGTAAAAGTAACTTACCAGGGAAGCATACGTCGCCAGGGTAGTAAAAGTAACTTACCAGGAAGCACACGTCGCCAGGGTAGTAAAAGTAACTTACCAGGGAAGCACACGTCGCCAGGGTAGTAAAAGTAACTTACCAGGAAGCACACGTCGCCAGGGTAGTAAAAGTAACTTACCAGGGAAGCACACGTCGCCAGGGTAGTAAAAGTAACTTGCCAGTAAGCACACGTCGCCAGGGAGGTAAAAGTAACTTACCAGGGAAGCACACGTCGCCAGGGTAGTAAAAGTAACTCACCAGGGAAGCACACGTCGCCAGGGTAGTAAAAGTAACTCACCAGGGAAGTACACGTCGCCAGGGTAGTAAAAGTAACTTACCAGGGAAGCATACGTCGCCAGGGTAGTAAATGTAACTCACCAGGGAAGCACACGTCGCCAGGGTAGTAAAAGTAACTTACCAGGGAAGCACACGTCACCAGGGTAGTAAAAGTAACTTGCCAGGAAGCACACGTCGCCAGGGTAGTAAAAGTAACTTACCAGGGAAGCACACGTCGCCAGGGTAGTAAAAGTAACTTACCAGGGAAGCACACGTCGCCAGGATAGTAAAAGTAACTTACCAGGGAAGCACACGTCGCCAGGGTAGTGAAGTAACTTACCAGGGAAGCACACGTCGCCAGGGTAGTAAAAGTGCGTAAACTCCGCGTGCAGTAGCCCCGCGTCGCCGGGCAGCGTCGCCTTTTCGGCCGAGACCAGCGGCTTGGGAGCCTCCCGCGACTTGGAGCCCGTTGTTACCTGAGGGTCAGGGTGTAATGGTCAGCTGTTAGAATCAAAATCGTGATAAACACTAAGCCGCAGATAGGAACAGTTCGCGACGCATCGTAAGACAAGGATTGCTCCTGTTGAATGACCACGACCCTCAGTGATGTGAATACCGATGCAAGGAGGAGGTTAGAATCATATTGGTGGTAGCACATGTTCTTTAGGGATTTTTGAAGCATCTGACCGATGCGATCGATGAACAATCGAGTTAATGTTTTCGAGCAATTGATGTTTGATGAAACGTCATTAGATTTCAAACCCGTTGTAAAGGGTTTGAATGATATTATTTACCCTGTATACGGTGAAGTCGTCTATCCTAAGTACGAGACACGTCGTCATTAACTTGCCGAGTTGCTGCAGTATTTTCGTTCTTGTCGGCGACGCTGCAAACAAAAAAAAACGGGAACCGTTGATTTACCAAGCATATAATATTTTCTTAGGTTTGCACGAGCACTATACATAATGACGGTTTGTATGAGTGTTAAATCCGTTAAAAATTATATTAAAATTTCCCAAACCTAGTTTTTTGGGCAAAAATGATCGGCATGATGAGGACAATATGTGGTTTCCAGCTTTGTTGGCGGTCTTTTAACACCCTGTATACAAATTTCTACCTGTTGGACCCGGCCAGGCCCCAAGCATGAAATCTGCTTGGCGGGAAATTTCCCTTTATAGTGAGCAGCATGGTCACTCCTATAAATATTATTTACCTTGTGAGGTAGTATTATTGGTGGACGGAGCGGTGGAAGCGCTGTTGTGTTGACTAGTGGCGTTGGGTTTGTGGTTCAAACCGTTTGACATCGGCTCCTCAGGTTTGTCAGCCTGGCTGGAGCTCTGTGGACAAGGAACAGACCGTGAAGAAACTATCGCGTCCGGGAATGGGCTATTTGCAGCGAACTTCCGCTCTCTGGCTATTTGACCCAGTGTGATGAGTTATCTTTGTGGTCGAGAGCAGTGTCTCATTGAACGTCTTCAGACTGGTGTGAGTTTAGAGCGGGTATACCGCAGAAGAGAGAGAGAAAGAGAAAGGGAAGGAGAGATTAGATGAGCGAGGGTGGAGAGAGATAAAGAAAAGGAGATAGAGAGAGAAAAAAAAAGAGAGATAATCTGACCAGCTGGTTAAGAAAGTATTGAATAACAAACCTTATTGCTTGGGGTTAAAGGCCTCGGATCCAGCAGCTCCAGTAACGACGTACAGAACTGTGACAGTGCTTGCGATAGCCATTGCGTATGGGGTGTCGCTGCCTCTCTAGAAACAAGACGAAGAAATAACTATATTTTTTGTCGGACTCCGTGTATTTTTGTAGTAAGTCACTGGAAGATTAGAGGGATGTACCCTCCAATCTTCCATCGCAGGTCTCTTTCCACTACGTCTTTCCATTGATATTTTACTTTAGCAATGTGTAATTTCAATATTTCTGTGACATTGCATGTCCTTCTCCTATAGCCATCATAATAATAGTTAAAATTTCAAGTAGCCATCAGTTTCAAGTACGAATTATACAATGTATCTTTCCTTTAATATCTATAACATCGGACCATACCTATATCCTCTCCAATGCCGTCTGTCGTTGGAAGCTCGGTGGTAGGGGAAGAAATCCGCCTGCATGCTGACTAGGGTCACTTGAAGGGCGCCGCCGTTCGCTAGCGATGGCTTCTCGGATCTACCCGCTGTTGGTGGAAGACAGAAATCATATTTCAAATTACTTTTTGTATTTTCTAAAGCACTAACCGGTGCATGTTTTTAATTTGAGCAAATACTTTAGGCTGGAAGATAGCAGCGTGGCGGGAAATTCAAAATGTTCACAGTTTTTTACATTTTGTAGCTAAACTGAGCTATTTTTGTTCAGCGATTTTTCATTCACGGCAATAAAACAGTATTCTTTTAATTATTGTAAACAACAGAATAACAATAATTCGCCGATTATGTGTTCTGCTCTACGAAGCAGTGGCACTGCCCAAAAACTTGTCGTAGACCAGAACACATAATCAGCTGAATTATTGTTGTTCTGTTGTTTACAATAACGAAAAGACTACTATGTTATTGCCGCGAACGAAAAATCGCTGAACAAAAATAGCTTAGTTTAGCTACAATATGTAAAAAACTGAAAATATAGAATTTCCCGCCACGCTGCTATCTTACAGCCTTAAGTATTTGCTTAGTAAAATTCTCAATTCAGAAACCGGGCCTTAGTGAACAAGCCAAGTAAAATATAATCGGTCGCATTGGAGGAAATGTAATAACAGAGTAAATATGCAATGAATAAAAAAAGAGATCCCGCTGAAGCATGCCCCGGACCCATTATCGGTGGATCTTGCCGCCTCGATCGCGTACTCATGCGATTTTGAGCGATTCATGCGATTAACTCACGGCCAGGGTCGTCGCAGAGATGCAAGTCGATCCTGGGCGCCAGCAGGTGGTAGGAGGTCTCGCGCACGTCGTGTCGCGCGAACATGCGCGCGAGCACGTCGCGCTCGCCCGTCGACGCGCGACCCGGTAACTGCTCCAGTGGCTCCTCCACCTGAGTTTCTATACTTGGATTTTGAACCCTATTGACTCACATGCTATCCCTGGCTTCCCGAGGGAACCTACTAAGCAGGTGCTACCCTGGCTGCCGTTAAGAGTGCAAACGTAGAGTGGGTCAATCGGTCACCAGTGAGGCACGGAAGGTCGAACTTCACTGAAATGACCTCGAATCAACTGCGCAAGATCGTCACACGTGGAGAAAACTTCTTCGACCCCTTTGTCCCTCCAGCCCGTCTATGATGCGCAACGCGACTTCATTCTTTCGACAATTTTTTGTCTTATTTATGTGTCTGTTACCCTACCTTTAAGAAATTTGTGGCAAGAAAAATAAATTTATCTTTATCTTATCTTATCTTATCTTTATCTATTCGCGGTGAGAAAAGATTCCGATGGCGTGTCAAAAGTAAGTCTACAAGTTCACAATCGCGTTTCGCGGGAAGACATGACACTAACATGACTTCCCATACACAGAACGAGTATCTCGCGGGTAAGCGTAGATAAAAGTCGCGTCGTGGCCTGACATCCTAGCCGGGCTGAGGTAAATGTGCAGTGCATACGAAAGTTTAAGTTGCAAAAGGGCTGAGGTATAAAATTATTTAAGTAAGTAAGTATAAACTCACGGCCCGGGTCGTCGCAGAGATGCAGGTCGATCCTTGGAGCCAGCAGGTGGTAGGAGGTTTCGCGCACGTCGTGTCGCGCGAACATGCGCGCGAGCACGTCGCGTTCGCCCGTCGACGCGCGACCCGGCAACTGCTCCAGTGGCTCCTCCACCTGGAGACCAGAGGGTTTGCGTGGAGGCTTTTGCTGCAGTGGCTGAGGGCTAAATCCTACTTCCTATCCTACTACTATTATAAACGCGAAAGTTTGTAAGTATGGATGGATGTTTGTTACTCTTTCACGCTGAAACGGCTGAACGGATTTGGATGAAATTTGGAATAGAGATAGCTTAGACATCAGAGGCTACATATTATCACGGTTTTACACTTAGGAGCAAAGTAAATAACATATCCTTTTTCCATGCAGACGAAGTCGCGGGCAAAAGCTAATTTGTACAATACGTGTCACGAAGAAGAGACTTGACCGCGCCTCCCGCGTTCTTTGCGCCGCCCCGATAACGCCCGGTCCCTTCGATCAAGGATAAAACTAGATACAACATAGAACTCTGAAATGTGTCTGGAAAAATATAGATGCCCAAACTGCCTTTGGGAGCTTATTTGCTCGTAGTCTATGCAATTAAAGTAAAACTGTACACTAATGCAATAAGGTTGACATTCGAATATTAGACGTATGGTCGAAATGATGTTTCGTATTGTTCTATTGCTGATATCATTTGTTTCTGTGGGGACGTAGTAATGCGGATTCTATGGGATTTAGTTCGGTGCCCGGTCCCTTCCCGCGCTCAGACCTCATACCGTTAAAGAGACCTATTAATCGTCAATGAGCAATGTCAAACCATGTGGTCTCTTTTTTCATTGCAAACCTTATAATATCTTTTCTTATCCAGGGTGTCCCGTTATTGAAACGTCAAGCGAAAACTTGGTGAAAGGGCAGGTCAATGAGAAATGCTTATAAATGTTATGACCTGTCCTTTCACCCATTTTCAGCTTGACCTTGAATAACGGGACTCCCTCTATATAAAGGAAGTCGGGTGAGTTACACCATTTATAACTCGAGAACTGATAGACAGAATTTTATGATTTTTGATTTGTTGGATTTGTCTCTGCCCCGAATAGCATAATAACAATTTAAAAAATGGGAAAAAATCAGAAAAAATCTTGTCAACGCGGACGAAGTCGCTGGCGGACCCATTAGCCTCCATACTCTTTGCTTCAGCCTTAGAAGATCCTCAGACAGATATTTGTTGTTTGTCTCTAAAAGGAGGTTACCTTTCTGGCAGCCTTCGCCTGCGTGGCTTGTTTAGTGTGGTTAGTGGCCTCGCATAGTTCAATATCCTTTATTATACAGTACCTTCCGTGCAGCCTTGGCGCGCGTGGCTTGCGCCGTGGCCCTGCGGACCGGCTCAGAGAGCGCGGCGGCGCAAGCGAGGGCCGCGCGTAACTGTCCGTCTGTCAGAGCCCACGCCACCGCCTCTGGACGGAATACGAGCCGGGAGCCGACCACTGCGCAGTCTGTGGGAGAATGAAAGACAATTGAGGCGCCGGCCGCATAGATACTGAGCGTCCTGTCTATCCCAAGGTTGTCTGGAAGAGATCGCTTTTAGTGATAAGGCCGCCATTTGTACTATATATTGTTGTAAAAGTTATGTGTAATTTTCTTCTTTACAGTGCATGTTTCACAAATATTATGTGAATTTGTGTGAAAAAAAATCACCTAACTACTACTTTTAAACGAAGTTTAGTAATATTTTTTTAATACTAGGAATATAAAATCAAAAGTGAGTCTACATGTCGATAGCTTAATTATTATTATCTATGTCTGCAACTATATTTTATCATCCAAAGTTGAATCATTCTCTTACAGTCAATTAAAATGTTAAAAAGTGCGAGCGAGAGGTCTTCCGAGCTCCAGGGGATTCTTAAAAATGTATTGTAAATACATATTGATAAGTAGAAAGGTGGGTGGAGGAACAAGTTACCTGAAAGCCTTTTCTTGATGACGATCCGGCAATGCGCGTTGCCTAGCAACAGACGGAGTGGTGGGAGCTCCGCCGAGATGGTGGCGCCCCGCGGCTTCGCTTCTATCCGAGCGCTCTGCCATTCTAACTCCTGTTGGATAGAAAATTCGATTGATTTTACTTTGTACTTAAACAATACAGATATCGTAAATATCACTAGATAAAACGATTTTATTTCACCCAGTTGTCGTGCTTATAACTTTACAAAGGTTAGCGGAGAACAAGAGTCACTCGCAATGCGAATCAGTTCGCGCATGTGATTTTGCGTAGCTTTGGTCTTATTTACGTGTACCAGCAAATCTTTAGATAGGGGTCTCTTTCAGTGGCTTTCCTGTGGGCTAGGCCGACTAAGCCTAAGCTGTAAGGGTGGTAAAGGTGCTGGGCAAGCTACGCCATCTAAACATGTCCCAGGAACTTGTAGTACGAATGAAGGTGATGCTAGAAACTGTATAAATCATCAAATCCAGACCGACGAGGGTCTTAATTATCACGGAAAAAGATGTTTTCGATTAAATGACACCTTTAATAATTTGTAATAATTCAACCATACCGGTCAGTCACGTGTATTGACAGCTCTCAAGTGCAGATGACTAGATTCATATCTGCACATGTTACACACGCAATGTGTGTCAACTAAAACGAGTGAACTTATTTGCCATATACATCATCTAAAATAGGTTAGAAGTTGTCTTATAACGATATTAATATCAACATAACATAAGTCCACTATAACTTGAGTCGAGTTAAATCCTTTCATCCCTCAGGAGTTACACAAGGCTCGAATAAACTTTGATTTGTACATAAATTAATGATCTTATAACAACATTGATAACAGCACATTTTACACACGCAATGTTTGTCGGCTAAAATGTAAGTAGGTAGGTACACTTACTTTAAAAATCAGTAGTTGTCCCGTATCGGGCGATTTGATTCTAGTCAGTCTTAGGTCACCCTTGCGCCCTTCAGGCGTGCGGGATTCAACGGTCACCCGTGAGATCTGCAATGATAAAAAATCG
Organism: Zelleria hepariella; assembly: GCA_949319315.1. Taxonomy (NCBI): domain Eukaryota; kingdom Metazoa; phylum Arthropoda; class Insecta; order Lepidoptera; family Yponomeutidae; genus Zelleria; species Zelleria hepariella. Next base: position 7,456,544 of record OX439380.1, read on the forward strand.
ACTTAATAACTGAAGACGAAGAGACGAGTCTGCTATGATATGTAATCGCGTGGTCAACCGTCATTGACATGATCTATGATCATTGCATGAACAAACATGTACTACACGTTCGTTCATATGAATGTAATATCCTTGAAGCATTTAGATGCCTCTTAATGGATCTGCGGCTACTGCCATTTATTTCACTTTGCCAGAACTGCTTTTAGAGCTCTATCGAGTCATGCTTAAAAACAAACTGATGATACACTTTCGTCATAATTAGAGATGATAGGGAAGCTATGTAGCTCTGACTGCATCTCATTTGCAGTGACATGTTAATGCTCAATTTAATCAAGATGGACAAAGAAGAACAAGAACGGACTAGACGTAATAGTCCTTTACGTTAGCTTCTTGCTTTGAAAAATACTTTTGTGTTGCACTTTTCTCGCAACTTTGCTATAGTGACATGAAAATAATTTAATTACATAAATATACCGTACTTCTCCAACAAATTACCACCTAGCCTAGATCTCATTACCTGAACGCTGCTAGTGAACGCGTCGCAGCTGAAGTCAATTTGCACTTGGTTGACAGCGACCGATATTCCGTCGATTACCTGCGGACAGACAGCGGCCTTGCGTGACTAACTTGTATGGTCGCAGTACCTACAGGCTTAACCTCGTTGAAGTTTTGAAAAATGCATTCCTTGCGGTTAAAAAGAAATAATATATTTTGGAGATATATCACCATCGTCATCAGCATGTTAACACCCACTGATGAGTAAAGGCCTCTTCATACTCGCGCCACCTCTCACGATCCTGTGCCAGACGCAACCATTGTTTTCCGGCTACTTGGGCTATATCGTCGGACCATCTGGCTGGTGGTCTGCCAACCGATCTCTCGAGGTCGTCGAGATTCCGCAACGGATAGAAGTTATAGAATAAAGATAATAAAATGCTGCAAAATAATGGCTAGGTACTGCAACATTTAACAAACCACTATAGTATAGTTACGGAGTCAGGAGTCCGAAGTGTGAAGAGAAGATGATTTTGACTTCAAGTTTAAGTTGCCATAGAATCGTTTGCAATTAGCACTTGCGTCAAGGGCAATAAGGTCTTGCAAAGATTATATTTATCTTAGGCCTGGGTTGTAGGTTACATGTAAACTTTTGTGACCAGTACCACCAATGAAATCTGAATAGGGTCTGGGGTCTGATCTCGATCTATGCAGAAAACTTATTATAAAAAGAGTGCCTATGATTTATTTTAGCTGGTTAGAGGTTATAGGCAGCAAAGCAAAAGATTCGTGTGTGAATTTAGTGTTCCACGAAGTGGTAGATAACAAGGTGAGTAAATTTACAAAGCTGTGTTTACAGACTATTTTTGATCTCACTCATTTGACAGTTGAGTTTACCTTGTGTATGTAGCTGTATTTTCCCGGCATGGACATGGCTGCGCCTGCGACGTCCTGATTCATGGTTCGCGGCTCGGCGCATACTTCTAGCGCTATATGCACTTCGTCCAGATTCTGTTGACAAAATTATGTTTTTACAATATCGGCTTAACACTAGTCGAATACACGCCGGCGCGAAATCTTCCGTGAGTGGGCAATCCACTCAAAAAATATGTCCCAGGCATTTCAGCGTTCGTGTGGTCTCTCACTTCACTCATATAGTGTTATTATTGTCAATTGGAGATTGAGACTAGATCCGCCGCTGGGTGCGGACAGAACGTATTTGTAAAATAATAAAATAGGACTGTTTGAATAATATCGTGTTTAATTGAAGGATATAGCTAGGGTGGCGTACAACCTCTACAGTATCTATAAATATTCCACAGTAGATGTTAATGCCTAAGTTATTTTAACTGCCTATAATACCTAACCTAAACCTCATCAAGGCTACATTTGTTCTAACGATTATGCGGAATGAAGTCGGCCAGGCATAACATCACTACAGAGGTTACCAGAAGGACTGTTGTAGCTCTATCTATTCGGATATTTACACATTTTACGTCACAGAGATTTAATTTTATCCTGTGGTTTAAATTGTCACAGTAAAGCCTGCTCGCGTAGCATGCGGCGGTGTAAGAGACTAACCATGGGTTTAAAACTACAGGGTGCACTCTAAGTCGATAGCGGAACTTTAAGTAGGCTCTCTACTGATCACTACAAACAACTTTTACCAGGTGGCGAATAAAATGGAGCGAAAAAAATATCAGCTGTTCCATACAAAAGGTCGACTCAGTACTGCACCAAATGTATGAAAACGCAGATTTATTTTTTCCGCTTCATTTTTTTTTTTCATGTATTTCTCGTAAGTACTTTATCTACGTAAATATACGTAATTGAAATTAAATTGTTTTCTTATCCTATCATATATTTCTTATTGTGCATCTGCTGCTACTGTGTTTTCGCTTTCAATCCTGTCCATCCAAAGGTTGTCTGGAAGAAATCGCTTTTAGCGATAAGACCGCCATTTGTACTGTTATTTTTAAATGTTTATTTGTAAAATGTTTTCGTTTGTGCAATAAAGAGTTACTTGCAGCTGGGGCTGGGGTACACGGATGTTCGCTAGTTGGCGCCACTGTCGAGTGAGGTCATGAAGTATAGCTCTTAAAGTTATTTCGGACGTAAAAAAAGTTTACTTACATTAAAATCACATCTAATACCTACCTTAAAACTGTACCAATAAAGCACATCAAGGAAGCCCCGTGTTGTTCGAAAAAATAAATAGAAGACTATTTTCCGAAAGATAAAACTGTTTCAAAGTAGTGGTTAGTAGCGGGATTTATCTGCTATCATTAATCTCAGGTATTGAAAAAAAATCACAATATTGGTGTGTACGTCGTAAGCGACACGGTAGCTTTCATCGTGCGAAAAAAGGGGTATCCTAGAGTGTCACTGACTGAAGGTCGTACACTGTAATTTCGAATGCTTGAGTGAGACTTGTTGCGCCCTCACTACTGTGTCGTACCTCTGAACATCTGCTTGCACAAATTTTCAGCTGTTTCATTGAATTATTCATGTTTCCCAGATTATATCTCGAGTTAATATTATTACTGGGAGGCTTGCTTTAAGTCTGGTTGCGGTTGAAAAGGCTTTTATAATAAAATACAATATTTTATAGATTTATTCAGAAATTTCCATTATTGTAGCAGACATCATTATAACTTTCTATGCTGGGTACGACCTCATTGAGAGTTGAGACAGATTGCGTTCAGACGGTAGACTGGAGGTAAACGGAGGCACGAGAATATGATTAATCACTAAGCCAATGTTTCGAATACATTATACATAATACATCAGGAAAATCTTTAGCTTCATGTCATTGTTTGGAATAAAACGTTGGCTTGGCTGAATGGCGCGGTGTCGTTGCCTGCCGATGTATTTAAGTTTAAAAAGTTGTCTGTGAACCGGGCCCTTAGCCTGTAACACAATGGTGCCAAAATGGGCTGTCAGGTGACGACTTCAATTACGATTTGCTAACGCTGTCTGTCCTTTTAATGTTTTTGTAGTACAGCAAAGAATATTTTGATTCTAACTCTAGAGGATTAGTTCTCTGGTTGTAGGAGAAAAACGAGGAGAGCCCGGTTTTGTCCTTCTGCCGGGACGCCATTGACCCGCCATTGCGTTACAGGCTAAGGGCCCAGGGCCCTTAGCCTGTAACACAATGGTGCCAGAATGGGCTGTCAGGTGACGACTTCAATAAGGGATTTTCTGACAACTAAAAAAAATTAAAAAATAGTTCTAAAAGCTGTGACAGATGGCGTTAATACGACATGTTTTCTATCACAAAGTAAATTAGTGCTTAATACAGCGAATATATTTCTTCACTTCATTGCTCTGTGACTTCATCTTTCATCGTTGTAGCTGTCATTCCATTTTACAGTACATGAAAAAGTGCACGACTTTGTTAATGTTCTTGTATGAGTGAATGGTAAATCCGAAAACACTTCATTTTGCTCCACAACTAATACCTAAATGTGTTTGGACGTATACGAAGGCCAACGAGCGCGAACTGGCATACAAAAAATAACATGTCTCGTCAGCGACATCTAGTTACAAATTTGGAACTACAACTTATGAGCTGTCAGAAAATCCCTAATTACGATTTGCTAACGCTGTCTGACCTTTTAATTGTGTTACAGTGTTGTGTTACAACTTGTGTTACAGGCTAAGGACCCAGAGCTGTCACTTGCTTTTGGAAGATTTAACTTGTCTGTACAGTGGGTCCAACGATTCCACTTGCTAATGGGCCCCTAGTGATGCCCCTGGGCCCCCTGTAATTGAACAGTCATGATACAAATTGCTTCAGATTACAAAACATCCTAACTCTTTTTACAGGGTGTAACCTACTGGTCAAGAGGATGTCAATTCTGTAAAAAAAAAGTATGAACAATTGAACACCGACTTGAGACACACCCCAATTAGCAAATTAATTCATTACAGTGAGTGTAGCCTATAATTACCACGTTAGATAGTGTAGATAATATGTTGTTAACGATGACAAATCATGCATGAAAGTATCTATCTATAGTTTACACATTATTAATGTAAGTTGGTAGCAATTATGTTGTAAAAAGTATTACGGCTTGGACAAAAACAACTCTTTTTCGACTGAAGTCGCGAGAAGAAGCTAGTAATTTATAGCCTGTGTGTTATTCAGGTGTATACACTATCTCTATTCCAAACTCATCCAAATCTGTACAGTCGTTTTAGCGTGAAAGAGTCACAAACGACACAGATATCCATCCATAGTGTGATAATTTTCCACTGTGCAAATGTTATGTTATTTGTATAGGTACTTATTTATTTTCGCCCTATAATAGCAGAATGGAGTACAGAACTAATGTAGCTGGTAAACATGAAAGGCAAACAGTGGTACTCAAGCTAAAAGTAGCCTTCTTATCAGTAAGAAAAATGTTGACTGTATTAGTCATTTCACCTTATCAAATAGCCATAATGCTACGAGTTAGATCAATTTAGTCAGGCTGTTTAGAAGGGGCATGCATGCATGTAAGGTGACAGTTTATGTATCTACAGTCGGCCACACGCTGGGATACCCATTTTTGTTTGTTTGGCGCCATTATGCCGCGCGCATGATTCTTAGAAGGTCAGAAGAAATAACATTGAATTAATGACAATATAAACTGATAACCAACAATGTAAATAATGTGCTATGAAACTAGTACACATTAAAACAACACAGAATTTTATAACGAGGTCCTGTAAAATATCAGTGGAAATAAACAAATAATATTAGTAATTCTTATCTTTCAATGCTCCACTATATCAATCTTGTATTTATAAGTTGTATTCATGAGTAAAAACCACTTATGAGCTATCTGCTTTAGCTAACATAAAAAAGTACTAAGTATAGAACTAAAATAAAATGAAAACTTTTCCTGGGCTCAGTGATTTCATAGAAAGAGCGTAAGATCTCGATTCGATTTCCTGTTGGTTTTCTGCGTATTTATCGGAGGTTTTCCCTCAATTCAATGTCATTAAAAACTAGCTTTTGCTTGCAACTAAAAGCTGTTATGCTGTTTCACCATCTTCATGTTGAGATTAGCAGGAAAAATGATAAGTGCTGGGCAAGCCAACTCAATAAGTGCTAGCCATTGGGCTGAGCTGGAACAAAGCCAGCAAAGTTGCTGAGGACAGGAAGGCGTGGTGTGACCTTGTAAAGGCCCTCTGTACCTCTGGGGTACCATACCATAGGTCAGCAACAACAATGTGACAGTTTGTCAGCCCGTGACACTGGTATTCTGTCGTCGTGACACTGGTTCTGAGTAACTGAAGAGTCAACAGAAACAGAAATAGTTCGAATGGGCTAATAAATAAGCCTTTTACCCGTCTTCCCAAAAGGATTGATGTTTTTATCATATTTGAATCTTTTTGCATAATAATATTTTTTAATCTTACCAAAACAATGGGCACAGTCTTCAGCTTAGTCCACTGTATCCTGAATGTGGCTCGGTTGCAACGGGCGGACGTTAGCCGCAGCCATCCAGGCAGCTCTAGCAGGTCGGTCAGCAGATCCTCGTCCAGCGTCAGGTCTTGCAGCTCGCCCGACCCTCGGAGGGCGGAGAGCGAGATCTGCTCCGGTGACAGGTTCTTTGTGAACCTGAAATGGAAGGGAGGCTTTCATCTATTGCATTTTAATGGCAGCTTTAAAGGGCGAAATAGCGTAACTGATTTCCAATCTCTGATGACTGCACTATAAGATGAATAAGAATGTAATTTGGTTCAAAAACAGGTTAAATCTTGGCGATAATGAACAGTTATTTTGGTGTCAAAATAAATGAGGCGCATGGCAGCAAACAGTGGATGTGGAAGCGAGATGTGAGCTGTTGGGCTGAGCTGGACATTAGAAGAATTGCTGAGGATGGGAAGGCATGGCATGTCCTTGTAAAGGCCCTTTCTACCTTTGGGGTACCATAGGATGACAACAACAAAATGTTTCCAACCGATTTGATTTGTTCATTATTAATGTACTGTTCCTAACTTTTGAAGGGTCTACGGGTCACATGGTAGTGTATGGGACATGTTTAAGATGGTGAAGGCTTTTTGCTAGTCTGTCGGCTTCTCTAGGAGACCTAATGATAGTTTAGGAAGGTAGGAATCTAATTGGAATCCATGGGTTAGTGTTTGATGGTACCGTGGTGGGGTTTTCATGCGAGCTATTTGTTACACACCAGGCTAAATGTAGGTCAGATTAAATGAGTTGGTGATACTGGCAACCCCTTTTTCTGTATGGTCGTGTATCATAATGGTGTATTCAAAGCAAGTTTGAGCCAGATGTCTTTAGCTGACTAGGGAATACATAGGTAATACAAAATCAATCTTGTATCACTACAAGTTTGTAATGATGTTGAGCATAGTTTGTGTCAGTTGAAGAGATAAATAATAAGTTGTTTTGGGAAAAAAAAACATGGTGGGGATAGAGGAGACAATGCACAAAGAAACAACATTGTTTCAGATGAATTCAAGAGTCGCAGTATCATTTACGTCTTGGGTTTTTGTGACAACAGTAGGAGTACGACATAGACCAGACTCCTACTTCATCCCGCACTTGTATTGATGTCTGCTATCGATGATTATCATACGAAATTAATCTAATTATTAACGGCCAAGTGGACATGCAGTGTAAGACCGAATTCAGACAGTAACCGTACCTCGACAGGTGCTTCAGCAACTGATTCTTGATGATAGTCACCATTTTAATGATTGTTCTTCGTGTAGGTAGAAGATATTACCAAGAATTTATCAAAAAATCATTATCACACCCACGGCAAAATTGACACAAACCCCAAGTTTTTTTCGTGTTGGTGAATTGGTGAATGAATGAATATTTTTGAATGAACGAGATGGATGAGAAACGTCAAATTAGGATGCGTTCACAAATAATATATTGCGACCTACACTACACGTTCAGGACAAGAATCCAAAGAGCGTTTTAGTCGAAGTCGGGAAGCTCATGAGCCAGTTCATAGATGGCGCTTACAGACTAGGCCATGATAGAAGAAGGGTGCAATGCATTAAGTATTTCAAGTTCACCCGGCAACTCGCTAAACTCGCTTTCTCCTTATTTGACACTCGCTGTGCACCTGCACTTGTAAACGAGGCATAGAAAAACCGGATACGGAAATGAATGAAGGAAACAATCGGCGCGACATTTTGTTTGCTGTTGCTAAGGGAACGATTATTGATTTAAAAAAAATCTAAAATACTACTTTATTTGTATCGACATTCTTTTATTATTATCACTTGACTTTCCTTCTGTCTTATCTATCTTCTGAGCGTTAATCAGCGTTATTTCAAGGAGCTGCCGAGGACGAACACCTGCCTTCAGTGTGTCTGAAGAAAACATTGGTAGGATTTGTTTGTCCATACTTTCATTACCATTTATAGAGTTGTCATTCGCTGTTGTCAACTTTAGAATCAAACAATACTTTTCATACTTTATGAGAAAGTTCCTAAAAGCTGCTAGAGCTGTAAAACCCTTAAATTGCGAAAACACCGCGAAAATGTAGCCTTGTTTTTGTTTACTTTCGCCGTATTCACGAAATGTAGGCTATCACAAAATGTAAACTAGCTGTATGTAGCCTTAGTTCCTATCCTTTGGCGTTGGCGCCCTTTGAAACCTATGGTTGTTTGTTTATATCCTACTGAAGCTCTGTTGTATGTAGAACGAGAATCTGCCACGTCTTTAGATTCCTTTTATTGAATAAGTAGGTAGGTTCACATCACAAACCTAAGTAAATAGGTCCGTGGTTCAATTGTAGATACCTTATTAGTTTACTTAGTAGTAAAGTAACAGTTTCTTTTTCTTTATTTTTACCAGTAACTAAGTAAGATTGCACGCTTGGCACTGTAGAAAATGTCGCGCAGAGAAAGTGCAAAAGACTTTATTGACGACGAGTATTCCTCAGGCGATTCTAACAGGGCGCAAAATAAATGCCAGGACTTGGCCAAGAAGGCGCAAGAGCCTTCAAGGTACCAGGAGGAAAATAACAATGAAATTGACCACCTAAGCCGGCAGTTGGATGAGATGGGCTGTATCGTGGACGCTGTGAAACGACCTCCCAACATTTGCGTAGAGAACTGTGTTCACGGGGATGATTCAGAGTCGGAGGACGCGTCCGAAGCTAAGACTGTGCGAAACAAAGATGAAGAGGAAGAAGATGCCTACACAGATGAGTTTGAGGAGGATAGGAGTGATGCGGAGGACAAGGAGGACCAAAAAGAGGGCAGGGGTAAAAGGGATGCCCTGACAGGGGTCAGTCAAGCCCAGTTGGAGCTAAATACAGCTGGAAGTCGAGCGTCTTTTATCAATGTCCCGAAACCGGCTTCGGAGAACTCGGGGTCGAGTTATGGGTGAGGGCTTCTAACATTATTTTCCGCATCTTTAAATTTTTGATTTGTGCAGCAGTTGTGTTCATTTCATTCAAAATACTTTACAGAGTCAGAGCGCCTGATAAATTGCGCACGGCAAACCCCTTGTCGAAGGCTTGTACTGTTGCTTTTTTGTACGATGAGCAGATTATCAGGCGCTTATTCTCACTTATAATAGTTAGAATCCTTAAAATTTATAAGGAACTCCGTAAAAACGTCTTCTAAAACAAATATCGAATCCGTAACTGAACTGCGAAGAACAATACTACTGCGAATCACACAAGCGCGAATGAAGTTTACTGCGATACACGGAACTCCGAATGGATCGTATGCCTAGTGAGCCCCCTCAAAGGGGACTCTAGGGGGCTCTACTTACTCAAATTAAAATCCCTCAAAGGAAGGTGAAAATGGTTGTTAGTCTATGACTCGCCCGAACTAAGTACATAAACAATAATAATATTACTGCCTGCTAAACTAACTTCTCTCTATTTCAAGTCACTGCCTGCTAGACTAACTTCTCTCTCTCATTCCCAGCTCGCTTCCGGTACCGAAGACCCATCGCATCAACATGTCCTTCACCAATGACCGACTGCGGGAGATCGAGCGTCACAACCACATCCTTCTGAACAAGATTGTGAGCGCGCGCAACAACCGCAAGTCCTCCATACCGCCGTGTGACCAGGAGGTAACTATGTTCAACAACGACCGACTGCGGGAGATCGAGCGTCACACACACATCCTTCCGAACAAGATTGTGAGCGCGCGCAACGACGAACAAGTCCTCCATACCGCCGTGTGACCAGCAGGTAACTATGTTCAACAACGACCGACTGCGGGAGATCGAGCGTCACACACACATCCTTCCGAACAAGATTGTGAGCGCGCGCAACGACGAACAAGTCCTCCATACCGCCGTGTGACCAGCAGGTAACTATGTTCAACAACGACCGACTGCGGGAGATCGAGCGTCACACACACATCCTTCCGAACAAGATTGTGAGCGCGCGCAACGACGAACAAGTCCTCCATACCGCCGTGTGACCAGCAGGTAACTATGTTCAACAACGACCGACTGCGGGAGATCGAGCGTCACACACACATCCTTCCGAACAAGATTGTGAGCGCGCGCAACGACGAACAAGTCCTCCATATCGCCGTATGACCAGCAGGTAACTATGTTCAACAACGACCGACTGCGGGAGATCGAGCGTCACACACACATCCTTCTGAACAAGATTGTGAGCGCGCGCAACAACCGCAAGTCCTCCATACCGCCGTGTGACCAGGAGGTAACTATGTTCACAAACGACCGACTATGGGAGATCGAGCGTCACACACAAGTTCACACAACCACATCCTTCTGAACAAGATTGTGAGCGCGCGCAATAACCGCAAGTCCTCCATACCGCCGTGTGACCAGGAGGTAACTATGTTCACAAACGACCGACTATGGGACATCGAGCGTCACACACAACCACATCCTTCTGAACAAGATTGTGAGCGCGCGCAACGACGAACAAGTCCTTTATACCGCGAACAACTAGTCCTCCATACCGCCGTGTGACGGTGTGACCAAGAGGTAATTTTACACTGACTGACTATTTGACTGTCATTCATTACGTTGCGTTCCAAAACAAAAATCCTGGATTTTGGAGCTGCAACCCGTTGTCTACCTACACTGAAGTGGAAGCCCCTCTACCCTTGACGCATTTTTCCAATACGGCCGCAATATGACGCAATTTACTAAATTTAATATTTTACAAATAAATTAAGACGCATTTTGTGTTTTTATTGAATAAAACAGCCTTACCTTTGGATAAACATTACAAAGTATTTAAAATCAAAGCATTTACTATGCGAATTCAAAGAGAAATTAATTTTAAAACTTTTTCAATTTGATCGCAATAGCGTCAAGGGTAAGGGTAACCCCCCAGATAGAGAAGCGTAGAGTGAAAGAGGAGGCCTCATCTATGGGGGAGAAGGCTTGTCTCTACATTTTTATATCTCTACATCTATAGCATGCATCAGGCAGGGCCTCAGAGAGTGCCTAAGTTGTATTTGTACAATAACTCATATTAAATCATCATATGCAGGTCCGGAAGGCCGAACCAACAGCGGCCCTCCTTCGGCGGAAAGGCCAGCGGAAGATAGACCATGAGAATATGGTATGTGAGACCCGTTGTTTGATATTATTCCACCCTTAGGACTTCTAAACTTTTATCCCTATTCAACTATGCATTCGTAGGTACTAGGATCTGGAATCCAAACCTTAGGTCAAATCTCGCGTAGAAAAAACGCAGGAGAGTTTTAAGCAAAAAAAGCATCCAAAAAGAAGATACCTATGTTTTTTTTTTCATTGGTGGCGTTAGTTGTGCGTCCGCCCCTCTGCCCTTGACGCATTTTTCCAACACGGCCGCAATATGGCGCAATTAACAAAATTTAATATTTTACACAAAAACTTTTTCAATTTGATCGCAATAGCGTCAAGGGTAACCCTGCTGGGTGAGAGGTGGCGTGCGGGGGAAAAGGCCTATACCTAGCAGTCGGCAGAGGTGGGCTGATGATGATGATGATGATGATGATAACCTTATTAATGGATCTCCATATTTCCAGATTCTATTGAAGAAAATCCAGCGTGCCAAGTCGTCGTCGTACAGCGTGCGCCATTGATATACATGGCGCGTCCCGAGGTGGACGCGGCTACCCCTACTATCCCTAGAGTTATTTGTACTTGCATTTGTTATTGCCACGCTCTTGTGCCCCCTTCCAAATATATTTATTCACGTTTTTACCCAATTGGCTTTTCTTTTTGACCCCGTTCGTTCTGAGAGCACCCTGAGTCGCAAGACTTCTCTCAAGAGATTTCAGCAAGCACCCTTACTTAGGCCCGGTTTCTGAGTTGAGAATTTTACTAAGCACATACTGACGTATCGCTCTGTCACCCTCTTTTGTGAGAAATCTGCAGAGACAGGACTTTGACTTGCTGACGTGTGTACCAGGTACCACTGGTGGTACAAGAACCACTGCTGAGTAAAAGGCTTTTCATGCTCACGCCACCTCTCACGATCCTGTGCCAGACGCAACCACTTTTTAACCACGCTATTTCGTCGGACCATCTGGCTGGTGGTCTGCTAACCTATACCTTCGCCCGTGGATAACATTTATTGATACTATACAATACAGGTATACGAAATAAGCATGACCGATCAAGGAATACTTGAAAACACTGCAGTTGCAGTATAAGTAAGTTACGTTGCCACACGATTCTGATAAGAATGCAAATAACGCATATTTTTGCTTCATGGGGAGGCTAACAAACAAGGTTAGAGGTCGGCTGCTCGCGCCACTGCGCTAACCACCCGTCTGGTAAACAACTGATTACATTACTTACACAGCGAAATTATAATAAATATCTCCACTTAGTAACATAGTCATGCAAAATAAGAAAAGGCAGATGTACGGATCGGTCAGTGTCATTTGCTCTACATTATTGTGTAAGTTGTAAGTTTTAACTTCAGTAGGTACCTCCCAGTATAGTACCTAGAGTACCTACTGACACAGCTAGTTCTAAGTTTAGGTAAGTACCTGCCTAAAAGTATGTTTTGTATCGTCATCCAAACCGTTCATATCTGTGGATCTAAGGGTTAGTCTGTTACTATACTTATCATAGACGTTGTGAATTTGTGATGCACTCTACAAAAAAACTTCGGATGAGGACTAACGATTCCTAGATAACGAGGCTAAGACGAGAAGCGAAGCTCAAGGGGCACTACTACCTTTCCTCGAAGCGCTTCGTCGTTTTTTTGAACCCTCATAACTTGGGTTTGGATTATACGATCAACAAAATTCTCGGGATATTGTATTCAATTTGTACCTATGTTGTGACATCATGGCATGATTGGCATGGCAATATTGCCATTGCTTCTGGTCGCTCTTGCTCATCCTCTAAATTACCACAGGTCACAAAACCGGCAATCATTGATTTCTTGTTCAGTCTGTATCTTACCTCTCTAGACTCTGTCGAGTCTAGAATGACTTTCTGGATTTCATCTGATATATAATTGTAGTAATTGTCCACACTTCGCAGTAATCTCTTGGCCATTCATTCTGTTAATTAAAATGTGTTATTCGAGTCTTACATTACAGCCTCGCGTGAACTGTGGCCTTTGCTTTGAGCTTTCTCTTCAGTAGTTGATGCCTAGAGAGTTACTGTTGTGCTGGGGTTAATAACTTTCTTGGTTCTCTGCGATAGCGTTTTCTTAACTTTGTCACGTTACAGGGGTTACCTGTTAGTAACGCCCTGTGACGGAAGCTAATTTTAAAGAAGAAATAAGTAAAAGTAAAGGAAAGAAAGAAGTTAAGAGGTGGGTTATTTATTTGACAGCGTTACTTATAACTTAGAATTAGGACCTAGATGACTAAATAAAAGTAAGAGAGCCTATCTGAAACTCGGTTTGGAGAATTTGGAACTCTTCAGGCGTCTTCGGTTCTTCGGAGCTTAGCGGACGCCGGTCGAGGTGAAACGGTTTCCGGTTTCCGATTCCGTGAACGAGGCCTTTCCAGGCCGGACTGCCGCTTGAAGATGAAGGTTTGAAGAGGGTGTTCGTTATGCGGGGGCTCAAAAGGCTGGCCCGCCGCTTGAAGATGAGGACGGTGTTGGTCGAGCGAGGGCTTCAAGGCTGGCCCGTCGCTATGAAGTCTTGTAGTTAAGGTTGGTAGAGCGGGGGCTTCCCAGGCTAGCCCGCCGCTTGAAGTCGAGGATGAAGCTTTGAGGATGACGAGGTCTTCAGTTTTAGATCTTCAATTCTTCAGATTTTTCGCGGTATTTTCTCAGAATTTCCCGGGCCTGCCTGGCCCGGGAATCTGGCCTATATTTCTCTTTCGGCTGTGGTGCCGAAGAGAAGACTGACCCTTGTTGTTGTTGGATCGATAAGGAAACCTCGTAGGAACGATTTTGTTCTTTTTGTAGATTTTGAATTCAAAAATCTTGCCTCTTTATCTTTTTGTTGATCGCCTTGTCGAAATAAGTGCTCCAAGTAGTTTATGATCTCCTTCGACCGGCTCCATAAAGGTTTTTATGACATAAATTAAGAAAAGTAGCCTATGGTTGACAGAATTTGAATACAATTTCAAAATAAAGAGTAATTCCAAACAATGTGTCAAAAACGTCAATATTTTTTCGAGACCACAAAATATCAAAGAATTTTATATTTTGTGTCTCAAACATTAGTAAATCACTATAGTTTAGTGCTATAACAATAGTTTTGATGAAGTGAAGCGGCCGTAGATGCATGAGGATACATAAAAGTATATAAAAGTGCGTGTGAAGGTGAAAATGCAAAGGTGAATGTGATGCCCGTGATTTGAGGATTGCAGTGTTATCCTAAGAACTGGAGCTTCAACTGTGCAACCGTGAGTTTCGTAGCATCACATGTAGTTATTTACATCAAACACATACAAGGGTAGGGTGAACCCTACAATACCCCAAAAACCCCCAAAAAAAAATTTTTTTTCCTAAGGAAAATAATTTTTTTGGTTAAAATTTTGGTTTAAGAAAATATGTACAAGAAAACTCGTCTTAATTCAGTATTTAGAAGACAGTTTCTATTAAGTGACCGTCTCTACACACGTACGCTAACCTAACACTATTCTATCTTTCATTCATCACACAATCATTGGTTGGGGTAAGGTTCACATTCTATGACACAAACTCCAGAGAAGGCACCATTGAGTCACACTCTCCTGACGTAGGCTTTACAAGAGTCGTCACCCGCTCGTTTAATGAAAACCCAGACTATTTACACTAACAGGGGCTTGTTTAAAGAGTTGTCAACCGCTCCGTAAGGAAAACACTAAGGTGTTTAGAAGAAGAACCTCTAAAGTAACTTCCTAGTGGGTCAAGGTAGCACTAGGGAGTTAAAGAATATCTACTTAGTAGTTAGTGACTTCCTAGTGAGTCAAGGGAGCACTAGGGAGTTCAGTTTAAGAAGAACTAGTCACTTGCTAATGAGTTGAGAGAACACTAGCGAGTGTAGTTGGTTGAGGGCCAACCACAAAATAAGATTAAGTTAAAAGGGGTCTTTAGCTGGCTGAAGAGCCGACCTAAAGGATAAGGTGAAATATTTACAAATATTTACAAAAGGGCAATATAACAAAGAGAAAGTTATATTTTAAAGTCTTTGACATGCCAGCGACTTCTTGTGCCGCTTGGGTCTTCTAGTATATACACTAAGGGCGATAATTTTTGAATTACCTTACATTTTATATATCTAGGGGCAAGTTTAGCACTAAAGTATGTGCCAGCATTGCTAAGTACATAATTCTTTCGCCAGACTATGTCGCCGACGTTAAATTCTTTAAAGGAATGCCTTAAGTCGTAACGTGCTGCATTTTTTGTATGAGCCACGTGGAGAACAACTTGAACTTTATCGAATATTGAAGAGAGTAATCCGATATTGTTCGCATAGATATCTCTTGGCAAAAAGGTGAATTCGTTGACATCGTAACCCTGAGAAAAGATTGTACCAGAAGTAATAGGTTCACGACCAAAAACTAGGAATGAAGGGGTAAAACCTGTTACCGCATTTACAGAATTATTCAAGGCAGCCTGTATAATCGGCAGATGGATATCCCATGTTCTATGGTCATCGCCAACGAGGGAAGCTAGGGCGGTAATAATTGTTTTATTATACCTTTCAGTAGGATTAACTTGTGGACAATAATGGGGATTGAAGTTAGCAAATGGAATCTCGTACTTCCTAATCAGGTTGTGAAATTCTCGTGATTGGAATTGAGATCCATTGTCCATTATAATAGTTTGTGGTACACCATGTACAAGAAAGACAAAGTTTTCTAAGTAGAAGATGATATTTGAAGCCGTAGCTCGTTTTATAGGAAAAATTAGAGAGTATTTCGTGAAGCAGCAATTCACCACCAGGATGTGTTGATTGCGTTTTCTAGTCATCGGTAAGGGACCGATTAGATCAAGAGATATGCATTGAAAAGGTCTCGAGCAGATCTTTGGTTTGCCCATCGGGCCATAAGGGGAATGGTTGGACTGTTTATAAGCTAAACATAATTCGCAACCCGATATAATATTAGATATATCTTTAAACATGCCAGACCAATAATATAACAAGGACAATTTTTTATAAGTTTTAAAGATTCCTAAATGAGGTTCTGATGTTGAGCCATGATGACTTCTAATAAGTGTTTCTCTTTCAGATGGTGGAGGTACTTCTTTCCAAATAAAGTCATCTGTAAGAGAGAGGGGACTATGAGTACACCGAAGTAATTTGTCGTCTTTGAAGGTATAATTTGGGTAACTGTCTGGATTGTCACGACAACCTTCTAGTAGTTTATTATAGTGGTCTTCAGGAGAAGAGGGAAGGTTGTTCTGAGCAATTGGAGCAACCATTTGAAGAGCAGCAGTAGCGTTATTAGGACGTGAGAGTAAATCTGGAACAACGTTATCTTTACCACGTTTATGTTTCAGATCAATGTTAAAGGCTGAGAGACGAAGTGCCCATCTAGCTAGCCTGCCAGAAGGGTTGGATAGATTGAGAAACCATTTCAAGGCGGCATGGTCAGTGAAGACGGTAAATTGTTTGCCGTTATCTAAGTAACAACGCCAATGTTCAAGAGCAGTAATTACAGCAAGAGTCTCTCTTTCTGTAGTAGAATAATTTTGTTCTTGCTTGTTGAGGGATTTGCTCATGTAGGCAATGACAACTTCTTTCTCGTTCTGGATCTGCGTGAGCATGGCTCCAATTCCATGGTTCGAGGCGTCGCAGTGAACGGCAAAAGGAAGTTCGAAGTCAGGACAGGCAAGAACTGGAGTAGTCACTAACAATTCTTTAAGTTTTAGGAAGGCGGTGTTGGCTTCAGGAGTCCAAACGAATTTTGGAGCATTCTTCCCAGTTGAAGATAATTTATTGAGAGGAGCAGCTAAGGTGCTGAAGTTGGGAATGAATCGTCTGAACCAGCTACAAGTACCATGAAATCTTCGGACTTCTTTTTTGCTAGTGGGGGTTGGAAATTCGAGGATAGCGCGGATTTTATCAGGGTCAGCACGTAAACCGTGTTCGTCAACCACGTAACCAAGGTATTTAAGTTCCTTTTTGAAAAATTTGCTTTTTTCAAAATTTATAGTTAGTTTAGCTTTAGCTAGTTTCTCGAGGACTTTAAGTAAGAGAGAAATATGTTCGTCAAAAGTTGGACTCACGATGATAATATCATCGAGATAACAAAATACCTTATAGTCAAACTCAGGGGTAAATAAGGTATCCATGAGTCTTTGTTGGGTAGCAGGAGCGTTAGTCAGACCAAATGGCATAACGACGAATCTATACATTCCTCTCCCAGGTACATAAAACGCTGTTTTATCTCTATCAGGGGCATTTAAGGGGACTTCCCAGAAAGCTTTAGCAATGTCAATACTGGAAAGGTATTTGGCATTTTTAAGGTGGTCTAGGATTTCATTCATAAAAGGGAGACTATAGGCATCACGACGAGTGACAGCGTTAAGTTTTCTGCTATCGACACAGAAGCGCCATTCACCATTTTTCTTTGGAGTGATAAGGACAGGAGAGAGCCAAGGGCTTTCGCATTTTTCAATGACCTTCCATCTAATCATTTTATCGACCTCATCAATAAGTGCCTTTTGTTTTTCAGGTGAGAGCCTGTAGCAGCGCTGCTTGATAGGAAGAGTATCACCAGTGTCGATTTTATGACAAATTAAATGAGTACGACCAAGTTCGCCTTTTTCTTCAAAAGAAATAGATTTAAATCGAGTAATAATGTCATCCGCAATGACTTTTTGTTCAGAAGTTAAAAATTCGTAGGGTAGAATTTTCTTTTCAGAAGAAGTAACTACGTTACATTCAAGTTGGTTAGAGAAAGCAGAGTTTAGTAGCTCTGGCACAAGATTAAATTCTTTCCAAAAATCGACACCAAGAATAATTGAGGGGTGTATTTCAGGAAACACATGACCTCTAATGATGTGAGTTTGGTTATTAAAGGTAATAGGTAAGTCGATATAACCTAGCGATTTAACTCTATGGTTATCTGCTGTAGTTACAAAGATAGAGCACGACTTGGATAGGGTGTAGCCCAGTTTTAAGATTTCAAGGTGAGAATTATTACCAAGTATGGTAATTGAACTACCACTATCCAATAATCCGAAGAAGGGAGAACCGTTTAAGAGTATTTTTAAGAAGGGCCTGTTGAAATCTCTTTCCTTCTCGTAGAGAATTGAAGAAGTTTTATAGAGTTGAAAGAAATTTCTAAGGCTAGAGAGCCAATTCTGCCATTCTTCAGGATTAAAGTTGGATGAGATATCTAAGTCGTGCTTAGCTAGTTTTTTGAGTTTTTAAGGTCTTTTTTGCAGTTGGGACAATCTATTATTTTATGCCCACTTAGGCCACACTTGAAGCACACTAGATCACGTGGTTCCGGACATGAGTGGAACGAGTGGTCACTTGTGCGACAGCGGTAGCAATAGTTTGACTTATTTTTATATTGCGTAACACTGTTAACGCGTTTAGGATAGAAGTTCTGTTTAGTTTCAGAATTATGGGCAGATGAGTTAGGAGTTTTTGAACAGGAAGAATAGTTGAATTCTGTCGCTAGAGAGTTGAAAGCGGGTTTCGGATCCTTAAAATTCCTATCCCTGTCTAGGATGCGTTCGTAATCTTGACAAGCCGTGATTAGAGAATCAATGGACGAGATATTTTTTAAAGCAATGAATATTGAGTAGGATGGTCTAATATTTCTAAGTAGGATTTTTAGTTGTTCAGGTTCAGAAAGTTTGTTTTCAAGGCGGGCAAACATTCCGAACATGATAGACACATAGATGATAATAGTTTCTGATTCACCTTGTGTTCGCGAGTTGATCGTGGCTAGTAGCTTGTAGTCATAATCGTACTCGCCAAAATCTTTGATTAGTAATTCGCAAAGTTGATCCCACGTTAGGTTAGGGTACCTAATTTTTTGGAATCTATACCAATGAAGAGCCTTATCAGTGAAGATTTCTGAAGTTTGGTCAAGGAATTTTTCTTTTGGAATTTGCCTAGCAGTTCTAAATTCTTCTAGTTTGGTCAGATACGATTTAGGGCATGAGGTGCCATTGTAAGAGATTTTTTTAAGTTCCTTGATGGAATTTGGTGGAATCGTGGCTGAAGCAGAAGGAGCTGAACTGCAGGTAGGAGTGGGATTTGCCTGAAAAACGAGGGGTGAAGACTCTGCTGACGAGAAGGTTAGAGAATCGAAGCGTTTTTCAAGGTTCGAAAATTTTGCCTGTAGGTTAACGAGTTTTCCTTCGATGGAAGCGTCACAGTCACTAGTATCCATTCTTTCCAAGCGATAGTACATGTGGTGTAAGTAAGTTTCTACTTTTTTCGTAATCAAGGTAGATGACTTAGTTTCGAGCTGTGTTATTTTAGTTTCTATAAAATTCAAAGTTATTTCGGCCTGTTCAAGGTCTTCTTGAATGGGGATAGTAGAGTTGACAATTTCGGTAGATGGAAGCGTTTCCGAGATTGTTTCTATCTGTTTTTTTAAGTTTACAAGGGATTCGGCTGGCGTTTCAAGGCGAATGCGAACCTCATATTCTATCTCAGGTTTATTGAGATAAGAGTATTTGATAGGACGAGACATTTTTAAGAGTTATTTACCTGATAGAGGTCTAAGTAAATAGCTAAGAGAGTAGATGAGATGAGATGAGGTTAATGAGATGATTTACACTAAGCCGAAAAGTTCCGAAAGGTTCAGCCAAAAGTTCAAAGTTTACTCACACAAGAGAGGGTGTGGTTTTAGAATTTTGGGAAGACTATAGTCTAATAATTTTGGGAAGACTACAATAATAACCCTGTCAAACAAAACCAGTTGGGCGCCAAAACTGTCACGTTACAGGGGTTACCTGTTAGTAACGCCCTGTGACGGAAGCTAATTTTAAAGAAGAAATAAGTAAAAGTAAAGGAAAGAAAGAAGTTAAGAGGTGGGTTATTTATTTGACAGCGTTACTTATAACTTAGAATTAGGACCTAGATGACTAAATAAAAGTAAGAGAGCCTATCTGAAACTCGGTTTGGAGAATTTGGAACTCTTCAGGCGTCTTCGGTTCTTCGGAGCTTAGCGGACGCCGGTCGAGGTGAAACGGTTTCCGGTTTCCGATTCCGTGAACGAGGCCTTTCCAGGCCGGACTGCCGCTTGAAGATGAAGGTTTGAAGAGGGTGTTCGTTATGCGGGGGCTCAAAAGGCTGGCCCGCCGCTTGAAGATGAGGACGGTGTTGGTCGAGCGAGGGCTTCAAGGCTGGCCCGTCGCTATGAAGTCTTGTAGTTAAGGTTGGTAGAGCGGGGGCTTCCCAGGCTAGCCCGCCGCTTGAAGTCGAGGATGAAGCTTTGAGGATGACGAGGTCTTCAGTTTTAGATCTTCAATTCTTCAGATTTTTCGCGGTATTTTCTCAGAATTTCCCGGGCCTGCCTGGCCCGGGAATCTGGCCTATATTTCTCTTTCGGCTGTGGTGCCGAAGAGAAGACTGACCCTTGTTGTTGTTGGATCGATAAGGAAACCTCGTAGGAACGATTTTGTTCTTTTTGTAGATTTTGAATTCAAAAATCTTGCCTCTTTATCTTTTTGTTGATCGCCTTGTCGAAATAAGTGCTCCAAGTAGTTTATGATCTCCTTCGACCGGCTCCATAAAGGTTTTTATGACATAAATTAAGAAAAGTAGCCTATGGTTGACAGAATTTGAATACAATTTCAAAATAAAGAGTAATTCCAAACAATGTGTCAAAAACGTCAATATTTTTTCGAGACCACAAAATATCAAAGAATTTTATATTTTGTGTCTCAAACATTAGTAAATCACTATAGTTTAGTGCTATAACAATAGTTTTGATGAAGTGAAGCGGCCGTAGATGCATGAGGATACATAAAAGTATATAAAAGTGCGTGTGAAGGTGAAAATGCAAAGGTGAATGTGATGCCCGTGATTTGAGGATTGCAGTGTTATCCTAAGAACTGGAGCTTCAACTGTGCAACCGTGAGTTTCGTAGCATCACATGTAGTTATTTACATCAAACACATACAAGGGTAGGGTGAACCCTACAACTTTGGTACGAAGTTTGGCATAAATATTATCTATCCATCCGGCTAAAGAAGCCTCTCCTATCCATAAAGATGTTGCTTTCAATGATAAGATAACATTGGGTCATTTACCTACGCCAACCTCATCAATAAGTTTTTCATCTCCCATGCTCGGAAAGTGCTCTGTTACTTTAAACATGCGATCGTAGAAGATCCTTCTTTAAACCGCTTTATATTTTTGTGCGCTTCGAAATTTGAACTCGACGCCCTAATAAAAAAAATATAAGGAACTCCTTCAACTTGTAGCATTGCCTAGCAACGGGTTGTTGATTTTATGACACTTCAAGAAGACACGATTTGTAATCAACAATCCGTGCTAGGCAACGCCACAATACTCCTTTGTGAAGAAGCAAAAAAGAAGGAAACTCGTTTCACTAACCTCTATGGTAGGTACCTACCTACCTATGTCTATTGTTTGTCACGCTTGGCTAACAAAATCATTTCCTCGCTTCTGTGAGATGAAAAGTTTTGTGTTTCGCACGAATGCAATATTATTTGCGACTCGAGCTTCTGAATACCTCGCTACGCTCAGGTTTCTTTTTTTGAACCACTCGCTACGCTCGTGGCTCAATTTTAGAAACCTTCGCTAGCTCGGTATTCAATACAAGCACTCGCCGCAAACAATAATTTTGCATTCTTGCATAACAAATAACTATTTTTTTATAGAGCCTCACCTGACCAAACCATTTTACTTTTGTTTGGATAAGTCGTAACTTCTTATGGGACATCAAACTTTTCTTCATGCATATGTAAGTATAAGTAAACTTTTATCATAGCGTATTAACACGTAAGTGATTAATTTAAGTTAACAAATAATAGTTTCAATGCAAAGTTTGCTTTCGCCGGGCAAATAATTGCGATGATTCATCGCTACTCTGCAGTTGGCGAAACTCTTGAGCAAAATTAAATAGTGTTTTCGATCCATAAAATTATAATGTTACAGTTGAAATAAAATGTATGCAGGTGGAGCAGTATCTTTAATCTTTACATTATGACTTACCAGCAAGCTTAGCATAAGGCTGGGTTAGAAACTATTTATGGGTTTATAACTCTGTCTATCCATCTCTGGAATGCTCTGCCAGAACCAGTGCGGAAGGCCAAGTCGCTACCGATTTTCAAGGCTTTGGTTAAAAAATTCTACCTCACTGGTGAAGTGTGAAATTGTTGCATTTATAAAAATTTTATAGTATGTATCTATTTTAGTTATATATATATACAACTATTTTGGTATAGTATGTAAGGTATTTGTATTTATTATAAATGTATATTTATTTATACTAGGTACTTACTTGTTTATTTTATTTTACTTATTCATAATTACTTGTGTGCACTAATTTCTAAGTATTACATAAAATTATATCCTGTGTTTATGTAATTTAATTATTGTTGTTTATGTACATCTACTACCTTCTCTATTTTTACTGGTCCAATCCGTCCCAAGGTTGTCTGGAAGAGATCGCTTTTAGCGATAAGACCGCCGTCTGTACTATTAGGTTAAGAAAAATCCTGTTAACATTTAATTTCTGGTGTACAATAAAGTGTTCTCTATCTATCTATCTATCTATCCCGCTCTACGTCAAACAAAAGAGTGAGATTTATGTATATACTTAAACCATATAAACCAATAGATATGCTCTAACCCAGCCTTATGCTACGCTTGCCGCACAGCACTACTCAGTTCAGTAGGCGTAGCATGGTCGGGTATGTCAAGCATTCTGTATGGTAAAATATGTAGAGATCAAAAGAGTTATGAAAGAGCAATTGTCGTGCTAGGCGTGCTGGTAGTTTCCAGTACCTAAGAGTTTCTATTTATCAATCCAGCCCATAAGTAAAGCCCTCAAAGGCCTGTTCCTTTTCAAGCCAACCCCCTTGGGCCTATCTCGTTCATTAAATAGTCCTCAGTTGTTTTCACAATATCATCGACCAATCGAGCTTATGATGATCTAATCCTCGACAATCTAAGTACACGCGACAGCACGTCGACCTTTAAACGCTAGCACTCTACTCCGTTGCGTTACGGGCGACTTTACAACAAAAATGTACAGTCTGACGTGCTGTCGTGTGTACCTAGGCAGGTAAGATACTTCAATATTGTAATTCCATTGCCAAGTACTTATCCATTGCATGAGTTCATCATCATCATAAATAATATAAACCTAAGTCGTAAAAACTTATGTCTCAAAATAAACTGTGACTAATTAGACTGCCAAGCCATGAGTTTCCCGTGAAACTCGCAAAAGTGAGATAATATTTCAGCATTGTTTAGATTAGTGACGATAAGGTGTTGTATTTATGTATGTACAACATCCGTTTACCGAAATCGTTTTTCCTTTACGCTCTTTCAATCCGGCGTCCTTTGAAAAAGATAGAGTTCGGAAATCTGATGCTTTGTTTAACATTGGCTGCTGTATCTATACCATACTGTAGATAAGTCATTGTACTGTAGCAGGTCGTCACGCAGGTCTTATTACAGATACAGTCGGCCACAGATACATGGCAGCTCTTACCATACCACCGTGCGCGGCTTAAAGGCGCCATCGAACAAAAAGAGGTATCCTAGCATGTGGCCGACTGTACCTATCTGTAAATTTTCTATCATGAAATGCCTTCAACTTCATACATAGTGCATAAGCAAGAGGAGACATGGGAAGTCCCTTTTCAAGGCTAATGAGTCTTTGTTAAAATTAAGGTGACTAGCCATCTTGTTACTAGTCATTATACTCGTAGGCATTTCGTTGCATCACTGATTATTAGACGAGGTATCTATACCTAAGTATCTAATTAAGTCTGATGGGCGGCGCCTAGATAATGACGTCTCTACATTCTGTTACTAACTAAAGTTAACTAAACTAAAAAGTTATCACATTTCTTCTAAAGGGGCTTAAGTCTGTAACGCCATGGCGTGTCGATGGCGTCCCAGTAGAAGGAAATGGGGTTTCCTCATTTTTCTCCTGCAATATCAGAATATTATTTGCTGTACTATATAAAAATTAAAAGGACCATTAATAAATCGTAGTTGATTCCGTCCACTGGGAGCCCATTTTGGCACAATGTGTTACAGACTCAGGCCCCTGTTACTAACTAATTAAAAAGTTATCACATTTCTTCCAAAGTGGGTAAGTACTGGATAGCAACGTTAATCGAGACCGTTTGTTATTATAAAACGTCTGACGTCAAGTCATCGACATGTGGTCTTCGGTTTTTTATGCCTACCGACCACATTAATTGCTTTCAGATAGTGAAGATTACACGTATACTGTGCCTATGTAGAATTGTAGAAGATACCTAAACATTTTGCCTACGAATTATATGTGTTTCCTATTATAAATAATTCGATCGAATCTGCTCTACATTCAACTAAAACAGTTTCATACCTAAGTATTGTAATTTTTTTCGGGTTTCAGGTAACTGCAAAAAAAAACTAAGCCCTTTGCATCTACGTAATGAGATGATTTATACAGCGTCCAGTGATACCTTCATTCACACTAGATGGGTGAAGAGACCACTCGGCGCTGCAGTGCCTGGGACAATCTTACAAAATACTGAATATAGTCCCTGAACATGAAATTATAAATAGGTATTTAGATACTTACTCACTCAGATATTTTTTTATTGTTCGATTTTACGGCACACCCGCACTTAGATACAGTATGGTAGCTCTTACCACGCACGGCATAAACAAAAAGTTATATCACCACCTGCGGGGGGAGCATGACTTTTATCGAGGCGGATTTATCCAACAAAATGGTTTATCAGTATTTTTGACGTCTATAGTGGGTTATATATCGTCGAGAGCGACCACTATAGACGTCAAAAATGCCCACTCTAGACCACTATAACCCACTATAGACGTCAAAAATGCTGATAAATCGCCATTTTGTTGGATAAATCTGCCTCGATAAAAGTCATGCTACGGGGACTGGGGGTCTACCGGCTAAGACGAAATCGATTACCAATGGCGAAAATCGAAGTTCGATTTTTGAAAAATGTACTGCCACCCAGTTAATTTTTCATAAATCGAACTTCTATTTTTGCCAATGGTAATCGGCTTCGTTTTAGCCGGTAGACCCCCTGCTAGGGGAGCACAATGTCACGATAAAAGTTTTATCCAGCGATCCACTCGCTGGTTTTATCCCATTATCCGCCATCTTGCTTTATTTCACTGCGTGAAGCGAGATGCCGCTACCCGACAGTGGGATAAAACTTTTATCTTGAAGTTGTGCTTCCCTGACTGGTCAGTGGTCATTGACCATAAAAACCAATTGGAACATCAAAATAAAATACTTTGCCAAAATAGAAGCCTACATTTTCGTTGCAAACGTAATGTGAACCCCGCCCGTAACGTAAACGAATACAGTGCACGCGTGTCGTGTGTACACACGACAGTCGACAGCACGTCGACCCTTATACTCTAGCACTCTACTTGGTTAACTTTACGGGCGAGTTTACAACAAAAGTGTACAGTCTCACGTGCTGTCGTGTGTACTTCAAACGCCCCATGGTAGCTCTTATCACACGCGGCATAAGTGCGTCAAATTAAACAAAAAAGGGTATTCTAGCCTGTCGCTGACGTTACTCATACGTAACCACGTTGCGTAATTAAAATTGCGCGACTGCGTAAGTAGAGTAGAATCGGCGACAATCCTTATGGCGCTCGCGATAAAGGTTACCGTCGGGCAATATGGTTCGTCGCTGAATGGAATTTTTTTAATCGTCTCGCTTTACAACAATGACAAGCTAAATGCGACACCATTAACACCCAGCATCGTAGGAAACAATTTTCCAATTAAGGAAGGTTTGCCGCAATCACAGTACTTACTTCATTTGACGTAATACAAACCATCTAAACGCGTAACTTGGTTGCCCTATGAAAGGAGGACGAACTGACATAACTATCCAGCTGAATCCTAATTTAGGTAGCCTTAGGCTTAGTGAAATTCTTCGCGGTGATAGAGCAAAATCGTAAAATCGAGCAAAATCGTAAAATCTATCTCGATTTATGAGATAGATACAGCCTGGTGACAGACGGACAGACGGACGGATGGACAGACGGACGGATGGACCGACGGACGGATGGACCGACGGACGGATGGACAGACGGACGGACAGCGGAGTCTTAGTAATAGGGTCCCGTTTGGCATCCTTTGGGTATGTAACAATAAAAAAGGGGTATCTGACAGTACAATACGCGCCACGAAAGATGAACCTAGACCGTGCCTCCCGCAGATTCCACCTAACAGTTGGCTCGGTATAGGAAGGTACACACGACAGCACGTCAGACTGTACACTTTGGGTGTAAAATCGCCCGTAACGTAACCGAGTAGAGTGCTAGCGTGTAAGGGTCGACGTGCTGTGGTGTGTACCTACACGTGTTATCGAAAACGATAAAAAACCTTGCATCATAATAACTATCTCGTTAATGTCTATGCAAAATCACACGTTATGTAAGCAGTTATTTTGACTGACGTTTATGGGACTCGCTCGGCACTTGTAGAAAAATGCATCAAGTTAGATAGATGCAATATGAATACTGTTAGATCCGATGTTTTGATCCTAAAAAGTATTTAGCCGCAAACCGGGACTTTGTCAATCCCTGTTTTTAACCGACTTCAAGAAAGGAGGAGGTAGTCAATTCGACACATGTTTTTTTATGTTTGTAACCTTTTTCTAGGTGGACCGATTTTGATGATTATTTCGTTGTTTGAAAGGGTAATCCCATAAAAATGGTGAAAAAGGTTAGAACGGAACTCCTCAACGGACAGCAGGGCTCTTAGCCTGTAACGCAATGGTGCCAAAATGGGCTCCCGGTTGACGGTTTCAATTACGATTTATAAATGCTGTCGGTCCAGTGACGGCCCTTTTAATGTTTTTGTAGTACAGTAAAGAATATTATGAGTCTAATTCTAGAGGATTAGTTCGCTGGTTGTAGGAGAACAACGAAAAAATCCCGGTTTTGTCCTTCTACCTGGGACGCCATTGATACGCCATTGTGTTACAGGCTAAGGCCCCAGATCACTCAAAATCAGTGCAGTAGCTCAATGTACAGTCGGTTACACGTTAGGATACCCCTTCTTACCGCGCGCGGTAAGAGCTGCCATGGGGTATCTGTGACTTTGGCCTAACCATACCTTTTCACCAGTGAAGTCGGTTTTTCATTTTTGTTTATTTTAGTTTTTTGTAAAAGTCAATTTGAAATTCTTATAGGGTTTGCGGAGTAAAAAAATTGTGTAGATAATAAAAAAAATACACGAATGATCCAAATCGAACCAATGATCCTTTCTCCAAAAGTCAAACGTTACCTAAAGTACCTCCTTCCTTGTAAAACAATTTCTTCACAATGTAGGTAGGCATGTGCCTACCTACAAAATCTGGTATCAAATGGTATCAAAATGTGAGATTTTATTGAAAAAACCTTTGTCTCTACGTAGAGTACGTAGGTTGCGCTGCACTCTGTGACGCTGCTACTGGCGACTGGCGTGTAAATTACGTACATTTTACATACGTCAATAAAACTCTTTTACCTATCTATCTATACACAATAGGTACAAGACATAAAAACTGATTCGGTTTGTATCAATGACATTAGTGAACCCTTCTAATGAATGTCATTGGTTTGTATGTATAGGAAATGTTTTTTTTACTGCGTAGTTTAGATCTGCGTATGTTTGACGTGAAGTCTCGCCTTGATTAACGATCATAGATTTTACTTACCTAAGATATCGAATTATCATGCTGATTTAAAGGTGCACCTGCCTAGGTACTTGCCCCATTTTCGCCCCATTGTTTTTCAACGTTGTCAATATGACCGACCACTTTTTGTGCAAAATTCTGCCGGTCCTAAAGACCCCCAGAGTGAGAACCTGCGCTCACCTAAGTACGAGTATGTGCCTACTGCAAGTGGAAAATTACCGATGTTGTTGTTTGTTCCAGATGGAATTACGGTTACCTACAGATTTTAGAGTGATTGGGCACATGTTGTTTTCGTCTCACGCATACATTATTATTTAGATAGATAGGTAGGTACTACCTATTTAGTACGTACAATAACAGGAACATCCGTCAAGCCGCGGGACCCTATAAAAATAAGTATAAGACTTGAATTGGGTCTATCAAATTGGAATGTTATTGGGGTCTATGATCTGAAGATTGTTTTCAGATAAGTACCTAAGTTAAGAGACACAAATTGTTATCAAGATAACAATTTTTTTGGGAAGCGTTGTGTAATTTTAAACTTTATGTGTGTCAGGATTATTCAGGAGTAATAAGGAGTTGGTTGAAGCACATAGTACATTGTGGTCTAAGCTAATCTTTCCGACTGGCCCCTGAATAAAGAAACTTCGGTCATTTATCGATCTTCAGTTTGATTTTCCATATCGATATTCAATTAAAATGCTGCAGTAGAGAATAATGTTTTTTTTTCCAAAGGGCGGAATCCGAACTTGTAATATTTTAATTAGAAACCGCTCCTTGTCCAAAGGTACACACGACACCACGTCGACCCTACACGCTAGCACTCTACTCGGTTACGTTACGGGCGACTTTACAATAAAAGTGTACACTCTGAAGTGCTGTACGCTGTACACCCAGCGCCTAGTGCGCGAAAGTTCTAATCATCAGATAAATGCATTTAGTAGGTACATATTATTTTCTGATTACATTTTATATTTAAAAACCGTTTATCTCCCGATAATATAAATATCTTGACTATATCTAGACTGAACTTATTGCGACGCTACTAGCCTATATTTTATTGCAACACCCAGTAAAGTAATCTGTTAAAGGACAAGATTAAATACATAGTTAATACCCGATAAGTAGGTCTTTGTCGCGTGTTTTAATTACTTTGTACTTGTACACAAACTTCTGAAACAACAAACAAAGCGAATAACTTCAATATGATTAGGGGGAACTACTCCTTTGAAGAAGTCGTACACATGACAGCACTTTCAGAGTGTACACTTTTCTTGTAAAGTCGCCCGTAATGTAAACGAGTAGAGTCCTAGCGTATAAGGGTCGACGTGCTGTCTTGTGTGCAACTAAGTAGGTAAAGTATTGAAGGAATTGCTGATTTACTTCCATTTTTTTTACAGGATCTTATCAAACAATTTGCTACGCATAGGCCCGGTTTCTGAGTTGAGAATTTTGCTAAGCAAATGGATAAGTATCGTCCTGTCTCTGCAGATTTCTCAAAAAAGAGCGTGACAGAGCGATACGTAAGTATGTGCTTAGTAAAATTCTCAACTCAGAAACCAGGCCATAGCATAGGGAGGAATCCGGGCTGTAACGGTGAGCTTTGGTTATGTGATTATGTGCGATAATATGGGGCCCGATAAATCCATTCCATGGAATCACCGTGGATTCTGGCATCCATGCAATGATAGAATATTGCCTCTTTTAGTTTGTGTATAGTAAAGTTCATGGACTCATTTTCTGTTGTGAATGTGATCCATCATTACCTATGTTGTGTAGAGACTTTCAAGTATTATAATAATATAACTTATGCAATTTAGCTATAGTGGACAAGTATGCAGTACTAAGCTAAGTATATCAATAAGATAGAAAACAGGCGGTAACAATAACAAAATATGTAGCTGTTTTTGTTATTGGTCTAGTAGCCGGTGAACCATCTGTTTGTCTGCTTATGTTTATTGCTATTATTCATTGACATTATGACAATAATGGAAACTTTCCATGCATAATAATAGCCTATACTTACGTGATAAATTGATAATGGACATTGCCGCTTTCTTAAAAGCATTGTTTTTCATAACACAATACATGGAAAAATAGTACAATTTAAGTATTGTAGTAGTACACACTACGGACCTAATTGCAATTAGTTTCTTATTGTTTTATATGGCGGCTGTAGAAATAAGTAGAGTTGGCATTAGCAGGCGTAGCATGAGATACTCTGCTGTGTTAACGTAGTTAGTAGCCCAGCAAGATCACCGTACCTATTCGTAGATATTGAGTTAGTTCTTGATACAATGCTCTCTTCCACTCTTTTTATTGATCTAAAAAAATAGAAGTTAAAAGCTAAAACCCGACTACTAAAAGACTTAAAACTTGAGACCTGCTTATCCTTAAAATAGACTCATAGATAATTAATCGTAGTCGGAGGCCATCGGTATATCAAATGCGAATGTGGTGTCCTCCGACTACGATTAATTATCTATGAGTCTATTTTAAGGATAAGCAGGTCTTGTTTTAAGTCTTTTAGTAGTCGGGTTTTAGTTTTTAACTTCTATTTTTTTTTTTGAGCTTTTTAGTAAATCATTTTGGATGATCATCCAGAATAGAACCAAGAACGGAAAGAAAAACACATTTTGGTATTTTGTGTTCTATTTGTTATGTTGACGCTACATGTGACCATGTGTTACCCACATACATAGATACGCTGCTTAAATCATAACCCTCCTTTTTGCTTCGCGTAGTCGGGTAATAAAATATGTCGCACTTGCAAAAGTCACACTCACTCTATGCGGAAAACTGAGGGTCTGTACGTCATTCATGTGTGTGATTTTATATTGTTTAGGGTTAGCCCGGTCCATCCAAAGCTAATCATCAGGATGAAAACGCTTTAGCGAAAAGTTATAGGCAAACTATCGAAACTATGGCAGTTTTTCCCCGATCATCCAAAGCGTCGCGGGGTAAGGTCTTCAACCCGATTACCACCGCAATTGCGTTCTAATCCACCGTTTTATTTATTTATTCGGGAAAAAGTTCCTAAGCCCATCTCCTGGCCGTGACCTGTCAGTTAGAGACAGACTACCCGCTGATTAGCGCTGATTTATTACCCCTCTTGGTGCAGAGCCAAGATCTTTCTTTCCTCAAAACAGCGAAGGCAAATTAGGTACCCAGAAGGCAGGGTTCGGCTTGCTTCCTTCTCCTTTCATCGGTACCTAGGCAGCTACCCTAATTGCACCATTGAAGTCGTTTTTTGTTTATTGCTTTCTTTCTACTAAGCTGGCTATTCCAAAGAACTCTTGCCCTGACGAAAATGAGCGAAAAGCTCTCCATACAAAAGCCATCTTCTGCTTGCGTGGAAAATCTTAGGCCCGGAGGAGATGACTTGAAATGGTACTATTATCTTCTCTTTTTATTTGTATTGTACAATGACATTCCAATGTATTGTATTAAAACATAGGCTTGTAGAAACCTTCGACCAATCAGCACAGCAGGTGGGGACATAGGTAATTTAAAAGATTTACGACCGAAAAGTTTCAATGGCTACCTAACCTATATGTATACACCGTGCAATTTTAGTGGTTTTAAAGCCGAAGGTATTTTGTTGCACTGGTGATTCTGAGCCAAATTACAAAACTTCATTCCAAAACGCGCGAAAAAAAAATTCACTTCTCCATACAAATGGTGCCGATTGGCGATAGCCGTTTGTATTGGGAAGTGTTTTTTTTTTCGCCCGTTTTGAAGTAAAATTTTGGAATTTGGCTCAGAATCACGAGTGCAACTAAATACCTTCGGCTTTAAAACCACTAAAATTCCACGGTGTAGAGTCTTATAAGGTGCATGCCCTCTGAGGGACCACATTGGATTTTTTAGTTTCCAGACCAAGTCCCGTGCTAAGTACTATTTTATTTCTGAACCAATATCAATGTTGACCATGAGCGTAACTTCTGTTAGAACGAACTCAGTACATGGCGAGTTGTTTTCCTTGAAAACACGCTTTTCTTGGTAATTCGTTTTATTTGATTGACGCGCTCACTTCAGAGAAACTGAACGGGCCATTTCCTTCAATTTGAAGGCGGGATTTTAAATTTTAATTGAGCCATTGAGTTATCTGTGTAAAGACAAATTGGAGTGCGGTGCCTACTATCCAACATTTACATTTTCATATCGAGCCTTTGGCTTTACGCCCATAGTCGGGGTAAGTAGTAAGAGGTACGATCGCCTTTGTATCAATGAAAAATCAATCCTTTTTCAAAAAGCGAAAATATAAGACATCAATCTAATATTATTTCTGGGGCTTATAAGCCGCGTAATGATACTCGTAGGTTCCTAGTAGAAGGACAAAACCGGGTTTTCCCCGATTTTCTCCTGAAACCAGCGAACTAATCCTCTAGAATTTAAATCAGAATATTCTTTGCTATACTAGAAAAACATTAAAAGGACAGACAGAATTAATCAATCGTAAAATAATTGAATCCTACAACTGGAAGCCTATCGAGTCACCATTGCGTTACAGACTCAGGCCCCGTCATGTCTTGGAAAAGTTAACAGGTTTTCCCGGAATATGTACTTAAAATAGAAAAATGGAGTTGTATTAGCTCCTGGGTATATTAAATGAGAAGTGGACTGTATGTATGTAATAAAAGAATGTAATTAACCAAATAATCAAAACATAGGTTGTCGACACGACAAGAGCGAAAAGGTGAAGTGTGGTGGCGCTGGCTCCGATAGGTGGCGCGGCCGGCGCGACCGGTTTAGGTACCGCGGCGCCTGCGTCCGCGCTCTGCAGCATGACGTAGGGCTCCAACATCCTCCCCGCCTTGAAGTCTTCAGTTTCAATAAAACGTTTGGATAAGGGCGGACGTCAAGGAAAGCCCGGTTGTCGATATCGCCGCAGCCGCCAGGAAAGATCTTGAAGACGCGGCTAAGGAGCAACAGTACAGGGGGCTGCGTCTTTGTCCGTGAGTAGCAGCAGAATCCCCGTGTCCAGCTCGCCTGTTCACTCAACCAATCTGTTGTTGAAGCAGAGACATTAGGTAGGTACGTCACGTTAGAACGTGTTCCAAAACTGCTGCTTCATGTGTTCCACCCTGTGGATTTACTCTAGTAGGCCAATCATGGCATCGAGCACCTGTGGATGTGGAACAGACAACAGCGTGATTGTCCAATTACATTAGGAAGGAGTCAACGAGGAAAATTCTAAAGGATGAGTGGAAAGCGGAGCACGGGAACATGATTTAAAATATTGCCTCAATTTGGGTTAAAACAGTTGCCTAAGTGAAGTTAGTTCAACCTCCAAATATGGTGCTAATATGGTGGATTTGACAGCAGCCTATTATGGGGAAAATAAAGGAGAGAAAAGAAAACTGTATGCCTTCCTGTGTGTAGTCAAATGCCGAGTTGCATATTCCTTCAAAAGGCGCTAGCGTAGCGTTCATTACGTTAAACGAGAAAATTAGTACCGTTTTCTGACACGGTGATTATTTTGGCGCTTGAGAGCAGCCAGGTCTGCGACGAGCTCGATGTGAACAGCTTTATGCTGCGAGAAAGAAAGCTGTACAATGCATGAAAAATACAGGTAGGCTTCATAAGTCTAACTAAACCCTCACCCCTTTTTATTGGCAAAGAGTACTGGCTCAGCGCAATAAATAATAGTTAAAAAAAATAAAAATCGATTTGTTTTTGGAACAAGGTTAGGTAAAATAAAATAAAACTTTTGGCAATAAAAACATGATACCTAAAGTACCTAACCATGTCAATAAAATCCATAAAAACCTAAATATAAAACAGCTCGGAAAATAGGTAGGTAAGGTACCTACTGAGAAACGCTTCAGGTACTAAATAATAATTATACCTGCTTAGTAAATAATCTTATTTAGGAAAAAGGTACTTCCTTGCAGTCCAAAATCATCAACATGCAAAGAAAAAAAAAAATATCCCTTTGTATCGCACGCAACCTGTTACAGTGACGTCATCCCAGCTGACTAGACACTTGTCGCAAAATTTTATACGAGGTCAGTGTGCTGTGACGGTTGGTGCGTGTTAGTGTGAAAAAAGGTTTTTTGTAAAGAACGTTGGAACGGAACTGAAATACCTAAGTACAGGGTGTTGTTTTCTCCACTGTCCGACGATTATATAAAAAAAAAACAATGGAATACGCAGCATGTCGATAAAAGTTGTGTAAAAGTGGTGGATCCTACCATCTGCAGGTCAGTGAGTGACTAGTGAGAGTAGGTTGCCATGAAGACACTGAAACCGAAAATCGATTCGCAACTTCGACGTGTTGCTGGATTCACAAATATCTAACGCCGTGTTGTGGAAGAAAACAAGGTGAGTCTTATCCTGCCTCGGTAATAAAATGTGCTTTACGTTCTAAGTTTCCAAGTATTGTCCTAACTAAAATAAACAAAAAATAATCGCTATAAAAATGCATACGAATCGCTCTGGGCACTAGTGCCATTTTTCAATGGCATGGCTACCAAACGACCGTTGCTCTCGCGAGTTGTGTCTAGCACGAAGTTTTTGCAGGCGTATTTTTCCTGCGATAGAATGTTTTTCTAGGGACAGTACTGTCAAGCCCCCCAACAAAAGTGTGTAAATTGCAGTGATGGACTGGTCTGGATGATGACGGATGCGAATTATTGGACACAACGCCCGTCAGTATCCAGCCAAACTGTGTGTCGCGCAATTTAGGTTGGTTTTTACCTAGATCTATAGAAGCATGACCTAGCACACTCCAAAATACCTCTGCGCCTACTAAAATGTCCACCACTGACGGAATGTTGAAAGTGGGGTCAGCGAGCTGAATTAGTTTTGGAAGCGGTACCGTCTCCTTTTTTATAAAAGATGAGGGTAGAATTTTTGTCACCTCGGGCAAAATATGGCAGTCAATGTTTACTTTGTAACTACAGTCGTTCGACTCGATTGTGAGATTACAAGACTGTTTGCTATTACAGGTTTGACCATTGATACCTGTTACCGTGGTGCTGAGGTTACGTCGAGGCAAGCGAAGCTTGTCGCATAGTGCATTCGTAACAAAGTTCGCGGTGCTGCCGCTGTCGAGCAGCATGCGTGCGTCGAACTTTTTTCCGTCGGAGCCCACGACCGTGACCAGCGCTGTGGAGAGCAAGGTTTGAACAGAAGTAGTATCCTGAATGGAAGTGTCAGAAGATAATACGACGTTCCCAGAAAATACATCGGTGGGCAATGCCACTCTCTCAACTGAAGGCATCGGGTCTTGGATGGGCTTGACCTCCGGCGCATCAACGTGCAATAGCGTGTTATGCCTACTGCTGCAATAATTACAGCGCGAAAATTTACAGCGCTTGGTAATATGCCCCAGACGTAAACAATTTAGGCATACGTTTAATTCTGTAGCCTTTTTAATTCTGTCCTCGATTGACAGACTCCTGAATGTTTCACAATAGTATAGAACATGTATCTGTGAACATAAAGGACATTTTCTTTGGAATGTGTTGTTGTGACTCTGTTTTTCGCTGCTGTTATGACTTGCCACTAAAAAACTATTAGCCTTAGAAGAAGCTGCGTCAGACCTAGTAGCTGTACTAGCCGTACTAGCCGTACTAGCTTTTAGTGTAGGCTGATTTGATTCTAAGGTCTCTAATAGGTCAGATTTGTTTGATATAAATATGCAAAACTGATCCAGCTTTGGTGCGCCCTCTATCGTGTTGCGATGCTCCTCCCAACTTCTGGAAGTAGCTGTGTCTAATTTAATGCTCATAATATAAATTATGAGTGTGTCCCAGTACTGCGTAGGCTCTTCCAATAACTTTAGCGCTCTGATGTTTTTATTTATAACGTCAACCAGCTGACGGAGCGACGCGCATGACTCTTTAGTTAAAGCAGGGGCATTAAATAGGGCCTTGAGGTGGTTGTTTATAAGAAGACGGCTATTGTCATATCGCTCGCACAACAAGCTCCACGCCAAGTCATAATTAGTGCCCTTAAAATCAATGTTTTTTATTAATTCTAGCGCGCTCCCCTTCAGCGAGGCGCGTAGGTAATGAAATTTGCTGACGTCATCGATAGAATCGCTACTATGGATTAGGGAAATAAATGTGTCCCTAAACTCAAGCCAGTAATCATA
The DNA here is from genome assembly GCA_949319315.1 of Zelleria hepariella. NCBI lineage: Eukaryota > Metazoa > Arthropoda > Insecta > Lepidoptera > Yponomeutidae > Zelleria > Zelleria hepariella. Next base: position 7,492,363 of record OX439380.1, read on the forward strand.
ACTGCCGTTAAAATGGGGCAAATCAATTTTAGGTAGACGTATAAAAGATCGTTTACACGATCCGCCTGACCTGTCCATCGAGCTCGTCTCAGATCCTGCGCGCGCGCGAGCCCGGCTCGCCTCGGCGGCGGCCAGCAGGCTGCGAGCCTGCGCCACCAGCCCGTGGTAGCGCTCCTCGAATTTGGTGCGCTCGGCGTAAGCCACGTCCGGAGTCTCAGTCAAAACCTCGATATCCAGCTGTAATGCATCGAATTCCGAGTATAAATTGTCGAACTTGCTTAATCGGCCCTCTAAATCAATGCGTTGAAGATCCGTTAACGTTTCGCAATCGAGTAGGGTCGTCAAAAAACTGCTGAAATTAGTGAGTTTAGCTTTCATAGAACCGCGCTTTTTGATAAGAATTGCTTCATCGACAGACATTGTAATGGGCTGCGTAAAGCTTTCTTTTTATATAAATAAATAGGCGAATAAGCTGAGACAGCAAAAAACTATGTATTTGGTACCTACGTATATTGGTACTTAGATAAAATATCTAACTTAGGCAACTGTCCTGGCAAAAAACTATGTATTTGGTACCTACGTATATTGGTACTTAGATAAAATATCTAACCATCTGCGAAGAAAATGAAATGTTAAATGGCCAGGTGTCAATAAGTAGGCTTAATAGGTTCATTGACATCAATACTGCACCGTGGGAATTAAAATAATATGCCTATGAAAAAAGGTCTCTCTGCTAATAATACCACATTCCGCACGGTGGCGGTCAGCGATAGGTAGCTAGAGGACAAAAGAAAAGGTTTCACGGCAATAAAACACGAGCAGCTGAAAGGCACTAAAGCTTTTAAGCTATTACTGCAAAATTTAGATTACCTATTGAGCAAATTAATACTTATGACTGGGCTTATTTTAACCAAACTGAGGCGACAGAGGTTATGTTATAAAAAATGCAATCATTCTAAGTGATTTAAAAAAAAAGGGATAGGAAATAGAAGGGAATAATCGGAACACTCTCACTGTTTATCCTTATCCTTATCCAGGGTGACTTCACACTTCTTTAGTTAGGGTTGGTAACACGACACTATGTGGAGTGGCGGCCGGTCCAAAGTCCCACGCCTCGTCCTGTACGTATCTTCTCCAATCTTGATTTTTGATAGGCACCAGAATCAATTATGGTGAGGAGGACCATGTATTAGCTCCTGGGTATATTAAATGAGAAGTGGACTGTATGTATGTAATAAAAGAATGTAATTAACCAAATAATCAAAACATAGGTTGTCGACACGACAAGAGCGAAAAGGTGAAGTGTGGTGGCGCTGGCTCCGATAGGTGGCGCGGCCGGCGCGACCGGTTTAGGTACCGCGGCGCCTGCGTCCGCGCTCTGCAGCATGACGTAGGGCTCCAACAGGAGTCGCGTAGGAAAACCAACGAAAAACCCTTCAGTCTTTCCACAACTGATTGAGATCTCATGGGAGTGGATAGTAATTGTTTATAGGTAAGGCCCTTTGTATTGTAATTCAGGCGAGGACAGTCGCATAAGCAGCTCTTGCAACCGAGGGACCTTCCCACAGTAATTTATAATAATATGTTCTATTTACATTACAAAACAAAGACGTCTGTATAAATGTGTATGAAGCAGATACCTTTGATCACAAGTTAGAAATGCACTAGAAATCATTGAAACCACTAACTACTTACTTATTTTTTGTTTTATTTTTACTTATTTTTGAATATTTATAATAAGTTGACTTAATTGTAGGTATGCAAACAGTATGTAAAATGAGGAAGTACTTTTACACCGAAATATTATCCTTGATCGAATTTTTTTTATGATCCGTTTCAGTTTAGTAAGGCGGACTTGCGTCAGTCAGGGTTAGCAAACTAACTCCGAGTTAACTTGACATTTCCATACAAATTTTGACGATAACTCAGAGTTAACTGGCTAACCCTGGTTGACGCAAGTGGACCTTAGATGCTATCATTATTTTAAACTTTAGCACTGGAACGAATTTGGTTTTCTGAATTCAATGCACTGTCAAGCTAAACTAAAAATGGCTCTATGGAAATTATTTGGTTCCCTACATCAAAGAGCATAATAATACAACTCTACATCTTTCCTACGTGCTTACCTACGCGCCTTATTTTAAGTATTCACGGAATTGACAAAGGAAATGCCTACCGTATTGATGGTTTACGAAATTACAAATGGAAAATTTTGTTGCATTTACTTTAGTCGGTACATTGCCTTTCGAATGCATTTTTAGTGGGAAAAAAAAAGACTAGTCTCAAATCATCTTATCTATTTAATACAGCTGCTCGCGTAGCACGAGGCGGTGTTAGAGACTATCTATGGGTTTAAAACTATGTATCTTACTCTTTTGTTTGAAGTAGAGCGGGATGGACAGAGTCCTAACACTCTAACATCCCTCTAAACCGCTTCATGCTACGCGAGCAGTAGACCAATTTTATCCCATTGTATACATCAACTTCGGAAAAATCCCCTTAATAAAATAACCAGGTTATTAAAAAAACACGTCCGTCAGTGCGCCTAATAGATCCGACCACATGTCGGTCACTGTACGCTTTAATTATGACTCTGATTAGTCAATTAGATACGGCAACAACGAGCTAGCTCATAAACAAACCAGTGGAATTCTCCTAGTTTCATTCCTTTCAGATTTTTCTAGAGACGGAACTCTCAGCCTTGTACACACGACAGCACGTAAGACAGAGTGGACACTTTTGTTGCAAAGTCGCTCGTAACGTAACCAAGTAGAGTGCTAGAATGTAAGGGTCGACGTGCTTTCGTGTGTACGATAAAAAAAAACGATTGGTCGGTAGCTCACCAGCTATTACTGAGCTTTTTCAGAGACAGGGAATCTTCCTGGCTTAGATACAGTAAGTATGTATCTCATGAAGAGTAGGTACGTTATACGGATTAGTAAATACATAAGTACAGTTGGCCAAATGGCCACAGTCACAGATACCCCATGGCAGCCCTTACCTTACCGCGCGCGGCATAAGGGCGCCAATCGAACAAAAAGGGGTATCCTAGCGTGTGGCCGACTGTACCTACTTTTGAAGTGCAAGGGTTCAGCGAGGTAGAACACACGTATGATTGATATTGATGCCACTTCGTGTGCTCAGTCAATACAGTCAGTTGGTTTAGGGAGATTTTTCGACCAAGCTCATTCTGAAAAGAAGGCAATGTACTTACTCAATAGCCTTAAGTCAATTACTTAGACATATTTATTTTTGTCCAACCACCGAACTAAATCTTGATCGTAGCCTGAAACGTTACAAAATTCTTGAGTAGGTTACGTGGGCTAATCGAAAGTTTTTCAGATAAGTAACTGCCTACCTACTTTGTGGTTTAACATGGCCGTACGTAAGGTCGTCTTTATTTACTCTCTACATCGAAATCTTGACGTCGCCGAATGCACTCCTAGAGCTTCTCGAAAGCGGGTCATAGGCAGCTCTATTGTTATGCTGCTATGCTATGCAACTTGTATGAGATCATATGCAAACTCAAAGAACCACTGGAACTACGGATAAACCACCGACGTCAGTCCCAGTTGTTTCTCTACCAGAAGTAAAGATTCGCAGCCACAGCTCACCAATCGCGCAATAGCACGCTCGATGCGTAGAATCCACAATACGATTAAGCGGCGCGAGACTATAAATACAAGCGCGGCCGCCGCCCTCCCAACACTCGCTACCGAGGCCCCACTGTGAACACATCGCTCTACCAAACAACAATCACCAACCATGGTCGTGAAACTCGAAACTGTGCCCGCGTGCGCGATGTTTTCTAACGCGAAAGTCCGCGGAGCAGCCGAAGAATACATTGTGGATTGCCCGAGGCGCCAGAAGATGCGCCGCACTGCACTGCCGGCTTTGGTGGAAGACGATTCGGAGCCCGAGGAGAGCTTCGAGCCTCAGGAGCCCTGCAGGCCTTACCTCCTGCGTGCTGAGGCCCAGCGTCGCCAGACCTCTACATCGCCACAGAGACGGGAGAGGATGCGGCGTCAGCTGGTGCTGCCATCCCTGTCTGAGGATGAGGAGCCCTGAGGGAAGGAGCCAGTGGATCATGGAAGAAAGTTTTCCGACGGAACTGACCAGTTCCAAAACCTGCCCTCTGACTGAGGGAACTCAAGTACGCTGCGGTGAATTGCGATGCAGGAAGACTAAGTGGTGAAGAGCCTTTTTGTGATTTGCCAATCAGCAGTGTTAAAAATGTGGTGTCAATGTTGAGAGGGTTCATTATTGTTTGTTTGACCCTGTTGGCCGTTAACTTCATGGGAACCTTTAGTAAGTTTCAAATGACTCTACATTTCTCTTTTTCTAAGAAGAAAATTTTGTCATCGATTTTTTTAGCTTGAAAGGTGTTGAGTAACTATTTGTAACACTGTTTTGTATTCAGAATTTAGATCTTGTAAGATTTTTATGTGATCTTAAAAAAATATGACACGAAAAAGGAAAACAAATCTATTTTAAGAAAAATAAACAACTTTTTAATTTTATATTTTTGATATTTTTATTCAATAACATCCAGATAACATTATTTTAATATTGCCACAGCTACAGCACAGCACAGCTGTGTAGTCATGTTTACAACACTTTATTCTACCAAAATCATACGTTGCTCAATCGCATACTTAATTTGTTTACAGTATGATAATGAAGCTTTTGATACTACGAAACAAAGTTCACATAAATTTCGCAAGCCCATCACACGCCTTGGCAATCATCGTTTAGTTTAGGATACTTTATTTATTTACAACACACAGCGTAGAAAAAAGGGCAATTTCATTGATTTGCATGGCCAATACCTTTCAGGAAATTGTTTCCCCGTGGACTTCTAGATTTCTACTTAAATCTTACATCCCAGTATAGCATTTTAGTTCAGCCCCTCTACCCTTGACGCATTTTTCCAATACGGCCGCAATTAGGCGAAATTTACAAAAAAAAAAAAATTTAACAAATTAAGACGCATTTTATGTTTTCATTTAATAAAACAGCCTTACCTTTGAATAAACATTACAAAGTATTTAAAATCATAGCATTACTGTGCGAATTCAAAGAGAAAATAATTTTAAAACTTTTTCAATTTGATCACAATAGCGTCAAGGGTAACCCCCCTGGTCGATTCCGTAGAAAAGAGTTCAAAAGAGTAAGGGCGCGTTTATATGACACGACTGGTGTCACGCGGCGTCCGCGCGGTCGCCGCACGAAAAATTTCGTCTCCTTTGTAGAGACAAAGGAGACGAAATTTTTCGTGCGCAGAGGCGCTCATTATCTCCCTGAAAGCACTGCAAGGTAACTGACTGCCGGTTTCTGATTTGAGAAATTCGCTAAGCAAGTACCTAAATATCGTTCTGCCTCTGCGGATTTCTCACAAAAGAACGTAACAGAATTACAGAACGAATCTGAATCAATTCGGAAACCAGGCCTGAGTCAATGAAACTGCTTCACAAAAGATAAGTAAAGTATTGTAGCTGCACTGTTTTGTAATCCGTTTCAATATATTTTTTCCTAGCAAGTGTTGTACACGCACTTGTACATTGACCTTAATTTGCATTACTTAAATAGTTCTTTTGCATCGTAATTGCCTACCTGAGCTGACATTTACGTAACTTGCACTAGAGGACACAAGCCTATTAGTATGCAAAATCCTTATCGGTCTTGCATTATGAAAGAGCAATACAAGGTGTTACTAAAGTCTTTTTACAGCGTAATACGAGTAGCACTCGGTGTTAGGGATCACATCCCAATTTTTTTTTACTCTGAGACGTTCCGTTGATTTATAATAATCGATTAAAGACCTAAAATGTAAGAGCTGTGGCTTCGGCAGGTTTTCATTGATTTTCACGATTTTATTTATTAAATTAAAACTATGAAAATGCACAGACCTACGCACACAATCATGTGTTTTAATTTTAACTAAATTCAAAACAAAAACTTAAGAAACATTTTTTGAAGTTATAAAATAAAAATAGTTTTTTTTCAATTTTTTTTTACAGAAATGTCATCCTGTTGACCAGTAGGTTTCATAATACTGCAAAAATAGTTAGGACCTTTTGTAACACGTTGTATAGGGCCGTCATTCGACCATGGGGAGGAGGACATATTGCGTTTAGCATGAAAGATTTATTGACAGTTTGTACTTTGCTCGTAATGTAGATTGAGTGAGCCGCTGAGAAAATCCAGTGAGTGTATTCACCCTTTATCAACGGTCAAAAACGTCCGTAAGTAAAAAAAAAACATAATGCTTACTTTCTTAGGGGGAAAGGAGGTATCTGAAAACCAGCGCTCCCCGGGGTCACAATGAGGTTCCGGGGCAGCAAAAGCTGAGACACCTCCTTTTGCCTCACTGATCTCATTAGTTATAAGTTTCATCCTATTGTAAAAAATTCTTTGTGAGGCAATATTTTTAAATAAAGAACTTAATTTTTTTTTCTTTCATTTCATAAACAATTTTCCAACAAAAAAAATTTTTTGACATTTGACAACGGGAACGGGTTTTTAGCAAAAGGCTGGCTGGTAGCCCTTTTTATACAGATTAAAAATAAATCAAATTCACTCTATCAGCTTTCTACCTATCAACTTAAATCAAACTCAAGCATCGACGAAGCCCTTTATTGCTTTGAAATTGAAATGCAGACATCAATTTGTCGATTTTGGTTCTGAAAGACTGGACTGTCACGCTTCCTCAAAGGGGTTCGATTCATGCTAGGCCGACCAACATTGAGCAAAAGAAAAAAGACACGCAAATCATTACGATGCTGGTGTTTGCGTTTTCCTTGGAGCTGCATGTCAAGGCTCGGGCATCTCATTGTGATTCAATGATGCCTCGCCTCTACAGCAAGAATTGCCTTTACACAACGTTCTAGAATCTCTACCTACCTATTTACCTAGTTGTTGCGCATTTTTCCTGGCAGTTAACTAATAGGCACCTAAGTTTTTCTACTGGGTTTTCAGGTTACGTTGTTTTACCGACTGCTATACGTTACTAATTCGAAATTATTGGCAAATAAAGGTTCCAAATCGTATACAACGTGTTACAAAACATCCTTACTCTTTTTACAGGGTTTAACCTACTGGTCAACAGGATGTCAATTCAGTAAAATAAGTTGTAAAAATCAATTTTTATTTTATAACCTCAAAATTGAACATTTTTCCTTACTTTTTTGTTTTTGGTATTAGCTCAACTTTCAAAATATGTTTGTGTGTGTAGGTGCATTTGCATAGCTTTGAGTTGTTAAAACATTGTGAAAGTCAATGAAAACAATATTTAAAAAATACTTTTCTCCCGCCACAGCGTTCACATTTTATTAATTTAAAAATCAACGGAACGTCATAGAGCAAAAAAATATTTAGGTTGTATCACCGGGTGCTATTACCCTGTAAAAAGAGTTAGCATCTTTTGTAACACCTTGTATACCTAACGCACTAACTTACGCAATCCAACCATTTTTGTTGTGGGGTTTCAGTAAAAAAGTTGGCAAATGGTGTAACTTTTGCGAAAGAAACAAAGAAAAAATTATGAAAGTCTAAAGTTATTCGTTCAACTTTTTCGACATTCGCAAAATAAACGGCTCATTACGATTTATTAATTGTGTCTGTCCTTTTTATGTTTTTCTACGAGTAGTACACACGACAGCACGTCAGAGTGTACACTTTTGTTGTAAAGTCGCCTGTAATGTAAGCACACGAGTAGTGTGCTAGCGTGTAAGGGTCGACGTGCTGTCTTGTGAACAGCAAAGAATATTCTGATTCTAATTGTAGAGGTTTAGTTCGCTGGCTGTAGGAGAAAAACAAGGAAAACCCGGTTTTATTCTTCAACTGGGAATCTATTGATACGCCATTGAATTACAGACTGTTTTCCGGCTACTCTATATCGTCGGACCATCTTGCCATCTGGATCAACGTTAGTATGTAAATAATGATTGGGATAGGTTCATAACACAGACCATTTTTATATTATGGTCTGAGGTTCAGTAACAAAAGTAAGTATGGTCGGCCACAGTCACAGAGATTTACTTAGAGTCGCAGCTCTTACAGCGTGCAGCATAAGGGCGCCAATCGAACAAAAAGGCCGACTGCACCTAGTACTTACTTACCTATTATTTTATTTTTCTATCGTATCGTATCGTGCGTGCTTTACGTCACTGGCAGATTGTGTATCTAAGCTTGACGTTTGTTTGCGGTTTCAGATAACACTTCGCAATCTGTAGGTTTAGGTACCTTTTGTTGAGCGATAATGGACTTTATTGCCTTGAGAGAGAACACAAGTTAACACAACTCACGAAGTCATCCTTAGTAGATTTTGCAAAAGCTGATGTTTGATTAACTAGCGAAGTCTAGACAACAGATGAAGGAAAATAATACAGGATGCTTACTTTAGACATAAAATTTCATAGCTCTATTTTATTTCTTTTGGCCACACACACTATTCCTGCAAGGGAAAATACATGGCCGCCGAAGACTTGGCCGCCCAAAAACGTCATGGCTCCAAAATTTCGCAGCACAGTTTTCTATAATATCCACGGAGGGGGCTAATTCTCGGGAATCTCGCATTCGACACATCTTGAAGGAAAAATGTCATGTCATTTCGATCTCGACTGCTCCCGACCTTGAGTTACCTATATCAAGCGAAAAAGGCAAACATCTCACAGAAATCTCGTGCCTTATGTCGAGGATGTTTTCGTGACGATAGGAGATGTGACATTTGCCGCAAAATTAGCTCCCCTATTCCATCTAGTCATACACTACCATACCTAGGTAGGTAACTTTTTACCTAGGTTTTAAAATGTTTGTCTTTTTTTTTATATTGCATTACATTGTCAATTTACGTATGCAGGTGAACGCTCCTTTAGGCATTAATATGTAAGGCACGTGTATCTCAATTAACAATACGTAAGGAAATGTGAAAGAAACGCACTGATTCACGGAAATAATTAATTTCCCGCATCAATACACGTGTGTGTTTGATAAAGGTAGGTAGGTCCTACTGATTCGAAGAAACACGAAGAAATAGTTTGTTACTGTAGGTACCGACAGTCTTACAACAGTATCACAATAATTAAGTATCTACATAAAACAGTACTATGCTTCTTCTTTACAGACAGTACTATGCTGATGGATAGGTACACACGACAGCACGCCGACGCTTACACGCTTGCACTCTACTCAGTTACGTTAGGGGTGACTATACAACAAAAGTGTAGTCTGACGTGCTGGAAGGACAATCGTTTGAGGTATAAGATGCCGTGCCATTTAAAGAAAAAAAAATAGGATAGACTTTAAAACTATCATTGTCTTGCTTTGATTGTATTAATTAAAGCAAGAGGGCGAGTGTTTTGAAGTTCACCCTAAAAAAATAGGTAAAAAAACTTTTTAAGTTAAACGGTTTTATGTTAAACATACATTGCAATGTTTAAGATAAATGTACTAAAAACAAAAAAATAATAAAATAGATACAGTCGTGGGAATTATAAACATATGCATAGACTAGACTAAAATAAAACCGTGGGGCACGTCAATTGTCTACAATCGTTGATTAAATTGTTTGTTTTGTAATGTTACACTATAATTAGGCAGTTGACGTGCCCCACGGTTTTATTTTAGTCTAGTCTATGCATATGTTTATAATTCCCACGACTGTATCTATTTTATTATTTTTTTGTTTTTAGTACATTTATCTTAAACATTGCAATGTATGTTTAACATAAAACCGTTTAACTTAAAAAGTTTTTTTACCTATTTTTATTTTCTAGTTTTTAGTTTTTATTTCGCATTCTGTTGTATAGTACATTGTATTATACTGGTTGAGCACTTTCATTTGATACCCATATTGATGGGATCGATAAAACCTACGTTATCCGCCATAATAATTGAAGCTTATGAAATGTAATAGACCTTTGTAAAATGCCATACGATAAATAAATCCGCCATTTTGTAGCGGCCGCCATCTTGTATTTCAATTTTTTATAGTATATTGTATTCTGCTTGTTGAGCCCTTTCATTTGATACCCATATTGATGGGATTGATAAAACCTACGTTATCCGCCATTTTGTAGCGGCCGCCATCTTGGATTTCAATTTTTTATAGTATATTGTATTCTGCTTGTTGAGCCCTTTCATTTGATACCCATATTGATGGGATTAATAAAACATAAATTATCCGCCATTTTGTAGCGGCGGCCATCTTGAATTTATAATGATAATGAATAAACATAATTGTATTGTCACCAAAATCCAAAGTGTATACAAAATTTCAGATTAATCGGTTGACAGGAAGAGGGTGAAATTTGAATTACTAAATTTGACCCAAGAATAAAGAAAACAAACGGGGTGAGCTAAATAAAACCGTTTAATAATAATAATTAAAACACGGGATAGCCATGGTATGCTGATGTGCTCTTACAAATCCAGATCAAGTTGGGGGTGGGACCAAAGAGACATCGGAAAATTGGTAAACGCTGCAAAGTCTCTGGCTATTATCCTGTGGTCTTCAATGTCCCAGGCACTGCAGCGCCGAGTGGTCTCTTCACCCATCTAGTGTGAGTGTGAGTGAAGGGTGCCACTGGACGCTGTATAAATCATCTCATTACGTATATGCAAAGGCCTTAGTATCATATTAAAAAAACTTTATTTTTCACTTTGATACGTTGACTTGACACTAGGAAAACGCCCATTGCGGATCTTTTGCGGATGAATTAATTATTATGCTTGCGAGGATGCATTCGCTATCCTTAGTGAAACATATCACCTATTTACCAAAATAACATTGAAAGAACTTCAACGTTGACAGCAAAAGTGACGTCATCTGTCTTCTTATTCTTCAAAATATTGAAGAGTAAAATAACCAATAATAGGTATTTAAGGCTTTCCCACCATTTACCTACTTAGGTACGAGTACCTACATAGTAGGTTCAGCATAATAATTGAGAGATTTACCAACAATCACTCGGATTTTCCGCGCTTTGTTGTTTTTTGCAGACTGATGAGTTTTAATACTGCAACTATCGGGTTTTTATCGATATAGATAAGTATCGATAGGTTTTTATCGACACTTCTCTAAGTATATCGATAAAAACCCAGTATTGGTCGGTTTAATACCAGTTTTACCACAATCTGGATTTTCCATTTTACCATTATCTAGATTTTCCAATTTTTTGCTAATCTTTGAGATCGAGTGGGTTGTTTTGTTATTTTTTATACGTTTTGAGGCAACATTAATATTTAGGTTTTACTTAGTTTACTTTTTAGATGTCGTATTACCCTACTTAGGTACTCATTTCATATCCTAAATTTCTAACCGAACGAGCATCCGAGCTCAATAGAGATTTTGGAATGGTGATTTTATTCCCACATACCATATAGCTACATAGACGCCGCCGCGCCGCTTTGATAGATCCTACAATCAAGATCAATAAATCTGAAGATTACAATTTTGCCTGATAAGGATACAGTCATCTTTTCTGCATAACAAATATCTAAGGCAACTTTTAATCTAAGTCGCGAGTAACATTTATTTTCCTTAGTGCCTCAGAAAAAGGGCCACTGGGTCCTGCGAAACCACAAACAGGATGCCGCCTCGTAGGCTATGTGGTCTGTGGTTGGCATTACCACACGAGTATTCTTTGACGTCAGGGAGCTAAACAAAACACCAATCATCCAATACGGTTTTATTTACCGGTCGAAGCTAAATATAGAAACACTTGAGGGGTCTAGGGTCACCGGAATCAGATTTAAATTATTCAGGGTCTCTCAGAGAAAAAATCTAGCTCATCTTCTCTTGATCATCATCATCATCAGCCCACCTCTGCCCACTGTTGGGTATAGGCCTTTTTCCCCTCACGCCACCTCTCACGGTCCCTAGCCATCCGCATCCATGGACCCTCCGCCGCTATGACAATGTCGTCCGACCATCGGGCTGCTGGTCTTCCGACCGATCGTCGTCCAGTTCTCGGCCGCCACTCTGTCACTGCCCTTGTCCACCGGCCTTGCGCCTTGTCACTGCCCTTCTCTTGATAGATGGCGCTTTTATATTTTCATATTTTTTCAAACCATCAAATGAAGGCAAGAGCATACTGTCATACAGGCAGTCATTGCATGTTGCTAGACTATGTAAAAAGTTCGATCGAAATCGCCATCTACAAAGATACGTTTTTTTTTTCTGAATTCTATTTTTTATTTAGAAATTTTTATTAAACATCTCCTTGGAAATAGAGAACCTTTCTTGGGATGAAGACCACCAATCCATGCATGCTCTACATTTCTCTCTACTTCCTTTCTTTCTTAAGGGTGGACGATAGCAACGTGGCGGGAATTTCAAAATACAAAAGGTAAAAAACTGTGAAAATTTTGAAATTCCCGCCACGCTGCTATCTTCCAGCCTTAAGCGCAAAGTGAGGCAAGCAGGGCCTGAAAAATCTATTTACTCAAAAAAGCTCGTAATGTGGTCATTAATTCGACAACCTTCTTTGAGCAAAGGAGGACTTGCGGGCTACTTTGATTAGGCGCCAGAAAAGTTGTATGGAATTTCATTAATGTCGTGTTTTGCGGCCAGAAAAACTGTATGAAAATCCATTAATGTCGAGTTTTGTTTCATAAATAGAACTCAAAAGTCAGGCACAAAAAGTATTTATTTAGAATTTGGCTGTTTGGGTGCTGGCAGTCTACAAATTGCATAGAAAAAAAAAGCGCGGCCATATTGTTTTCGCCGCTCGTAATCTGTGTCGCCGCTTCGCGCGTTGTTCGAAGTGATTTTTTCTGTGCGTGCTGTTTTTGTTGTAAATAAAAGTGAACTCTTCAAGCAACGAATCCTCCGATTCAATGTGTTTAACAACGCCGAACATAAAAAGGAAGCCAAATAAGATATTTACTCAAAAAAGCTCGTAATGTGGACATTAATTCGACAACCTTCTTTGAGCAAAGTCGGACTTGCGGGCTACTTGGATTAGGCGCCAGAAAAGTTGTATGGAATTTCATTAATGTCGTGTTTTGCGGCCAGAAAAACTGTATGAAAATCCATTAATGTCGAGTTTTGTTTCATAAATAGAACTCAAACATCAGGTGCAAAAAGTATTTATTTAGAATTGGGCTGTATGGGTACTGGCAGTCGACACATTGCACAGAAAAAAAAAGCGCGGCCATATTGTTTTCGACTTTTCGCGCGTTGTTCGAAGTGATTTTTTTCTGTGTTTTTGTTGAAAAAGTGAACTCTTAAAGCGACGAATCCTCGGATTTAACGTGTTTAACACCGCCGGACATTCAAAATCAAGCGAAATTAGTAATTGGAAATTGATTGCCACCGAAGTCAAAAGAAAAATACAAGCAAGCTTACCAACAAAAAGTTTGCGGAATGGAAAATCGACAAAAAGTACTTAATCTACGACAAATGGTAAGCTAATTAAATTACTATTTTAATTACTATTCTAATTAATATTTTAATTACTCGCATTGTTTGAGTAAAGCACTATACAAGCCTTGGTCTGCAATGAGTGCGCTTCTGGCCACGCTATGATTGCCTCGAGCTTAGCTTAGCTACGCTCTCGGCCCTCAAGTTTGGTCATCATTGCAGCCCTTGCTGGCCGCGCTATAGAGGCCTCGACCTTCGGTCTCGGCCTTCATTTCAGCTTGTCCATCAAGGGCTGCAATGCTGACCGCACACTGTGAGGGCCTTGAGCTGCGCTACGCTGCGCTCTGTCGGCCATCAAAAGCGCGCCAGAAACGCACTCATTACAGATCGCGGCAGTAATGTACTATTAAAGGTACCTATTGCCACCGAAGTCAAAGGAAAAATACAAGTTTATCTACGAAAAGTTTGCGGAATGAAAAATCAACAGAAAGTAAACTAAGACAAAAGGTAAGCTGGTTCTATTTAAATTACTCGCATTGTTTGAGTAAAGCACTATACAAGCCTTGGTCTGCAATGAGTGCGCTTCTGGCCACGCTATGATGGCCTCGAGCTTAGCTTAGCTACGCTCTCGGCCCTCAAGCTTGGTCATCTTTGCAGCCCTTGCTGTCCGCGCTATAAAGGCCTCGACCTTCGGTCTCGGCCTTCATTCCAGCTTGTCCATCAAGGGCTGCAATGCTGACCACGCTGTGAAGGCCTTGAGCTGCGCTACGCTGCGCTCTGTCGGCCATCAAAAGCGCGCCAGAAACGCACCCTTTAAAGACCGCGGCAGTAATGTACTATTACCTTTTTTCTCACAGAAAAAAGTAGATGAAAGAAGATATTACTGATTGACCTGTCGATCCAAGAAATCGTTTCGTCAACAAAAAAATCCGGAAATTCGTTTTCTTTCGTCACACGCAAATGAAATATACCTTAAAATATGAATCCCAGTGATGGCAGGCTCTCTACCCTCGTCACGTTTCAGAAAAACGTGGAAAGCATTTCCCAGCGCAGCGTGGTGAATTCGTGATAAATGACGTATAGCTGGGTGTGATTTCTACGGAAGATTCTGTTTTTCTGTCCGACATGATAGATAAAAAAGTTTGCTGAAACATGAAACAATAAAAGTAAGGAAAAAAAAGACTTACTTACTACTACAAAAAAATAAAAAAAATTGAGGTACCTAGCTCAGTGAGACCTTTAAACCTACTTGGTAGAGATGGGTACGTAGCCAGATATCTACCACCCTTTTGAGTATGTATATCCGTTATTATTATTATTATACATACCTAGGTATTTAACCACCTTTTTGTTTGGGTATTATGTACCATCTTTTTTGCATGCAGTTTTTTGTTTGGGTGCTTACAATTTAAATGGGTATGGGTACCTTCTAAGTAGATTTATACACACGCGTAGACATTGTTGATATTTTATTTATTAAGGATTAAGTTTATAAGGCTATGATTATAAGTTAAAACAGCAGGTAGGTATCTAAAACAATATCCCAGGCACTGCAGCGTCGAGTGGTCTCTTCCCCATATAGTGTCAGTGAAGGTGCCACTGGACGCTGTATAAATCATCTCATTACGCAGAGACGTTAGTTTTTTAAAACAGCGCATTGGTGACCCTGCATTGAACCGTGAATTTTATTTTATCACCATCACGACCTTACATCCTGTGGGAAATCATTACGTGTGGTCTATATTTAGATACCGACTCACTGATATCGCCTCATAGGTAGCACCAGAATGTTAGAGCAATCTCGACCTAGAATCTTTTTGACAATCGACCCCAGTTGAATATCCAAATATCCTTATTTGCATTGCAATACCTTACCGTTGTTTCCTTGAACAGCAAGTCTAGTATGATGGACCTATTGAGCTATGTATGACATCTCGTTCATGGTCTACTCTGCAGGCTTAGTACGAACGCCATACATATCTACGTATGGATATAATATCGCTCTCCTATAAAGCGGTACAGATAGGTGTATCCGTGTATCGAACAAATACCTCGATACCCATGTAGCTATACAAAAACCTCGATCATGATGATAAGCTAGTTGGTAGACCAACACCAACAACAGTCAGTCTAAGTCACTCTCAGTAGAACAAAAGTGGGATATGAAGTATTGCGTACGTAAAGTGACGCACCAGATAAAGCAAGTTATAATAGAACGAATTTACGAGAGTTGTTTTTTAAAGATATTTCGCTGTAAGTGCCTAGTGATCTTCTTAAAATACAAAAGATTCTCAGAAAATGTAAAAAATATCCTCAGTAAGATCGTATTTCTCTCTACTAATAGATGTTGCTCGTGAACTCTCCATATTATTTTCTATTTCTTGCCAAGCGAAATAGATCTTCAATGCTGGCTACCTCACGCCACGATTTTTTTGTTCTACAAGTCGATCATGATATCACATAGAAGTGGAATGTACCTGATATGTAGGTACCTACTTAGTATGTTTACAGTTTAGTTAGAGCATTACGTAGAAATCATTACAAATCTTGGTTAGATTAAGTTAGTTCTGTTAAAAATAGTACCTATTAACTGTCTGGTTTCACTGACATGCATAAGTCTCATCTCCAAATAATTTTGTCGCAACTTGATTGCCACATTAAAACTCCAAATGGTGCAAGAAAGGAGACGCTCAAACAAGAAAGTAAACAAAGAGGCGTGCAACGCAAACTGAGAAAGCATTATTTACCCTGCCAATGCCAGAAAACGCGAATTCCTGAAAAGGAATGTTCTACGCCGAAGTGCCTCCGTATTGTGACAACAACACAAGGTTTGTATTGTGCTCGCTGAGTTCCTGAGTGATACGTCTTGAAGAGTTCTTGACAGAATGTTGGCAAATGTGTCTTTAAGGTTCAACGAAAATAGCGTGGCGGGAAAGCCCAAATTTTCAGTTTTTTTAATCTTGTAGCTAAGTTGAGAAATTGAGCGATTTTTGTTTCACGACACACTACAATAAATTGTATTATTTTCATTAATTATAAGTTTTAAAAGCAGAACGACTTTAATTAAGCTGATTTGTTTTTCTGGTCAACAAACATCCAGTGATACTGCCCAAAAACTAGAAGTCCGAGAAAATCTCATAATCAGCTGAATAATTTTTGCTTTGTTGTCAACACAATTTTACTGTCGTGAAACAAAAAACGTTGAACAAAAATTGCTCAGTTCACCCACAAAATTGAAAAAAATGTGGAAGTTGTGCATTTTCCGCTTCGCTACTTTCATTGACCCTTAAACAAAGCTACACCACTAAAAACTACAAAAGAACATCGCAGACTAATCCGGCTGGCTTAGCGTGATGAACCGAAATATCGAGGTTTATTATATCTCGATACACCTATGTGCCTGCCTGCAAGCGTAGCACAAGAATAGGTTAGTGCGTATCCATGGGTTTATAACTCTACCCACTCTACGTCAAACAAAAGAGTGAGATAGTTACACACGACAGCACGTCGACCCTGACACGCTAGTACATACTCTACACGGTTACGTTACGTTACGGGTGACTTTACAACAAAAGTGTACTGTATGTGCTGTCGTGTGTACATTATAAACCCATTGATTCGCCCTATCTAACCCATTCTTATGCTATGCTTGCTGGGCCGCTCTAACTAGATATCAAAAGACGATAGAGATATTGGCCACTGGCCATGTTGGCAACATTTCATTCGAGTAGATACAAATTTGATTCATTTGACATGGGTACTTAATTATTTAACTTGGACTTTCGGCGTTATGTATGACCATTCGGGGCGTTTTAATTTTAGACACTTTAACTGTCACCTTCAAACATTTGAACGCAGCATACGAGTTAATGGGAATTTTAAACAACGTTGACTTTGAAGCTGTCCTTCTTAAAATGTTTTTTTGTCAAGTCTGAGACCAAATAGACCAATGCGGCGGCCGTCTCACGTGATCTCTGTCTAGCACAGCAGAGACACGTTACACGGACCATTTTTACAGTGTTTCATGCGTGCATAACACCATTCACGTGCCTATTCTAGGCTTATAGGTTTTTACCTGAGGGAAATCCCATGGATACCTAGCAAGGATAGTTTGAATCCAAAGCTAGGTTTTTAGGCACAAGTGTTTCATGCGTGCATGCATTTCTATAAAGATGAGTGTGTAGGTACTCCATCTAATTTTAAACAATGTCCTGCAATCAGAGCAGAGCTGTCCCCTCACTTATCTAGTGTGAGTGAAGGTATCAATGCTAGGGTA
Source organism: Zelleria hepariella (assembly GCA_949319315.1). Lineage (NCBI taxonomy): Eukaryota > Metazoa > Arthropoda > Insecta > Lepidoptera > Yponomeutidae > Zelleria > Zelleria hepariella. The sequence continues at coordinate 7,510,005 of OX439380.1, forward strand.
GCACAACGTCACGATAAAAGTTTTATCCTATTATCGGCCAACGCCATCTTGCTTTGTTTCACCGCGTAAAGCGAGATGCCGCTACCCGATAGTGGGATAAAACTTTTATCTTGACGGTGTGCTCTCCTAGATGGACGCTGTATACCTAAATCATATCATTACGTGTCTTAATTCTATGCAAAGGCCTATCTTTTTTTTCTAGAGGGGTTATAAGTTTTTTTTTGCCATATCGGTCAAAGGGTTGCCGATGCCGTTGGCACATCGCTAGTTCACAGTTCGGGGCGAAATATTAGTACACACGACAGCACGTCAGACTGTACATTTTTGTTGTAAAGTCGCCCCTAACCTATAACCGAGTAGAGTGCTAGCGTGTAAGCGTCGACGTGGTGTCGTGTGTACTATGTAGAGAAGAAAAGAGAAGAAAAGAGAAAATAGAGAAGATAGCTCAAGAGAATGATTTTCAAAGGCGATTTAAGAGAATCGACTCCCTGGCGTATTGCTAGCTTGCCAGAAGAGATTGTTTCTCAAATGACTCATTTGATATGCATTTGTTTACATGGCGAGCGATTGTCACACACACGACTCACACACACGCCGTCAATTAGTCATTGGAAACCGGCTGTTATGAGAAAATGTGATTCAATAAATCAATCTACCTCGGTTGTCATGGAAGCAGAAATGGTATAAGTAAGGTTGGTCCGAGACCAAGACTAATAAAATATATAAATCTACCTCATGAGCCGATTGAGCCGAGGTTTTAAGGTCAACTGATAGTCGCTTGTCCTCTCATGGGCATGCATAAAACATCACTTGATTTAGGTAAAAGGTTCTAAAACTCTCAAAAATTACCAAAAAGGATTTAGTTATTTTCATTGCAATCCAAGTAAGTTAATACGACAATTAATATTCGTTAAAAACAGAGAATACTCTTCAATAAAAATTTGAAAAATTAAAAAACGGTGAATAAACTCCGTAACCTCTAGGAAGCAGGTCACAAAGATCACCTTCAGTTAGGCGCCGATAGGTACCTACTTACAGTCCCCAACCCAATCACATGAGTGGCTGATGTAACGCAATACCTCAATTTATCTCAAACGTCATCAATAACTACACGGGCTCAAGATCTAGATACACTATCAACGCCGGTTTGAGCTGATGATGACAGATCGTCCTTTACAATAAGGTAGATAACAGCAAAAAGAGCAGTCACATGTAGAGTCCATTTCTCCCCAGAGTACCTAGTCTTCAAATCTTGTTACCTACAACTTACAATGGGCTACAACCTTCGATCAAGAATTAATCAATTACATTAAAATGAATTCTAAGAAAGGAAGGCAGTCATGTTGGTCAGGCTGTCCCGAGTGAATTTTTTCAACTTATTATAAATGTTTAGAAGGCAGTCATGTTTAGAGCATTGGCTCGCCATGGCCTGGTGGTTCATGGCCTCTCTCTCTCCTTACCTAATACATAGTGGATAAATGGACTGCATGCTTTCCACATTCGGGACAGCGAGACGGTTAGATATAATTGTTTACCCATCTAGTGTGAGTGAAGGAAGGTGCCACTGGACTCAGTATAAAACATCTCATTACGAAGATGCAAAGGTCTAAGTTTTATGAATGTTAAAAGCTATATAACTTCCAGCTAACCCTCTGTGTTTGTGTTGCCCTATATGTATTTTGACATTCGCTATGATATCATTGACAGCTCGAGATGGTTAATGATGTGTGTGATGTGATGACAGATCTGCAGATGAATGCGCCGATCATCATACGTCTGTTTACTCTTATGTAGAGGCATTAAAAAAATAGGTAAAAAAACTTTTTAAGTTAAACGGTTTTATGTTAAACATACATTGCAATGTTTAAGATAAATGTACTAAAAACCAAAAAAATAATAAAATAGATACAGTCGTGGGAATTATAAACATATGCATAGACTAGACTAAAATAAAACCGTGGGGCACGTCAATTGTCTACAATCGTTGATTAAAATGTTTGTTTTTAATGTTACACTATAATTAGGCAGTTGACGTGCCCCACGGTTTTATTTTAGTCTAGTCTATGCATATGTTTATAATTCCCACGACTGTATCTATTTTATTATTTTTTTGGTTTTTAGTACATTTATCTTAAACATTGCAATGTATGTTTAACATAAAACCGTTTAACTTAAAAAGTTTTTTTACCTATTTTTATTTTCTAGTTTTTAGTTTTTATTTCGCATTCTGTTTAATTCATATAGTACATTGTATTATACTGGTTGAGCACTTTCATTTGATACCCATATTGATGGGATCGATAAAACCTACGTTATCCGCCATTTTGTAGCGGCCGCCATCTTGTATTTCAATTTTTTATAGTATATTGTATTCTGCTTGTTGAGCCCTTTCATTTGATACCCATATTGATGGGATTGATAAAACCTACGTTATCCGCCATTTTGTAGCGGCCGCCATCTTGGATTTCAATTTTTTATAGTATATTGTATTCTGCTTGTTGAGCCCTTTCATTTGATACCCATATTGTTGGGATTGATAAAACCTACGTTATCCGCCATTTTGTAGCGGCCGCCATCTTGGATTTATAATGATAATGAATAAACATAATTGTATTGTCACCAAAATCCAAAGTGTATACAAAATTTCAGATTAATCGGTTGACAGGAAGAGGGTGAAATTTGAATTACTAAATTTGACCCAAGAAAGAATAAAACAAACGGGGTGAGCTAAATAAAACCGTTTAAAAATAGATTTCATCCATTGCCACAGACAGCAGAAAACTATGATTTTGTCATGCGCCGCGAATGGTGAAGCCATAATGACTGTTTTGCGGCCATTGTATCAATTTGTTGGCTCGGTTATGAAATCATAAGAGTTATTTTGTATTGTGACAGGTTTGAGTGGTTTCAATGCAAACTGTGAAACTGTGTTACTTCTAAACTAAAAGAACATCATGATTTCTGAAATATGTTTCTATTCCATCTGTTCTACTCTATTCTATAAAACCATCCCTATGAATACAGACTAAATGAACTAGGGCTAACCACCCTGGAACAGCGTAGAGAGCGAGGCGACCTAATAGAGACATACAAAATCCTACACACAACCCTTACAATGTACCGAACCTTGCTATGATATACGAGCTAAATACCAACAAAATGCTAAGAGGGCACTCGCTGAAGTTGAACCAGCAACCATGGACAAGCAACCCCAGAAAACACTTCTTGCCGAACCGTGTAGTGAATGCGTGGAATAAACTGCCTGAGGCAGTAATCAGTGCCCCCTCGGTGAACTCTTTTAAAAACAGACTCGGTAAACATTTAAAAAGTGCACTAAAGTGATATACACGCATCAACTTTAAGCTGCCAGAATAAATACTAATAATAATAGATTCTTGTATTTATCCAGAGATAAGATCTGGCAGATACACCCATCACATTTAGAGTAAAGGCCTCTGTGCTGTTGGCTTCGGCCCCACGCAAGCCTCAAAGGACCAGGTCCCCGTGGACCCGTGAATATGAAAAGTATACCAACATAATAATAATAGCTTCCAGTAAATGTCTATCACTTTTCTTATGTTTTTTATTGTAATTTTATGAAGTTCCATAAATTTGAAGGAATCTAGGTGAAGATTTTGATGATTTATCGCCAGCCCGAGCAATTTCCCCTGACGCCAGTTTTTCACAGTCTCATAGATAGGTCACTCTTGTCACCCAGAAATTCAGAATCACATTTTTCTTGTTTTTATAGGTCTCCCCACTAAAAGTAACCGCGCGTGATACGAGAACCGCGCAGCATTGATAACAAATACATAAAACATTCGAACAATGAATTTATCAATAATGTTATATAATGACAACCACGCCACATTGGAGTAAAAATTTTCCACTACTGGCTGCATAACATACCTACTTCTACCACTCCTACGACAATTCACAAACTTCAAAGTATGGGAAATATCTTGGCACCTGTGATAACGAGGTGTTTAAGTCTACATGCCATAAACAAACTGGCTTGTAACTACCTACAGAAACAACCATTACAATATGTAACGTACTTTACATAAGTACATAATACATATACCTAGGTACTCGCATAAATAAATATTTCCTCAGCATGCATGAAGGTGTCCCGAATGATAAAATTGCGCAGTTATCACTAGTTTTAAGATATTTCTTTTACCGTGCCCGACAGGGTCCATAGAGTTCCTAATAAAGTATTGAGTATTGAGTATTGTCGGCAAAGTGAATTTTATTGCCGGGAAACAAAAATCGCTGATCAAAAATAGCTCAGTTTAACTTCAAAATTAAAAAAAAACTGAAAAAATGGGCTTTCACGCCTACATACCTAATTACTTCAACAAGAATAAAGCTTTCTATTGTCCTACTAGAAACAGTTTTTCAGTCAATCTGTTTCCAATAACTCTTGCCGCGACTGTGATGTTTGTAAATATTTTGTAACGGTCTCCGCTTCAGTTGAAAGCGTTCTGAAATAATGACCTATGTTTTATTTATTTTTTCCGACTATTTTCGCAGACAGACTAGCGGTTTCCCACAGACCGCCTTACCATGGCACCCGAGTCTGTTTTACATGATGTTTAAACCAACGGAATAAGAGATAGAGTTAGTTAGCAACTTGTTTCAGTTAGGAGTTTAGGACTGGCCGATAAATTGTGTTCTATTTTTAAAAGTATAACGGGTGTGTCGGTGTCCTCAACCCGTCACAATATTCCCGTTTTTTTTTTCACAGAACTGCGTATGCGTATATCTCAATGACCTGAATAAACAGCTTTATTATGCCAACGTATTGCATTCGAAGAAACGACACCGCTTATTTTATCAACACGCGTATTTACACAGGAAAATGAACGGTCCCTTATTTTATGAGTGGATTGGAAGTGACAGAATCGGAACAGAAAGTTGTGTTATAATGAGTTTTGACAACTTTATTCCGACTAAACACTGCCTTGAACTAAATTCTATGAGGAATTCATCTCTACAAAACTGAAAGGGAGTTCCTCCCGAGCATTGGCCCGAGCAGGGAAATCTATACTTATAATAAAACTCTAGCGAAGTCAATTCTGTACATTGAATATTTTTAGAAAAAAACTAGCAGGGGTTACTAAGTAAACTATACTGAATCCAAAAATGCAAAAAAAACGGTTTATGTCTGTCTGTCTGTCTGTCTGTCTGTCTGTCTGTCTGTATGAACACGATAAACGCGAACACCGCTGAATAGTTTTCAACCAAACTTAACATGGTCGCAACTCACGTTTCTGGGAGTAACTTAGGCTATCCGATGTTTTGAATACATTGCGGGTTGCAATTTTAACTTCGTTTTTTGTAAGAAATATTCATAATTTTGATATGGCTTCTTGAGAAGGTATGTTAAGAACGTGATACTGAACATATTTCTGCAAAAAAAAAAGTCCGACTTTGAACCACATTCTTTCGAAAACCTACATTGCGGGTTGCAATTTTTAACTTGATTTTTTGTGAGAAATATCCATAATTTTGATATGGCTTCTTAAGAAGGTATATTAAGAACGTGATACTGAACACATTTCTGAAAAAAAAAAAGTCTGACTTTATTATCTCGGAAACCTAAACTTTCGTAAGCACTGCACATTTTGTATTTCGTAAACGGTTAAACTTACTTTTATTACTTACTTACAGTCTGAGACTGGCCACGGCGTCGCGAGGGCCGTCTCAGCTCCATGATTAAGGTCTCCGAATGAGAACCGAAACTAGTTGGCTACACCGACATAATAAAAGTAAGTTTAACCGTTTACCAAATACAAAAATCTCGGAAACCGTTGATTTCCCAGGCATAGTTCCTTGGGCAAAAATGTTCGTTATGATGAGGACTATACGTATACGTACGTATACGTGGTCTCCCGCTTTGTTGGCGGTCTTTTAACACTCTGTATAATAGCACGCTACGACTTTTGGCATTTGGGGCGCATATTTTAAATGAAAAATCGGCATTTCTTTTTATTTTATTTTGGCGGAAAATGTTAGTTCTACAAACGTAGCATAAGGCCGGGTTAGAGCGTATCTATGGGTTTAAAACAATAGGTATCTCACTCTTTTGTTTGACGTACAGCGGGATGGATAGAGCCATAGATACGCTCTAACCCAGCCTTATGATGCTTGCTGGAGGGAATTGTTAGTGGTTTTCGGTGGAGGTCGGACAAAGTTCATCGATGTTAGAAATGTAGTACTGTTGCGTCGCGGTCGAAATCTTCTGGGTTTGAACCCACGCGAGGTTGAAATTTTTTTTTGTGCCTTTTTTTAAATATTTACTCTACTGAGCCCAACTTGATATTAAAAAAATATATTTTGTTTGCCGTAGAGCGGGAACAGAGTTATTTGCGGTAGATACGCTCTACCCCAACCTTATGCTTTGTTTGCTGGCTTAGCCTTATCTATGGGCTTATAACTTTATCTATCCCACTCTACGTCGAGGGAGATACATAATAAACCCCCATACTTCCCAGGCAATTCTTATGCTAAGCTTCCTGGTATCTTACACGGGCGATACCTAATCTAAACAAAACATATTTAATCATAAATGTATTGTTTAGATTAGGGCACACAAAGACAGACATACAGAAAGGCACACCTTCATAAACACATAAACAGACACACACACAAAGCTATCAAACTTATGACACCCCTCTTTGTTGGTCGGGGGTTAAAAAAAACCTTCCTTTTGAGTTTTCCTCCACAGCCGAATTTAAATTAAATGTCAAATGTGTAAAAACGCATACGAAGTCGCGGGCACAACTAAATCTTAAATTAAAACACGAATTCAGTAGTTTCTTACGTTAGACTTAACTTGAAACTCTTATTAAGTTTAATTAAAAACCTAGTCACGTAGCGTATTCATTGGCTATGGAACAATGGCGTCGTCGCTCGCTATGAAAAGAGCGCCTCCGTGGACGCGGGTCTGTAACGTAATGGTGCCAAAATGGTCTCAAAGTTGACAGCTTCAATTACGATTTATTAATGCTGTCGGGCCGCGCGATTCGCGCTCAAGTATGCAGGCTCTATCTAACTAAACCAATGTTCTAGGCTCTGCAGCGTCCGAGTGGTCACTTCACCCATCTAGTGTGAGTGAAGGTGCCACTGGACCCTGTATAAATCATCTCATTGCGTAGATGCAAAGGCCTTTGTTTCAGGTAGGATGTAGTGCAGCGCACGCGTGGAACCTGAAAAGTCGGTCTCGTGAAATCAAAAGGATGCTGCAATAACCTTTACTGGCAGATCTCAGCCAAAAATAGGTAGGTTTGCAATAAAATCTCTTTGTCCCATTCAAGAACCAAGCACCTTGCAAAGGTCAATCTCAAGATCTTAGCTTCGTTCAGGAGGAGGCCAGTCGCCACGCAGTCTCTTGAGCTTTCGATATTATTTCCGTTCCCGCGATAAATCCTGAACGAGTGGCATAAACACTGACATAAATTGGGCACTTGCGCTTTGATGTTTTTAGACGACATAAGTTTTTTTAGAATACAACTTTTCGACGCGTCTTTTCTTGTGTACCATTTGTAGCATGAGCGACAAGTTAATAGGAAGGAACCCTCCTCGCCTAAATGGAAATTTATTCCTCAGAAAGAAAGAGTTCTCACGCGTGTCCACTGTGTAAGTATGTATTGACGATTGGTATTCTTCAATGTAGAGTGGGATACACAAACAAACATAACACTTTAGGTCTTGTTATTAGTATGTATATGGATGTAAGGGTTGGCGATTTGCCTATTCCGTGGTTATCATCACATAGCGACAGCTTCCGATGTATTTTTTAACCTCTATTGATTAGTTCGCGGAAAGTTTAACGCCCGTAATTCAGCGCGCCAGACTGTGCGTCTGCGACCTTTATTCAGGAAGCCACGCATTTATTTGAGAGATGTCATCTTAGTACGGTCGGCCACAGTCACAGATACCCCATGGCAGCTCTTACCGCGCGCGGCATAAGGGCGCTATCGAACAAAAAGGGGTATCCTAGCGCGTGGCCGACTGTACCTTTTTACGGCTGCGTTTTATTCCAGCTGGGACCTGCCATATCGAGGTAAGACCACTATCAAAGAGTCCGAGAGAGCCTTGGTATCCAGCGCTAAATCATAACTCATACACCGATAAAATAATAATAATAATACCTGTAAAAATATAACCTCTATGTCTGATCTGATGGTGGAAATACACCTATGTATCACAAACACGCCATGCCATACTTGCAAAACAGCTTCTTTGCAGCCTGTTTAGGCGTGAGTGTTATATCCACAATACTTTTCTTCTTAACGAGAGTTTTGGGAGCGAATGGAGATTTTTGCTCCAAACACATACCTATATGTACTTACGAGTAATTTAACATAATGTATCCTCGAAGGATTGAGCAGAGGCACCAACTACCTACCTACCTTGGATGTGGCCCATTGGGAGATGTTCGAGGACATCTACTTCTATTGTATAAATACAAAATGTTGTAAAGCTATTGCGTAGTGCGCGCGTGCGTCAAGGCTTATCAAGCAAACCCCATTGCGTAGTGCCTTCTTCCTTATTACTTAGATAGCTGGAGAGCTCCTGCCTGACAAATCGACTAACATACTCGTTCAGTCGACGGCACGTCAACCCTTACACAAGTGCACTCTATTCCGTAAAACCATATATTTCCGTACCTTCCTCAAATAATGTCGGTTCTAAAGAAAATATTACTCTTTATTTCACAACATTTGGTTGAGTAGGTGCGGAGATATAAGAGATTTTGTCAACGGTGGAATCTCCATTTTCCGCGTTTTCCGCGTCGCGGTGAAAACCTTCTTAATAAAAGAAACCTTACATTAAAGCATCCCCGAGCGGAAGGGTTCAGACATTACGTGCGACTTTGCAACGAAAATGTAAAGGTTTACGTGCTGTTGACTGTACAAGGCGTTTCTAAGCTGCTTACGTAAGACTCCGCCAGCGAACTGTTTTCTCTCTCGCCGGATTCCGCAGAGCACGAAATCATCCCGGCGCGGTTAAAAGTTAGATTTTTTTACATAGAAAATGTTTTTTTTTGTGTTGGAATTACGATACTCGTACTAGCCAGAGAGTTTCAGTTGTCATAGCAGTTCTCCAGCTATTTGTACCTATAATTATAACAACTCTTGTGTAACTGCTTCAGTATCCTGCCACGGACAGACCATCGTGCGTCAGAGCCGTAGGTAGTCGAGTAGAGGATGTGAAAGTATATCACACAAGTCTAACAAGGCGTAATTTTTACCCGACTACGCGAAGCAAAAAGGAGGGTTATGATTTTAGCAGCGTATGTATGTATGTATGTATGTATGTATGTATGTATGTATGTATGTATGTATGTATGTATGTATGTGGGTATGTATGTTTGTGTGTTCATCTGTTCCCTCGCAGAGCCTAAACTACTCGGCCGATTTCAACAAATGAGGTGTCATTTGATTGGTCTTAATCACCCAGGTAACATAGGATAGTTTTATTTTGAAAAAAAAAAAGATGGCGGCTATGCTGCGCCCTAAAGTGGTGGACCTAAAAATAAAAATTATCGGATACCATCGTCATGGGTATCAAATGAAAGGGCTTTAAAAGACCTTTTCAAAAATGTATAACACATGTAGCGTCAACATAACAAATAGAACAAATAATTCCAAAATGTGTTTTTTTTTGCCCTTCTTGGTTGTATTCTAGGTGATAATCCAAAATGACTAACTAAAAAGCTCAAAAAAATAGAAGTTAAAAACTAAAACCCGACTACTAAAAGGCTTAAAACAAGACCTGCTTATCCTTAAAATAGACTCATAGATAAATTAATCGTAGTCGGAGGACACCACATTCGCATTTGATAAACCGATGGCCTCCGACTACGATTAATTAATCTATGAGTCTATTTTAAGGATAAGCAGGTCTTGTTTTAAGCCTTTTAGTAGTCGGGTTTTAGTTTTTAACTTCTATTTTTTTGCGTCTCACAGTCTCACCTGTAGGTAGGTTTCTAATAAACGATTTACATCACGCGCGCTCCTCCGGCCTTATTATGACTACTCATTGTCTGAGCGGAATAAAATATTGTGTGAGAAGCTAGGGCAGAGTTGGGAGAGACAAAATGGCCAATCCATTACCTACCACATCTTTACGTGTGGCATCTTCTTCTTCTTCATTACAATCTTTAGCGCTTTTGTAGCGCTCACAACCTTCCAAATCGATTCGGGCGCGGTCAGTCCATGGATGGGTGACCGCTAGTGGCAGTAATAATGAACGACATCTGAGCGGTACCGTGCTTCGGAAGGCACGTTAAACAGTGGGTGTTAACAGGCTGATGATGATGGTTGATGAATAACAATTGTTAAGCCATGTCAGAGGCCCTTTGGGCGGCCTAAAGACTCTGACACCAGGGGTGGCCAGGCCACTACTTCATACGAAAACCTAACCATAACAATCTTGTCTGGAAGGTCGTGACCAGGGCCCTTAGCCTGTAACACAATGGTGCCAAAATGGGCTGTCAGGTGACGACTTCAATTACGATTTGCTAATGCTGTCTGTCCTTTTAATGTTTTTGTAGTACAGAAATGGTTATTTGTTATGCAAGAATGCAAAATTATTGTTTGCGGCGAGTGCTTGTATTGAATACCGAGCTAGCGAAGGTTTCTAAAATTGAGCCACGAGCGTAGCGAGTTCAAAAAAAGAAACCTGGGCGTAGCGAGGCATTCAGAAGCTCGAGTCGCAAATAATATTGCATTCGTGCGAAACACAAAACTTTTCATCTCACAGAAGCGAGGAAATGATATTGTTAGCCAAGCGTGACAAACAATAGACATAGGTAGGTAGGTACCTACCATAGAGGTTAGTGAAACGACTTTCATTCTTTTTTGCTTCTTCACAAAGGAGTATGTGGCATTGCCTAGCAACGGGTTGTTGATTACAAATCGTGTCTTCTTGAAGTGACATAAAATCAACAACCCGTTGCTAGGCAATGCTACAAATTGAAGGAGTTCCTTTTTTTTTTTTTATTAGGGCGTCGAGTTCAAATTTCGAAGTGCACAAAAATACAAAGCGGTTTAAAAAAGGATCTTCTACGATCGTATGTTTAAAGTAACAGAGTACTTTCCGAGCATGGGAGATGAAATAGTTATTTGTTATGCAAGAATGCAAAATTATTGTTTGCGGCGAGTGCTTGTAATGAAAACCGAGCTAGCGAAGGTTTCTAAAATTGAGCCACGAGCGTAGCGAGTGGTTCAAAAAAAGAAACCTGAGCGTAGCGAGGTATTCAGAAGCACGAGACGCAAATAATATTGCATTCGTGCGAAACACAAAACTTTTCATCTCACAGAAGCGAGGAAATGACTTTGTTAGCCAAGCGGGAAAAACTCTATAGACAACTACTTACAGGCAAAACAGGTCAGTCAAATAAGTTCCTTTTAAAAGCATATTTTACTGTAGTTACGGCTGCCGCACTAAAGTTTTGAGCTTCGTTGGTATTAAAACCATTCGTTTTATTAATAATTTCCTGAAGTTTATTTATCCAGACACAAAAATTATGTAAATAAAAGAATGTTTTGTTTTCCGGGTGCATTCTGAACTTTTACCATATAATATAAAAATTTCTAGGAGATAAAAAATGAAATTAGTAATATCGTTTGAAAAAATGTATTTAACAAACCAAAACATAATTATCTATTTGATAAAACAGAAGCGAAGCATTTTTTTTATTTACTGGTATTATAAAATAAATATGTGTACAAAATATTGAAAAGACTATAAGAAGAAACCGCGTTTCTGAATGTTCTATTCCGTGACATTACCTTTTTAAAAGATGCGTATGCCCCATTTACATTCACAGTTTTATATAGAGAATGGGCACGAACAATCACTTTCGCTGAAGTACGCGTGTAAACGAACTATGAATGAGGTTCTTTTTTCTGCCGGGACTTGGCATCTTCTTAAACGGCCAGTGTTTTTTTCTTTTTCAACACCATAGGGCGCGGGAAAGACTGTCCCGGCGTCACGTTCAAATTTCGAAGCGCACAAAAATGCAGATAGTTTAAATCCGGCCTTTACACGATCGTAAGTTACTAGTAACAGCAAACTTTCCGAGCGTGGGAGATGAAATAGTACATTACTGCCGCGATCTGTAATGAGTGCGTTTCTGGCGCGCTTTTGATGGCCGACAGAGCGCAGCGTACCGCAGCTCAAGGCCCTCACAGTGCGGTCAGCATTGCAGCCCTTGATGGACAAGCTGAAATGAAGGCCGAGACCGAAGGTCGAGGCCTTTATAGCGCGGCCAGCAAGGGCTGCAATGATGACCAAACTTGAGGGCCGAGAGCGTAGCTAAGCTAAGCTCGAGGCAATCATAGCGTGGCCAGAAGCGCGCTCATTGCAGACCAAGGCTTGTATAGTGCTTTACTCAAACAATGCGAGTAATTAAAATATTAATTAGAATAGTAATTAACATAGTCATTTAATTAGCTTACCATTTGTCGTAGATTAAGTACTTTTTGTCGATTTTCCATTCCGCAAACTTTTTGTTGGTAAGCTTGCTTGTATTTTTCTTTTGACTTCTTCTTCTTCTTCTTGTAGTGCCGTCTCCTATCGGAGGTTGGCAATCATCTTGGCTATTTCTTCCTTTGAGGCTGCCAAACGGAACAAGGAGCTCGTGGATTGTTGGTACCAATGGCAATAAATGACTTCGGTGGCAATAAATTTCCAATTACTAATTTCGCTTGATTTTGAATGTCCGGCGGCGGTGTTAAACACATTAAATCCGAGGATTCGTCGCTTTGAGAGTTCACTTTTTCAACAAAAACACAGAAAAAAATCACTTCGAAAAACGCGCGAAAAGTCGAAAACAATATGGCCGCGCTTTTTTTTTCTGTGCAATGTGTCGACTGCCAGTACCCATACAGCCTAATTCTAAATAAATACTTTTTGCACCTGATGTTTGAGTTCTATTTATGAAACAAAACTCGACATTAATGTTTTTCTGGCCGCAAAACACAAGACATTAATGAAATTCCATACAACTTTTCTGGCGCCTAATCCAAGTAGCCCGCAAGTCCGACTTTGCTCAAAGAAGGTTGTCGAATTAATGTCCACATTACGAGCTTTTTTGAGTAAAGAATATTTTGATTCTAATTCTAGAGGATTAGTTCTCTGGTTGTAGGAGAAAAACGAGGAGAGCCCGGTTTTGTCCTTCTTCCGGGATGCCATTGACCCGCCATTGCGTTACAGGCTAAGGGCCCTGTCTGTATGTACAGTCGGCCACAGTCTCAGATACCCCTTTTTGTTCGATTGGCGCCCTTATGCCGCGCGCGGTAAGAGCTGCCATGGGGTATCTGAGATTGTGGCCGACCGCACATCAATGCCGATGCGATGCGGGCCTTACGATGTCTCCCTTTACATTCATGCAGTTTTCTACCTCCACAGTTTATCCCCTTTTCTGGCGCCTTGTACCTTTTCCCGCATTCATTAGTATTGGGTCTTCTGGTTGTTGCTATTTGATGAATATGACTGGAGCTTGGGTGATTCATCCGACTCGCCAATACCGTTAGCCAAACGTGTTTGATAAATAATTAGGTGGGGCAGCAAAAAATTGCAACATGTTTTGTGTAGAGAAGAGAAGGCGGCTTTATATTGTAGGTATGCCAAACACGATGTTGCTCTGTTTTAAACTACAATGATGGATGATATACAACATGAAAGGTCCTAACTCTTTTGTCAGAGGTAGGTAGGTACTAATATTAATAAATTTTTGATGCAATCACAGTTTGGCACGTACCTACCTTCCTACCGTATTAAATAAGTACTTAAGTAAGTATAAGTAACTTGGGTAGGTATGTTATTTTATTGATTACTGTTTGTTTAATTAATCTTATTTTAGTTTTCCACAAGCACTCTCTACAAACAAGGTTAATTAAAATGCGTGTTTTCGAAAACAACATGCACTTTTTGCGCACAACGTGACGCACGCTCAGAAAGCTCAATAAAAGAGGAGGAAAACTTTATTTTTCTTGCGAAACCACCAGTGCCGGATTAACCCACCGCGGGGCCTGTAGCAAATTCTATCAAGGGGCCCTTGGTTTTCTTTATTAGGTTATCAATTTATGGTATGAAATAATACAAAACTGTTACAAAAAACTTTCCTAGATGTAAACTCAATTTAAAATGTTCCATCCATATAGATGACTCGTGTGCACGGTTAGCGATACGCCAGCAGGATACCCCATGGTAGCTCATAGCCCGCACGGCAATCGGCCATATTGTCAATCGAACAAAAAAGACTACCCTAACGTATCGCGAGTGCAGGGTGCACACGTTTAAAAGTCGTTGTGATGTGTAATGTGGTAATTTGCTGCCGACTGTACATAGGTAAAGTAAGGCTCGCTTGGATAATAAACAACGAAATTGCCCTACGGAATGACGCAAGCGAGGTTCGCCATAAACAAATTACCTTTAAAAGTGTTGAGCCGGAAGAACAACGGGTAGAAATCACTGGCTTGTACGTGGACACGTAAATTAATTAACTTCAATTAGGTGGAGAACAATACCTCATAATGATGATGATTATGATGATGGTGATGGTTTACGTCACTTGTATAGCAGGGGTCGGCAACCATTTAGCAGGAAAGGGCCATATAGAGCCACAAATCACAATCAATAGGTACGCCATTTAGAAGCCGCAAGCTAGGCCTAGCTAAGCTACTAGTACAATTGTTCTAAAAAGTAATTAATGTGAAGGTACTAGGTACTTACCCATACAATTTTGCTTTCGCGGTCTGACACCATATATTGTAGGTATTAATATTAGGTACACAAGACAGCACGTACGCTTACACGCGGGTGTTCTATTCAAGTGCGTTACGGGTGACTTTCCAACGAAAGTGTAAGCGTCTACGTGCTGTATCTAGATATCTAGATAGGTACAGTCAGCAACATGCTTTTTTGTTCTATAGGGGCCCTTAAGCCACACGCTGTAAGAGCTATCATCTACCATTGGGTATCCTAGACTGTGGCCGACCGTAAATAGAGGTCTTTTTGTTCGATTGGCGCCCTTATGCCGCGCGCGGTAAGAGCTGCCATGGGGTATCTGAGACTGTGGCCGACTGTACATACATATAGGCCTGAATTTTCAATCCTCAGTTAAGGCCCCACCCAGTTAGTTTATTATACATAGTTGTACAAAATTCGCTACACGCTAGGATACCCCTTTTTGTTCGATTGGCGCCCTTATGCCGCGCGCGGTAAGAGCTGCCATGGGGTATCTGTGACTGTAGCCGACTGTACAATCCATACAAGCGCGATGTGTGAAGCGATGAATGACCTCATTAAAATTGTTGTCTCTCAAATCTCAATGTAAAACAACTGACAAAGTACCTACCTACAAAACTTAACTCAAATCGACTTTACTGCTCAACTTATTTACTTGTCCACTTTACTACTCAAAAGTTTAAAAACCAGTCACCTCACCGAATACGATTATTTCTATAATAATAGGAAAATAAGTATTTTTTACTGGAAGAACCCGCCAATCTAGAGTCACGTAAGATAGCATTTTGTGGCACGTCTTCTCGATCAAACAAACAAGTAAATAAGAGTACATCGAGACCTTAACCTCTGATTACTTATAAATATTAATGAGCCACCAGAAGTTTGTAAACGGTATAAATCCGTCGATTTTCCTTGACCCATGGACTTACGCTTACACCCCGAACTCGGTCAAATACACAATTATAGGATCTCATAAAACCTGTGAAATACTCGTAATACCTACCTCCCATGCGAACTCTTTCCTGAACATTATTTTCGATTTGGGTTTTTCTCCGCGTTTTTCCTCCATGCTTGGTTTTTATTGCCTTTTTTTAATTCGTCGAACGCAGCGTGTCTTTTTGGCTGGATGCCAGCAAGGAGTATTAATGTAGAGTCTCTACTGGCTGGCCAGTTAACTACGCATTAAACCGTAGGTTTTTTTCTACGTAACATAATAGAGCTGAACACGATGGCACTGTCAGTTAAAACTGTAAAAAAAAATGGACATGAGGACTTTTAGAATTTGACCCTTCATATGTTGTCTGTGTAGACTTACGTAACTTTTCAATACTTTTCATTAGGTTCGCAATACTATAAAATATAATCCGTGCGGGATCAGAATGGGATAACACCTTTTGGAACTGAGAAGCTCGCGGTCCTGTAGCGTTAGCATTTCGGCAAACTCTAGTTGTCTATGGCAAACTCGCGTCGAAACTTTCTTGTGTTTTCTGTGCGCGTGGATGTCTGCTCGAGTTTTATCACGTTTGAATCCTTTTAGATTACAAACATTTAAAAAAATTGTGTATTTCCAATTTCATAACCCTATGATAGAACGTAGAACTATTTTTTTTTTACTGACGCTACTCGAGAACTGTAATCGTCGATTCAGTTCCAAAAGGTATTATCCCATTCTGATTCCGCACGGATTATAACTCACAAGAGCTGTGCAGGTACTCATAGGATAGTTACCGTAGGTACTTTTTTATGTGCTACGTCGCCGTCGTCGTACATAGGTACGTCTGATTCCTTGAAGTCTTCGGCGTCTAATATTCACATTTGACTTGACCGCCTAACCTAGTTATGATGGCACGTAAATAAATTAAACGCTTACAGTACCTACCCTGCATAAGTACCCCAGAGGTCGCTGGCAGGGACACGAATCCTTCAAAATTAATGAGAAAATGGTCGATCGACTGTAATTTGTGGGTCAATATTGTTCTGAAGGAGATGGAGGATCTAAAACACTCTTAACTTAAGTCTTTATTGACTTACATAATAAGCAGTAAACTTCTACCCTTGAAACCTATTCTAATATTCTAACTTCGACGGTTAAGGTACTTTCCCCTATCTGAGATTTGACTCTATCTGAGGTCGATATGAGTCTCCCCTATCAAAATGAAATTCGATTATGTTGAAACTGGGACATATTCTGACTACAGGACTCTCTATTTGTGGGTAACGTACGTATCTACAGGGTGCACTCTAAGTCGATAGCGGAACGTTAAGTAGGCTGTCTACTGATCGATACAAACAACTTGTACGGTCGGCCACAATCTCAGATACCCCATGGCAGCTCTTACCGCGCGCGGCATAAGGGCGCCAATCGAACAAAAAGGGGTATCTGAGACTGTGGCCGAATGTACTACAAAAATATCAGCTGTTCCATACAAAAGGTCTACTCAGTACTGCGCCAAATGTATGAAACAGCTGATATTTTTTACCCGACTACGCGAAGCAAAAAGGAGGGTTATGATTTTAGCAGCGTATGTATGTATGTATGTATGTATGTATGTATGTATGTATGTATGTATGTGGGTATGTATGTTTGTGTGTTCATCTGTTCCCTCGCAGAGCCTAAACTACTCGGCCGATTTCAACAAGTGAGGTGACGTTTGATTCATCTTAATTATCCAGGTAACATAGGATAGTTTTATTTTTAAAAAAAACAAGATGGCGGCTGTGCTGCGCCCTAGAGTGGTGGACCTAAAAATAAAAATTATCGGATACCATCGTCATGGATATCAAATGAAAGGGCTTTAAAAGACCTTTTCAAAAATGTATGACACATGTAGAGTCAACATAACAAATAGAACAAAAAAATCCAAAATGTGTTTTTTTTTGCTCTTCTTGGTTGTATTCTAGATGATCATCCAAAATGACTTACAAAAAAGCTCGAAAAAAAAGGGTTTTAGTTTTTAACTTCTATTTTTTTCGCTCCATTTTTTTCGCCACCTTGTACAAGTTGTTTGTATTGATCAGTAGACAGCCTACTTAAAATTCCGCTATCGACTTAGAGTGCACCCTGTAGTCTTTTCCGAAAAGTTCCTGTATTATCACTGTATTTTTGGGCCACTTCACTTCCTTATCAAACGAACAAATAATCCCTTCATACCTGTTTCATCCGTTTGAAACTAGAAATTAATAAGTTTCCCGGAAAAAAATTGATTGGGAAAATATTTCCCCGAACGGTGCAGATCGCGAGTTTCACTTTTCACGTTTTTTTAATTGAACGAGCGAGTGAAGTTCTCCGAGTCTTCTGGAACAATCCGGCGTTTGTATGTATGTATGTATGTATGTATGAATGTTCGTTCGACGATAACTTGAGTAAGTCGGATCGTCATAAAATTTGGCAGGCAGGTAAATGAGGCCAAGAGAATTTTTTATTTCGAACATGAGCCAAATCGGTCCAGGGGTTGCTGAGATATGGACTCGCGAGTTCATAGTTCGGGGCGAACCACTAGTAGAAGAACGATTTTAAGAAAAAATTCGTAATCGATAAAATTACAAATTTCACAGGCACTAGGTATGCCGTGAAAATAGATAGACGCGTCATAAAATTATAATTAAAAGTTATAATTAAAAGTTATAATTAAAAGTTATAATTAAAAGTTATAACATTAGAACAGTCTGGTTACAAAACGGCTTCGTAAGATTCGTCCATTGATCGAGATCTTCCTTCAGACATGATGGACCGACTACAAAGAAGAATCGTTAAGTCAAACTCGCGCTAGCCCCACAGTTCCACTTCAAACTTCGCTCTTGGGAAGCGACTAATTACGATTTTCATGGAAACAGCTGACGGTGGTATCGTCAGGTCAAGGCGAACAGATAATGACGTCGCCCTATAAAACGAAGGACGACAGCCATCAAACAACACGTTTGCCTCGGTGCATAAACCGGTGGCCTTTCAATCGAGGTCGCAGGAGTCACAGCTTCGACTCCTATGCTTCTATGGTCTCTCAGAAGTTCCAAAAAAGTTAGTTTAATTTTAGAGGCTCTATAATTTTAACCCCCGACCTAAAAAGAGGGTTGTTATAAGTTTGACCGCTATGTGTGTGTCTGTATGTCTGTGGGTCTGTCTGTGACTCACCCGATTTTGATGAGGTTTTTTATTTATTTTAAAGCAGGTTTTCTAGCGAGTATTCTTAGATATGTTTTATCAAAATCGGTTTAGCCGTTTATGAGAAATATGCAGAAGCGAAAACGTCGGGGGTATTATACACTTTTAAATTATTATTGTATTGGTTGGTGGCACAGACTTAAGTCTGTGGTTGGTGGGAAGAAACAACACGCTATGCCGCCCGCGATATATGGTAAGACCTACCATCCAAGCCGGAATTAGAGACTGCTTCCTGACATCATTGTTTTTTCTTTGGCGCATCATATTTCATATATTTCATTTGATTTTACAGATTCAAAATGGTAATTAACTGTCAAAATATGTTAGTTATATGGGCAGCAGCGTCGGCATTGGCGTCGGGGTCAGCATGGGCGTCGGTGCAGACGTCGTCGTCACGACGGACGGAACGCGTTTTTCAGAGGGCTTCTTAGATGCCACTTATCTTCCTTGTGTTCTTTAGTTCTTCATCTTATCTTTCTTGTGTCAATCATATTATCTGTCTAATTCAGTAACACTATATTACTCTTGTAGAAGCATTTAAATGCTATATATGTATACCACTCTACATTTTCAGTGTGAGTGCGACTATCGCAGTATCGCAGTACCTCATACCTACTGAGAGTTTTGTTTGCACAATATTGTCATCAACCCCCGTACCGTAGCAAGAGAATGTGCATCCAACTTGATAGCACGTTAGAAATTATTCTAGTGGTCTGTCTAGTCTAGTATATTTTAGCGTAGTTGTAGGAGTGGCAACCCGTATTACAATCGTGAATCAATGATCTTTTCTTTAGCGTAGAGCTAAATAAAATGTTTATATTTGTCTATTTTTGTGATCATGAATTGTTGGTTAAGGCGAATTAGCCGGGAAAACCAGTATCAATGACTCCTACCGCTAGCTTAGCATCAAAGCTAGCTTACCGCAATATTTAGCGCTACAACTCTACAAGGATAAGATATACCTAAGTGTATCGAGCATCTATTTAAATCGATGATATTGAGTTATACACCTCAATGTAGTAAGTAGTAACTCATGCTAAGCAAGCAGACAATGATGTGTTGAGTTTGAGTCAAGCGATATGAGTATACGACTAAAGCTCTACACTTCTACAGTTTTGCAAACTAATTATTTTACTCACCTCTTTGAGCAGTATCAACGGAGAATGCCTTTCTGTAATTCCATCAATACCTAGTCTGGGAGCGTTAAAATGGATCTTCATTTCCTTTAGCTACGAGTATTTACGACGAGGCAAACGAACTGGGAATGGCTCAAGGACCCTACGGGGGCGGTGCAATGCTCAGTTAATACGAGTAAGCACTCATTTCACCTTATTGGGAGGGGCTAACATCAGCTGCGAATTCAAAGAAAAACACCATCACTTCTTGTAAGAGGAAGCAAAAGTTGAAAAAAATATTTGGGCTACCTAGTCATGTGAGAGAACATGCATGAAAGGCGGTCTTATAGCTCAAAGCGATCTTTTACAGACATCCTCAACAGGACAGGATCACAGGCCCCATAGTCGTTAAAATCCACTCCCGTATGTCAACTGATATTATTTTTCTGGACAATATTATTTTTGAAGTCAACCTTATTTGACAATAACAGCAGTTTATCCACTTTAAGCATCTCTAGCGACGACGTGTGTATTGTGTACAATGAAGCACCATAAATAATCCCGTTTTTAAATGTCAAACAAATTTTTTTTTCATTATGGTTTATTTTTGATTAAATAAAGCGGTTTTGATGCGTAGAATCACAATAGAAAATAGTTATTGTGTAAAAGTAAATATGTTTTACAACTCATGGTGTGTGACCGAGTGTGTGTGTAGGCTGCGTAGAGGTGATATTCGTAAATTACTTGACAACAGCTGTAAAACCTACACATGTCCTCAGGGAGGGCGTAGAGTCGCCGACCGAACGAATTACCCGCCATTTCTTCCTTGGGGAGAGGTGGCTGGCAGTTCCTTACCCTCGTAGGTAGGGCTGAACTTTCTCAGGATAATGAGTTACTCCCCTACTCACTCGTGTGAATTGCTGTTTTTATTATTTCGAGATGAACCAAATTGGTCACTCATTGGCCCTATACAAACATTAACTTAATTTTAATGTTTCCACTGATCCCGGGATCGGTGGAGACAACTCGGCGGGATCCGTGGAGACATCCATCTGATACCGGGATCGGTGGATACAACTCCTAAAATTCCACTTCGCTGTTATTTGGTAGAAATGAGATCGAAAGCGATCTTATACACGATTTTTAGATACCACCTACCATTGGTTTGACGTGCTGACTGGGCATGCCTATTGCCTGTAACCCTATGACCCCAGCATGGGTTGTGACGACACAAGATACCACATCAAGGATCCAATGTCCAACTTTAAATAATTCTTATTGGATTTTTTCAACGGTGACTTCATTTTAGCGCTAAGCGTGTTTCACCCACTCTATTGAGAATAGTAGAGACGCGACGCTCAATAATAATTCGTTTGAATCACTGAAAAGCGGATCCATCCAGTTTCATCTCAACATCACAAAGGGGTTTCAGTAGGAGACGAATCGGAAACGACGTGAAGAATGCAGTTGTAACCGGAGAGCATGATGGCTTGACGAAATGCGTGCTTAGTCATCATTTAATAAGCGATGTCAGCGTGCCTTGGCGTTATTTAGAAGTCATTAGTATATGTAGGAAAGATGAACCTAGACCGCGCCTCCCGCAACCTTTCCGCGGTTGCGGGAGGCGCGGTCTAGGTTCATCTTTCGTGGCGCGTATTAACTTCTCAAAAAATAAAAATACAACGTGTTACAAAATATTTTTATACTTAAGGTTAAAAAATCGCTCAGGACAGGACTTGAAGGCAAGAGGTTGCGGGTTCAAATCCTGTCCCGAGCGATGTTTTTAACCTTATAAAAATCTTTATAATGTTACCTAGCACGGGTTAGTGCTTTAGAAAAAAACTAAAAGATTGACAAAATATCCTCCTTACTCTTTTACAGACCCGGTGATAGGGATCATATCTAAATTTTTTTCTGCTCTTTGTTTTTCCGTTGATTTAAAAAAAAACGCGGCATAAGGGCGCTAATCTAACAAAAAGAGGTATCCTATCGTGTTGATGACTGTACCACGGTTATTTGCAGACAAGGTCTTAATTCCGTTCGCAACGAACATAAAACGAAATAAAAGTGTGTTAAACTAACACAGGTAGCCATGGAGGCGTGTTTGATCAGATCATAATATTTACACGAAATCCTACTTGATACGGGAAACAATTCAAATACTAAAAACACAGGGTGTATGCCAATGTGCAGTATGCCAGTATGATTTGATCAACACTATATTCTACTCAATTAAGTACTTAGGGGTGACCTAAACTCTTTATTTCTACCTGTTAGAAGCTAGGGAGGTACCTACAGACCTATTCCAGATAAACACACACCATTATCAGAACTTTCTACTTAAAAAATACTCTACAATGATTTTCGAAGGGTCTTGTTTACACAGAACATGTAGGTTAGTACACAGAAATGCTTACTCAAATCTTCATAAAGAAAATTAAAAAATAAAATGCAGACTTCACAAGTGAAAATTTTCGAAAAGCCCTTGACTGAACTTTTTGCGACACCCTGTCTTATTAATCTGACTGAGCATAATTTTCCGAAGGCAACATGTCTAGTATGACCGTCTAAAAAGTTTATTTTAAGGGTAGACGATAGCAACGTGGCGGGAAATTCAAATTTTTTACAGTTTTTTATATTTTGTAGCTAAACTGAGCTATTTTTGTTCAGCGATTTTTCATTCACGGCTATAACATAGTATTCTTTTCATTATTGTAAACAAAAGAACAACAATAATTCAGCCGATTATGTGTTCTGGTCTACGAATACTGCACAAAAGTAGCACTGCCCAAAAAACTTGTCGTAGACCAGAACACATAAACGGCTGAATTATTGTTGTTCTTTTGTATACAATAATGAAAAGAATACTATGTTATTGCCGCGCACGAAAAATCGCTGAACAAAAATAGCTCAGTTTAGCTACAAAATGTAAAAAAACTGTAAAAATTTTTAATTTCCCGCCACGTTGCTATCGTCTACCCTTAAACTATCAGTGACACATTTAGGATGCCCCCGAGCCGAAAAATAATATTTGGGCCCCTGAAACCATGCCAACCGGTAGAAACCCTTGCTCTACCTTTGTCTGTGGCTCTACCCTAGGCGGACAAACCATAATAACGACTGTTTATTATCAAAATCTGTTCTATGTTACCGTAGCCCTAACAATACGCTTCCAATGTAATTAACAACATTATCTATTGTTAATAAATAACACGTGTTTATCGTGGTTTCAGGGCTGTACAAAGTGTTTGTGTTTGTTTGTGGCCAAGTACAATCTAATCGGTGCCAGATGTTTGTTTCTCGTTATTCTCGGAATGGTACCTACACCGAGATAGCCGATGAATGTAATTTTGTGCACCTACAGTAAACGACACGCTAGGATACACCCTATTTTGTACGGTCTGCTACAGTCTGGGATACGCCATGGTAGCTCTCACCGCGTGCAGTATAAGGGCGCCAACCGAACAAAAAGGGATATTCTAGGCTGTGGACGACTACGTTTGATTGATACACGATTGACGATAAAAGCTACCATGGGGCACTGTAGCTACATTTTCGTTGCAAGAGCGCACACAAACATTTTGGTCAACAACTCAAATATTTTGTAGGTAGGTAGGTACGGTGGGCCACAGTCACAGATACCCCATGGCAGCTCTTAACACGCGCGGCATAAGGGCGTCAATCGAACAAAAAGGGGTATCTTTGGGTGAGGCCGGCTGTACCAGCGAGCGGAAGCCTATATAACAGTTCGCTGGTAGGTACTTACCTTAGAGTCCAACCTACAGGGGTTCATATCTCACCTATCTAAACTAGAGCATGGAATACCAGAGCCTTTTCCTAATACCGGTATTGACTCGGTATCAAGATTTCGAATACCGGGATACATATTTTCGATATTTTCCGGTATTACATTTTTGTTATATTAAAAAAAGTTGAATTGTTATGAATGAGTTTATTAAATTGAACGATAATATTTATTTACATTCAGCCTTGACTTGACATATTGGTTTAATTAAATATTTCAAAATAAAGTAAAAGTTCACATAACATAAAACAAAAATCAACAAACTTAATATTAATATGTAATACCGAAACTACCGAAATTGCGGTATTAAGATAATACAATACCGGTTTTTCAAATGCAGATATTTAGTCCGGGATCCCGGTTTTTCGGTATTACCGAAAACCGGTATCCATGCTCTAATCTAAACCTCTACCAGCGAACTTCTTCTTCTCGCCGGCCTCTACTATTACGCCTGCCTAGAGATGGGTTAAGGACTCAGTAAATACTCACCGGTGAGTAAATACTCATAAATACTCGTTTATACTGAGTATTTACTCAAAACCGAGAGTAAATACTTTTTCGTTGATGGAGTATGATCTGTTGAAATGGTATTGTGGATTTACTGAACTATTCGGTATTTAAGGGTTAGTAGTGCACCTTTTTTTGTAATAGGGTAACTTATGACCTTGAAAATTAAAAAGAGATAAGTTTGCTCCATACATTTTTGAGATTTTCTTTCAAAGTACAGTCCAAACGAATAAATAGTTATGTTCCTTTAGCGCATGTGTTTTTACAAAAAAAAAACAGCATGTCATCGAAGCTGTAGGGTGATTTTTTGGTGTCTTATACAGGGTAGAGTTTTGAGGTTTTGTTGCAAGGGCACCGCCACGACCGTTACAGTTACAGGAAAAGTGTCTTAGGGTGGTATTCATGAACGATACTTTAACTGAGATCAAAATTGAACTCTGTTTAAACTTAGTTTAAAGTGAGATCAGTTTTGAACTTACTTTAAACTGAGTTCAAAACTGATCTCTGTTTAAACTAAGTTTAGTGAGATCAATTTTGAACTTACTTATCAGTTTCGAGTTCAAAATTGATATTATTATTATTCGAATCGAATCGAATCCAATCGAATCGAATCGAAATGAATTGAATCGAATCGAATCGAATTGAATCGAATCGAATCGAATCGAAACGAAACTAAACGAATCGATTCGAATCGAATCGAATCAAATCGATTCGAATCGAATCGAAACGAATCGAATCGAAACGAATCGAATCGAATCTAATCTATTCGAATCGAATTGAATCGAATCGAATCGAATCAAATCGAATAGAATCGGCTATTGCTAGATTCATGGTACACAATATGGTATGACAGCACGTCAGACTGTACACTATTATTGTAAAATCGCCCGTAACGTAACCGAGCAAAGTGCTAGCGTGTAAGGGTCGACGTGCTGTCGTATGTACTGATTCAAGTATCACAACTTTAACTGCCCATATCTCCTAAACGGCTAATGCTAGACCCATGTTTATGGTACTCTAAAAAAAGGGTCTGACGAGCTCTACCTGATGAAAAAACTAAAATAATAAAAAGTTAGTATCAAAACTTTAACTGCCCATATCTCCTAAACGGCTAATGCTAGACCCATGTTTATGGTACTCTAAAAAAAGGGCTCGACGAGCTCTTCCTGATGAATAAACAAAAATAATAAAAAGTAAGTATCAAAACTTTAACTGCCCATATCTCCTAAACGGCCAATGCTAGACTATAGGATTAGAGTACCATAAACATGGGTCTAGCAATAGCCGATTCGATTCGATTTGATTCGATTCGATTCGTTTCGATTCGTTTCAAATCGATTCGATTCGATTCGATTCGATTCGATTCAATTAATTTCGATTCGATTCGATTAAATTAATTTCGATTCGTTACGTTTCGATTCGATTCGATTCCATTCGATTCAATTAATTTCGATTCGATTCGTTTCGTTTCGATTCGATTCGATTCTTTTCGTTTCGTTTCTATTCGATTCGATTCGATTCGATTCAATTTGTATCGTTTCGTTTCGATTCGATTAGAATAGATTCGTTTCGTTTCGTTTCGATTCGATTCAATTCGATTCGATTCGATTCAATTCGATTCGATTCGATTCGATTTAATTCAATTCATTTCGATTCGATTCGATTCGATTGGATTCGATTCGATTCGAATAATAACAATATCAATTTTAAACTCAAACTGATAAGTAAGTTCAACATTGATCTCACTAAACTTAGTTTAAACAGAGATCAGTTTTGAACTCAGTTTAAAGTAAGTTCAAAACTGATTGTTAGAGAAAGGGGTAAGGCAGGGGCACTAAATCTCTGCTACCAGGGTTTTACAAATGGGCACGAGGGAGGTTCCTTGCGGGAAGCCAAATACGAGGGGGTTCTTCAAAATGAGGTTTAGGTATGGAAGTAGCTAGGTACTTACCGCGTGTCCAGGTTCACCAGCGCGCATAAGCGCAAATCCAAGGGGCACCAGATTATCCAAAGGGCACCAGATTCACAGGCACAATACGGGCACACACACACAGTGGAAGCGTTTGTAGGCTGGTAAGGGTCCAGGAAAGCTCAGGGAAAGCTTTATGGTTATTTAGCACAAAATATACGTGCGCACACGACCACGTTCGGGCGCAGGGTGTGGGGGGCCCCGCGAATCTCCCTCGCAGAGCCAATGCGGTGCTATATGTAGGTACCTAGCTGTCAGTCAGTCTAGTTGTCATGGGGGAGGGCTGGACAATATTCTAAGGGATGAAAAGGGGCAAATCTACACAAACTATGGGATAGGCAAAAAAAGGGACTTTTAATTAACACTGATCTCACTTTAAACTAAGTTTAAACAGAGTTCAATTTTGATCTTAGTTTAAGTGTCGTTCATGAATTATACCACCCTTAGAAGACAATAATTTAATTTTGAACATTAGTGACAGCCATTTTTACACGTTCAGAAACCGTTTTCACACGAGCTAAATAAATTCTAAAGCATTATTATTATTTCAAAATGCATTAGATGGGGTAGGTAATCGTATGAGGTAGTGGCCACCCCTTGTGTCAACCCCATGCATAGATATTTCAAAGCGATACTTGCCATTCAAGACCAATGGGTTCATTCATTACTAGCAATCTCTATTAGTAAAAGTTATTTAGAGTTTAAGAACTCGCCATCATTTGTTCGTTGTGGAACCTTCACGCCGTCGTGAATTTGATCTGTGGTGTACGTTAGTGTTTTTTGGCGTCTGTTGTTCTGTGATCACACGAAGTGTTGGGTGTTCAGTTGCAATTGCGATCGAATGAAACAATTTTTTACGCAAAAGAAATGAAGATAGTGAGGAATTATTGATAAAGAGTTGTTTAGAATTAAATTAAGGGTTGTGCTATGTAGTTTTTATAAATTCGCAGTGATTCTGAGCACTGCACGGCCTTGGTGTCAGAAATGATGACGGCGAAAGGTTTGTTGATACTTGCTCGGAGCACAAACTGGTCATCGGCGGCACCCTCTTTCCACATAAGACCGCTCACAAAGTCACGTGGTTTTCCCCAGACGGTGTTACGCGAAACCAGATTGACCATCTAGCAATCCGCCGCAGATGGAGATCATCCCTACTAGATGTCAGGAGCAAAACCGGAACAGATATTGGCAGTGATCACCACCTTGTCATGGCTGAATTAATAATAAAAATAGCACGAATCGCGAAGAAAAATTCACCTAGCCAACGTGGTTTTGATATTGTAAAGCTGCAGGATCCAAATTGCGCATCCAAATTTCGGTGTAAACTGCACGACATACTAGCTGAGGCACAGCTCGAAAAGCCCGTCTCTATAAATGCGCATTGGAATGCACCAAAAACCGCCTACAACACAGCTGCAAAAGAGGCACTTGGGCATAAAAAACTAGCTAACCGTGAGTGGATCACCGCGGAAACCTGGCAAACTATTGAAGCGAGAAGGCTGGCGAAATTATTCCTAACGACCGGTCAAACTCCTGAAGCGATTTCAATTTACAATACCCACTGTAGGAAAGTAAATAGAGCCATGCGAAAGGACTTCAGGAACTGGACAAATGCCCTGGCAGCCGAAGCGGAAACAGCAGCTAATGGGTAACCTCCGACAGCTATACTGCATCACAAAAAAGCTGTGCAATAAACATTCTCCATGTGCACAGCCCGTCAAAGACATAGATGGAAAGCTACTGGTCACAGAAGAAGAACAGCTAGAGAGATGGCGCGAGCATTTCCACGAAATCCTCAACAGACCCTGTACTAGCAGGGGGTACTCAGAAAACTATTGGCATGGCTTTTCCATGCGCACTATACATGGCATAAGTTCCGAGGCGCCAACTACAGGGGAAATCGTCAGAGCAGTCAAAGAGCTTAAAAACCACAAAGCACCTGAACCCGACAATATACCAGCTGAACTCCTTAAAGCTGACCCCATGACGGCCGCACAAGTTTTGCACCCACTACTGGTCAATGTATGGCAATCAGAACAACTACCGGATGACTGGAAAGAGGGCCTCCTCATCAAACTGTCTAAGAAGGGCAACCGCGCAGACTGTAACAACTGGCGAGGAATAATCCTTTTAAATACGATAAGTAAGATACTATCGAAGATTATACTCTACCGGGTCCAAACAGCGATAGAGGACACCATCCGACGAGAGCAAGCTGGATTTCGTAGAAGTGCGTCGTGTGTTGACCAGATAAACTCCCTCCGAATTATTGTTGAAGAGTCAGTCGAATGGAGGAAGCCCTTGTTCATGACTTTTGTCAACTTCGAGAAAGCGTTCGACAGTATCAACAGACAGTTTGTCTGGGATGCCCTGCGTCATAAAGGAGTGCCTCACAAAATCATTAGTATTATCAGGGATGCGTACGATGGATTTAGTTGCAAAGTAGTCCACAATGGCAAACTTACCACACCCTTCGCAGTAAAAACTAGGGTCAGACAAGGCTGCCTGCTGTCTCCACTAATATTTATAGTGGTCATGGATGCAATAATGCTGAAAGTCACCCACGGTGAAAAGAGAGCGATCCCGTGGACAGCATCATCACCTCTGGAAGATCTAGACTTCGCAGACGATTTGTGCCTTCTAAGCGAGTCTCTCTACGATATGCAAACCAAACTCACTGACCTGCAAGAGACCGCAAAGATGGCTGGGCTAAAAATCAGCAAGAATAAAACCGAGGAGATGCGAGTTTTCTGTGATGACACCACCCTCCTACTACTGGAAGGCCAGGCAGTTACTCAAACTCTTGAGTTCTGCTACCTGGGCAGCGTGATTACACCGCAAGGAGGGACTGAACGGGATGCTGAAAGGCGTATCAACAAAGCTAGAGGAGCCTTTGCCCAACTAAAGGACATCTGGAAAAGCCCTAGCATTTCTAGAACCATGAAGATACGTTTATTCAACTCCAACGTGAAAACGGTCCTACTGTACGGCTGCGAAACTTGGAAGGTCACAAAAGCAGTCTCACACAAGATCCAGGTGTTCGTTAACAACTGTCTCAGAAGCATCTTAAGAAGACACTGGCCCAACAACATCTCAAATGCCGAACTGTGGCAGATCACTAAACAAAAACCCTTAGCCCAAGACATCTGGGAGCGCAAATAGTTGGCTGGGGCACACCTTGCGAAGACCCGATCACCACATCCCGAAGGTGGCTCTCGACTGGAAACCCGCCGGAGGCTCACGTCGACCCGGAAGACCGTACCAGACGTGGAAGAGATCTGTTATCTCTGAGACGAAAGAGAAGGGAGCAACTTGGTCACAGCTACCCTCCCTAGCCATGAACAGAGATAGATGGAAAGCCCTTGTGTCAGCCCCAGACTCCACGGAGAAGTAAAGGGACAAAAGAAGAAGAAGAAGACGATTGTTTCTATTCATAAACACAGTCCTTTCAAAAGATAATCTGATTTTTTCCTCATTTGTGAGTGTGTTAACCCGGTCAGGTACCTACTAACCCTTTGTTCATACCCGCCGACAGCAACAAAAGGTGCAGCGGCGACTACAAAGGGTATTTTTTTGTTCTTACCTAACCGTAACCCTTCTTTGCAGTAGGTATGCCACAAACCTTCATACTACCTACTTACATTCAATTACATAGCACATACCGTACATACTTAATTTTTCATTTTATGTAAAATTCTATGTTTATTTATTGCTCAAAGGAAGAATATTTATAAAAGGCTTCTTATCTTAACAAAAATATTATTAAAAGCCTTATTAAAAGCCAATCCACTGCATACAATAACTAGTAAACGTTTTTAAAATGCAATCTACTGCATACAAAAGTATTTACCCATAATTTTGAGTAAATACTCTGAGAAATAGTAAATACTCAGTAAATACTCATATTTTCTTTACCGACTGAGTAAATACTATTGAGTATTTACTCACCGCCCATCTCTACGCCTGCCTAAAACCTCCATGGACATGATGGACTTACTACCATTATATTAGGGCATACAGGGGCGCACCCTGTGAAAGACTAGTTCCCAACAAAGAATCTGAAGAACTGAAGAACCTATTGCAATTTCCTGTCCGAATATGCCATGACCTACTTACTATCTACTTCATTCATTACGGATAAAGTCACTGTCACCCGAGATCACACACATTAAGTACCTAAATGAGAGTTACTGCCAGTTTTGTCCAATAAACTCTAGTTTATCTCGCACACGAGTCAAAACTTTTTTTAGTGAACTTTGCCACAAGCCATCTCACCCCTAAATAAGAGGTCTCCACATTCAAAGGTAAGTTTACAAAGTTATCGGATCACCAACCCAGCACACGGTAACAACGTGGATACTTTATGGAGCATTGTTGTCAGGGTTAGTGATTCATTATTATGTTGTTATGATCCATATGATACCTATAAGACGGTGTTGTTGTGTTTTGTGTAGGTTGGTAGGTACGGTCGGCCACAGTCACAGATACCCCATGGCAGCTCTTACCACGCGCGGCATAAGGGCGCCAATCGAACCAAAAAGGGTATCCTAGCGTGTGGCCGACTGTACACACGACAGCACGTCAGACTGTACACTTTTGTTGTAAAGTCGCCCGTAACGTAACCGAGTAGAGTGCTAGCGTGTAAGCCTTGACGTGCTGTCGTGTGTACCTAGGTACCTCCACCCAAAACATGCGGACGCAGAATGTTACACATCAACACATGACATGATCGATCACAAACCTCAATCATCGTGATCACGATAATCACTTTACATCACACAAACATTTGAATGCCAAAATTATGGCCTAAAACTATACGGACAGAGGAGACAGATATCAATGGGGACTTTATGTGTCTTATCTAAGGCCAAGACCCTCTTTGGGTTGCTGAGCCATCGGAGTACCTAAGTAAATAAGTAAAAAACCTAAATACCTATACAGATAGAGTTGCAAAACTGTCTGACGGCCACATCAAAACTATGATCACATCATAACGTCATCATCGTGATCATAATCACTTAACACACAAACATTTTGCAGGCCGACCTTTACCGACGACGTCGACTCATTCCTACAAATTTTGTAAAAACGACGATTGTAAAAACGTCGTTCTTTATTTCTCTATCTCTGACTGTCTACGGCTTATTACTACTTTTTTGGACACCCTGTATGTTGTTTCAGATATTTCAAATAAAATGACATACCTACTTAGTCGATATGGTATGGTGTGAATGGTGTGATCTTGTCGCATGGCTAACCGCATTGTTTGCTTGCACTTATTTACACCTGCGCTTATCGCGTCAAATGGCATCAATCATGCAGACAGTGGAAATTCTGCAGAGATAGGATAGGAAACCTACATACATAGATAAGGGTGGGCTTTAAAGATGTTCTATTATGAAGACAGGCTGAACTGACAGTTTTCGCAACTAATAGCACTTTGATCACAATTTGGTCCGTCTTGGACATAAACCGAACTTTAGAAAAATATCGTGATGTATATCGTGATGAACTGAAATACTATCAAGGCTTTCATAAAGAGAAGAAACTAAGCATCCACATTGCATCATATCACTAACCTCTTTCATTGAATGTTATTGCCCTGTCTAGTGGGTTTTAATTTGAGTGATCGATTGAGAGCCCATCCCTTCCATTGTTTTGCATGCATGACCGACCATGTGCCCGGATCATGTGACTCAGACGTACCTACTTACCTAATTATTGGGAACGAATCAACACCAAGCCAGTGCTGAACTGGTGCTGAATAGTTGTCAATTAACTCGATAATATTTTATCTACATACAATGCATGCCATAGAAGAAGAGACTTGACACACGTGTGGTTTTGAAATGCGCAGTGACGATCTATAGGTCTCTTTGATATTAGTAATAGTATGAAGTAGGTAGATATGCGGTCTGTCTGAGTGAGGGAAGAAAGGACCGGGCGTTATCGGGGCTGCGGCGGCGGATAGAGGTGCGCGTGGTCAAGTCTCTTCTTTCGTGGCATGTATCGTAGATTGTAGAGCATTTCTAACTAGGTAGCTTTACTTTGTACCAAAGCTGCTACAACTGCTGGAAGCACACGTGAAATACACCGGCGGTGTGACTGTGGTGTGGCGCTCGGCTGCATAAAACCGGTTCATTACGTTGTCTGACGTCATGTCCCACGTGACGTCTGCGTTATTCCGAGAAGCAGTCTCTCGTAGGTGTTTTTGGGTTAAAAGCGTTTATTTTAGCGCAACCGACGACGGACTGTAATAAATAAAGCCTCGTATCGCATGGCTCCGGGTTACTGCAGACGTTACATTTTTATCGCCGAATAAATCAAAACGCACCCATCACTGTCCCAGACATTTTCACAAAGCAGCACAGCAGCAGCTCATCAGTCCCCATTTCCGTCTATAGTTAGAGAGCTGGTGACCAATTGAGATATTTTTTCGTACAAGGCTAGGAGTTGGTAGGCTGATAGAGTAGACTTCGCTGAGTCTGGGAAAAATATTTTTTTGGCACGGTCGCGGTTGAAAGTTAGATTTTTTCGACTTTGAAAGTTTAAATGTAAGCCCTAATTTTCCCCTTTTCGCACCACCAACCAGTCTCTCGTGTCGACTCTACCGTACCTACTTTAGAGTGCGCGGCAAAACTCAAGTCTTACGGGAACTCGGGGAACTACGCCCACTGAAAACTTTTTGTGCGTTGCGCTAGCGCCATCTATCGGACTTCAGTGCGGACTCTATTTCCGTTATATCATCCAAACCCTGACATTTTTTACGCACGATTTAATTAGATATGAGAAAATATGCTTGTATAAAGGGAACCTTTTAAAGATATACCTATATAAGATTTTAAAAAAATCACAGAACAGTACAGCACTGTACCTACTAACTTACTTGATCCCGCAACCTCTTGCATAGTTACAAACGAGCCAAACCTTGTATTTTTTTTTAAATATGCTTGTTATTTATTTCGTTCAATAAGAGTCTGAGGGGAGGATGAAAAGTCTTGAAAATATTGTAATGTAAAGAACTATTCAGAGTAATATTAATTTATTCAGACCCAAATGCATTCATAGTAACCCTTTTGCACTTATTGGTGTCGGATGTTTATGTTAGTCTGGCCATTAGACATTATGATGTGTGCGCTGGGGATTTAGGAACTCTACTTCGAAGTAGGTAGGTACGGTCGGCCACAGGGACAGATACCCCATGACAGCTCTTACGGCGCGCGGCATAAGGGCGGCAATCAATCAAAAAGGGGTATCCTAGCGTGTGGCCGACTGTACCTATCGGCTAATCGATGATACTGAGTAAAAGTACGCTACCTTATATATAACGTAGGTCCAGACGCTAGTTTATTACAATCGAGTTATGCTGTTTTGATTATGTTAGTAGCTGTCTCTACATCTACTGAGAAAAACTGCCAAAGAATCAAAGGAAAGCAAGGGTCTTATGAATTTATTGACTTTATTTGATTAGATACTGTATTACAAAAATACACACTTATGTTTGCCATTGGCTCACTTATTACTAAGTTTTTGTTTTTAAATGCCCCATTACGACTAAAATTACCGTAGTAGTAGATACAATCCGCATTGGGCACAAGTGGTGGGACGTGTGTGTATTAGGCACGCACTAGCGCGATCATTATCTAGGTGGGTACAAGTACATACCTACCTACTCACATAATAACAATATTTTAGGAATATCACAGATAGGTACCTAGGTTCTTATTATGCATGCTGCATGCATCTCAGTATTAATAAAATACCTAATAAAATTGCTTATCTATTAGTCAAAATGTAACAACTACAAATGAATATACCATTATTATCAACACTTTTGGTGCGAGTCAATCGACTTAGGTAGATCAATAAAAGATCGATAGATATAGGTACCTACTTAGTTACGTGTATAAGCCGTGTCAATAGATAAACGATATGAAAATGGCGGCGGGTACACACGACAGCATGTCGACCCTTACACGCTAGCACTCTATTCGGTTACGTTACGGGCGACTTTACAACAAAAGTGTACACTCTGACGTGCTGCCGTGTGTACCTATGGTAAGGTCGGGAAAGGAGGTTACGAAAATACTATTTCGGTACATACCTAAAACTTTCTTACATTTTTAATTAGAAATATTGTTTTACGGCGTTTTTTTATTGTTTAGGTAGGTAATTGTTCTACGTAGGGTTTGTGATTAAACAACAATCTTTATGAAAATAAGATCAAAAGTATTGAAACTTAGTAAATAGTACAAACCTCAACAAATAACAACACTTAACGTAAACTACACTAATGCCAAACATTTCGACAAACATTTAAAAAACACTAAGAGGCGAACGTATTTTGGCGTGTTTTATTAGCCCAGCGTAGGAGACTAATCAAGACTGCCTAAAATGACTTTGCTAACGTTACGTGTGAGTATAGACGGAGATATGATTAAAGCGAGAGGGCGCGAGAGTGTCCGCCATTTATATATCGTTTCTCTTTGGTTATAGGTACATTACAGAGATAGGTTCATACCTACCTACCTACTTTACAAGCTTCACCTTTACAATATAACACAAGCAATAATGTCAAATCAACAATAAATGTCTAAAAGATAAGAAACTTAACCCTTAATTACTCGCGTGGGGTATATTTTACCCCAAAGCATGTTTGAACGCATGCAACACCTAAACTACTGGGTTTTTCATCGTGGCCTTCCCAGTAGCTGCCTAAATAGGTCCTCCCTCCACGATTCAGTCACGTGCGCCACGTTGCAACGTGTGGTCGTGCCAGGAGATCGCGTCTGGGGTATATATTGCCCCACGCGAGTGTTGGTGCTACTATTTTTGACAAGTAAGTAGTAAAGAAATATATTATTTTTTTAGTTATATGGTCGTTTTGCTAAGGTTGAGTTATATTTTTAGGTTACAACGTTCAGAATGACAAACTGACGTCTTTGCGTCAATCAGATTGCTCAGTATTTATTGGAAGATGAGGAAGAAAGCGCTATTGACAGCCCCGATGAAGATGAAGTAGAAACTGAAGGCATACAAAGTGATCATGGCTCCGCCTCTCAAGAAAGCGCCAATGAAACGGACCATCTGTAGATCTGATAAGGGCTCAACAAAAAACTCAAGCGAACATACCAAAACTACCCAGGGCCAAGTAAAAACGTCTCAAGAAAAGTGAAGAGATGTTCAGGCTCCTAGCTCCACGTCCAGAGATGGCCCATCCACTTCGTACAAAAAATGTCTTATCTGCCCAAGGTCAAAGGATTAGAAAATAAGGATGACGTGTGCCAAATGCAACCAGCACTTCTGTCATGACCATTCCATCATGACATGTGTTAAATGCAATGACTAAATTGTTCCTTATTTTAAATATTTTTTTCATCAAAATGTTCCCAGAAATGTTGATTATGAATACTGTTATCCTCTAACGAGAAGTTGATTTTATAAATAATTACTAATAAAAATAATATTAAGCAGTAAAACTTTCTTTAATTCCATTTTTTCAATTGGGGTAAAATATACCCCACGCGAGCGTTAGTGTAACTTTTATGACGCGAGTAATTAAGGGTTAATATGTGCTACTTATACCTATGTAGGTTCAGTCGGCCACACGCTAGGATACCCCTTTTTGTTCGATTGGCGCCCTTATGCCGCACGCGGTAAGAACTGCCATGGGGTATCTGTGACTGTTGTGGCCGACCGTACTTTACAGTTACAGGAACTAATTCATTGTCCATTATGTGTCACCCACCAGCCCACCACACATTAAACATTCTTCTTTTGTATCCACTTCGAGCCTTTTAGAAAAAAAAAACACTGTCGGTTTGCAATAAGTTTTGCACTGTGTCAAAGAAATCATGAATCCCGCGTAAAATCGTAGCATAAGTAAGTAAGTAAGTAAGTAAATTGTTTATTTGGCACATTCTTAGGTAGGTACATACAATATGAATTAACATCTATAAATTCAGAAGGCACCAAAATGGCCTCCGCTCAGCATTATGTCGTAGTCGGTAGCAGCTACCTACCACGACGCTGGTTTTCAGCGGATACCTTATAAAATAAAATAAACTAAAATTAAATATATGACAAAAATAACAAAGTAGGTAACAAAAACATATAGCATTTCCAAACAAATTTTTTTTTTTTTTTTTAATGTACTGCTCACAGATATCCAGCTACTAGGTACCACTAAAATAAAAGGGAATGCAAATGGCTAAAGTATAAAAGCCGCCCGAGGTAAGTATTTATTTTAAATTGTAAATAAAAAGAAGAAAAAGAAGTGTGTGAGTAGATGATGAGTTTGAGGTTGAGTGTTCGCTTGCAAGAGGTTGTGTAGTGTAAGTAAGTAGGTAAGTTACATTTAGTCTTTTTGTATTTGGTAAATATTATCTTTTCTGCTTACAACTGTTGTAAATGCAAAAGATACTCTTTGTACTTTAATTTGAAACATTGGACAGTCTGACATTTCTTAATTGGAGGAGGGATATTATTCCAGCATTTCGTGGCATTGTAACGAAAGCTACCCCGAAATGCAGCTGTTGTATGACTTGGACACATTAAACGTGACGGTCCACGCTGTCGTGCGGAGAAGCTCAGCTTGTTATACAGATACAACGGATCGTGCGTCTTAATGACACCAAAGAGTAAGCAGGCGAAGTGCAGTTTTCGGCGCGATTCCATGTTCAACAAGCGTCCTCGGTTGAGATAAGGCGTTACATGGGCTCTGAAGGGAATGGTAAAACAGAACCTCGCACAGGCGTTCTGCACCCGTTGTATGAGCTTCTTGGTGCGGACCAAAAGACATTCACCTATAACTGCATCAGCATAATTAAGCTTAGATAGAATTAAGGACTCGCAAAGGTAGACTCGCATATCAACACTCAGATGTGGTCTAATTCGATATAAAACTTTCAACCGATAGTAACAGTTTTTTACATTTTCTACAACATGTTTCTCGAACCTCAGATTGCTATCCATAACAATTCCCAAATTTCTGGCTGTGTTAACCTCTTCGATACTATCATGTGCTAGAATAAGTTTAGGAGAACAGTCATGGATCTGGTTGATTTGATTTTTGGACCCTATTACTAGAAACTTTGTTTTGGATGGATTTAACACTAAGCCATTTCTGTCTGACCACTCTGACACCTGTTGAAGTTCTTGGTTGAGTGAGTGTACCGCAGAAGCCGTGTCACTGGGTTTGAAGGACTTATATATTTGTAGATCATCGGCGTATAAATGATATTGACTGTTCTTAATACAACTGGTTATGTCCGCACTGTACAGAATAAATAAAATTGGTCCCAGAATCGAGCCCTGCGGTACTCCTCTACTGACAGCTGCCATATTTGATTGTTTAACTTTAGCTTTTGCATCTCCTACCTCTACCTTTTGTAAGCGGCCGCTCAGGTAGCTACAGAACCATTTCATTGCCATCGAGTCAAAGCCATAATATACCAGCTTAGACAAGAGAAGTGTAGTGTTAATTGTGTCGAAGGCTCGAGAATAATCGAGTAACACTAAAATGGCTCCTTCGCCCTCATCTTGTCCCGCTAGGATATCATCAACTACGTCTAATATAGCTGTCGCCGTACTCCTACTTCTTCTAAAACCGGACTGTTTTTGAGGTAAGATATTATTTGCCCCTAAATACTCAGTCAGTTGGATACTTATAACTTTTTCAATTATTTTAGACATCAGAGGTAAAATGCTAACTGGTCTGAGATCTTTAAGTTCTTTTGGAGAAGGGGTTTTAGGAAAAGGCTTTACAATAGCTTTCTTCCAAGTGTCCGGATAAACGCCTGTTTGAATCGATTGATTTACAATGGCAGTTATGATGCTTAGTGTACGAGGTAGGGTCAACATTATCATATTAAGTGTTATATCGTCTACCCCCTTTGCATTAGTTGTGATTTTAAAAATTATTTTTGACACCATCGTTTCATTTACTGGCTTTATATTGAATGTATTTGAGCAAAATCTGTTAAACCAGAAGTACGCTAAGTCGGTTATACTTATTTGATTATTTCCAGGAACATCTATAAAGTGATTATTTATTAGATCAGGGTTATTTATATTATCTGGTAAATCTATATCGCCTTTTTTGTTGAAATCTGCTACATTTCTTTTAATATTTTTCCAAAGCATGCGTGGGTTTTTTGCATTTTTATTTATGTTTTGCGTAAAATAAGCTGTTTTTTCGTTGAATAGAGCGCTGTTTACTATGCTTTTTAATTCTTTGTAGTAGGTTTTATCAGTATCAAGTTCTGATCTACGATACTTAGCATATGCTTCGTCTCTTAAGCCTCCTCTACACGTCAGCAGATGCGTCCGCGGACGCGGGCAGATGCATCCGCAGATGGATTTCCTAGAGCTGTCCACACGTCTTTAGGTCGATCAGTCTATGTCCATTCTCGACAGACGCAACATATATTGAGATCGTAGCTATTTACTTATTTAGTACTTTTAACTACTACTTGAATGTGCATCGCTGTACTTGACTGTACATACATAGATTATTAAATTATACTAATAGTTTACTTAGAACATTTTTAATTTTGTGGTATTTATTTTTAGGGTTTCACAAACAGTTTTCTGTTTGATAGAGCTCAAGAAACTTAAAAGTTTCCTCAGAGCTCATATTGTTAGCCATTTCTCAAATAAAAACCGCAGGCGCAAAGTAAATTAAACCGCAGGCACGCCTCCACTCTCAACCGCAACTCCGATCAAACTGATGCGTCGGCAGACGTGTGGACACGCGCCGGACGTCCGCGCCAAAACCCTTTGATCCGTGCCAAAAAACCGACAACCATCGGATTCGAGGCGGACGCGTCTCCAGACGTTAAATACCTACCACAGATGCGCAAATCACCCCCTCTACACGTCGGCGGACGCATCCGGAGATGACGTCTGCAGATGCCTCTGTAGACGTGTAGAGGAGCCTTTAGCCTCATCATTTCTTTTATGGTAGGCGTTATCCAGGGATGACTTTGCTCTTTTTTCGTTGAATAGAGCGCTGTTTACTATGCTTTTTAATTCTTTGTAGTAGGTTTTATCAGTATCAAGTTCTGATCTACGATACTTAGCATATGCTTCGTCTCTTAGCCTCATCATTTCTTTTATGGTAGGCGTTATCCAGGGATGACTTTGCTCTTTAATATAAGAAGTTTTTACAGGGGCGTGCTTGTCAAATAAATATATTACATGTGCATTAAAAGCGGCTAAAGACTCATTAACATCTTTACATATTAAACTCTCCCACGAGATTGCGTTTAAGTCGGCGTCAAATGTATCTCTATCGATGTCTTTCAGTGGCCTGTACGATATCCATCTTGGCGAAGGTTTAGGTTTCTTTATGTTTAATTCACATCGTCGCGGGATTCCGCGGGAATCGTTATGGACGCGTTCTGGCTCGGACAAAAATAACCAAAACGAAAAGCCGTTTTTCAATTTTCATCAGACTCTGGAAGTGATGGTAGCTTTGGTCTTCTATGTCTCCGTTTCTTCTGGACAATCTTGCTGCATCTTCTCAGCAGCTCAATGTTGCTGCATTCTTTCTCTTCAGGCAATGGCGGCAAACTGCGCCGTGGTCTTCTCGGCGGAACACATTCCGTGGCGAAGCTCATCAGTTCCTTGCCCCTCAGCATATCCACGTCAGGATACAGCTCACTTGGTGAGAATCCCAATTTCGTCATTATGAACGATAGTTTTTATAAAATAGGGTGTAATAAAATGTAAATAAACAACAATCACGCGTCCGTATCAAGCGAATCCCCTTAGAGAACTGTTTAATTCAACTCAACAGCTTGTTTTGTGTGCGTACATTTTTATGCATCGCAGAACAGGCACCTTTTATTTATAGATTAGTGCTTTTAACACTTTTATTGCTTCCGAAAACAACCGGTGCTCCCGATATTGTGTTCTAGTTCATTGTAAATGAGGTAACATTTCATGTTTATTGGTACTGTAACGTTTGTTTTTGTTGTGCTTTTCTCTACACTATTATCACAATCATATGCGAAGGGAAGAGATCACCAGGCAGAAAACCGACCAAAACCATAAAACTCCAGGCGGTGGAGGGAGTGGCCACTGATAGAAATCAATGGAAAAGATTCATCCACTCCCGGATTTGACGAGCATTGATCACGATCTTCAGTCATAGGTAAACGACCGTCTACAAAGAAGAAGATTATGAAGAAGAAGAAGATAGAGTAACTCACGTCTCTACCGTTATTGATGTATTGACTCCAAAAATTATGTTTGTAAGTTAGCAAAACACAGTACCTAAGTAGGTACTTACTACTTTATTCGACTTGATCGGCTAGACACGCACCTCAATAAACATCACAGTTTAAGTACTGCATCCTCGAATTCCTCGATGCATCGGTCGTCGTATGCAAATAGTTTTTAGATGCGAAAGGATCGAATTAAACTTAATATCTATCAAAATGATATTATTATGTCTGTGTACCTACTATATAATATCTAATAGGTATTAAGGAATGGGGCGCCCTTCTCCAAGTCTTCACTCTTCAGCAGCATGTCAACATAAGTAGGTGAAACAGACATGTAGACCCCTAGTACTTGCCCGAAGTCCTAATAGTTATAGAGAGACAGAGAGAGGGAGAAGCGGTATCAAAACTGTGGAACAATTTATTCAGGACAACCATGAACAAAGAACGGTGCAAAGAGCTGACTGCCAACTTCCAATGATGTAGAGGCTCTTCAAGAAGAATAATATCTCACTCAACCCTATGAAAGTCAAGTTGCAATATAAACTAAGGTACCTAGAGGCACCTATAAATAACATAGCCATACTTACCTCTGTTTGATCGATTGCAAATAGTGGATGCACTAGTTTTGCTGTTGCCAACAACCACTGCCAACTTCCGTGTTCTATGTGCATTTGTCACAATTCGCATTTAATTGCTCCAATTCCATTGCTAATTGCATTGCATCGGCATTTAATTTTATTTTAGAACTTACTCTTGCTTATTGGGTGCATGCAAGTCTTTGCTTGTGTTTTTCTCAAGGTTATTTGATTAGTACGTAATTTTTATTGAAATAAATGAATTGAATTGAATTGAATTATCTAGAAAAAGGAAATAAAAATACTGGCTCTACCACACTCACCCACAGTACTTACTCATCTCCGCTTCTCCGCCCTAAAACTTTATAAAAACTATGATTACCCAAATAATAAACGAAAAAGCACAGTTGACAGTACCCACCCAGGGTGAAATTAAATTATTTTTTTGTGGGACTGGGAATGTGGGAGTAGCTAGCTTTTTTAAAAACGACCAAAACTTTTAAAATCCCGCCATTTAGACGATAACTTTTTTTTCTCTGAACGTTTCTATAATTAATGTTGCCAGTCGAAAAATCATACGGTGATGATTTTTTATTCACTACCGCTACCGTATGACGTATGATTTTTTGACTATGAATAAACTAGTGGTTCGCTCCGAACTATGAACTCGCGACCCCAGTTACAGATGTGTAACTTTGCTTACGCCATTCGCGCAGGCGCGCGCGCGCTTTGCATATAAACTATACAACCCCATATCTCGGCAACCCCTCGACCGATTTGGCTCATGTTCGAACTTAAAAATTCTTTTAATTTCGTTTACCCGCCTACCAAATTTCATAACGACAGTGGCGTAACTAGGGTATAACCAAATGCACCGCCACTGAAAAAGAATATATGTAGGGGGCGCAATTACGATGCTTGCCCTAGGCGCCATTTGCCCACGGTACGCCACTGCATAACGATCCGACTTTTACTCAAGTTATCGTCGAACGAACATTCATACATAAAAACATACAAACATACATACAAACATACATACATACATACATACAAACGCCGGATTGTTCCAGTAGACTCGGAGAACTTCGCTCGCTTCGCTCGCTCGTTCAACTATGATTAGGTACCCAAAGAAGTGCCGGAGTTCTGCGTTCCGCGTTCAGAGTTCTGCATTCCGCGTTCTTTCTAATTTATGGGGTTGCTGGAACCGTTCACACTGAAGCGGTCATAACGCGGAGTTATCGTGAAGCAAATCTGAGAACTCTGAACTCGGAATGCGGAACTCGGGGGCAGTATGTTTGGCGGCGCCCTATGATTTTATTTTTCCAGTACACACGACAGTACGTCGACCTTTATTGGAAGAGGTGTATGGCCGGAATGAAAGACTCAATTTAACTGGTAAAATGAACTATTGATATATTCCAGTTTTCTTATAGAACTTGGAAGATGTATGTCTGATCCTGCGCTTGCGATCACAGTAAAACACAACAGAGCGGAGCGTGGCGGCCGGCGGGAAATCAACGACGTCTCTGTATGACAGATGACAGATCGGTGTTGCCAATAGATAATATTTAACCACTGCGTTCATAAAAACACAAGATTAATTTTTGCATATTGTTAAGCCAATATTCCAACACGCCCCCTCAAAAATTGATCCTAGATCATCATACAGTATGTTTCAATTACAATCATACTTTAATTCAACAGAGCATATAACTTCCAAGTCTTTGCTGGGGGTACAATGGTCCAACATTTGTTGCAATGAATTAGGGAACCCAGTGAAACCTAATTAGACCATATTATCACTTTTATCTACATTATTTGCTTTCGCTAGAAAGTAAGGCCTTATCATTTACTTACATCATCACAAAGTAGCCTTATACTCAGCTTTATTATACAAGACTGTAAAAGCTGATTCTCTTTATAGGTACACCATGTAATTTGTACACACTGTACAAAAATACAAACATAAGTACTCGGTTGTACTTTTACATCGCTAGATTAAATACACAATTTCAGGGTCTACATACCCAATTAATAAAGTACCTCAAAACTCATTTTAAATAGTAACACTTACAACTTTTATTCTTACTAACAACTGATTTTATTATAGCCGCACTCTTATTTGACAAGTGGCACTACATTTACTCAGCTTATAAGATTTTTATCACGTTGTATTTTTCAAGATTAGCTTATCATAATTAAGCTTATAATATTTCAGAGGAGTTTTGACTGGGTGATATTCGTACATGTAATATTTACACGACACAAGTTTGTGTTTATATTTAAACTTTGATCTAGCGTCATGTCATAACCATGGTTTCAAGTATATCAAGTGATTCTTCCAGTCTCCTCGCCCATACACTGAGACTGTCGCACAGCTCATGCAGTATGGTAGGTACATTGCTAACATAACATGGGACTTTGAACCGGTAACAAATTATTTCTTTGAAAGAACAAACAGGGCACGTTACTTTAGTCAACCTTATGTAGTTTATTAATTTAATTTACCCCGTTAAAGGTAACATTATTAATTTCGACATTAAGCATTTAATAATATGCTTTTACAATCCAATGATCTAATCACATTTCAAATAATTGATCAAAATATTTCATGCCAACATCTCGATGCCTGTTTTAATCCATTACTTTAATAAGAAGCAATGTTTTGGTTTTCAACAATTTTGTGGCCTTTTTACTAGGATCCATTTATTGTTTTTCTTATGCATCATTACATTGAACTTAATCGAGTTTCCATAGTACTCACCAAGGTTACACCAATTTTACACATTAATGTTTAACCAC
Source organism: Zelleria hepariella (assembly GCA_949319315.1). Lineage (NCBI taxonomy): Eukaryota > Metazoa > Arthropoda > Insecta > Lepidoptera > Yponomeutidae > Zelleria > Zelleria hepariella. The sequence continues at coordinate 7,553,937 of OX439380.1, forward strand.
ATTATAGGTTAATATTTATAATTTTCATCCTCAGATACAAAATTCGAGGTTACATCTTTAATTGATTAGGGTATTGTCAGTACTTTTTATCATAAGATACAATTTGACGATGATAACAATTTGCATACGACCTTAGTATCATTGTACTGTGTTTTATCTTGTGAATAAATATCTTACTTACTTTACTTACTTTAATTTTATTTGTCATGTCTCCTTTACATTAGTTTTAATTTATTTTTAAAGATTTCAACAGTAGATAATAATTATAAGTGTGGTATTGACTCTCTATTCTGAACAGATTACCGTTTACTTTTACTAAGCATTCAAAGAGACTTTGCATTTCATAGCATGCTTTTTAAATAGAGATAACTTGCGAATTTTATTAGGATTGATTTACAGTTAGTAACAGATTTTAAATCTAGTAGGTATATAGTTTTCAATCAATGTGTGTGACCTTTTCGACTTTCATAGTTGACACTGAATTTAATGCAATACTATCAGTTTTTACCATGAGAACTCTCAGGATCTAGCGGATTTGACACTGATTTTTATTGCCTTTTTTATTTTCAGTTTCGTCATGAGAATTTTATTTACATTCCCTTCAGGCTCCAGTTCATTCAGACTGGCCTGTCTCCAGTGGAACATCCACTATTGACACTGAATTTAATGCAATGCTATCAGGTTTTACCTTGAGAATTTTCAGTTATTCTCTTCTCAGGATCCAGCGGATGCCTGTCTAGATTTGACAATGATTTCTATTGCTTTCTATTCAGTTTCGTCATGAGAATTTTATTTACATTCCCTTAAGGCTCCAGTTTTTTCAGACTGGCCTTTCTCTAGTGGAGATTTCATCCAATACGAGTATAAACATATATTTTTTTTTTTACGAAAGTCATGAGAATTTTATTTACATTCCCTTAAGGTTCCAGTTCATTCAGACTGGCCTTTCTCTAGTGGAAATTTCATCCACTACGAGTATAAACATTTTTTTTTTACAGTCACAAACTTTTCGCAATTTACATCCAAACCGATTATTATTATCTATACGGTAAGTCTAAGTATACCACCAATATAATTATTATTTTCATCAAATAATTTTGATTTAGGTTCTAGTTATTCACATTTATTTATTCATTTAAAAACATACCTCATGTGGATATATTTTATAGATAAGTCTATCAATACTCAATCAACTCTTAAGATGCATGTTTAGGTAATTTTATATTAACTTTTATTAAATAAACTGGCAGTAAAACTGCTACAGTCCAAAATATTTTAAAACATTACACCACTCTAATCTCTAAGGGTAGCTATGCACCATGCGTTTCAAAGTATAATTGAGTAGAGTAGATTATTCTTTCATTTCTGAAGAAATGTTTCCTCCATAGTAATTAATTTAAAGAGGGTATTTATCAGTCAATAAGACATACAAAATCAACTGCTTTTGGAGGTGTGATACACACTAAATAGAATAGGTCGTTTTATTACTAAGACTTACATTTTTGTCTTATCAAATGGTAAGTGCGTCTGTTTTCCATACATGTATAGTTCTCACATTTTTTTATTTTTATTAATGCAGTTTCAATTTAGTTAGCAAATCATGAGCTTTTAATTCAGAGAATTTATTATCATTCAAGTAGCCCAAACAAGCTCATTATCATCACAGACCAATTTACTATACTTTGAAAAAACAGTGCAATTTATTTTTACTGAGAAATCTACAGCAAATAATAATTGCTTACGCTACGCACATACCTCATAAGCATCTTACTGCCACAAGACACCATAAGTGCCTTCCTAGTCCAAGGCAATGCTCAGACCGGCGGCGGCACGCTGCACCAAGCAGGTTGTAGCCTGCCTGAGGTCACCAGGACTGAACAGCACACACCGTGGATGTGGCCAAACGCCCCTGACTCTCATCGCGTTGCATGGTGGGTGGCTGAAATGTAAAGAAATGACAAACATTAGAAATGGAGATCTTTCACAACATTCCTTGCACTGTGTAGGTATTGAAATGATCTTCCCTTTGATCGAGGCAGTCCGATGTACCAGAGTCCAACCAGAATGTTATTCATCCTTTCATCGGTAGTCCACAATTATGAGGGAAGCAATCATCCAAGGTAGTAGAAGCCGAATCTAGGGCTTTTAGTTTGCATCATAGCTCAACTTGTTCTGTATGTATCGGTCCTTCTGTTTTAGTTTTCCTCTCAACTTGAACTGTTATTTATTGTGTAGTATCGGTTCTTCGGTTTTAGTTTGTCCTCTTGAAATGTCACCATTTAACCGTCGAACATTCTTCCTTTGAAAGTATCACCATGTAGTTCTTTGTCTATCAGCAACAGTGCTTTCTTTGTTCGATATCACCTCGTGGTCACGTAGTAGTTGCGTTCTTCGATTGCCAAGGTCAAGCTTCGATTACCCGTCGAAGAATCTCGATTGCAGTAACATCTCCGTTGTAGCTCTCGGGTAGGGTAGTAACACAGTGTAGTTTCTTGTAGTTGGTATAGTAAGACATACTCATACCTATCGGTTTCTTGTAGTTTGTAGTTACCGTTATCAACACGTCGAATTTTGTGAAATATTTCACAAAGGGGGTAGATGTATCTTTGGTGCGGGTTCACGGGTTTTATATTCCGTTTCCACTAGGAATTTATATTATCTTTGTTCACCACACTTGAGTCCGATTTGAAAGTTCATCACACGCATAGAAATTTAGCAAGACACGTCACTGGGCACATAACCTATTGGAAGAGGTGTATGGCCGGAATGAAAGACTCAATTTAACTGGTAAAATGAACTATTGATATATTCCAGTTTTCTTATAGAACTTGGAAGATGTATGTCTGATCCTGCGCTTGCGATCACAGTAAAACACAACAGAGCGGAGCGTGGCGGCCGGCGGGAAATCAACGACGTCTCTGTATGACAGATGACAGATCGGTGTTGCCAATAGATAATATTTAACCACTGCGTTCATAAAAACACAAGATTAATTTTTGCATATTGTTAAGCCAATATTCCAACAACCTTAACATGCTAGCACTCTACTTGGTTACGTTACGGGCGACTTTACAACAAAAGTGTACAGGGCCCTTAGCCTGTAACGCAATGGCGGGTCAATGGCGTCCCGGCAGAAGGACAAAACCGGGCTCTCCTCGTTTTTCTCCTACAACCAGAGAACTAATCCTCTAGAATTAGAATCAAAATATTCTTTGCTGTACTACAAAAACATTAAAAGGACAGACAGCGTTAGCAAATCGTAATTGAAGTCGTCACCTGACAGCCCATTTTGGCACCATTGTGTTACAGGCTAAGGGCCCAGTCTGACGTGCTGTCGTGTGTACATTTCCATTTTCATTCTTAAGCCTAGCGTCCATATGAGGCGGATCGGGGCGGGCCGGGCCGGGCCGCAACGCAACGCAACGTTGGGGTGCGTCCATCTAAGCGCATCGGGGCGGATCGGCGCATCGGCTCGGCGGATTTTTTGGTGTTGCCACTTTGTCTAATCACAAATATTGTAACTTTTGAGCCCTCGTTGTGACTTTTTGTGACATTGCCTAAATTGTAACTTTTTGATGCCTAGTCGATTGAGAAATTTTCAACAGATTGAAATTATTTTGTATGATTGAGACTGAAATTTTCTGACGCGCGCTCATCTCACTCTGAATATACTATGGGTAAAATAATTATAGGGTATGGTAAGTACCTACCTATAGTTTCAGGTACGGTCCGCTTTTATGCCATTTTGGCTCTATGTGGCCCTTGGCTGCAAAAAAATTGCCAAGCCCTATTCATTCATGCCAAAATTACAGACTATTTTATATTAGGGATTTCATGCACTTTAAACTAATAAAATTGATGATAAATACTCGATGACAATTTTTTTTTTTACTAACCTAGTGAATAACACGCAGTATACGTAATATTTTTTCATTACAATATTTAGTTACAGAAAAATCCCGCGTTGAGTTACGTCCAACCTGCGTTCAATCTGGATCCGAAACGGAATAATTGAACGAGCCAGAGAAGCGAGCGAAGTTCTCCGAGTCTACTGGAACAATACGGCGTTTGTGAAAACCATAAACTTAACAAAACCAAAAATCAACTTCTAATACTTCTGCTGGTATTTCTTCATCATCATGATCGGTTAAGGGTGGACGATAGCAACGTGGCGGAAAATTCAAAATTTTCACAGATTTTTACATTTTGTAGCTAAACTGAGCTATTTTTGTTCAGCGATTTTTCGTTCGCGGCAATAAAACAGTATTCTTTTCATTATTGTGAACTACAGAACTACAATAATTCAGCCGATTAGTATGTGTTCTGGTCTATGAAGCAGTGGCACTGCCCAAAAAACTTATCGTAGACCAGAACACATAATCAGCTGAATTATTGTTGTTCTGTTGTTTACAATAATGAAAAGAATACTATGTTATAGCCGCGAACGAAAAATCGCTGAACAAAAATAGCTCAGTTTAGCTAAAAATGGAAAAAACTGTGAAAATTTTGAATCTCCCGCCACGTTGCTATCGTCCACCCTTAAGGTTGGACGATAGCAGCGTGGAGGGTAATTCAATTTTTTTACAGTTTTATTATTTTGAAGCTTAACTTTACTGAGCTATTCGTACTAAGCGTTTGTTCAGCGATTTTTCGTTCACGCCAATAGCATAGAATTCTTTCCATTATTATAAACAAGAACAACAATAATTCAGCCGATTATGTATTCTGGTCGACAAATGGCAACACTCGCGCGCATTCGCATGCGCGAGCATGCTGTTGCCCCTGCGTCCACTAGGCGCATCGGGGCGGGTAATGCCGCCGGCAAAAATCCGCCGGCAAAAATATTGCGTCGCGGCCCGCCCCGCCCCGATGCGCTCTAGTGGACGCACTTCCATACAAAATATAGGCAGGCGGATTTTTGCCGCCGGCAAAAATCCGCCCCGATCCGCCTAATGGACGCGAGGCTTTATGGTGGTAGATTTTGTTTTTTTATTTTATAGCAACACCCGTTAGTCTGTCAAACAAAATGGCGTCCAGCCGAAAGTGATTGATGTGGATTCCAATTTTTCAGCTAAAATCTATTATTTACAGCCGATAAACAGGTGAAAAAGGATTGAAACGAAGATATTGCATTTTGTCAAAACCTGGTTGGTCTTCTGGTAATTATGTTCTGTCAATTCTTTACATTTTAGATGTTGAAAATGCCGGTAGCGTATCCACAACCTTGATCAATATGGCTTTCTACAGCAAATCGTCGATTAACAGCGTATTTTTGTGGTATTTTTCAAAGTATTCGAGCATTTTGTATACTTATGAAGTGAACTACCAGTCCAACACACAATTTTAATCAAAGGCTTACTCAAAATAGTGCCACACATGTCTAAAGTAAAGCGTCGTTGGAAGTAGGTCTTCCATGATATGAATGCTTGCGTATAATTAATTACTAAAGTCATAACTTACAAAGGCCCCCAACTTGACCCACCAACCAAGGTTACCGACATCAACATACCAGAAAAAAGCCCATATTGCGTCTCCAACTAAAATGAAACCCTTGGTGATAAACAGATACAGACCACTCTCTTACCTTCATTATCATGGTGCCAATAATTCTAAAGAAAAGCCGCTGTATTTTATCAGTGACTTCACATCTGTTCACATCAGCTTACTTTGGTTTCTTCCACTGTTGACTGAAGTTGACTTTACGCAAAAAGACATCTGCAAAAACTAGATTCTGGACTCAATCAATAATTTACTGTTGCAGATCCCAGCGTAAAATGGCAACCCCGAACAGCTATAAGCCAAGTGCAGCGATGCCGATGCCAAGCCCTCAGAACAATCCGCGTTTGTATTCCATGATAAGAAAAATATTAGCCAAACAAAACTTTATCATTACTTGAAACCGGAATCGCTTTCTAATGAAGCAAAGATCTTCCTAGATATGGTAAAGGAAACTATTGTGATACTTAGGTAATAGGATAGTTCAAGACGAAAGCCTGTTCTGGCAGAAATAAATAATGACCATAACCCAAATATTATTTACCTAAGAACAATACTTATGCAATTGGGAAAAGAACCCACTGGGTCAAAGTGTCCCGGGTTCTCAGCCTGGCCCCATACTAATAAGATATCATTGCGCCATTTTAGGACTTTGTAAAAAAATTGTATTGAATATCCTAATAACAATGTATGCACTTGTACTCAAAGCTATAAAAGAATAGCCTAGACTAGAATCCTAGATATACTAACTTGATAACTAATCTAAGTTGGTCCATGCGATGCTTAGACCTGTGTACCGGGGCTAGTCCTTGACCGTGGTATGCCATCTAACTGCTGAATGCCCTTAGCATGTACCAAACTGTGCTTCTCTCCAACTTTATTTTCGCAAGGCATTTTGAACTGTATTTTGTTACATCACAATCTTTTTTTACACTAGTGCCTGTTCTCTTATGTTGTTTTTATTTCATGTTTTGTTATGTTGAAACAGACTACATGATTGCGGGGCCCCCAATGAGTTTCGGTATGATGAAAGGTAATGACATGAAGACTTTATATTTACTTACTTGTCTTTTCAAAATTTTTTTGTTCATCACCACCATTTTGGATCTTGAGGTACTCTTTGGGGATAATCAGAATGTTAATCTCACGAATTTTCAATTTTCTCAAATCACCAACAGCAATCATTTGTCATTTTATCACAACTTTTTCTTTTGTTCCTCACCTCTCACTTTCTCCTCCCTTATGATTTTGTTAATGTAATGTTTAAGCTTTACCTATAACCTAGATTATTAGATGTTTCTTTGCTATTACTGTACTGCTAAATAACAACAAAATTAACCATTAACTTTCCAAACTTTAATATTGAGATGTTATGTTGCCCTACTGACTATAGAACAAACGCATAGAATTTTCTATTATTTGCCCCTTTCTCTCCCTATCCTATCCCCTTATGCTTTTTGTTTTTTTTTTCTTTCATTGTATTGCCGCCCCGCTGCTTGGCTTGAAGGCGGTATGAATGCACCGCCGCCGCACCATAACCAATACCAGTACCACCAGCAATACCCGGGTGGGCCCCCGATGGGTCACGGCCAGTTCGGGGGTGGGTCGTGGAGCCACCACCAACAGCCGTTGGCCCGTTTCGCTGCAGAGAGGGCGCGGGCGGCGGGGGGCGGCGCTGCCGCTGCGCAGGCGCCGGCCAAGGATGACAAGACCAGCCCGTTTGTCACCACGCTGCACTCGCATCCGGGCTTCCAGCCGCAGAAGATTGGGAAGGGGCCTGGTGGGGTGAGTTGAGTTGAAATTTTTAGACTTACTAGTCTTCAAATCCTCTTTTTAGACTTCTTATTCCCTTTTTCAGCAACCATCCCTAACTTTGGGGGACCTTTTAAGGCAAATTATCTGTGCCATTGCAAGTCTATTGACCGTGGAAGAGGGACCATACAAACTCAACTCACAACGTTCGTCGTTTGTATGGTCCTTCATCCGTTACCGCTAGACTTGCGGAGTTAGGGGTGGTTGGTGAAAACGGGCATTAATCTCTAGATCTTAATATTGGGGATAATGAGAGTCAGACACAGGAGCCTTTTCCATAGATAATTTGAATTTATGTATTTATGCAGGAAAAGGCTTTTAAACATGAGTTATGTCGGAATCTGCTCCCTCCATTTGGTAAAGTTAATATCGAATTTATTGCCATATATTTTAGTTTTTACTTCCCGTTTCTAGGTCAGACAGGACAGACAACCTGTTCTAACATTATATTTTCCAAAAAAATAACTTTTCTCATTCCCCGCAGGCTGCTGGCCTGCCAAAGCCGCCGAAGCCGCCAGAGAAGCCCCTAATGCCCTACATGCGCTACTCCCGCCGCGTCTGGGATAGCGTCAAGGCAGCAAACCCCGACCTCAAGCTCTGGGAGATCGGCAAGATCATCGGCGGCATGTGGCGAGACCTGCCCGAGACAGAGAAGGCGGTCTTCGTCGACGAATACGAGGCGGAGAAGGTATGAGCACAGTGCAATAAGTAATATTGGACCTGGTTGATCGATAGCGTACTCTGGGTCGAAGGCGAAGAGCTATCTCTCACGTCAGTATCACACCGCGCGCTCGAATAAAACTCAACTCGAGGAAGCGGAGTGGTAGCGGGCGTAGCGCGGTCTGACACAGCCCAAACTATAACCGCCCAAACTATAATCGCCCAAACTCGCCCAAAGCCTCCTTAAATCGCGACAATGTGTGCGTGAATCGTGAGTGCCTACAGTCGCATAACCACGCTGTGTGCGTAAAGCCTCGCTCGCGTACTTTTGTACGATGATTACCTAGCGTGGTATGGGCGTTATTGCTTTGCCATAAAGTTCCTAAAAACGATCTGAAGTTGTGGGAGATCGACAAGATCATCGGGGGCATGTGTTGAGACCTTACTGACCTTACTGACAGTGTCAAGGCAACCAGTTAGTTATTGTAAAATTCCACCATGTTTGAGTGAGAAACGTAATGTTGACTTAGCACGTCTGGTGTATGTCCGAACCAAAAGGACCACGTGCGCCTAGCGATCTTAACTTTTACGGAGTGGCGGTACGTCATGCACGGTGTCCGCGGCGACAAATCACGTGAGACACCGCTACCTCATGAACCCTCTCATATATACATATATATGTTTAACTTGACAGCAAGTCGTTGCACCTAACGCCGCGTCGCCGGTCCATAAACGACCCAAAAGATCGCGTCGCGTATCGTCCTGAACGAGCCCTAAGTGTAAAGAGTGTATCGATGAAAACACATCTGTCTTCCGGATTCCCAACCTTACACCTAAATCATTGTCAACCTGATTTTATGTGCATACGTTAGTCTTGGGTGTAGCGTCACATTGCAATCCTGACATTGACGAGCACATTAGTTGGTATATTCGTACTTTGTCGCCAGGATGACAACGGCTTAGGCCCTTTTTTATGGTGTACCGCACTTGCAGATTCCTATTCTTATTCTAAGTGCTGTCCACTTTAGCAATAATAATTAAAATAATACTAAAAACTTATTTCAAATACAGGCGCAGTACACTGAAATGTTGAAAACGTACCAAGCATCCCCCGCGTATGTTCAGTGGCTGGCGTACAAGACCAGAGGTACACAACATTTACTGTTGACACAGGTTGCTATGCTACCAAATGTGTATAACCACTTCATTTGTGTACCACTAGCTTCATAACACGGGCCGCTAAGGGATGTAGCAATGTTGGGAACCACTGTCTAAACTCGAGTGACCATTGGGCGAAGCCAGTTTGTTGCACTTGAGATCTTTGGGCGTTACATTTTGCCGAATTGTTTTGTAAACATTTTGGAATGAATCCAGGGGAAGGACATTTTCTTATGTGATAATTCTAACAAACTTTTAAAAACTAAATCTTAATAAAGTTCTCTGAACTCTTAACCCTCATTTTCACCAAAACTCTCAAACCATAACGCACTTGTTATTTAACAACATACTACGAAGGACTCCAAAAGTGAGGGGTCCCGCCTTTCTGAAAATAAGGGTAAGAGTCTGTTCAGAGAAAAGTCAATATTGCTATCCATAAAAGAAGCGATAGCTTCTACCCCACATTGTTTGCCTCCTTTTGGAAAATAAAACCATAAGACACTGTCCTCGCCTCAACCTGTGACTAACACCTCACTAGCACCTGTCTAATGCTAAACGTTTGTCCTCCCCACATGCACGCCACCCCATGTACAATATAATGCACTCTCACCGGACCACCGCCATACAGTCGGAGTACGAAAAGAGCCTCAAGAGCTATCACAACTCGCCCGCCTACCTGGCGTTTGTGGCCGCCAAAAACAAAGCCGTCGGTAAGATTATAGGGCATGTACTGAGGCTCTACGAGTTACGTCCGGCAAACCTACGGCACCAGCAGAACAGGGGCCTTAGCCTGTAACGCAATGGCGAATCGATGGCGTCCCAGTAGAAGGACAAAACCGGGATTTCTTCGTTTTTCTCCTACAACCAACGACCTAATCCTCTAGAATTAGAATCTGACTATTCTTTGCTGTACTACAAAAACATTAAAAGGACCGACAGCATTAATAAATCGTAATTAAGCCATCAACCGGGAGCCCATTTTGGAACCATTGCCATGCCATGCCTCAGGTTATGCCATAGTGAAACTTGCTTTACCGGTGCCGTAGGTTTGCCGGACGTAATTCGTGGTAGAGCCTTTGAACAAACTTGTGCTCTCCTCAGTGGTAGTTTTTAGAACTTCTTGACATCCCGACAAGAATTTAGGCCTAAAGCAGACTGCTCTGGCTATGTTGTCGTTATTTGTTTTTCTTCGTTGATGGTGTTTATTTCTTGATGTAGGTATTTGAGCTTTCCATTTGCTGAGCGTTATTGATGGAAACGCAAAGCATATTTTTCATCAAAAGACTGGCGTTGCTACACAAATTAGCATAAAGTTTCCTACTACAATAAAACTTGTTTGAATCAAACCAAACCATTTTTGTGTCCATGCTGCATGTTATATTTGTTGCTTTCACGCATGAGCCATAATTATTAGCATTTAAAAAAAACCTTTACAAAAATAAAAGATATTAAACAATATTTCTGCCATACAGTCGGTAACTTGGAGGAAGAGAGCTCGACCAAGAAAGGAACCTCGCAAAAGGAGCAACAACAGGACAGAAGAATAGACATACAGCCGGCTGAAGATGAAGAAGGTATGCTATGTATTTCATCCTTTTATTGGTCTTTATTTGACTTATTTTTGTGGCAATTACTGAAAATATAATTGGCTGTTAAAAACCTATATAAACTTTAGGCTTTTGAATCTATGATGGATTATTGATACAGCGTCCAGTGACACCTGCACTCACGCTATGGGTGAAATGACCACTTGGGCGTTCCAGTGCATATTTTAGGATTAGATGGGACAGGCTTACCTCCTCCGATCGTAGTTGGTTCTAGTCCACAGAAAGGACTTGTCTCTTGACGACATCTCTTATTTGTAACATTAAATTTCCATTTTAGTTTCCCTGCAAACGCTGGGCACCCATAGTAGCCCAGACTTAAAACGCTCCTCGAAAATGTATATCTACACTTCTACACTAATATTATAAAGAGGAAAGATTTGATTGTTTGTTTGTATTGAATAGGCGCCGAAACTACTGGACCGATTTGAAAAATATTTTACAAGAAGCACTTAGGGTCAGACAGGGAAGCAGACATCCTCCATGATGAACATAGGCTACTTTTTACCACGGGAAAATGCTTCATTCTACGGGAAAACTTTATCTTAGTCACCGCGGACGAAGTTGTGGCCGAAAAGCTATGTTTTTATAAGAGGAGGTATAGATTCACGTATAATTTTCAGACCAAGACGACGGAATGTCCGTGAAGCACATCGCCTACGCGCGCTACCTGCGCAACCACAGACTAATCAACGAGATATTCAGCGACACTGTTGTGCCCGATGTACGCTCTGTGGTCACCACGGCGCGGATGCATGTGAGTAGCCTATCCGTAAAAAAAACTACTTTTTCATCTCCCACGCTCGGAAAGTTTGGTGTTACTAGTAACTTACGATCGTGTAAAGGGCGGATTAGTCTTTCCCGCGCCCTATGGTGTTGAAAAAGAAAAAAACACTGGCCGTTTAAGTAGATGCCAGATCCCGACGGAAAAAAGATCCTCATTCATAGTTCGTTTACACGCGTACTTCAGCGAAAGTGATTGTTCGTGCCCATTCTCTATACAAAACTGTGAATGTAAATGGGGCATAAGGATCTTTTAAAAACGTAAAGTCACGGAATAGAACATTCAGAAACGCGGTTTCTTCTTTCAGGTTTTTTCAATATTTTGTACACTATATTTATTTTTAATACCAGTAAATAAAAAAAATGCTTCGCTTCTGTTTTATCTTATCAAATAGATAATTATGTTTTCGTTTGTTAAATACATTTTTTCAAACGATATTACTAATTTCATTTTTTATCTCTTATAATTTTTTAATTTATATGGTAAAAGTTCAGGATGCACCCGGAAAAAAAAAACATTATTTTATTTACATTATTTTTGTGTCTGGATAAATAAAATTCAGGAAATTATTAATAAAACGAATGGTTTTAATACCAACGAAGCTGAAAACTTTAGTGCGGCAGCCATAACTACAGTAAAATATGCTTTTAAAAGGAACTTATTCGACTCACCTGTTTTGCCTGTAAGTAGTTGTCTATAGAGTTTTTCCCGCTTGGCTAACAAAATCATTTCCTCGCTTCTGTGAGATGAAAAGTTTTGTGTTTCGCACGAATGCAATATTATTTGCGACTCGTGCTTCTGAATACCTCGCTACGTTCAGGTTTCTTTTTTTGAACCACTCGCTACGCTCGTGGCTCAATTTTAGAAACCTTCGCTAACTCGGCATTCAACACAAGCACTCGCCGCAAACAATAATTTTGCATTCTTGCATAACAAATAACTATTATCGAGCTCTAGACCGCGTAAAACCCAATCTTTCCCGCTCTAGGTAGATAAAAATTCGAAAAGGGGAGACAGCTAATTGTATCACACTCTTGACCTCGATAATAATCTTAGGCTGTCTTGCACCACTTTCTTAAATGTGGTTTAAACAGCATTTAACTAAAATCTTCATAAAAAAATCGATTTAAATGGCGACTTAAGTGGCATTTAAGAAGTGGTGCAAGACGGCCTTAGACTTATAAAAGTACCGGTCGTAAACGACGGATTATCTCTTGGTCCATGGTACCATCCGGCAGGAGGTCCGAAATCCGAAACTTTGCATGAACGTAGCTTTCATATGTACGCTGCGTGAAATAGACATCCAAACCTACCCTTCCTCCGCCAGATCCTGAAGAAGCAGGTGCAGTCGCTGACGATGCACCAGAAGAAGCTGGAGGACGAGCTGCAGCAGATCGAGGAGAAGTTTGAGGCCAAGAAGCGCAAGTTCGTCGAGAGCAGCGACTCCTTCCAGGAAGAACTCAAGCGGGTATGATGTTGCCGGCACGACAGGTTTTTGTTCCGCCATCGAATTGCGTCATTATCATCAAAATAAGCCCCAGTATTCTAAAAAAAAAAAAACCTTTCTGTAAGAGCTATTTTTCCGCGATTTTTTTACATAATGAGCTCTCGGTACACTTCTGCCCAGCCAGGGGCCTTAGCCTGTAACACAATGGCGTATCAATGGCGTCCTAGGTAGAAGGACAAAACCGGGATTTTTTCGTTGCTCTCCTACAACCAGCGAACTAATCCTCTAGAATTAGACTCATAATATTCTTTGCTGTACTACAATAACATTGAAAGGACTGACAGTGGACCGACAGCATGAATTAAAACCGTCAACCGGAAGCCCATTTTGGCACCATTGTGTTACAGGCTACGGGCCCTGCTGGGTATAGACCCCATTTCTCATGGTCCATCGCCATGCGCTTCCATGGATCCTCCGCCGACACTCGCTCTAGCGAGAAGCGTTTGCTGGAAGCGTCTAGCCCGCTTCGAGCTTTACTCAGCGGGGAGCTTGTTCTTCGGCTTTATTGAACGGAGCTCGGTCTTCGGCCTCTTCGGTCTTGGTGTTTGGAGGGGGCGTCTAGTGCTTAACGAGCTTCGCTCAAGGCGGGGCTCGGTCTTCTGCCTCGTTACTATCTGCAGTCGTTTGACTCTAACACACTTGGGCTTGCCTTTTCCAGCACTGCAAGCCAGCGGTGGACGAGGAGACGTTCTCACGCATGGTGGAGCGAGCGCTGGAGCAGATGCGACGCGGCCCCACGTCCGCGCCGGCGGTCGAGCGCGCGCCCAGCGCACAACAAGACAGGACAGACGAGGTAATGTCTCGCACAACAAGACAGCACAAACAAGGTAATGTCTCGCACAACAAGACAGGACAGACGAGGTAATGTCTCGCACAACAAGACAGCACAAACAAGGTAATGTCTCGCACAACAAGACAGGACAGACGAGGTAATGTCTCGCACAACAAGACAGCACAAACAAGGTAATGTCTCGCACAACAAGACAGGACAGACGAGGTAATGTCTCGCACAACAAGACAGCACAAACAAGGTAATGTCTCGCACAACAAGACAGGACAGACGAGGTAATGTCTCGCACAACAAGACAGCACAAACAAGGTAATGTCTCGCACAACAAGACAGGACAGACGAGGTAATGTCCTGGTCTTCCATTCGGGCGCTAAATTGCGACAATACTTTGAAAGTCACAATATTTTTGTCTTTTTTGCGAATCGGATTCTCGTCTCGCTCCATTGTCCTTGTCATAGTCCAGTCCGTAAAACATCTATTTGATAAAATGACTGCGTCACCATGTTTTTTGTCTAATCTGATATTCGCTTTGCGAATTTGATATTTAATTTAATTTCTCCATTCTTTCCAGCCAATGGAGCAAGAGCCGGCCAAGCCGGAGAGCTCTGGACCCAACCCGCCGACCCAAGTGGACAAGGTTTCGACCAGCGAGGTGAACAAACCCGACGGAAACGTCACCACAGAGCTGGCCGAGGCGAAGAAGGATGGCCCGCCGCAGCCGCCTAAAAGACAGCCAACTAAGCAGGACAACGAAGGTAATGCCACTACATTGCAACTAATCAATGAGTCAGTCAATCAATCATTAATTCAATCAATCAATTAATCAATCACTCACTCACTCATTCAATCATAATGGCGGAAAGGAAACTCCGTTGCTATTGGTGAAGTAAAATGCACGGATAGGACCCAATCCTTGACCCAAGTCGACAAGGTTTCCACCAGCGAGGTGAACCAACCCCACGAACTGGCAGCAGTAAAAGACAGAAGCTAAGCAAGACAAAATCTAAAAGAACTAAAAATCAACCATTCATTCATCTAGCTAGACACTAAATCAATCCTTTACAATATGTTGCAATAGCATACTCTCAAAGAAAGCACACTTGTCGAAGGACGGTCCGTCGTTGCCGCCTAAGAGACAGCCAACTAAAAACGATGCGGAAGGTAATCAATCAAACGAACGAACAAGCAATCAAACAGACAAACGAAAGACCGACCAACCTACCTATTGACCGAACGAACGAACCAACGAACAAAGTGACACTAGATGGGCACACGGCACAAGCCTTCTCTCAGAGAGTAATACAGAAATGCAAGAACCGGGATCCAAATCTATACCTCCGACCTACTTAAGAGCCAACAGCTGTTCTACCAATCGGGCCACCACCATTGTCACTTATCTTACTAAACATACCTTATATTATATATTTTTTTCAATATCTCTCAACATCCCTCGTCCCCAGGCGACCGCAAAGAGGCAGATAAGCCGGCGGAACCGCCGCGCGTCGAGGGCCCCCCGCCGGGTCCCCAGGGCCCGCCGCCGAGCCAGGGGCCCCCGGGCCTCCCACACGCGGGGCCCCCGCCCCAGGGACCCCCCGGCCCGCCTCCGCCCGGTATGCCGCCGCACCCCGCCGCTGATCCGCACCATCGTGAGTAACTTCCAAAGACGATTCGTAACGCAGATTAGTAATTGGATTTTAGTTATCTGAATAAATAAATTATTATTATTATTGCCGGGACAATATGGGTCTTGGCCTATTTATCTTTAGTATGTTGCACCAGAGGATGAGAAATGACGCAGACTCATACGTATCTCATACGTAGTATTGAAGTATTTACTAAAATGTCTACTCACCCAACAAATCACAATGTAAAAATGCAATACTGTATAACTTGTGACCGTCTAATATGTCATCATAAAATTCTCATCTCTAGAAAGAGCTCCGGCTCCTAAGATACAGGTTAACCCTAGTTTAGGAGTCGGGGGTATCCCTAAGTTGCTTAAAATACTCATAACTTTTAATTGTGTCCTCAATCTGTACTTATTGCTTCTTTTGCTAAAAATAAACTTTTTTCATTTTCAATTCTAACTGGTACGTTTGTTTGATTTCCCAGCGATGATGATGCCGCCCAACGGCCCTCCTGGCGCCCCTCCGGCGCACCCGCCGCCCCCTCACGGCGCGCCCCCGCCGCCGCCCGGTCCAGGTTATTACTTTTTAACCCCCGACCTAAAAAAGTGGTGCTATAATTGAGTCATTTAATATCAAAGGCGGCAATATCCATTACGTTTTGTGTAAAGTGATGATTTAGATTTGATTAGATTTAGACAGTATGGGATAATGCCGGGTTTGTTACGAACTCGAAACTTTGAGCACGATTTTCTATAGGTATGTAGATTTCCTTAGAAAGCTACGTCCACAGACAATAAACCTACATTTACAGATTAGTTTTGACTTTGAGTGGACATTGCCGCCTTTGTTATTATATGACTCAATTAAAAATGTATAATAAGTTGAAAAAAATCACTCGGGACAGGACTTGAACCCGCAACCTCTCGCATACCGTGCATGCGCTCTACCAATTGAGCTACCGAGTCAAGTAACTGTCGATGCGAATTTCTTCAACTAGTCTCCGTCTACTGGACGGGGGGCGCCATCTGGTGTGATTAGTTTGCACTAATCTACACCAGATCTAATTTTAACCGCTATGTGTGTGTCAGGTTATCCGGTATACTTGAGTTTTGTTTTTAAAATTTTAACTTTGTTAAATAGGTTTACCAGAAGCCTTTTTAAATTTTCGGTAGGTCCTAGCTCCTGTTAGCAATAATTTATCGAAAAAATCTAAACAGTCCGAATAGCCGGGGGTGGAGATGTCCTAGCATACCAGAAATGTTTGCTCTAGTGCCATTGTCCAGGGAGGAAATCGGGGACTACGTTTGTATGGAGACGTTAGGTCCTAAAAATAGTTAAGCCTAGGGATTATCATTTGACGTTTCTTTTTTAACAAAAAACGCATTCAAAAAGAACATATGTTTTTTTTCCATTGGCGGCCACCGAACTAAATCCCATAGAATGCGCATTACGTATAAAATCACAATAAAAACTTGTCCCCACAGAAACAAAAGATATCAGCAATAGAACAATACGAAACATCATTTCGACCATACGTCCAATATTCGAATGTCAACCTTATTGCATTAGTGTACAGTTTTACTTTAATTGCATAGACTACGAGCAAATAAGCTCCCAAAGGCGGTTTGGGCATCTATTTTTCTATGTTGTATCTAGTTTTATCCTTGATCGAAGTTGGCGGCGCTAGTTGTGCACCAATAGTTATCACCTTAACTCCATTGATCACTTCTCCAGGCGGCTACGGAGCCCCGTACGGCGGGCGCTACTACGGCGGCTACGGCGGGGGGTTCGCCCCGAGCTACGGGTATTACCCGCCGCCGCCCGAGCACTACGCGCCGCCCGCGCAGGCGCCGCCGCAGCCGCACCACGAGGCCAAGCGTGAGTGTCCTTACATGTCCTTACACCCGCAAATGTCACTTTCTGACGCGTTGGGAACAAGTATAGGGCGCCCGTTGCAGCAGCCGCAGCCATGAAGCTGACAGTCACCTTGGCGTCACGTTGGAAATAATCGCAGCTATGGTGGTGAATTAATTAATTGCCTTATTTATCCCGATGCTTAGGTAGCTGTGGTCACGGGTAGACTGAAGCGAAGAGTTGTCATTATTGTTACATTTATTTCTTAGAATCAGCTAGACTGAAAAACAGCCTCCATTCCTGATTTTTATTAGCGATGACAAGAACTGATGATGCTGATTATTGAGGTCTTCCTGGAGCCTCCAATACCTTTGTTTCCAACTCCCATGATCTGCGCACAAAAGACCATTTTATCACACACCGTTTTCAATAGAAAATGTTCACATGCCTCATGTGACATTTTTGTGTTCACAGCAGAGGAGACGCAAGCGAAGAAGGAGGCCGAATGATTGTCACCAAAACGCGTCGTCAAACGACGGCGCAAGTCATCGTCCAAGGACGCGCAATAAACACCTGCTTGCTTAGCATGAGGAGGGTGTTACACTCTTTTGTTTGACGTAGAGCGGGATAGCTAGAGTTATAAACCCATAGATATGGTCTAACCCAGCCTCATGCTACGCGAGCTTCAAGGGCGTAACTACTCATCAATACTGGTTAAAAACTTAAGGGTCCGCTGTGAGGCTTGGCGCCATCTTGTTTTAGGAACTTCGCTGCCTAAAGCAAGATGGCGCTGCTTATCCTAATAGCGATTATGCGTTCGCGCAACGAACTCGCAGCATACTATCCACAGTTTTAAGATATGTTTGAAGGAACGCGGAGTCCACATCGCGATACGATCTCTCCCGCTCTGCTAGTGGGCACTATAAAATAAGCCGTAACTAAGTGAAACAATTTTATTTGGTGAGTAGTTACAACAATAAAATTGTGCATATTTGGATGGTGAAAAGACACTTTGACACTTCGGTGATTATTACAAGTGTTATACTAATTAAGGTTTATTTTTTTTCTATATTATTGTAAACAGATTTTGTAAGAGCAAATAAACAAGTCAGCATAAGATTGTTTAAAAATTATTAAGAATAGTATTTGAGTGTAAAATGTGGGAATAGGTAAGATAAGCTGAGTATGAAATACAGATCCAGTTAGGGTAAGAACATTTATTCTTAGTAACATCTACAAATAACTAACTATAGTTACAAACTAAAATAAATAACATTGCAATGTAACTAATGTTAATGATTTTGTACAATATTTCCATGTATGTATTGTATATTAGAATTAGATGTTTCGCTTTTGATCCGTCTTCACATGAGATACTTGCAAGTTCTCTTACCTTCTTTTCGGCTTTTGATCCGAAAGGGATTTTTTCTGTTTTGAATTTTAAGTGTTTTTCAAGAAATAGTTGAAAATCACGGAACTTCGGAAGCAATCCCACAAGCCTAAAGATATTGTCAAAAGTGAATCTACTATCCGTTATCCTCATCACACTGTATTCTATTGCTGTTCCTACCAAACTGGACAATGATCGGTCGACCGCCCACAATGGTGCCGTTGACCTCCTCTAAAGCTTGTATCGCCACATCTTCATCTGGAAATGAATAAAGCATGGTTTTATAATACCCTTTTGTTTCTTTTTCTTAAGAGTAGATTTTCCATTACTTTTTTGTCGACCCTACAGCCGCTTTCAGTTTGGAAAGCGTGTAGTTACTTGCTTATTCTACAGCTACTCTGACCCAGCTGCATGCTAAGGCGGTAGTACTAAGTCGCGACGGCGCCGCCAAAATTCGTAAAATTTGCGTAGTGTCAGATTGAGCGCACTACGCAGGTGGTACAGCAGTAGCTCATAAAAGGAATATGAACGACAGCCCCTGTATTCTTATTCATTTCAATAAGGGCTATTTTCCAGCAGATGAATGAACTAACGAGAGAAGTTCTCAGAGCAAAGTTAATGCGTTGTTTTTCCCAAAATGCATTTTTTTTTGCATTTTCTTTCGTGTGAGTAGAAGAGCTTGTATAAACAAAGTAGGAAGTTTTTATCGTTTTTCTCTGAAACTCAAAAACTTCACATAAGAAGTCCTAACTTTACAACGACGATTAGCTTATTTCAGACTCACTTTCAAAGGCCACAAACGCTTGTCCTCTCATCCGGCCGCTCATCAACCGCACATCTATGGGGCCTCCATTGTCTTGCACAAACTGTATGAACAGCAGCTGGAGCGTCTCTTGACTCACTGTGGCTGCTATGTTCTTCAGATAAAGGACCTGAAATGAAAGGAGTGCTTCTTTTTTTATGCTTAGATTTCTTTCAAGTTCAATCAAATGTACTTCGAGAATGTGGTGATCGTAAAATCGCTACAAAGATTGAGTTTTTAGAACACCACATAAAAAAACTATTTTCATTAGTTGAGATAGCTGTAGGTAGCGCCGAAAGGAAGATTATAGCTAAGCCACCATCACCAAGTCGGCACCATCTACCAAAACAAGTTGCCAGTAATGTTATAGTGTTGCTGGCTGTGCTAGGGCGGGGCCATATAAAAAGTGATTGTAAGCTAATTGCATGCAACTGGTCAGGTGGATCCACAAAATGCGTACAATAAATAATATTCTAATCTAATAACAGTGTTTTGCTATGTAGGTGTGAAGATCATTCAGTAAGCAAAAAAAAATCATTGTTAATTAGGAGCTGCAGCTGTACCTTGGAAGGTACTCCAGGTTCATATTCCTTGAACCTTTCAATCTTCTTAATATCGTCCAAACACATCTTAGTTCCTTCCAGTAGTCTTTCCTCTGCTGCATTGACTGGAAGTACAATATCTACAGCTTTATAATTGTCTCCGCTGTTATTGTCCTTAGCTAGCGGTTCTAGACGTACGATTTTATTGTCTTTTACAGTGTACATGGTTGGTTTTTTAGGGCCTATTATGGTTTCTCTTCTTGTAGTTTCTTTCTTCTCAACAAGTTTTTTCTTCAGTGGCATTTCTTTGACGTCCCAAAGGCTACCGGGTCTTTTATTGTCAATATTGTCATTATTTGGTGTTGTAACATATTGTTCATGTTTTTCTTCAGCAAATAATCTCTGTTCTTTTCTCTCAAGTCTTCTGAGTAGTTTTCGCCTTTTGTTGATTGGCAGCATGTTTTGTTCTTCTGGTTTTAGATGGCTGAAGAGTTTGTGTTCCAGATATTTGATTTCGTTCATTGGGTGCCCCTTGGGGTAAATCACGGTTGGTACAGTATGTAGTTTATCTAGATTTGTTGAAGTACTTGGTTGCTGTTCGTTGTTTGGACTGGAAAGAAATTATACAAATGTTTAGTTAGTAGAAGTAGGCACACACCACCTAACAATTTGATAGATTATAGACTGATAGAGATCTATCATTGCAGTTTCTTATTTCCGATTGAAGCTGCACAACTTGGCTCGCCAGCTAAGATTCCTAATAGAACACATACATAATAATTATAAAAAGCTTTACCTCTGGAGTATATTTGTACTGTTGATTTTGTTGTAAATAGCCTCCAATTTAGTCCTCAGCACACTAGACTCAATCTGACGCTGGTCCACACATCCTGCCTCGTTCTCTTGGTACAACTGTATCTCATCATCAGAAAGACCCATCCTCTTCAGCCATTCCAAGTGCTGCAGGCTCTCCTCGGCCTCTTTGAACTCGCTGATTGTGAATACACCTTGCTTGGTCAAGGGCAAGACCTCGGAAGACCCCTCAAACTGCTTTGGCAGTGGCTCCGAAAGGGATGAGCTGGGCTCCATGGCTTGACCGGTTGGAAGCTAAGGTATTTATTTAAAGTAGGTACAGTCCAGTTATTTTTGTTTTTGAGACAGAAAAATTCTTCAAATACACAAAAACACTTGACAAGCACACACAACCACAGAATACGAAAATAAACGAAATAGTCGACAAAAGTAAACGTCAAAAACCGCTTTGTCATAGAGTTGTCTGTGGATATATCATGTATAAAAAAAAAATTAAAAAGAAAGAAAGAGTTTGACTTGACTGCGCGTGCACGCGTGTAATCTGGGCCCTTAGCCTGTAACACAATGGTGCCAAAATGGGCTGTCAGGTGATTGCTAACGCTGTCTGTCCTTTTAATGTTTTTGTAGTACAGCAAAGAATATTTTGATTCTAATCCTAGAGGATTAGTCCTCTGGTTGTAGGAGAAAAACGAGGAGAGCCCGGTTTTGTCCTTCTGCCGGGACGCCATTGACCCGCCATTGCGTTACAGGCTAAGGGCCCTGTACGCGTGTGTTGTTTGTTTTTGAAATTTCTTTCTGTGATAGATATTTTATTGGTTTCGTTTCGTTGTGTTTCGTTCCGTCGTTGGTGTGTCAGGGGTTGGGTATATGTGTTCTGTGGTCAGGGGCGTGCCTCGTCACCACGGTAAGTCCCACCCAACTTTACACCACACAAAAGAACAAAATGTCTGTCATGTCAAGGCCCAAGGCTATACAACTTTTCTTTTCTTGCTAGATGAACCAAATGAACTACAGTCAATGGTCCAACGATGTCGTAGTGGGTCCTCCTGGTCGAATCCCGCCGCCTGGTCCCTTGATGCCTCCTTATTTCATGGACGGGCCAATGCCCGGCCAGCAAATGCACGACCAACAAATGCCCGGGCCGCAAATGCCTGGCCCACCAATGCCTGGCCTACCAATGCCTGGCCAACAAATGCCTGCAGACAAGGAAATAGAGGAAGTGATAATGTTGGACACCAATGGACCCAATAATGAAGACGGGCCAGGATCTAATCCGCGTGGCCGTGGCCGACTCGGAGATGGATCCGGTAACAGATCCATGGATGGACCTGGTAACCCTAGGGGCAATAGAAAGAGAGGACTCGGAGATGATGGTGATAAACGTGACTTACGGGACAGCAGAGGTATGTATTGATGTAATGAGATAATTTATACAGCATCCAGTGGCACACTAGATGGGTGAGCGGAAGCGTGATGGAAGCCACTAGATGGGTGAAGTTACCACTCGGACACTGCAGTGACTGGGACATAGTTTAAATGGAATAGCAGTAATATATTTTTGTACTTAGATCAGTTTTTCTACTACAGAAGTTCTAAACAAAGAGTTGGTCTTCTCTTAGAGCACTTGTTAAAAACATGTAATATGAGTGGCCATTGTGCCACTGGAAGCTGTATAAATCATCAAAAATCATGCAATTAGAGCAAAAATAGCTAAAGATAAAACATAAACTTGATGACAAGTGCCTATTGTTTGTAAAAGATTGCCACTTTTTTTTTTACTCAGGCTCTTTTAACTGCTGAATGTAAACTTGCAACCTTCATAGACCTTGAGAAACCTTGAAAGTAAATTGTAAAGTGTAACGTTTTTTCCCAAAGACCGTAACACAGACCGTAGTGTGGAACGTCCGCGCCGCCGCGAGGGGCGCGAGGGCTCCTGGGGAGGGCCCGACCGCCCTGACCGTCCCGACCGACCGGACCGCCCCGGGCGCGGCCGCAATGACCGCAATGACCGTGGCCCGCCGGCGCGCGGTGGTGACCGCCGCGAACGCCGAAGCAAGTGGGATAATGGCAATGACGAGATGCACGGAGGTGGCATGATGAATATGCAGCCCAATAATATGATGCCGGGGCCTGGTGAGTGGTTAATTCTAGCTTGCAAAACAGTTAATTTCATGCCAAAAACCTTCGATTAAGGATAAAACTAGATACAACATAGAACTCTGAAATGTGTCTGAAAAAATAGATGCCCAAATTGCCTTTGGGAGCTTATTTGCTCCTAGTCTATGCATTTAAAGTAAAACTGTACGCTAATGCAATAAGGTTAACATTCGAATATTATACGTATGGTCGAAATGATGTTTCGTATTGTTCTATTGCTGATATCATTTGTTTCTGTGGGGACAAGTTTTTATTGTGATTTTATACGTAATGCGGATTCTATGGGATTAAGTTTGGTGCCTAAAACCCATAATATTGTAAAGGATTTCATGAGGTAGATGGGGCCTTTTTTAATCGGGAATACAAATTCCCAGATGGAGCTAGAGGCTGCCGCGCAAGACCGCGAAAAATGGAGATCCCTTCTTCGATCCCTATGTTCCTGATAAGGGATAAAAGGATATCATCATCATCAATACAAATTCCTTACTCTCTTACCCTAATGGGGGTTGAAATGGGTCCCCCCGTGCAAGTGATTTTGATGAAACTTTCTTAGAACTTTGTTTTGTCCACGCAGGTGCTCACGGTAATGTCATGCCATTCCAAAACAGCATGTTCAACATGCAACAGCAGCAGATGGACATGCCAAACATGGCCCCAAACATGATGGGCAACATGGGAATGCCCAACATGCCAAACATGATTCCGGGACAAATGCATGGAAACATGCCCATTATTCCTGGCAATATGCCAATGGGTGGAAATATGTCGATGGCCGGTAACATGCCAATGGCTGGAAACATGCAAATGGCTGGCAATAATATGATGATGGATCAGAACATGATGAATGCTATGCACCCGGGCATGATGAATCCCATGATGGGGAATATGGCAAATATGGCGATGATGATACCAGATCAACCAATATGTCTCAGCAACGCTGTCCTGCTGCCACCGTTGCCCAACACGCAGACACCTAAACGTCGTGAGCGTCCCAACGGCTGCCGCACCATCTTTATCGGTGGACTGCCTGAAGACATGAGAGAGCAGACGATTGTTGAACTGTTCCAGCGCTTCGGCAGGATTGCCAACATCAAGCTGAATCGAAAGGGCTTCTGCCATCTGCGGTTTGAGTCTTCAGACAGTGTGGAGCCCAGCTTCTGCCTCTCGGGCTGCCGATTCAAGTATCATGAGCAACCAGATAATGACATCTTGACTATCTTCATTGACTATGCTTTGGTGAGTTAGACTTGACTGTAACTTTTTATCTGTAACGTAACTATGATAACTAGTCCCCGCCCCGAACTTACACACGACAGCACGTCAGAGTGTACACTTTTGTTGTGAAATCGCCCGTAAGGGTCGACGTGCTGTCTTGTATACCTACTTCACAACACCGTTAAACCCTTGACCGTTTGACTCATGTTTAAACAAAAAAAATAATCTCATTTATCCGTCTACAGTATGACATTCACTGCCGGTTTCTGAATTGAGAAATTCGCTAACCCATTTGTAAGTATCGTCCTGTCTCTGCAGATTTCTCACAAAAGAGCGTGACAGAACGATAGTTAATATTTGCTTAGCAAAATTCTCAATTTAGAAACCGGGCCTCAGTGTGCTTATTCTGTAAAATAAAATCGCAGTCTCGAGTCCTCAAACCGGTTTATTTACGGGAAAGTATAAATAAAAACTTTTTTTCCGACAAATAATACGTATTCGTCGAAAAAAAAGTTTGTTTATTTCGATAAGAGCAATTTTCCCGATACTCGAGTTATTGTCCAACCAACATCGTTCAAAAAAAATAGGTACCCCTTATGGTGCCATGTCCACGACCAGAGACCAGCTGTCGTATTTGCAAAACATTTTATTTTAAAACAAGAAACATGTAAGTAACTACCTAAGTTAGAATGTGCTAACTAAACATAACCGAATTGCAAGTTAAAAAGCCCTTTTTTTTGTTTCAGAACCGTGACGATCAGCAAGAGTATGAGAAGAAAATGAAGCCACGCGAGCCCTCCCCGCCGCCCGTCGAACCGTTCACCCCTTCAAACCTCACCAGCGTCACGGAGAAAATCAAGAGCGAGGACAAGTTCTCTGAGGCTGCACCAGTGAGTAACCTTTTAAAACATAAACTTTCCTAAGCACTGCACGTTTTTATATCGATTTACCATACCATAGGCCTTTGCATCTACGTAATGAGATGATTTATACAGCGTCCAGTGGCACCTTCACTTACACTAGATAAGTGAAGAGACCACTCGGCGCTGCAGTGCCTGGGACATTGTTTTAGATTAGGCTTGCCCAGCACCAATCGCATCGATTTACATGTCGGCTATTCCGACAAAATAAAAGTAAGTGAAACCGTTAAATCGATATAAAAAAGTGAGTAACCTTTTTACACATTGAATGTTACCCGATTCTAATCCCCTGTTGTAAAATAGTAGGCGCCGAGATATCCCGACGTTAGCTAAATTACTTTGGTACCGGATCTGATTCTGGTACGCGATCGGAGCGCGCTAGATCGCCCGGTGTGGTCAAAAATAAAAAGGTGGTGGCGCCGCTGTAAAGCGTTTTCTACATGCATAAAAAAGTAAGATGTAGCCCAAAATATATGACCCACTAGCTGGGCACGTCTTGTCAGAAGAGACAATTTAGAGCGTAGCTGATTTTTTGGAGCTCTCTAAGTACAATCTGCCAAACCTTTTCCACAGAGCCTGGTGCACTGGCTAGAGCGCGGCGAGTGCAACAAGAAAAACGCAAACGTGTTCTACTCTCTAATCCAAGCGAGCAACAACCAAGTGCGCCGTCTCTTCAACGAAAAGATGGCCGTCGACGAAGAGCTCAACAACCTGAAGTCTGCCCTCCGTGACAAGTTCCAGCACATCATCACGCAGTGTGAGTTTTTATTCTGGCCATTTTGTCCGCCATCTTGAAATCAAGCGCCATTTTGATTTCAAGATCAAGTCGTAGCAAGACGCGTAGGTACGCTCGTCGATGCGTTGCAGAGCCGGCGCTGAATCTGTTTCGTCAATGGTAAGTCGTTGACGGTTACAATACGTACCACAAAAGATGAGACTTGATTTGACGTGGTTTGACATGCGCGCTGACAATTTACTTAGCTCTCTTTAGCGGTAGATATTAGGTCTTAGTGCGGGACGGACCGGGCGTCAGCAGGGCGGCGGAAACAGGCGCGGGAGGCGCAGTCAAGTATCGCTGAATCTTTCATGTCTATAGTAAGACGTTGACGGTTATTGGATGGGATGAATGGAGTGGGATTCGGGTTCAGCATCCGATGACGTTGCTACCCTTACGAGCACAAAGTATTTTGATACTTTTCAGAGCTGTTTCTAAAGAAGTTCTGTTGCCAGTAGATTTTAGGAATTGTATGTATTGTGAGTTAGTAGATCTTCTCGTC
The DNA here is from genome assembly GCA_949319315.1 of Zelleria hepariella. Classification (NCBI taxonomy): domain Eukaryota; kingdom Metazoa; phylum Arthropoda; class Insecta; order Lepidoptera; family Yponomeutidae; genus Zelleria; species Zelleria hepariella. The sequence goes on from OX439380.1 coordinate 7,580,346, forward strand.
TATACGCCTGTGAGACAGCCTACAGTGCAGTGCTGGCGGCTTTAACGCTGTCAAATTGAAGAGATTATGCTTTCAACACCACCACAAAGTTACTATAAACGTGCAAATGTGATCGCGCCTGCAGTTTACGGATTATGTTACTGGACTAATGGATGACAGGGTCCGAAGAAGGTAATGTAGGTGGCTGGCTAATTCAACAACAACAATGACAACCGGGCGACGCGGCCACCGGGGAAAGATTCTACATAAGGCGTCAAAATTAACTTGCAAGTATCTTGCCTCTGGTTACTAGAGCACTAGAGCTAGATATTTCCGATGCAAGTCTAGCTTTAGACAAAAAGTACTAATTGCAGAGTGCCGACTCTGTAGTTCACACGACAGCACGTCAGACTGTACACTTTTGTTGTAAAGTCGCCCGTAACGTAACCGAGTAGAGTGCTAGCTTGTAAAGGTCGACGTGCTGTCGTGTGTACCTAAACTAGCAAATAACTTTTATTTTGCACTAACTGATTAGTTTCCCTTCGTGCTTAGTGACGGTTAACGCCGATTCGGCAGAAGCAGCAACAGCTAAGACATGTTATTTATTACTAAGTTGGGAGATAAAACTACTTTATTCAATTTGGTAGCGATTAGCTAACTAAATTGCAATTTACTTCCACAGCTCGCTTACCATTTTGAACTGTGATTTAATCTATGCTATTTTATCTACATCTACGGAGTAATTTTCAATCACATAGAAACAGGAACTTAAACCTAGCACCTAGCAGAAGTTTGTAAGGTGCTGCATCGTTTATACAGTAGTAGCAGTTCCCTACAATCGAAGGGTTCCGATTCACCTTTTGTGGAGCAGCATAGAAGGTATACAGAAAATACATTAGTAAGTATTTGGTATGTAAAGGAAAACATCGTTCCTGCTTAAGTGAAACATGGCAGAAGAAAGGAGACTTCCATTAGATGAAAAGAAAAATATCATGAAATCCATGCTACCTTTCATTTCCAGACCATATTTTCATAGTATCCCTGGATCGAGCCAATCAATTCAAAGCCAGAGGTGGCATAAAACGACCATATTCTAAGTACACATTACTAACAGTGATAAAAGGACAACATCATGAGGAAACTGCGCGAGTGAAGTGTGCTGTACTGCCTGTGATTTAAACCAATTATGCTGAGAGCACATATTATGTGCTGGACAACCCCACTCATCTTATCACGCTCCAGTCACTGCTGCGACTAATGCTGAGTGGTCACTTCAGCCATCTAGTCTATGACCTACACTAGTGGTTCGCCCCGAACTATGAACTCGCGACCGCATATCTCAGCAACCCCTCGATCGATTTTGCTCATGTTCGAACTTAAAAATTATCTTTGCCTCATTTACCTACCTACCAAATTTCATAACGATCCGACCAAATTTACACAAGTTATCGTCGAACGAACATTCATACATACAAACGCCGGATTGTTCCAGTAGACTCGGAGAACTTCGCTCGCTTCTGTACAAATCATCTCACCAGATGTAAATATTTCGTTTAATTTAACTTTGTATCGATTGAGAGCTATCCGTTTTATATTTTGTTGCACTTTGCGCTCTAACTACTTCGTGGTGGAAAGTGGTGTCTTGCAAACGGCCTCGTTGCGCATTTGGGAACGGCAACCTGGCACCTTATCTTGGAGGAGCTGTTCGTCAAATAGGTGCAAGTAAAGACTACGAGTTGCGAAAACCGCCCGTATGTAAGGTTTTCTTAGGTTTGCACCCGTATTTACCAATTTTCCATAGCTGACGCTCCTGATCCTGGTAATCTTCATACGTAAGGGGAAGCATGAGGCATACAACGATTCCGCGAAGGAGTTGGGTGTCTCTGCCACTCTGCTTGGTTGAGTTCGAGTTTTTCCGAGCGCGCGGTGTGATAATGCCGTGAGAGAGCCCTGTACGTTCAACTGAGAGCTTTACAAAGGAAGGCCCCTCTCTGGACTTTGGTAAGCCATCGTGCACCAGCTGTCTTGTTAGCTACCCGCAACCAGTTGCTGCGAGACGTCGCACAGTGGTCGATTTGTACGATTTAGGCGGCCAAAAGTCCATTTCTCAAAGTTAACTTATAACAAAACTAATTGATTCCCGGAAAAATAGACACCCCGACTGCCCAAACCCCACCCCTCCCCAGTTCCTAGAACTGCGTGCGCGCCCCCACAGGTAGTCGGAACTTGATCGTCGCGCAAGCTGTACGCGTTCGTTCTCGACACTCTTAGCGCAACCGATATTCTAAAGTGAATATTTCATTGGATATTATTCAGTTACAAGTGAAAGTGATGGAAGTCGAAAATTCAGGTAAGCTCCTTCAAATATAATTTAAATTAAGATAAGGAATATCAATATTTAGTGCAGTTACAACGTATCAAAGATCGCCCTTTTTCATAGAAAATATTATCATTTTTTTATTTTCAATAGTAAAAATGTTGTACTTCCGAGACCGTCCGAGTTAAATTCCTTATGGTTTCTAATAGTATAGCTCTTTGAGCAGATAACCACAAAAAAAATAGCCACCACCTTTGACCACTTCGCGAGAAAAATAATAATTCATTAACTTAGGCAGAAAGTGAGAAAAATTCCTTTTTTGTTTCTTTTGCGTTAAAATTCCTTTTCGTTGTTCTAGGTTCATCAAGTTACTCGGGCATGGAGGTAGTAACTCGCAGATATCTTTTTGATAAGATGATTGAGGAAAACTCTCCATCAATAAACGACAAATTGGAATACTTACAAAATTATTTGTTAGTGTCTTACGGGGACTCCGACGAAGACAAAAAGTATATAAATCATAAATTTTCATATTTTAAAACAGAAATAAAAAAGAGATGGTCCAAAGCACGCAACACGCTAGAAAAATTTCTTATAAGCAATGATGCATGGTTAGCAGGAACGTTCGAGATGCCCATAAAAACGCATAATAAGTCAGGACGACCTAGCAAAACATTCAGTGAATGTAGTGAAAGAACTGAAAGGAGGAAAACAGAAGAAGTTCGCTCCTCTGTAGGCAAAGAAGTGATAGTTCACGCAGCGCAAGTAATTTTACAAAAAGAAGGAAAAAGAAACGCCTCGCAAGTCCTAAAAGATATTACAAATTCGCCTGCAGCCGCAAACGAATGTAAAAAAAGACATTCCAAATCAAAGGCACAAGATCCCCTTACGCCTCGGGAGGCACTGCGAATGTGCGTGGACGCTGATTTGACACGAAGTCAATATGAAATTGTGCGAGCAACCAACAGAAGCTTTTACCCGTGCTACGAATTAGTGTTGAAGGCTAAACAGGAATGTTACCCACCCAAAGAGACGCTACGAGTGACCGCTTCCTGTGCTGAAAGTGATCTACAATCTTTGTTAGATCACACCGTCACGCGATTATCAATTTTCCTCGAAGAAGTACTAATGACTCTTACAGAAACTGAGAGAAATTCCTTGCAGATTATCTGCAAATGGGGTTGTGATGGTTCACAACAAGCTCAATACAAACAAAAGTTAATGAATGACGCCGACTCGGATGCAAATATATTTTTGAGCTCATTACAAAAGATGAAATAAATTACGTTCGGGACAGTGTGAAGTCCCTAAAAGCCACGGAATTGGAACTGAATGGGCAAAAATTCTCGGTTAGCCACAGTCTTAAAATGACCATGGTGGACGGCAAAGTTTGCAATGCGGCGACTGACACCAAATCAACGAGTAGATGCTACATATGCAGAGCCACTTCAAAAAACTTTAATGACTTAAGTAAAAAAAACGAAATTCACCCAGAATCGCTTGAATTTGGCCTATCAACTTTACATGCCAGAATTCGATTATTCGAGAGTATTTTACATTTAGCTTATAAATTGCCCGTTGGGAAATACCGTGAAAAAAGAACCAAAGCAGAAAAGATGCTAGAACAACAAAAAAAAAAAAGAGATTCAGCAAAGATTCAGAGAAGAAGTAGGTATCTTGGTAGATATGCCAAAATGTAATTTTGGTAACACAAATGACGGCAATACTAGTAGAAGATTTTTTGAAAACCCACATCTGGCTGCTGAAATAACGGGAATAGACTTTAATTATAAAATTAACTATAACTATAAATAAAATTAAAGTTATTTTGGAAGCCATATCAAGCGGTCACAAAATAGATGTCCCGAAATTTGATGAATACGCCATGGAGACAGCAAAACTGTATGTAGATTTATATGGTTGGCATTCTATGACTCCTACCATGCATAAAATTTTGGTACATGGTGGAAAAGTTATAGAAAATTCTCTAGTGCCTATTGGTCAACTTTCGGAGGAAGCTGCAGAAGCTCGTAATAAGCACTTTCGCTCATACCGTCTAAACTTTGCTCGAAAGTTTTCACGCGAAGACTGTAACCTTGTTATTTATCACAGGTTACTCTTGACATCAGATCCACTCATCAGTTCAATGAGAAAAAAAAAGAAGATCCGATCAAAACCATTTTTGCAGGAAACTTTGGAGCTTTTGCTTCCTGCAGAGCCAAATACAAAAGGCACTTGTGATAAATGCATGGAAAGTGACGGTGAGGAAGAATTGTCTTTTAAAGAGTAACATAACAATTTGTATGTTAAACTTTCATAAAATATTGTCTTATTGTTTATGATTCGGTACCTAACATTGTAAGTAACATTTAGTATAATAATGTGGTAATAACTGTTGACCATTTAATTTTAGTGTATACTGTATTTTTTTGTCATCCATATTTTATTTTCAATTTAAATAGGCATGCAGACTGTAGAGAATAAACATTTTTTTTTATGTACGGCCGTCTTTTACTTAACAAATTGTGATAATTCTTAACCCAAATATCAAAAACTACTAAGCCGATTTCGATAATTCAAATGAACTCAAAATATATATTTTACACCAAAGGGAGATTTAAAGAAAATTTAAAAACATTGGCGCTATTTACAAAAATATTTTCACAGAAATGTTTTTTTGTATAGAAAAATACGCTTTCAATGAAACGAATAGGGATAAACATATATATTCACTCTAAAATACCAGATTAGCATTTTTTGTCGTATTTATTACTGAAATAAAGCATAAAATAGTTTTGGCCGCCTAAATCGTACAAATCGACCACTGTGCGTCGCCGTCTTCACTCCATCTAGCCCTAATTTTTGGCCACCCTCGTCCAGCTTTTGCAGCCTCACTTCAAACACTAAAGCGCTGCAGATGCTCTCAAGCTAGCTCGATCTACGGCTACCCGGAATCCAGTTGCCGCCACACACCGCAACCCTGATAGCTCCATCTCCATCTAAATTATAACTATTACAATACAAGCCCCAAACTTGAAATAACGTTTGGAAGTTGTTGTCAATTTTATTGAAATTTGAAGAGCCACTTGATTAACACTGTCAAACGTAATTTTATGTTTTTGCTTGAAGTAGTATAAATATAAGATAGCCTAATCTCGGACTGTCAGCATACAGACTCTGCGAGCCAGTGCCGCCCGTTCAAGGCCCATTCTTCAACCAGTTTCCGCAAGCGGCCGTCCCTTCGCATCGTGAACTACCGACACGTATCAGTTGCTGACACCATCTTGCGCAACCAATACCATTCCAGATGTTTGTCACCAATTCTCCAGATGCTATTGGACTGTTACCAGCTCCCAGCCTTCCAAAGGAAAGACAAAACTGTTACAATGCGAAAATCTCTATGAATTTGGTGTGAATCGCTCTTTTTCATACTTATTTTCGCCCCGGATACGTTATTATAGTTGCCATGCATAAGCGCGAGTCAACTGCTCGGCCAAAAGCTGCCTGTAGCGACGAAACGAGCCTCAAATTAGGCACAAAACGACACTGCAATTCGCCACGAAGTGTACAGACGCAAATAAGTTGTTCAAGTAATTAACTCATCAGCCCTTGCATCAGGATATAAAACGGTATAAACACCAAACCTAAGTATTCAATAGTAAACAAGTTTCGGAGAACAACCTTCTTCTACGTCAAGTGAAGAGTATGTTTGTTCACGATTCCGAAACAAGTCAATTTACCAATGAATACAAGGCATAACAGTATCTATAAACCAGTGTGTTTGAATCCTAGTCGAGCAGGTTTCGAAGATTCTGGAGGCGGCGAAGCATCAACGCGTGTGGGACCATTTCACGAAGCACCAGCGCCGTAACATTGAGATGTGGCAGAAAATGACTTCGGTATGTACTGGCGGAGCGGGATTTACTTGATAACAACTGGCTACAGTAGGGAGTATACCTTCACTTGCCCCGGCCACACTACGCATCGATAAAGGTTTTTATCCCGCTATACAGGGTGTTAAAAGACCGCCAACAAAGCGGGAAACCACGTATTGTCCTCATCATAAGGAACATTTTTGTCCAAGGAACTATGCCTGGGAAATCAACGGTTTCCGAGATAATGGGGTTCAAAGTCTGACTTTTCAAAACTTTTTTTTTGCATAAATGTATTCAGTATCTAGTTCTTAACATATCTTCTCAAGAAGCCATACCAAAATTATGAATATTTCTTGCAAAAAACGACGTTAAAATTGCAACCCGCAATGTATTCTGAACATCGGCACGTCAAGCTTAGGTAACATAAACTTATACCTACGTTTGCGCAATATGACTTCTGTGCGTCACACGTCCATCGCGTGATTAAATATTTTTCAAAATTATAACCTAAAAAACCAAAATCATTTCCCAGCAATAATTTTTCGAAAAAGTACTTCGTTTTGGTGTCTAGTATGCGTGGCTTTTGGGTCTGTTGGCGGTCTTTTAACACCCTGTAGACTACCGCCATTTAACTTTGTTTCACTTACGTAAAATAAGATGGCGCTACTAGATATTGGGATAATAACGTTAACGATTTGTGATCAATTTCACCACCAAAACGAACCTTTTTTGCTTTAAATACGCACGACGACAATGGACAAGATACTTCCTGGTATGGCTAGTTGTGTAAACCCGGCTTCAGCATAATTAGTTAAGTACGAGGAAACTTGAGTGGAGTTCCAGAAAAAAATGCAATGCTGGATGCAATCAATTATGTACATAATAGCAGTGAGCGACGAAATCGACGGAACAATACCACCGCGAGTGAAGCTAAAACACCAGATTCAACAGATCTTTATTGGATTTCAATATAGGTGATTGAGAACCAACTTAGCTTCATACGCTGTGGATACAGGGTAACTTCTAATTCGTAAACCGAATAATTAGGCGACACCATTTTTCTATGGCCGAAAAATACTCAACTGTTTAATTTCATACAGTAGCAGTACATCTGCTTTTGGTTTACGAATTTAAATTCACCCAATTAAGACTGCACAACTATAGAAAAGCTCAAAGACCAAACGGATCACTGCTAGTTTTGCGGACTATAAAATCCTACAAGAAGAACGAGATTTCGGCGAAAACGTCTAAAACATGGATGTCACGAATATTACACACTTCAGCATCTGTAGGCCTAGCTATCTTCAACCTGAGGCCTCCTCGATACTTAATTCTCAATATTGAGTAAGACCATTTGCGTTCGTTAATGTTTTTAAGAATCATGCTTGAATTTGCTAAGAGCTTTAGATTTGACCAAAGTTAGTTCTTTCGAAAACTGACCAAACTGACAAATTGTTAACGCACGATTTCATTGATAAATTCGCAAGTCCTGCCTAACACTGTCAGTTTGGTCAGTCATAAAAAGAAACAAACTGGCACCAGAGCATCACAAAGTTTGGCGCGGCTTCGCCTATTGCGAAGAACGACTGCAGCTTCTACATTATGGACCGCACAAGACGTATTCCCATACTCTTCATAAAGCTGGGTCGACATTTGTTCTTTTGTCCGTTCCGTATCGAAAAACTATGGAGCTTCGGCGGAGATACGGCCCTAACACTAGCATGCAAGCAGCATCGTATCCCTTTGGAGTCGGGGAAAAAGCGGACAGGCGAGATATCGGTATCGGGGCCTTACTTCGATGCGTTCCGAGGCGCCGTAACGCCGTACTTACCGAATGGCGTCCAAACTACTGTTCTAGTTTGGTAACTACTTTACGGATAAAAGAACATGCAGCTTCACAAGAAACAACAGAACGCATTAACTGATGCGTGACCTGACGATACATCGCAACCACGCATCTTAATAAAAGCAGGCATGATTCGCGCGAACTAATGAAAAACTAAAAACGCTCAATATTGAGTTCAATTGTTATGTCGAGGGTAGGGATCCAGCCTCCAAAGATGTCGTTATTCGAAGTGACTAGATGATCGAGTGTGATGGATATTTTGGACAGAGAGATGCTTTATTCAGCCGAGTAACTCTGGTTTTTCTTCAAGTTGACTTCGATTTCTTCGCGTAGAGTCCACGCCAGGCATGTAAGGCGCCAGCCACACACAAGAGCCGTGAGACGCGGCGCGGACTTGAAGTTTTGTATTGACCTGACATTTTACATTGTCAGTCTCTTTGTGTCTTGCGTCGCGTCGCTTCTATACATTTTGTATGACAGTGACGTGGCTCCGACGCCACGTCTTCGTCCCAAGTCTCTTCTGTATGTCTGGCCCCTTAGCCTACAGGTAACTGTGGTACAGTCGGCCACACACTAGGATACCCCTTTTTGTTCGATAGGCACCCCGTATCTGTGACTGTGGCCGACCGTACCTACCCATTTAGAATAAATAAGTCGCTATGCTATAAATTCTGTATTTTAAAAAGCATTTTGGATAGCTGTGTTGACATGATCGGTTTACTTTCAGGAACTGGAAACCATGCGCGAGGAATTCACAGTCATGTTTGACGAAGAAGATGACACCAAACCGAACAAAAAGTCGGTCACTCTTGAGAAATTTGAACAGCTGAAGGTATTGGATCGTTTTCTTTCTGTTTCTTTTTCCGACTCAGCTTCGGCAGCGTTATAAATTAAAAACAACTTTATGAACCGGGTTGTGGAAGATATATTGAGTGGGGAGACCTTTGCCCAGCAGTGGTATAATGCATAAGTAGATAGATGCATGATAAATCGGTCCCATTTTTTCCCAACTGTCCTCTTCTTAGAGATCGCTACCGGTGTGGTGGTTGAGAATTAACTAGTTCCGTTTACCACACTGGTGGAATATCGCGCTCTTATTTCCCTTCGAGCTCGCCACGCGATTTGAAGATATTTAATGAAAAAGTACCAGGCGTATGAGGAGCTTATCATTCCTCACTGCACTCATCAATACGGGGTTGGTGAGACTAAATTAGGCCTCCTAAGTCTTTATGTAAGAAGAAGGGGCCATGTTGCTTTTTTGGTGACTTCATATATTTTATGACACTCGCAGCGGCAAGACCAATCTAACACCTCATTTGTTAAAATCGGTCAAGGCGTTTAGGATGTAAGTTCATAGGAACGGACATACATACATAGACGGTGAAAAAAAAAATTTTGGACTTTGGACAGTCGGGTAAAAAGGGGTATCCTATCATGTGACTGACTACGGCTGTCTTTCGTTTCCAGAGCGAGAACGAGCAGCTCCAGGACGAGCTGGAGGGGTACAAGAACGAGGCGCACGTGGCGCGGGACGAGGCGGAGCGCAAGTTTGAGAAGTTCAAGGCGCATTTTATCGCGTCGCAGGCGCTGCAGACTAAACAGGTCAGTTTGTTGCGCGGCAGAGGGTTTTTAGCTCGAGTCGGGGAAAATATAGGGTTTCTGGCACGAATCGAGGAATATATGGCGGACTATTTACTGGCGAAATCCTCGCTGGCGCTGACGAATAAACGGGTCAGTTGGTTGCGCCTTTGGGGTCCGTTTTAAATCAAAATATCGCGACCCATAAAAGGCAGTGAGCAGGGCAACGCCGCCGCGCCGATTGCTGATGACATTTTTTTGACAGACTACCCCACTTACCGACCAGACTAACTTGAACTCGCCGC